>OZ012735.1:928802846-929485780 GCA_963859935.3 Lathyrus sativus
AGTTTCAGCCTGTTGCTTAGAAAAATATCCTGTTTCAATCTTTTCATGACGAAGCTGGGCATTCTCCTGCTCTAAAGCCTCTTTAGCCTTTGCTAGCTCTTCTTTCTCCGCCATCAGCTGCTTGAATGCCTGCATGTCCACCGTGGTAGGCTCCTCCACTGGAGAAGGATGCAATGGCTGAACCGCTGGATAAGGCATAAGGAATTTCGTGGCTCGCTCACGAATCCATTCCACATACGGGCCAGGAACTCGAGTATCTCCTATGCTACCTGAAGGTTTCCCTCTCTTGTGCAAGTTCTTCCATGCCTTCACGAGCTTGGTCAGCATCTCTTTCCCTATTGCCCCGGTGAGATACAGAGATTCCTGTATCTCCTCGGGTTTTGGCGCTCCCTGAGGTACATACCCAAATTGCCTGATCAATAAGGAAGGGTTGTAATTGACACATCCTTTCCTTCCTATTAACGAAACATTCGGGAATCCTTCGCATTTGAGTATAACCTCAACTCCGAATACCTCTTCGTTAACCCATACCACATTCTCAGCAGTCAATCCCATCAAGCGCTCGGGCCATCCTAGACAATCGATAGAGGTGACAAAAGGGCCTGACTTAGGCATATGACTGGTGAACCACCTGCACAGGAGAGGTACACAACAAGACACATTCCTTCCTCGCCGTTTTTCGTTCTGGTAGTGGTTAGAATGGTGGATATCTCCCAGCAAAGTAGGAACTGGGTTCTTCGCAGCCAAAATATAGAAGGCATCTGAATCAACAAAATCAGGAATGTTCGGGAACAACACGATGCCATAAACACATACGGCAAGGATGACGTCAAAAACACCCCAGCCACCCTTTTGGGCATACTCCCGAGCCTTCTCTACCAAGACGTCCAACGGAAATCCCCATACATCTCCTCTTCTGATCATCTTCCCGGACAGCTCAGACTCTCTCAAGCACAGGATGGCAGAAAGCTCAGCCAGATTAGGCTCAGCGTCCGTACGATAGAAAGGCATCTGCTCGCGGATCGGTATATCCAGAAGTGCAGAATACTCCTCCAGGGTAGGAGCCAAAACAAAGTCGGGAAATACGAAACACCTGAGCTCCGCATCATAAAATTGTAACAGGGTATAAATGCCGTTGATCTCGTAGGCTGATGGCTGATAAACATAGGTCAGAATCCTCCCATATCTCTTTCTGAAGTCACCCATTACCCTCTTCTTAGCAGTAGTAATCAACTCTAACAACAGACTGATATCCGGAGATGGGAACTTGTAGGGCAACACTCTCTTCAGGGTTTCCATGTCTTGCTAGGAACAAACACCAGAATAGGAAGGGAAAATATGCACCTGCAATACACACACGTTAGTTGAATGCAGATGGTAATGCAATGATGCAATATGATAAATAATGCAATCTGCGAACACAGGGGCTATGCTGTAGCCTGAAGAGGAACATCTCTGTGATCAAGAACAGAAGACCACCATAGTCACAAGAACTTCAGGACACTAACTATCATCTGATACTCAAAATATCAATCCCCTGGTAAGAAAACCATTTGAACCGCTGTATCTGACGAGAAAACCATCTGATAATAGCATCAACCTCAGATAAGAAACCCATCTGATCCAAACAACACACCTGGAGATGAACCAAGAACACCAACTGATAAAGGTACTGAATCATGGTTTCTGAAGGCCAGTTTTCCTGCAATAACCCAATCCCCCTCACAGGTATGATAGACCTAATCCACGGACAAAGGTACGGCATCCTATACGGTCATCAGCGTCACAGACTTTCATGAATGACGATACGATTCCCAGAAGGAGTGGCATCATCAAGTCATGAAGAGGCCTCACTTAGCTGACTTCCAAATGATCGGTCCCCAGAGTCGACAATCCTCACGTCTGGACTCCCCTCAGATCCTCAGGACCGGAAAGGAGCACCTCTGCGAGAACCTCGTCTGAGCGTAGATTTCGTAGGGAACTGTGCCTGCTCAGCAGACAGGTTCGTCTACTACTCTCCACAACTATATCTAGGTGCATACTCAAGCCCAGGTCCGGCTTCTCACTCACAGTAACCTCCCTTGCCCACAGCAATAATCACAATAATATAATGCTGGAAAATAAATGCGGAAAGGTAAAGGTACAGAAAAGTAAAGTGCAGAAAGGTAAAACACATATACACAACACCCAGCAAATAAACACCCAAGCGCTAGGATTGACTCGCGTAGGGGATGGGAAACGGTCCCAGCGTAAGGGATGGGAAAAGTCCCTAGATGCTATAAGTCCCCAGCAGAGTCGCCAGCTGTCGCTACTGCGAAAATCGGCGCCGGCTTGACAGGAGAGTCGCCACCGTGCGTTATTTATCCCTCAGAGCGGGACAGGAAACGCTCGAAGTAAACCTCGCAAAGACGGGAAAAAGGTATGGTCATCGCAACCAAAACCTGGATTCGGGAGTCGGTTACGCAAGGGGAAGGTATTAGCACCCCTCACGTCCGTCGTACTCGACGGGATCCACGCTTGGTGTTTATAAGGAAAAGGGTGTATTATCTATCTACGCTAATGGTTGGTCTGAAAGGAAAATAAAAGGACAGGACTCGATAGAACATACGGTGTTCTGGGCCTACGTATTCCCTCGGGCAATGGGAAAGTCAGAGTCAACGTAGTTCGACTACCTACGTCTAAACGGGGAAAGGTTGCTCGCCAGGACATCGCGTCCTGTGCCTACGTACTTCCACACAGCATGGAAGATCAGAGCAAACGTAGTTCGACTACCTACGGCTAAACAGGGAGGCTCCCACACAGCAGTGAGAAAACAAACTGATCCTAAAGGTTCGGGAACCTACGACTACGATCTGGTCTCAAATACGCTCGGGCAAGAGAAAGGGATAACTATTAGTCGTCAGCGGGAAAGTCTCGATCGCACAGCCGCGAGAGAACAAAGGTTAGTTGTTAGTGTGCTCGCTAGGATATCGCATCCTATGCCTACATATCCTCGTCTGGTACGAAGAATCAGAGCAGCTGTAGTTCGGCTAACTACGGGTCAAGCTACTCAAAAGCTCCTACTGAAAGGAAAGGGAAAAGACACCCTAAAACTATAGCTGGAAAGGGGAATCTACCTACTGCTATCATGCCTGGTTGACCATCCTAATGTCCATCGTAACGACTCCGCAGCGGAGAAGTCAGAGCTCCTAAGGGATCATGGCAACAGGACTATACAACAAACAGAAAATACTGCAAAGTAAAGAAATACTGAAAATATGCATGAATACAACAACTAAACAAACAAGGCGCAAAGGCCGCAAACCACAGAGGCAAGGGAGCTCAGCTCTACCAAATACCAACAAGCAAAGCCACCCAATAACAGACAAGCAAAAGGAGGACCACCTCAACTTCTCATGCACACAAAGTCTACTTCTAAGATGCACCTAACTCAGAACTATCTAGATGAACATCTAAGTCTAATGCAACATAACATCACACAAGTCAAACAACATAAAGAGGAGGCCAGCTAACGTGATAAACTCCTATCCCAAGCTAAAACACAAACTCTGAGCAGGGCTCCTAACAACCCTGAAACAAACTCCTAATCTATCTCTGAACAAAACTCTATGCAACACCCTAAGCAAATATCTAAGCAAACACTCTAACCAAAACCCTAAGCAAGAGGAATCAATCCCAGTCTCCAAGCTTCAGAACAAGCTTACCAAAGAAAGGGAGCTAAGCAGACAAACTCATAGTGCCTTCCTCAGGAAAGTACCAGGAGGTTACTACTCAGGAGTCATATCCTATGCGGCTCGACAACTGTGATCAGTTTACATTCCTCCTCAGGAGAAACTAAACTCACATGAAGGCTCCGACATCACGGGATACTTGATAAATCCTATCTGAACTAAGGGAACTAAGTGAACAGACCCATAGGACCTTCCTCAGGAAAGTACTAGGAGGCTGACACTTAGGAATCGTATCCTATGTGGCTCAACAACTGTGATCAGTTTACATTCCTCCTCAGGAGAAATTAAACTCACAAGTTGGCTCCAACATCATTGGATACTTACGAAATCCTAGCTAAACTAAGGGAGCTAAGTGAATAGACCCATAGGACCTTCCTCAGGAAAGTACTAGGAGGCTGACACTTAGGAATCGTATCCCATGTGGCTCAACAACATGTGATCAGTTTACATTCCTCCTCAGGAGGAATTAAACTCACAAGTTGGCTCCAACATCATTGGATACTTACGAAAGAGGTGAGAAGAAAGAATGAAAGTCATTCATAGTGCCTTCCTCAGGAAAGTACCATAAACTCCCTTCAAACTTCAGGATCTCGAACCTCACAAACAGGGAACAAGCTTCTAGACTAGGCCTCAATCCACTGCATCCTTGCAAGCTCCAACAGGACTTCAACCAGCTCCCATCTTTAAGAAGAACCCACAGGCCACCAAACCACAAGAAACTATCTCTGAAGTTCAACCACAGTTGAACTTCAAAGTCAAAAGTCATCAAGACTTCTCCTATCCTCAAGCTCAGACTAAAAGCATATCAGAACATCCTACAAAAATCTATCAAAAATCTATGGGAAATCTACATGGCTCTATGACAACATACTAAAAAATCAGAGCAAAATTCAATACCAGATGAAAGAACTAAAATCAACAAAGCAGACATATCCACAAACCAATTATTCAATATCCATAACAATGCAAAAATGCAATTAAAATGAAAATTCATGATTAAGCTAATGTTTTTGTCTTATAAAATTCTACATTGAATTACGAGTCTACAGAAAAAAGAACGGAATTATTTGATTAAACCTACTATTTTTTATGAATTTTCTAACAATATGCATGCACTAAAGAATATTTAAAAAGTCAATTAAATGGAAAATATGCCAAAAATAGAAAACAAAAATAAAATGACATTTTTATTTTTATACAATTTTCTAGACCTTTTCATGAAGTAGTAGAAAAAAGAAGAATTAAAAAATCAATTGTTTTTATTTTATTATGAATTTTCCAAGAACAAGAAAATATGAAAAAGAAATTAAAAACAAAATTGAAACAAAATGGGAGGGGGGTTCAAACAGCAAGGCTTTCCAGTTCATTATTGCATTGGGCCTGAATGGGGGGTGCGCTCAGCACTTAGGCGCTGGCCCAATGAGTCAGAAAAAACTAATAATAAAAAACAGAAGAATAATGCATGGGGGGCGCGGTAAGTAAGTTTTCATGGTTATTTCTCATTGGGCTTACGCCCCAGGGGGTGTGAATAGCATTTGGGCCTAAGGCCCAGATCAACATCAAGCTGTCTCTCACACGAAAGGGGGGGGGGGAACGAGTAACTAGGGTGTTGTTTCAGTAAAATGCAATTGGGCTTGGCCCAAGCCTAACCCTAACCTAAACCACAAAACCATTCCCCCTTCCCTAATCCCAAATCACTGTTCACCCTTGACCTGGCCGTCGTCCTCTCTCATCTCCCTCCTCTCAAACAATTTCTGAAACCTAATCGCTCACGGAATCATCAATCTCACGAGAACACTTAAACCCTCACGAATCAGAAACTGAAGCCTACGCCACAAACTAATTCTTCACCTCACAACCCTAATTTGACCTAAATCTATCCGGATCAAGACAAGAACCAAATCTGGAAATCAGGAAGAAGAATGAAAGCATACCTGGATATGGAGCAAGAACAAGCTTGCGGAGTTCTTTGGAGGATGAAGAACTTGACGATCTCAAGATCTAACGCGTGAAGTCCTTTGGAGAACTTGCTGGAATCTTCTTGAAGATCGCTTCTTGGGAATCTTGAAGGAAAAAATCTAGATGAAGGATCTACGAGGTTGACGGAGTTCTTGATGAAGAACACGAAGACAACAAAACCTTCTTGAAAATCCTGAGAAGATCGAGCGAACACGCTTGATGATCTTGAACTCAAGAACAGTTGGAGCCCTCACGAGCGAATCTGGGAAACTGAAGGAGATGATGAAGGTCTGATGATGTTCTTGAATTTCCAGATGACCGATGAATGTTGATGATGTTCTGGAAAACTGTATGAAGGTTCTGGGCGCAAACTATGAGTTTTCCGGCGCCATTGAAGTTTCCGGCGAGGCAATGATGAATGATGGACGGAGGAGGAAGAAGGGAGAAAAGAGTGCTTCTGGTAATTCTGGGTGGAAAACGAGCTCCGGCGAGCTGTTGCGGTGGCCGGAAGACGTTGGGATGACCGGCGGTGGGAGGATCAGGGCGGATGCATGGCCGCCGGTGTACTTTCTGGCGAGGCTCAGGCGATGTCTGTGGTGACGACAGGTGGTGCAGAGGGTTATTGCATGCGTGGCACGTGGCTTAGGGAGAGAGAGGTGGTGGGGCACGTGTGGAGAGAGAGGAGAAGATGGGAGTGTGATGTGGCGAAGTCTGGTGGATTCTGAGTTGTGGTGGGGTCCTCTGAGTGGGACGCGTGTGTGCCTTATATATTGACAAGTGGCATCCTCTGGCCACAATCTGGACAAAAACGAATTGGACTGTACAAAAAAGATGTGGGCCTCCGAAAATCCCCTCTGGGCCCAATGAAAAGCTGATCAAAAACCTGAAAAACAGCATTAACAATTAACCCTACTTAAACTAATTAAAATCTATTAAGACCTAATTAACTAATTAACTAATGACGATCTAATTAAACTAAATGCCCTAATTAAATCTAAAATGATTAAAAATCTAATTAACTCCTAAACCAATAATACTCTAAAAAATCTAATAAACCCCCTAATAAATCTCTAATAAAACTATTCTATTTATTTAAATTCTATAAAAGAAAATAAAAGAAAAACCTATTTATTTCTAAAAAAAAGACTATTAAATTCTATACTATTATTCTAAAACATTATATCTAAAAACCCTTAAAAAAAACTATTTAAAAAATCTATAAAATTCTAAAAAGAGATTTAAACTATAAAAAAAATACAAAAATCCTATTTAATCTCTAATATTATTTAAAACTAGTAAATCTATTTTAAAATCTATATAAAATTCTAAAAAGAGATTTAAATTATTAAAAATGTCTAAAAATCTATTTAAAATCCAGAAAAATCTATAGAGCCTATTTAAAATCCACAAAAAGTCTATTAAACCCTAAAAATGCAGACAAATGCAAATGACCACCATAAAAGAGCGCACGAGACCAGATTGAATCGAACAGAGAAACCCCGGGCATCAGAATATCCCAAAATCACTATGCAAGCTAAAAATCACCGAGGAGCGCACAATTTCCCGAAAAATAAAACCCTGATGATCTGGACTGGATCTGCCATATCTGATAGACGAAAACCAAATTGTAACCCTGATATCCTCTGCTTGTGCACAAATACCATGCGTCTGATTTGCGAATATGAATTTAAACCACGAGTCAGATAGGAGAATCGGTTGGTCAAATTTTAGGGTGCAACACACACTCACCTTAAAAAAAAGGGAGGGGGAAGAAAGAAAAAAAACGGAGGAAATGTGTGCCAAAAAACACACGTTGGGCTTGAGGCCCAACCCAAAAACTCAGCCAAGTATCCTTCTCTCACTTTATCAGATAAGCAAACCCTAAGTCTTCTACTAACCTCTCAAGCATTGTTCATCAACATTCTGCGCCGTTCCCCTCTCTCTCCAAACTCTCTCTCGTTTCCATCCATCTCAACTCACAAACTATCTCTCTAATCTCACAAAAACCTTCTACCAATCTTTCTATCAAAATCCAAACAGCTTGTTTCAAATCTCTATTCATTTTCATACTCAACAACATCTCGTCTTAAATCTTATAAAACAAATGAATCAGAACACAAACTACAAAAAATATAAGTCTTCTGGAAACAAATCGTCTGTTCTTGAGGCAAATGATCGTTGATGAAGATTTATGGAGAATTCTTTGACGAAAAATTAAGTATCTCTGGAAAAGACTTGAACGAAAGCGATAGATAATCTCACCGGACAAGGTTGTTGAATCTGGAGGTTGTGATGAAGTTCATGCGTGATCCGGGGAAAAGATGAAGGATATTGATGAAGAACTTGATGAACACGAACAGAGGAGTCAAACATGCATGTGATGATCTGGAGCTTCTTGTTGAAGGTTGATTGTGGAATCTGAAAAATGTTAGAGATCTGGAACGGATGAACATTGTTCAAGCGATGATGAATCTGGAAACTGATTGAAGAACACTTGAAGGTTCTTGAAGAACTGGAAAACGTGGATGATTTCTGGTGAACTTTCTTGAACGTTTGATTGAAGATCGTTGGAGTTCGTTGAGGATCTATGAATCTGGTAACGAACTGGAAAAAATTTGTGAAGAACTCCGTTGATGAACACATGATTTGATCAAGCTTCCGGAAACAACTTCTACGAATGATCTCATCAAGGATGAAGATGCATGCGTTTCTGGTGGATTTTTTATGGTTACTTGAAGCACTGGATGAATGTTGAAGATCCTGATGATGTGATGTTGATGAACTGGGAAATCGTGATGATCGATGATGAAGGATGTGATGAAGACGGTGAATCTGGGATGAAGATGAGGAGGATCCGATGAATTTGGATGAATCTAGCAAAAATACAGTTTCCGGCGACGATTAAGAACTCCGACGACGGTTACCGGTGATGGTTACGGTGGTTCTTGCGACGACTGCATGGCCGGCGGTGAAGGGAAGTTAGTGGAGTGTGCGTTGGCACACATGCAGAGCTAGGAGAGAGGGAAACGGACGCGTGGAGAGAGGGTGAGAGGGAAACGGACGCGTGTGTGGAGGGAAGAGAGAGAGAGTTCCAAGTGGCAGGGGTTGTGATAGTGGAAGTGTGAGGTGGAAAACTCTGGAGTGAATGGAAAGTGAGGTGGTGGTAGTGGAATAATGAGGTGTCAGAGAAATGTGAGGTGGAAGAAGCTGAAAGTGAACGCGTGGACACTCTTTCATAGGAAATGTGGCGTGTGGACTTGGACTGGGCCCCCACAAAAATTGGATAAATGGCCCATTAACTCAGACTTAATTAACCAGATAATGGACTAAATGGATTAAGAAAAATGCAGTTAATGATGGATTAAAGAACTGAACGAAAATGATGATTAAACAAAACAATTAATGAAGAATTAACAAAGCTAACTCTAGTAAACTCTAATAAAAGAAAAACTATTAAACCTAATCAAATAATATCTAATTAATATCTATATTAAAAATCTATTAAATTCCACTAAAAGAAAATCTATTAACACTAAACAAATCAATATCTAATTAATATCTATCCAATTAAAATCTATTAATAAAACTAAAATCTATATTAAATCTATTCAACTATTCTAAAAAATTAAAAGAAAATACTATCTAATATTAAAATCTAACAAACTTTATATTCTAAAAGTCTATAAAATCCATTAAAACTAGTAATATCCTATTATCCCTTAATTCTAAGAAAAACTCTATTAAGACTAATAAAATCTATATTATTCTATCTAATAATAAAACTAATATTTAATATTCTAGAAATCTATTAAAACCATATTTTCTACAATTCTACTAAAAAGAAATATATTCTAATATTCAAATAAAAATCCTATTTAATTCTAAAATTTATTTAAAATCTAGAAAAAGGCTATTAAATCCTAAAATACCATTAAAAGGTCTAGAAGAGCAATAAAGGCAATTAAACCAATTAAAAGAGACCGCGAGACCAGATCGAAACAAGCGGCAAAAACCCGGACACCGAGATATCCTCAAAAACAACAACGCAAGCTGCAAACACCGGGAAGTGCACGCCTTCCCAAAAATGAAACTCCGATTATCTGAACCAGTCTGAAACGCCCGAAATGTGAAAACAAGGTTGTAATCCCGATAAAATCAATATGACTGGAAAAATGCAGTGTATGCGGTATGCGAGTGCGAATGCAAAAATGCGTCGAAACATAAACCAGATGTGGGAACCGGTTGGTCAAATTTTGGGGTGCAACACCCTTCTTCACTTGGAGTGAGTTGAACTAGGCAAGGCCATTCGACTTGCCTTTCAGAGATCGAGGGAGATCCTTCATCGACTTCACCTTTATTTGGTAAGCTGCCTTCGAAGGTGGCGTTTAACCATAATTGGAGTAACCAAAACGGACCCGACATTACCAAGTTGTCGTGACTCTCGGGATCCTTCAGTTTGCCTGCGCCTTCACTCAAGGCTTCGTAAAGACTTGCTAGGATCATTTCACTCAAGCATATCCCTCTCTTTTATGCAGTTGATTCACCAATATTAGGTACTTTCGTACCACCTGCAAAGACTTAGTATAGAAAACACAACGAGACAACCATATGGCCAAAAAGGCTATATGTTCTTCGTCTTTAACAGCGGCATCGTTTTTGTCATGATAATGATTAATAAAGGGGGTATAAGTATGTTTGGTGGTTGAGAAACCAATAGTGTCTTGACTATCAACTTCAGGGTCGTAAACCAGCCCATGGGGTTTCAGCCCCACGATAGCCGCAACGTCGAATAAAGTGGGCGTCATCATCCCACATCGTCATCATCCCACAGAGAAGGTGAAAAGTGTAGTGTGTACTGTCCCAAAAGAACAAAAATGCAGCCAACATTAGGGGGCAGTAGTTGGGACCTACTTTTGACATCATAATGAGGTCGTAGATGCCCATGTCTTTCCAGTCCTGGTCTTTTACTTTTTCTACCTTCTTTAACCAGTTGAGGTAGAGTTCTGAATCTTTGAAATATGGCGTAGCCCTAAATAATCTCGTGCCATCACAGAGATACTTGAGATCCACATTATAAACATCTAAGCTATCATCTAAGGGCACCTTTTGGGAATCTTTTTTCCATAGGGGTTTGGTCTTTCTATAGGAAGGAAATAAGTCATTCAAACTGGAATAGTTCAAACCTAGAGAGGATAAAGGTCCAGACATAGCCAGTGGTTTATTTGCGACAGTAATGGGTATGATTACCTGAGATTCGTAGATATGTCGTTTCTCTTCCAACAAAGGTTCACGAACGAGCTGTTGATTTTTCGTCACCTTCGGGCCGCTCAGAGCAGTAAAAGGGGGAAGGATGGAAGAAGAGGATTGTTTATGAGACTGGGTCTTTTGTTTCTGAGACTTTAGTTCAGCCATGATGAGAGTTGGAAGAGTGTTCTTGGAGGAAAGATTGTGGGAAGAAGATACGATGATATGTTGCAAAAATTGAGGAGGTAAAAGTGAGAAAAGGTGCCTGAGGAGTTATTTATAAGTGAAAGAGGGAAATCAAGAGTTTTTTCTTTCATAAGTGACTGGGGTTAGTGGGCCACGTGTATACTCAGGATGAGTTAGTAGGGGTGGCGATTGTAACCTATGCTTCGTAGGCTCTGAAAAGAGTAATGATGGTTCACGATTTTGGTGATTCCCGAGAAATTTGCCATGATGTCCATGACGTCAGGAACGTGCATCAAGGTGGCGTAACAGTTCCTTTTTGCGTGAAATCTTAGATATGTCCTCTCCCATTACCTTTCAGCTTCCCAAACTCAAAGCGGTTGAAGCGGGTCGATACTCAGGATATAATCGAAGCAAACGGCGTCGAAATTGGATGCTGTCAAAAAATGTACTTTTTGGAATAGTCAAAAAGCTATATTTTTGGGGGGCAATTTGTTAGCTCGCCAATTCGACGACCCATAGTTTGAGGTTGTTTTGGCCTTTTAGAGGGCCTACAGGTCCTCCAAAGACTTAGAAAGTTTAGAGTCTTGGAAAGAGGCATTCGACCAAATTGGTGAATTAAGGCCTTCGACCGAAACATCAAAGTGGGATAAATTGAGTTTTTTGAAATTCAAATATTAGAGGGAGTAGTTATGCTTTCTTGTGACTAAGAAGGACAAATGGCGTTCATTGGACAGATGACTACATGCAGTGTGACACTTGCCGAAAATAGATGGCCTAAGGAGGTTATTAGTAGTTATTATTATTATTATAAATAGGAATCTTAGACATAGGATTCAGTGTGTTGTAATTTACTGTTGTACAAGTCACTCTTAAAATTACTCCAAGTATCTGAGTGTAGAGAAAGAGAGTATTATAGAGAATGTACGTGATGTAAATACACCATCATTTATCTTTTCAATGAAGTTATCTTGTTTTCCTTACTTTTTGCTAAGTACTTTTCCTTCATTTATCTCGCCTTTCTCTTTGTTTTACTGCTATTACTTCGACTAAGTCTTTCTCTTCTAAAAACCTCTATCTCCTTTCTTCTTGGAACTCGTCCTCCTTTCTTTCTTCAAATATAGTGGATAGTTCTGCCCTTTTAAATTGTTTTTCTTAGTATTGTAGAAACACACCTTTTCAAATAAGATTAAAAGAAAATAACCTTTAGCACATGTCCTAGGATTTCATATGGTCGATCTTGCAAGTTAGTCAATTTGACACCAAATTGATAGACCAGAGGTTGTTTACCAAAAAACACGGTAAACAATGATATCATGTTGTAGTACCTCAATTTTGTCCTACCTTTACATGGTTTCTAGTGCCACTTTATTTTAAATGAATAAAATAGCATAATTGACAAGAGACTGTGTGTGAGGAGTTGTGAGTGTGAGAGGTCGAGAGCTTGAATAAAATAGTTTTTTTTATTATTTAATTATTATTTTCGTATTTTATTTTAATTATTTTTTAAAAAATATTATTTTTTCACTTTTTTTCATATTATTCATAAAAACATCCAAAAATCATAAAATTAAAAATATTAGAAAAGATTTTATTCTTTTTATAATATTTTTAATGTTTAGTAAATAAATAGGGTTTTAAGTTTGTTTTAATTTGTTTTTGACTAATTCTTTAAGTTGGGCTTTTAAGTGGGCATTAGGTTAGAGTCAACCCTAATTTGTTACCTATATAAACATAAGTGATGAGATGAAAACTTCAACAAAAAAAACATCAGAAAATCAAGAGCAGGTCATCAGAGGAAGAGGGAATTTTTTTCGGAAGAACCCTAAAAGAAGCGCTACCGGCGAGCAAAAAGTTCCAACGACGGAGGCTCAATTCATTCAACATCATCGCCGTTACCGTAACCTTTCTTTTTCTTCTATAGCTTAACGTTTTAATTCATATTAGTTTTCTATTAATTAACATTTTTTGTTTATTTAAAATGAATCAACCAAAAATCTTCTTTTTCAAATTAAAGTAACACGTATTTCATAAGTTAACCTAGTTTTTTTTCTTTAACACCAACAGATTCTCAAAAAATATACATATCAAAATTTAAAACTAACCTTCTTTTTTACTAAAAAATAATATTAACGTTTTTTGTGATTTGTACTAACATTTTTTTCATTAAGGTAAATTAACATTTTAAAATAATAATTAACATCACTAACTTCCTTTAAAATAATAATTAATATCACTAACTTCCTTTAAAATAAAATTTAAAGTTAATCTTTTTGTGAAGAGTAAATAAAAATCAAACATAATTTTGTTCTTCTTAAAAATAAATAATCAATAAAATAATAATAAAAATTCCAAATTGTATTGTGTCTTTCTTTCCATATTAATTGTTTCATCATTTGTCATATTTCTGTCTAACCCTTTTCACTAATGTTCTCTGTTTTTCTCCTCAGATTATACATAAATTCCTATTCCTATTTATTCAATTTATTTTGTTCCATGGATGTAATTTACGCGAGGCCATGGTCGCGGTTTAGTTTATTTTTCTTTTTTGGGGATTTGTAATTTACGCGAGTGATCGTCGCGATGCTTTTCTTTTACCGCTTTCTTTATTTTCCGCATTTTAATTCTACCGTGTGATAAATTACCGCATTTTGCATGACTAACCGTTAGAATCCCTTCTGAAGTATTAGGTCTATCCGTTTGACCGCCGAGTCAATAAACCTAATTTTTGACCATTTCAAACCCTAATTAGCCTAGGCGTCCCGCCGTGGACAAAAATACCCTTTACCCTAGCATTAGGTCGAAGAGTCGCCTTACTCTGTTTTAGGGTTTTGGAATCCCTAATTTCAACCCTAATTTCAATTAACAAATTCAACGTAGAAATAGGAGTTTTAAGACTCCACGTAAGTGTGTCCTTAAGAAACGCTTACTCCCCTTGAAACCTTGACCACAGTCAAGAAGTTTCTAACCTCCCTTTCGAAGGGAACTACAATTACTCTGATTCCATTCCCGTCAGGATATGTAGGCACAAGATGCGACGTCTTGCAGAGTAAACTTAGGACTAACCCTTAGGTCTCTTTAGGTCACTCTATCCCCTAGCTCAGTATATATTTCAAACAGATAATAAAAATAAAAATGCATACTTTAAACAAAAGGTTTCTGTAGAGTACTACGGAAGTTTAGGGTGCTAGTATCTTCCCTAAGCTTAACCAACCCTTTACCTATGTCTCTCCCCGCATTGGGTTTACGATGCAAAAATAGATTTTTCCTCTTTTGACCTTTTCCTTCGGATAAATCAAAGAGCGGTTGTGATTTAAGAATACGATTCAAATTAATTAATAGTTTGAGATCATATTTCCACCGCAACAGAAAATGGCGACTTCATTGGGGAACCTCCTAATTTTTAAGGGTTGCCCCTATCTTGTTTATTGTATGATATTTTATTTTATCACTTATCTGTTGTACATATTCGTATTGTACCTTGCTTGGGATACCTGTTGATTGTGAGATAAGTCCTAACCCGGGCTTGAGTGACCTTATTATAAGATAGGGATATATTCGATGAGGCTTATAGGGAGTTGAATCCCGATCAAGCTGACTCGAGAATCACCGCTCAGTTGAGACCCTTTCGAAAATGGTTCGGTTGAACGAGTAATCGTGAAAACTTTTACTATGGTCGATTGGAGTCTGTGATACTGGGGACCGTAGTACTTTAACACCACCTTGGCCTTATATAGGACGTAGTGCGGGAATTATGAGGGAGTAATCCCAAAATAGTTGCTACGCGATACTACACTCAAAAGAGGTTCTCTTGAGAATATTATCAACCTCTAAGTCAGTCGAAAAGTTGATAATATCCGAAGGATGGACTGATGACTTTGGGCACTTCTATAGAACCCTTGTTCTGCAGGTACAACTAACCTATAATACATACCTTATGAGGACGGGTAGACTCTAACTCCTTGCACATACCTTTAACCTAGGACCTTGTGTATATGTGTGCATTGCATCCATAAAGCATCATATCATTCCTAGTTTCAAGAAATTCAACAGTCCTTTGCAAATTTAAAAAAGTCCTACATTTTAAAATCTAAAAGCTTTTCCCATTTCCCCAAAAAGAAATATTTGCGATCGACCGTTGAAATTCTTGAAATCATTGCATGGCATTAGCATTACATTTTTGCATTGCATTGTTCCCCCAGTTCCTCATTCTCGGTTCTCTCGTCTTCCAGCTGTCTCTTTGAGTCGTCAAACTGATTCCTCGACACAGATATCAGACTAGAGCTAACTATAGACGCCAGATGTCAGAACAAGAAGAAGTTAATGCTGAGGTTCGAACTGAGATCGATGGGTTAAAAGAAGGAATGACTAGGCTGGAGGAGATGCTTCAAATACTGATTGCCAGAGGGGAGCTAACTCAGAGGACCGTTATTCAGGAAGTTTCCAATGCCGATCCGACTCCTGTTCAAGTGCCACCAGTTACTTGGCCAGAATTTGGTTTACCTCCTAACTACTCTCCACCTGTTGCATCTGCTGCTATGAACGATCAGAATGTTATACCGGTTTTTCAAGCTCATGGCCTTACCGAGACTAGACCTGTGGTTCACACTTTTAACCAGAACATCCAAGCACCCGTGGTGAATCGTCCTCATGAGCTCAATGTTGTTGGTGCCCAAGGGGCAGATCAGGAAGATTTTGTTGAACCTATAATTACCCGTGAACAGTATCAGATTATCAATAAGAGACTCTAGGCTGTTGAGGGTACTGATTTCTTCAATGTTGATGCTGATAATATGTGCCTAGTTTCTAGTCTTGTTTTGCCTGCTAAATTTAAGATGTCCGAGTTTGTGAAGTATCAAGGTCATTCGTGTCCAAGAGCTCATCTAGTCATGTATTTCCGAAAGATGGCGGCTCATACCAATAACCAGAAGCTGCTCATCCACTGCTTTCAGGATAGTTTGAGTGGTGCTTCTCCCAAGTGGTATATGAACCTAGAGCATAACAATGTCCACTGCTTTCAGGATCTTGTCAATGCTTTCATGAAGTAGTACAAATATAATTTGGATATGGCTCCAGATCACCGTCAACTTCAGAGTATGTCTCAGAAGGAGAAAGAGTCATTCAAGGAATATGCTCAGCGCTGGAGGGAGTTAGCTTCCCAAGTTGAACCCCCTATAGCAGAAAAGGAACTGACTGGAATGTTCATGGATACTTTGTCTCCTTTCTATTGGGAAAAGATGATTGGAAGCGTCTCTTCAAGCTTTACAGATCTGGTAATTATCGGCCAAAGTTTCTAACCTCCATTTTGAGGGGAACTACAATTACTCTGATTCCATTCCCGTCAGGATATGTAGGCACAAGATGCGACGTCTTGCCGAGTAAACTTAGGACTAACCCTTAGGTCTCTTTAGGTCACTCTATCCCCTAGCTCAGTATATATTTCAAACAGATAATAAAAATAAAAAGACATACTTTAAACAAAAGGTTCCTGTAGAGTACTACAGAAGTTTAGGGTGCTAGTACCTTCCCTAAGCTTAACCAACCCCTTACATATGTCTCTCCTCGCACTGGGTTTACGATGCAAAAATAGGTTTTTCCTCTTTTGACCTTTTCCTTCGGATAAATCAAAGAGCGGTTGTGATTTAAGAATACGATTCAAATTAATTAATAGTTTGAGATCATATTTCCACCGCAACACATGTGTACAATTAGAAGGAAAAAAATATGTTAATAAATTAAGGATCACTAAAGAAGGGGTTGAACCTCCGACCTTGTGGTTAAAGGTTAAATGCTCTAACCAACTAAGATATTCCAGCTCTTTCAATTAACTGACTTTGACCAAATTTATTAATCTTAAAACAAATTGCACTCGATTCAAATCTAATTGAGTGTAAGGGATGACTCAAGGTAAAGTTATACAGTAAATAATTAAATTATAAATAAATTGACAAGATAAAAAATCAAATTACAAATATCAAAAATTAAAGTAGAATGTTAAAATACATATGAATTGTACTTTTACCAACTGAACAATTTCACTTATTACTTAAAATACGCCAAAGGATGCTAGGCATGTCAACTAAATGACATAATACAAAGGGAATTAAGCAAGTTACTACATGCAATACTTAATTTTAAACCTTTTAGAGGATCGGGATCTGGTTGGAAAAATATAACAAGCCTATTTTAAGAGACATATTTATCATAATAGCTTATGAATACTTTAATAAATAGGTTTAAGATCAAACAATAATAAATGTGGGGCAATACAAAATCATCACCTTCATAAATTATTGATCGTCTACAAGTTTGAAATTTCTCAGACTATTACAACTAACCAAAAAATCATTTTAGGAGGAAATTAGTACATTCATCTCCTTATTATGCACAAGCTAATGGAAAAATATAGGCCACTAATTAAATCGTCGTTGACCTAATCAAGAAGAACATTTAAGAGAAAGGCAATTCATCTTTGACTAGAATTATGATTGTGTAATTTTTTCATATAATTTATATTGATATTAATTATAAAATAATTAATATAAATGTTAACTTAAATCATAAATATTCTCTAAAATACAAACTTTGAATTGTCATTGATTAATGACACGTGCTCTTAAATATAGGGAATGAAACCATCTTAGGTTATATCATGTGTACAATTAAAAGGAAAAATATGCCAATCTATACAAATATTTAAAAATATAATTATTTTCTGGTTATTATAAAATTTATCAAAATTATTATTAATAATTTATAAATATAAAATTAACAAATTATTTAGTAAAATTGTTCAAACAACTAATAAGTTATTATCGACACTGTACTTATTTTATTTTTAATTAATTATTATTTTTATTTGAGAGACAAAAAATTTATTTTCAAATGTAAATTTTTTATTTCTCTATCACACAATTTTTTTTTCTTTTTCCGCATGATTATTTAATAAAAATCAATTTATACAATAATTATTCATTTCATAATTAAATATCTCATTTCATATTTATATGCGTATTTAAATATATTTTACTCGATAGTGATATAGACAACTAACTTTTTATTATGGGTCACCACAAAAACAATATTTATTTTATTTTAATTAATAATTATTTTTATTTGAGAGATAAAATATTTATTTTCAAATGTTAATTGTTTTTCTTTTACTATATCATAGGTTTTTATTTATTTTTGTACATATATTTAATATAATTGAGTTTATGTGAACATTTTTATTTTATAATTATGTAATTAATTTTAAATTTACATGTATAAGTAAATATATTTTATATCGTATACTTTATTTTATGGATCACTATCAACATAATATCTATTTTATTTTTAATCAATATTAACTGAATTTATAGAATCATTTTTATTTTATAATTAAGTAACTTATTTTAAATTAATATATATATATATATATATATATATATATATATATATATATATATATATATATATATATATATATATATATATATATATATATATATATATATTTTATATTGTAACAAATATATTTACCCGAACGCATGAATATTTCATTAGTTTTTATTAATTAAAATTTTAATGGAGATATAAATATAAAAAAAATTATACAATCATCCAATAAAAATATATTTAATTTAATCAAATATATAATCGTGATTAATTAAAAATATAAAATTATTCTATATTATAAATGCATTTTTCATTATCTCATTAATTAATACATAGATCTTACATAGATATAGCACACTTTTATCTCTTACAAATACAATTTATATTATATTAAAATTATTCTATATTACAATTTATCTCTTACAAATACAATTTATATTATATTAAAAATAATCATTCAAAAAAATAAATATATATAGCACACTTTTAGTTTCTTAACAATGAAGCAATTTTAACTTTAATTTAACGGGATTGAGAAACGGACGACGAACACACAAAAAATGCGTGACACATCACAAAGAGCTGAGAGTAAGAAAAAAGAATGCCGAAATCGCTAACGCCAACGACACGAAGCAACAGTCGCAGAAAACGGCATATCAGAATGGCGGATCCTGAACCTTCCAACAAACCCTACCGTTTTCTCTCTCTGATCCCAATCTAATACCTTTCTACCATCACAAAACAACGTTTCAGCTTTTCAATCTCTCGCCATTGTGATGAATTAATGCGCGTGATCAATTATCTTTTTTGTTTATCGAATTTTTGAATTGTTGAATCTGGATCGTGTTGTTTGTTGCAGGTATGGTTGAGATGTCGAAGATATTGTACCTGGTGGTGGTGGAGGATGAAGGCGAGAAGAAAGACAAGGTGAAAGAAAGGGAAAAGGAGAAGGAGTCGTTTCGTTATACGCGTCCTGTTCTACAGAGTACACTGCAGCTTATGGGATGTAAAGCGCGTCATGCTTTCAAGGTTTCTTGTTTGTTCAATTTCATTTCATAATTTGATTATTATTATTATTATCATTATTATTATTATTATTATTATTATTATTATTATTATTATTATTATTATTATTATTATTATTATTATTCAATACTATGTTTGTTTTCGATTTCGTTGTGGATTATTTGTTATTGTGGTTTGATAATCTTCTGCTTGTTCATCGATGAATGTTAGGAGATCGGGAGAAGCTAGTGTTTTAACTTTCATCGATGAATGTTAGGAGATCGGGAGAAGCTAGTGTTTTAACTTTCGATGTTTGATGTTGTTGATGTGTTGGATTAGTGATTTGTTTGTCTGCATTTGTGATTTTTGATTTTGCCATTTGGCATTTTTTTGGGGACAATTTTGTTGACTTTTGGGGGTTTTGTTTTTGCTGTCGTTTTGGACTGGTTTTAAGTCATGTGAATTATTTTTATCTTTCTCCTTATCTTGTGCACATGGAGACTGCAAGAACAATACGACTTGAATAACTCAAGATAAGATAAAATTAAGTCAAATTGTTTTCACTTAAGCTAATGTTGGAAGGGTTATGGAAACAAGCTAAAAACAACTTACTAACATGCCATATATATACACCTTGTTTTCATAAGTTTTTCTAAAGAGTCTTACAAGTGCTTATGCAAGTAGATAAACTCAAATAAGCCGATGCAAACAGTAATATGATATTATGTGTTCTTCACGAAACCTTTAGATAGGTTTAACATTTGTATAAACTTCATCCTTTTTATTCATTCTTTGGTGTTATTTATTTGCTTAAAGTGAAAGATTAATTGAGTTACACTTTCAAGTAACTACAGTGGCTCAAATTTGGACCTTTTTTTTGAAGTTTTGTTGACTTCACTCTAGAGGATATTTTGTTTCTCCATTTGTGTTTATGTTTGGTATTTGAGCTCCAACATCTAGTGTCGAGCTTTAGGTTCAATCCCATACAAATGTGTCTTGTTTTGTTCTTGCCACATGCCTTCTTTTAAACATCGATTGGTCATTATTGTCAAGGACTAAATTGAGGATATATTTCCCTATTAGATTGGCTACAATCTATGCTAGATTCCTATTAATTGAGGTATATATAGTCTCGACTTAGGCTCTTAATTATCGCTTGACATCTATTCGAAATGTGTGTTTGTAATGCATGGTCCACCAATAATCGGTTACATGTGGTTCGAGCTAGGCCACAGAGCTACCAACCAACAAAAAAACTGCCACCATGGCATTATGAAATGGCAGATTATGTGCCAGCCGTAACATCCATTATATCTGCAATGTTTCCACTTTAGGCCTCAAGCTTGCCTCACTATTTATATTCCAGGATTTTAGCCATAATCTGGCATCTGCCATTAATATCAGTGGTCTTTACTCATTAGATCACATCTGCCTATTTACTTGATGTCTTGCATATCTAAAGTACGTATCTATTGAAAGTTAGGCCTCATATTTCTGATAATTAACTTTTTATCTGATCAGATCACCCAAAGGGTTTTTGAACTCACAAGGAGTGGGAGTACTACTGAGGCTTTCAAGTCCGAAGGAATGGTTTTATCAGGTTTTGATGCTTCTAAAGGAAATGTGAAAAAAGATTGTCAGGAAGCTTCTGCTTGCCCGAGTAAAACAGATATGGACAATCACTTACTTTTAGGAAAAGATCACGAAAGTACGAGGGTGCCATTTGAGTCGTACAAAAAGCGTACAACTGTATTTGTTAAGAGAGAAGCTTTTCTAGATATTGTCTGTGAAGTTCTGGCTGAGTACAAGTATGTGGGTCCAAACCAGAGAGCAGACTTGATGCTAGCTTGCAGGTATTTATATTTTTATGGGAACTATTTTGATAGAACCCGAATAGAAGAAAAGATTAAATTCTTGTATTATGGTTGTGGCATCTGCTCCTATAATGAGTTTCTGTATTTTTCTTGTGGTTGAGATTTTTAATGACTAGCCATAAGATTGTTTTATCAAAGTTGACAATGTTTCAAATCACACATTTTTATTTTACATGGAAACTGCATTGATCTGCAAGAAGCTTGTAAAAAGGAGAATGATAGATCTCTTTTTCAAATCATAGGCAAGCCAATTTGATTCTAGTTGGCCGGTCAAACAAATTCACTCTATTTTTCTGTTTGTTATTGTAAATATTTTCTACTTTCAGTTCTACATGGTTTGCCATCAAGATAATGAATAGATCAAATGTTCCTTCTTGGTTGTTTTGCAGAAATTATTTTTTCCTTATGGGTGAAATTACTGAATTTCCACATGAGCACATCATAGAAACATCTGAAGCTCACTAAAACTTATTCCTTCAATTTGTCACAATTTTGAAAATGCAGTACAATTTTCCCATCTTGAACTTGTGACTATTTTCTCTGATGGCAGGATCCGAGAACGGAAGGAATCTGTGAGAGTGCTGTTGTGTGGCACTAGCGGTTGTGGCAAATCCACATTGTCTGCATTGCTGGTATGTTTGCAAATACAAGTATTGTCTTTTTGCTATGAGAAATATGTAGGGCCAGTTTTTACTTAGCTTGCGGCAGGATATGTAACTTGCAGTGACTAGTAATGAATATGAAACTTAGTACCATTTATATTATAAAATCTAATAAATTAATTTCTATTTATATTTTTACTTCAGGGAAGTCGGTTGGGAATCACAACAGTTGTATCAACCGATTCTATTAGGCACATGATGAGAGGTTTTGCTAGTGAAAAGGAAAACCCCTTGTTATGGGCCTCTACCTACCACGCAGGCGAGTGTTTGGATCCTGTTGCTGTTACAAAAGCAAAGGCAAAGGCAAAAAAGAAAGCAAAAAAGATGGCTAATGTATCACAGTCACTTCCTAAGGATGAAGTAACTGAGGGTCACACCTTTAGCAAATCTGATATACATACCATGGAGGCGGTCTGTGGTGCGGCTGAACTGTTGAATTCAAAACAAATGGCTGTTGAAGGATTCAAGGCCCAGAGTGAAATGGTGATTGATAGTCTAGATAGACTAATCACTGCATGGGAAGAACGAAAAGAGTCTGTTATTGTTGAGGGTTTTCACTTGAGTCTCAACTTTGTTGTATGTCTGATTCTCTTGGGTCCTTCAATACTTGAATTATTCTGCATGTTAATTGCGTTACTTTCATTTTCACATTAAAACACTAACTTAATGTCATGCAGATGGGGCTTATGAAGAAACATCCTTCAATCATACCCTTCATGATATACATTACAAACGAGGACAAGCACATGGAACGATTTGCCCTACGAGCAAAGTATATGACCCTGGACCCAGCTAAAAACAAATATGTGAAGTACATCCGAAATATAAGAACAATCCAGGATTATCTCTGTAAGCGAGCTGACAAGCATTTAGTTCCCAAAATAAACAATACAAATGTTGACAAGAGTGTTGCAGCCATCCATGCCACCGTGTTCAGTTGTCTACGTAGGCGTGAAGTTGGGGAACAATTGTATGATCCTAGTAGAAATATTATAACTATTATTATGATGAATATAGAAATCAATGTGCTGCCAATTCTTTGACCTCGAAAGGAATGTTTCAATTGATCCAAAGACAAGGTTCTTCAAGGCATCTTATGGCTCTTGTTAATACTGATGGGTCTGTGGCAAAGGCTTGGCCTGTTAATTCAATGGACTGTAATGGGAAGCCTATATAGGGCCATGGACTAGAGAAGGAAATTGGAAGTCCAATATATGGACCCTTGCGGATTGGTAAGGCTGAACCTGTAAACCTTCAGTTTGGTTTTATTGGGATCAGTGCTTGGCCCTCCGATGGTGGAACAAGCTGTGCTGGAAGTGTTGATGAGTCAAAAGCTGACGGGACTGACACGGGTAGTAGATACGTATCCTCCTGCTGTAGTTCCCCCAGGATGTCTGATGGACCTTCAAAGGAGGTAAATTGGAACATATCATTATCTTTCCGTTCAACATGAATATTAATGGCTTGTTATGAAGTGGGAAAATATCAATAAAAATTATTCCCTCATTTGGTTTTTTTCCCCCCTTTTTGCTATAACTTTTTTAGCTTAAGGAGGATCTTTCAGTGCATGGTAGTGATGAAGAGATTGATGATCAATTAGAAGGGGGAAGTGATGATGATTTCAGTGACGACGGTGACAAACATAATCATGAGGAGGTAGTGTTTAGTTCTATATATTAGCCTATATTAATTACCTGTCTAAAATTTCTGTATATTGAGATTTAGCAATATAAGCAGAGTCACAAACTATTTGGGTTGCCTTCAGTGTTGCCTTCAGTGTTGCCTATGCCCACAAAGACAATGAATCGACGGTTTATGCCGAAGTGATTATTTAAAAAGTGAATGCCTCGGTTGCAATGTGTATATTTATGAACTTCTGCAAATACCATAGCTTAATTGAGTTATTATGGCATGGAACATCTATTGAGTTATTTCTAATATATACTTTTTCATGTTGTGCAGGTAGGCTCAGTTGATGAGGAATCAACGAAGTCTGACGAAGAATATGATGATTTAGCAATGCAAGATGTACTTGAAAATGGATATTGTTCAGACGATGATGAAGAGTTCAAGAGTAAAGTCGCCATTGATGATGGGGACCTAGGAACTAAAATGCAGGGAAATAAGTATCGTCAAAACCTGGATCTCTTCCTGAGAACCAGAAGTGAGCCAATGCCAGACTCTTCATTCTACCCATATTCCTCTTTGCTTTCGGAAAAGTTTGAAAGGAGACTGCCACCATCTGGCAAAGCCAGATTGAGAAAACGTTCTCTTAGTATTTCGGCATTGGGGAAGGGTAGTTCAGCAATCCAGGATCCTATTCCCTCTGGAGCTCCTCAAAGGTAGCTTGACACTCGTTCTTTAGTCGAATTCTCGGCAACAATCCCAACTTTTTCTGCTATGCCTTTTGACTTTAGAACTTTGTTTCTGTGTTTTAAGTGGACCCGTTGTCTATATAGTAAGGTCTCTTGAGTTTATATCAAGACTATTTGTTTTGGTATAGAGGAGCTACTTAATTCAGATTGAGAGTTGTGAAAACTAGTTGGATTTTGCTTACAGTCTAGACAATGAAATTTGCAGAACGAAACGCGTCCTCTTTTATTTAAGATGCATAATGGCGGTTTTATTAAACAATCAAGTTTCTGTTTTACAACTTTTTCCAATTTTTAGCTCCAATATATTGGCAATTAATGCATGTCAGATTTACTATTTTGAGAGGAAAATGTGAGTTTAGAAAGATGAAATAATGCGTGTTAGATTTACTTTTTAAAGATAGATTACTGTCTTCAAAATTGATTATAATTTGACGTTGAAAATTGGAGCTTTTGCCTCCAAATGAAACTTTGGAAGTGCTCCATTTACAGCCATGTGGTGGTGATGTGGATGTGGAAACAGTGGTTGGAAAGAAAACTCTTCTAGGAACGACCATTTAGACTTTTTTTGATAAGATATTAATATTGATATTTCGCCCATATGACAAGGTCTTAAAGCATTGTATTATATTCAATTAAAAACCTTTATATGAATGTTATTTGTATCATATCATAAAACTAATAAAATTAGATAACCAAAAAATGTTAAGACCTTGCTAGGTTACTCTTAAAAAATTGTAGGTAATTTATCCATCAATGATAAATTTGCAAGTGGTACCTATTAACTAATTTTTATTCCACTTGCAAAGTTATTTTATGTAGTCATTTTTAATGATGGTTGGATAAATTATTCACACTCTTTTCAAAAAAATAAATTATAAAGAAACTTAAAATAAGATCTAGAGTGAATTTAAAGCATAAATACGTAATATCATTTCAAAAAGATGTACAGTATTGTTTTAGATGGAAAGGAGATATCGAATATGCATGGGTCCCTTGAGTTGCCAGTCTGCCACATATACACTAACACCACTATGGCATAACACTGGCATACTTGGGACCATTACGTACGATACTTGGGACCAAATTCTCTTAGTAATAATGACAACCTAAAAGCAGAAATGAACCACTATAGCTAGTGTTGGAAATAATGAATATTTATTTCCATTAAGTTGTTCCAAAATGACAAAGTGGGTGATATAATTAATTGACAATAAATGCTTCAAATAAGTCCCACATTGAAAGTGGAGTAAAATTAAATAGCATTTATAAGACCCTTGGAACAATGTACTTTTCAAAAGAGTCAAAGAGGATAGAGTGCCACATAGTCATATGTGGTGGTCCCAAACCTTATGTCACTTGTCTCATACAAAACACCCCTCGCCGGAACCGGATCCGAGGGCGTAGAGGCGCTAGTGGCGTCTTGTAGACGGCACTTGAGCATACTGCGAATTTGTTTTAATTATCGCTCCAGATTTTATTCATTGCCTACAGTTTGATTTTTGAGTTTGAATTCGAAGTACATAACACTTCATGAAGTGGTGCATGACATTTTATTTGAACAATTGCAAATGCTCATTAGAGAGAGTTGTTTCATGAAGAGTTGCAAACTTCCGAAACGACACAGAGTTGTTTCATGAAGAGTTGCAAACTTCCGAAACGACACATGCATGGCTATAAATATATGCTTGTTATTTCGAAATCAATCACTCCGAAAATATGATATCCTCTTCTATATAATTTCAAACGTTTTCCTTGCATTCAAAACTTCACCAGTCTTGTGCAGTTTCGAGAAAAAGGATGACTTATCCTGGGTATTCAGGCCGTTCCAACTTTAAGACAATTTGAGAGTGTACTTGAAATACTTTTAAGGAAAGTGATCTCGTTCACGATTCAGTCTGGATCCATTCGTCCTTGAAGAATTATCTAACAATCTTAAAAGTATTTGTATCATGGATTCTGACGCTGCTGTTTCAAGCATCAAAGTTATGAATCAGGATCTTGTCAAATTGGATCGCTTCGATGGAAACAACTTTACCAGATGGCAAGACAAGATGACATTCCTGCTTACTGCACTCAAGGTTCACTACGTCTTGGATCCTGATCTGATACCAATTCCAGAACCAATTGAAGATGATTCTGACGAACTCAAGAAGAAGCGCATGCTGCGAAGGGAGGACGAATTACTATGCCGTGGACATATTCTGAACACGCTGTCTGACCGCCTATACGACCTATACACGGACAATCCGTCCGCTAGAGACATATGGAATTCTCTAGAGTTTAAATTCAAAGCCGAAGAAGAAGGTACGAAGAAGTTCTTAATTTCTAAATACTTTGATTTTAAATTTATAGATTCCAAGCCCATACTTCCCCAAGTGCACGAATTGCAAGTCCTGGTGAACAAAATCAAAGCGGTGAAAATAGACATTCCTAAAAATTTTCAAGTTGGTGCAATCATTGCTAAGTTACCAAGTTCATGGAAAGGCTATAAAAAGAAATTGTTGCACAGTTCTGATGATTTTTCCTTGGAGAAAATCCAGAAACATCTTCGAATCGAGGAGGAATCGAAGGAGAGGGAAAAATCAGAATCTACGGGTCTTTCCAAAGCCAATACTGTGACCAACAAAGAAAAGAAAAAACATGATGTCAAGAAAAGTCATCTCGCACCAAAAAGGGAACATACCAAGTTCAAGAACTTTGGTGGTCCGAAGGGTCCGAAAAATGGATGCTTTGTATGTGGAAAACCTGGACACTATGCTCGAGATTGCAGACAAAATAAATCAAAAAAGGAGATCAATGCAGTTAATGCTAGTGATGATATAATTGCTACTGTGAGCGAAATTATGGCAATCAAAGGCAAAGTCCAAGGCTGGTGGTATGATACATGTGTCACGGTTCATGTCTCATATGATAGGGATGCATTCAAAACATATTCTGAGACAAATGATGGACAAGAAGTACAAATGAGAAATGAAGTACGATCTAAAGTCGTTGGAACCGGAACGGTCGAACTCAACTTCACTTCTGGAAAGAAAGTTACTCTTGTTAATGTGCTTCATGTCCCAGACATGAATAGGAATCTTGTTAGTGGGGATTTATTGGGAAAACCGGGTATTAAATCTGTGTATGAATCGGGCAAACTTATTTTGACCCGTAACGGTGCATTTGTTGGAAAAGGATATTCCGCTGAAGGAATGATCAAACTATGTATTACCGATAATATGATTAATGAAATTTCTAATTCTGCTTACATGCTTGATTCAGTTACTTTATGGCACAATAGATTAGCACATATTGGTATTAGTTCAATGAAGAAACTAATTAAATCTGGCTTGATATCATGTAATATCAATGATTTCAATAAATGTGAATTATATGTTAAATCAAAGATGATTAAGAAACCTTTCAAAAGTGTTGAAAGAAATACAAATCTGCTTGATCTTGTACATTCAGATTTGTGCGAATTTAATGGCATGTTGACCAGTGGGGGAAATAGATATTTCATTACATTTATTGATGATTGTTCTAGATACACATATGTATATCTCTTAAAGCATAAAGATGAGGCTTTTAATGCCTTTAAGATTTATAAAGCAGAAGTGGAAAATCAATTAAGTAGAAGTATAAAAGTCCTTAGGAGTGATAGGGGCGGTGAATACTTTTCTACTGAATTTGATGCATTTTGTGAAGAACATGGTATAATACATGAATGTTCGGCGCCTAGAACACCACAACAAAATGGCATAGCCGAAAGAAAAAATCAGACATATCAAGAAATGATGAATGCCATGTTAGTGCATTCCGAACTACCTTTCAATTTGTGGGGAGAAGCCTTATTATCCGCTTGTCACATAATAAATAGAATTCCTTTAAAGAAAACTGGAATTTCTCCATATGAGGTATGAAAGGGCATGACACCAAACATTGGCTATTTTAAGGTGTAGGGGTGTGTGGCATACTACAAAAACATGGATCCTAAGAGAACCAAGTTGGGTCCTCGAGGGATAAGATGTGCCTTTGTAGGATATGCACAAAATAGCAAAGCATATAGACTTTTAAATTTAGAGTCTAATATTATTGTTGAATCCCGGGATGTAGAATTCTTTGAAAAACTTATCACTAAGAATAAAGAATCAGAGTCGGCCATAAATAAAGAATCTTGTGAAGAAGACTCTTCTCGGATTGTAGAAATACAACCTGAAGGCACATCTCGAATCATTGAATCACAACCCGAACCTAGGATAAGCAAAAGAGTCCGGAAAATAAAGAACCTAGGACCAGACGAAATTGATTCTCAATCCATTTCATTTTATCTGGTTGAAGGAAATAGTACAAAGTTTATTAAAAACATTCCGGTAATTCTTCAAGTAGGGGAGGATCCTAAAACTTATAAGGAAGCAATAGCTTCAAGAGACTCCTCTTTTTGGAAAGATGCTATCCGGAATGAAATGGATTCAATTATGTCCAACCACACTTGGGAACTTGTTGATTTACCAAAGGGATCAAGACCCATTGGATGCAAGTGGGTGTTTAAAAAGAAATATCATAGTGATGGTACATTAAACACTTATAAAGCAAGATTAGTGGCAAAAGGATTTAGACAAAAGGAAGGTATAGATTATTTTGACACTTATGCACCTGTAGCAAGAACAACCACTATAAGGTTTTTATTTGCTTTAGCATCTTTGAATGATCTGAGTGTTCATCAAATGGATGTTAAAACAACGTTCCTAAATGGAGATCTCGATGAGGAAATCTACATGGAACAACCAGAAGGATACGTCCTTCCTGGAAATGAACAAAAGGTGTGCAAACTTGTCAAATCTCTATATGGCTTAAAACAAGCACCAAAACAATGACATCAAAAGTTTGATTCTACGGTAATGTCAAATGGATTTATTCCTAATCCTTGTGACAAGTGTTTATATACAAAAGTGTATAATAACACTGTAATATTTTTGTGTCTTTATGTTGATGACATGCTAATAATTAGCAATAAACTTAATGGAATTTTAGAAACAAAAAGGTTTCTAACTTCCACTTTCAAGATGAAAGATCTTGGACTTGTTGACACAATTTTAGGAATAAAAGTTAAGCGAAATAGTGGGGGTTATGAACTTAATCAAACACATTATATTGAGAAAATGCTTGATAAGTTCAAACACCTGAAATTCAAGGAAGTAACTACTCCATTTGATCATGTAATCAAACTTGAAAAGAATGATGGAAGAGCAGTGGCTCAATTAGAATATGCAAGTGCGATTGGATGTCTTATGTACTTAATGCAATGTACCAGACCCGATATATCATTTGCAGTTAGTAAAATGAGTAGATTTACTAGTAATCCAAGTAATGAACATTGGAAGGCAATCACGAGGATATTTGGTTATTTGTTGAAAACCAAAGATCTTGGCCTTCATTATGGTAGGTTTCCTGCTATATTAGAAGGATATACCGATGCGAGTTGGATCTCTAATGTGGGAGATCATAAATCTACAACTGGGTGGATATTTACACTAGCTGGAGGAGCAATTTCTTGGAAGAGCAAGAAACAAACATGCATCACTCTTTCGACCATGGAATCAGAGTTCGTGGCTCTCGCTTCCGCTGGTCAAGAGGCAGAGTGGTTGAGGGATCTTCTTTTGGAAGTTCCATTGGCTAAAGACAATGTTTCAAAAGTGATGATACACTGCGATAGTCAGGCCACTTTGGCAAGAGCATTTAGCGAAGTGTATAATGGAAAGTCTAGGCATATAGGACTTAGACATTCGTTCGTGAGAAAACTGATTAAGGATGGAATCATTTCACTCACGTATATACGAACAAGCTATAATTTGGCTAACCCGTTTACTAAGCCACTGGCCAGAGACTTAGTAAAAACAACCTCGAGAGGTATGGGGTTGAAACTCCTTGAGTAAGAGTTCCGACAACGGCGGAAACCCAATCTTAAGTTAACAGAACATTAACTTTAAGATTTTCAATGGGTAATAACAAGTCGTTGATTTGGATAATTGTCTAACATTTCGTAATTATGTTGACCTTGGAAATGAGGGTTGAGTTTTTATTTTAAACTCTTAATGAAGTTCAATACCGAGGGTACGTATCTATTGGAAACAGATACAATATGAACTTCACCTATGTGAATTCTGAGATGGTGCCGTCTCAAAGTGAGAGTTGGAGTTTCTCTCATAAAAATTCATGAAATAGGATAGCACATGGCCATAAATAAGTGCTAAGCGAGTTATGCAGAGGAAGAATCTTTAAGGAGTGTGTGTAAGGTAACACCAGTCTATTCATATGGATTCATGGTTTAAAAGCATTGCTACCTAATATTCCGATTAAACTTTGTGTTATCCTTACTAAGGTTAAGTTTAAAATCGAAAGATACTTAACTGTATTAACATTTCTTATGTCTCATTTCTGGAATTATTATTTTGTCATTATTAGAACAAGTGGAGGATTGTTGGAAATAATGAATATTTATTTCCATTAAGTTGTTCCAAAATGATAAAGTGGGTGATATAGTTAATTGACAATGAATGCTTTAAATAAGTCCCACATTGGAAGTGGAGTAAAATTAAATAGCATTTATAAGACCCTTGGAACAATGTACTTTCCAAAGGAGCCAAAGAGGATAGAGTGCCACATAGTCATATGTGGTGGTCCCAAGCCTTATGTCACTTGTCTCATACAAAACACCCCTCGCCGGCGACACCGGCTCCGGTTCCGGAACCGGATCCGAGGGCGTGGGCGTAGAGGCGCTAGTGGCGGCTTGTAGACGGCACTTGAGCACTTAGGCACGACGCATCGGAAATGAGGCGGCGCCGGTGGCACTCCGGCCGCCTCCGGCGAATTTGTTTTAATTATCGCTCCAGATTTTATTCATTGCCTACAGTTTTATTTTTGAGTTTGAATTCGAAGTACATAACACTTCATGAAGTGGTGCATGACATTTTATTTGAACAATTGCAAATGCTCATTAGAGAGAGTTGTTTCATGAAGAGTTGCAAACTTCCGAAACGACACATGCATGGCTATAAATATATGCTTGTTATTTCGAAATCAATCACTCCGAAAATCTGATATCCTCTTCTATATAATTCCAAACGTTTTCCTTACATTCGAAACTTCACCAGTCTTGTGCAGTTTCGAGAAAAAGGCTGACTTATCCTGGGTATTCAAGTCGTTCCAACTCTAAGGCAATTTGAGAGCGTGCTTGAAATACTTTTAAGAAAAGTGATATCATTCACGATTTAGGCTGAATCTATTCGTCCTTGAAGAATTATCTAACAGCTAGGTCCACTATTCAAATTCATTTGAAGTTTGTGAGTAAGCACAGGTTGACACTAATTAAGGGGATTGCATCTTCCACCTTTAAAGGAAATTCAAAAATGCTATTCAATATTTGGAAATTCATTTTTGAATGCATCTATTACACATTAAATGTTTGCGTCAAATATCCATCCTTAGTATTAACCACATATACATTTCATACATTTCTATATGAAACACATTCATTTTATTTTAAATTAATTTAGAAATACACTTCTATATTTACTCTATATACATCTCGGACAATCCTGACTATGATACACTCTTTTTTTTTCTTCTTTAAATGACTTGGAAGTATATCATATTACGGAAATGTACAGTAAATTTTGACTTTTTATTTTTATAAAATACAACCATACTTTTGTTTTAAAACTATACTATCATAATAGTTTTTTTTAAAAATTAAATCATACAATTAATACACATGTTAAAAATGCTATATATAAATAAATTAATCAAGAGGTAGCTCGTAAACTTTCAACCATGATTTATGCATTTTAAAGCATCGTGGTCCTACAAAAAAATAAATAATCGTCAGAAAATTCGAATATTATAACAAATATGTTTTAAAGAATAAATATAATTGAATTTTACCTATCCGTTCCACACTTATTTGACAACATGATCTAAATATAGAGGCAACAACGATAAGTCAGACAAGACTCTTCCAAACCCTTCAGAAAAGACATCAAACCGGGGTGCCTTAACCTACAAGGGTGAGGCTTCCAGGGAATCAAGAAGTGACACATGCCTCCTCTGGGAAGAAGAAGTCGGAGATGCACGAGCCATAAAATTTGATGCATTTGTATCAAACAAACTAGAATCGACCAGTTGTTATGAAAGTCAAACTCTTTCCTTACGAACTGACACATGTTGGGATACTTTATTGAGCCTCAACCATAATATCTATAATTAAACCACACAATTGTATAAAAAATAATTCCAAATGAAACACGAAGAAGATCAAACAAATCTTGTAGACAAACCAAATATAGAAATGCATTTCCAGAATCACATTTTGGACAAATACGAGAATAGATTTTCGGATTAACCTACAATCCACTAAACACAAAAATGACACAAATACATCCAAATCAAACTTTTTCAAAACGCGTTGCTCATCTAAACTACATATGAAATACACTGATTAGTTAAATAACTTATATAAACTATCTATTACATAACCTATCAGACACATTGCTCAATTTTTACAAATATATAGAGAAACAAAAAACTTATCAACTTTGAGTTTGATTGTGAGCTCTTGATCAATTGGACGTTGATAGTAGAAACTTGGACTCGAGTTGAGAGAGTTTGAGAGAGATTGTGAGTTTGAGAGGTTTTGAGAGTTTGAGAGAGTAAAAAGGAAATGAAGAAAAAAGTTTGATGCGTGTTTTGATTAAAACGTGTCAGAAAATGCATCTTCGTAAGATATACGAAGATGCATTTTCGTATTAATTTTTGACATAAAATTAGGGTCTAATTCAATAACAAATGAATTGTGTATGACAAAGATTCGTCTAAAAATATATTTTTAGATTTTATGATTAGTTTTGATTTTTGACTAAAACGTGAAAGCAATCCTTATAGTGAGAGAGAAATCCCCAAACTTAATTCTATTGAATTATTTATATTTCTCAAAAGTTAATTGAGATATACGTAAATCTTAACTGTATTCTCTTTAAAACAATTAAGTTGAAGAAAAACTTTATTTTTGAGTTTCTTATCTTTTCTAATAAAATAAAAAATTATAAAATAAAGATTTAATATTTTTTTTACTTCTGTATCTTAAATTCGAGATTTATTTTGGTCTATTAACTTTAAAAAAGTTCATATTAATTATTTAATTTTTTAAAATGTTTTATATTAATTATTTTTGTCTAATTAACGGCGAATTTAATGACTGGTTTTTAAATTTTTTCGTCGCTAATATGACAAAAAAAACTAATATGAAACGTTTTTGAAGAATTAAGAAACTATAATAAATCATTTTTAAGTTAAAAAATTAAAATAAACTTCGAATTTATAATACGGAACCAAAAAATAATATTAAATCTAAAATAAAATAAATCAAATTGATAAAGAGATAAAAAAGCATAAAAATATTGGTTTGACGGATTATGTGTGTAACTTTTAATTATAAATGTAATATTTATAAGCAAACACCAATCCAACTTGTTAAAATGACGTGACCTATCAAATTTAGCATATTTTTGACTGAAGATGTAAACTGTTGAAACTATGAAAGCATGGCTTGGAAGTAAGAAGAGTTGTAAAATAATAAAAAACTTTATTTTAGTGCGGGTTCTACAGTATTAAATTCTTTAATAGTGATCTGACCTAATTAGGAGGAAGGTCACACTCTGGCCACGTCCCGTTGGGTTAGTATCTGTCCGCCGGTGCTGAGAAGGAAAGATGGGGGGTGTACCTGCAAGGAACTCTGATGCCAAAGTAAGATGTTTGGGCAGAGTAGTTGCAAATACATAGGGTAAGAAGTGAATACCTGACCCTCTTATGGAAGAGGATATTTATAGACCCCAGCGCTGGGCCAACGGTCGTTTGGGCTGGACAGCCAGGCCCAACCCAAAGGACTGCTAGGACTTATGTGGCATAGAGAAGACCAAAACGTGGTCTCTGCCCTAGTTCAACCGCTCCATGACTTCTGGAAAGTGCGCCTGGTCTTTCGGGGGTGGACGGTTGGGATGTGACGTGTCCCCGTATAAGGGGACACGTGGAGAACATGTCATGGCCACAACCATCCTGCTCGGCAGGGGAGATTCTGCCCGTGGCGTGTTTCGTGGTCAGACGCACACGTGCCCGGTTCGTGTGCGCGCCAAGTAGGTGGTTCGCACCCCAGCTCATAGACTCGCGCCCGCCTCGCGAGATGTGCCCGGTAGGACCCTCGTACCAAGCACGCGTTACGTGCCCGGCGGGTTACGTGCCTGCCCAGAATGTCTTTGGGCCCTTGCATGGAGACGCGATTGGGCCTGGTCGACTAATCTGAGGCCCAGTCCAGAACAGGAGCCCCCCAAGTCGTAACTCCGTAGGGAGGAGTGAGGACTTGAAGTCGTTGAGCTGAGAAGGGGAAATCGTCGTAAGGAAAGATCATGTCGTTCCGGGTTTTCGTGGTGATAGTGCAGGGTCGCAACAACGTCGGCGGCACGGGGAATACGTGTCATGGGAGAGAGGTGAAGGGACGCGACTGTCAGTCTTCGCCACGTGTCGCGTGGTGGATGGCCCGTAGGGCGGCTACCCTAGGGTACTCGAGTGCCTAGCGACGCTTCGAGTCCCTAGCTAGGGTATAAAAGACGGGTTCCCCGTTCATTTTTACTTTTCACTTCTCTCATTCTCAACCGAGGACCGTCGTTTATTTTTCGTTCAGCTTCGCCGCCGTCGTCTCCGCCGTGTTTTTCGCCGCGAATCTCTCCATCTTCTTCAATCTAGTAAGCCTCTGCCCTTTCTTCTTATTTTTTTTTCTGCGGTTTGTTTGAATGCCCTGAGGAGGGTGTGGCCTTCCGCCGTGTTGGGCGGAGATTTTTGGGCCCTTTAGATGAATGCCCCGGGGATGGACGATAATTTCAATGAATGCCCCGGGGACGAATGCATTAATCCGATGACTGTCCCGGGGAATGATGCCTAGGTTAGATGAATGCCCTGGGGACAAACTCTTAGGTTAGATGAATGCCCCGGGGACAAACTCCTAGGTTAGATAACTGTCCCGGGGACGAATGTTTAGATCAGAAAGCCGCCCCGGGGTCGAAATGAGTGCGTTTGAGGGCGTTCTCTCGGGGTGAATCGGTGAAATTTTTTGCTTGAGGGTTGTCTCCGGGGACATTTGATCGGGTCGTCCCCGTCGCCCTTTCACTTGATTAATGGTGGAAGGGTGAATTTGATCTTGGCCATCGAATTCACCATTACCTTCTGCTTTTCAGGTGTTCATGCCGCCGTTCATCCCGGGGATAATGGTCGAGGACGATGAGCCGGATATGCCCGTCTTTGATGGAAGAGCCCCTCCAATCATCGATTGGGTGGCCGAGGAACCCCTTTCTACGCCGTCCGTCTTTGCCGCCGACCAGGACAGGGTGTACGTTATCGTGGAGGACAGGGATGAGGGCCAACCCCAGAACTGGCAGGTCTACCGCCCAAAAGAGCGTCAGCGTATTTGCACGAAGTTCGGGCGAATGCGCTTTCCAATGTATGAATTTTATTTTAAGGAGGCTCGGTTAAGACTGTCGTTCTCCGATTTCCACCTGGCCATCTTTGACCATCTACGGCTGGCGCCCTCGCAGTTGCATCCGAACGCCTTGGCCTTCATTCGGGCCTTCGAGATCGTATGCACGTTTCTTGAAATCGGGGCCACATTGCCGCTATTCTTTCGCCTTTTCAACCTTCAATGGCAGATAGTTAACGGGAAACACGGCTGGGTATCGTTCAAACAGCCGGACAAGCTCTTCAAGACGTACATGGACTCAGTCCGGGATTTTAAGGGGCGCTACTATGTCGTTAGCCCGATAACCCATGTCGCGGTTAATTCTTTATACTATGAAGGAGAGCGGGTGGTGGAAGGTCGGCTCGAGACCGTGATGTTGCCGAGGGTGCATCTGGAATGGTCCCACGAGCACTATCTCCGGGGAACCGACCGATATATCTTTCGAGCGGGGACGCTAGACGCCGAGGACGCAACCGCCTATCTGAAGGTGGTTAAGTTCATCAAGAGTCTCCCTCCGTACAAGATCGTAAGGCCCAACGGTAGATATGTTCTGAACACCGAAGGGAGCATCAAGACGAAAAAGAGGCTGATAAATACAAAAGCCTTGCTCGAGTGCGACACCGAGCTCGACGCGATGGGCTTGCTAGGTGGTGGCCGTTTTTCTCTTCTTTTGCCTTGTTGATTTGTCTGCTGCTAACTTTTATTTTTTGTTTTGCAAGGAGTATGTCTTCCGTTGAGGAGAGGTTAAAGCAACTGCGATCCAAAGGCGCTCCGAAGACCAGGGTTGTGAAGGTGGCCGCCCAGACTTTCGAAGACCAGGGTAGTCGGGGTTCTCCCTCGGTTAGCCGTGACAACCAGTCTTCCCCGTCTCAGTCCGACACGAAGAGACAAAGAGTTCAGCAGCCCGAGGCTTTGGTGGATCTAACGGGCGACGTAGTCGAGGAGGGGTATGCGTTGCCTCCTTGTCATCAGCAACCTGGTTACTTTCATGGGGCGAGGTCGCCCACTGTTTCTGCTGGGGAGGTCAAGATGGTCATGAGTGCGGACCGCGCTTCTCATCAGCAAGAGCTGATGGAAGACTTTCCCGCCTTGATGCGCGTCTTTACCAAGGTGCTGGTTCTGAGCGACGAGAGCTGCTCTGCTACCGAACTGTCGAAGCTGCAGGGGGATCTCGCCTTCAGCCAGTCTCATATGAACAAGGCTGCTGAAGATCTGGAGAAGTGCAAGAAGGAGGTCAAGGAGCAGTGTCAGCGAGGAAATGTTGCGGAGGAAGGACGGGCGGCTGCTGAGGAGGAGATTCGACTGTTGAAGACCCGTCTCGAGGAAGCGGAAAGGAAGCTTCGGCCGACTGAAGATGAGGTCGAGGATGAGCGGGAAATGGTTACCCGGGCGGACCTGGTGGCCAGAATTAGGACATTGGAGGGTGATTGCCTTGAAGCTAAGGCGGTTGGTTTTAAGGCCGTCGTTGCTCAGCTTAAGGCAGTCAACCCTGACGTGGTTCTGGTCGACGAGGGTATCAGTTCCTTTTTCGACGTCGTTGATGGCCGGGTCGTTGACCCTAATGCTGAGGAAGCCGATGACACTGTGGTGCCTGAAGAGCACGAGGATGAGGGGTAGTTTATACCAGGCCTGCGTGCTTGATGATTTCTGGGCCTTTGTGCCAAACACTTTGTAATTTGTTTTGGGTCTGCGTTCCCTTTTGTATCCTTGTACTCGAACTACCGGGCTGGCGCTCTTTTTTAATCTATTTGCTTTTGTTTCTAAGTGTGCGCTTCGTTTTAGTTTTTGCACGATGTTTATGCTCGACTTTGCATGTGTTGTATGCTCGAATTTGCATGTGTTGTATGCTCGAATTTGCATGTGTTGTATGTTTGAAATATATTTGTTTTAAATTGTATGTCTGTTGGGAATAGCTCGACGAGAATTGTGGCCGGCGGTGAAGAGAACTGGCCGGCTGTCCGGGTCGATTTTCGGTATGTTTGGGGGTAGTTTTGTCCCCATGGCGTGGATGTCCCATCGCGAGCTGGGTGTCCTGCCAATTTGGGTACGACGACGGGGTCTCAGTTGAGATGATCCCCATCGAGCATGCCGGCTTCCCACACACACAAGAGGCAGGGCTTACTTGCTGTTGGTCTCTAGGAGACGCGAGGAAGTGCGATGGTACCATGTCGCCCCCCTGTTCGCGGTGGTTGGGCATCGCGATCATTGCTCAGCTGTAGTATTGTTTTAGCTTCTGAGCGTTCCATGGTCGAGCTAATTTTTCCCCGTTTAAGTTTTCGAGATAGTAGGCCCCGTGTTCTGTCTTGTCGAGGACGCGGTATGGGCCTTCCCAGTTTGCGGCTAGTTTGCCTTCGTGAGAGTCTTTTTGGTTTCGGCGGAGGTCGAGGTCGCCGACCTGGAACTCTCGTTTTAGGACTTTGCTGTCGTAGCAGATTTCTATTTTTTGCTTGAGTCTGGCCTCGCGAAGGGCCGCTTCTGTTCATGTCTCCTCGACAAGGTCGAGTTCTTCCCGTAGGGCTTCGTCGTTGGGTTCGGACGCGAGGGGCGCCTCAGTCCGTCTGGACGGTTCCCTGATCTCGACTGGGATTACTGCCTCGGTTCCGTATGTGATACGGAATGGTGATTCTCTCGTGGTCGAGTGGGGCGTGGTCCGATATGCCCATAGCACGCTGTGGAGTTTCTCGACCCAAGCTCTTTTGGCATCACCGAGTCTGCGTTTCAATCCTCTGAGGATTACTCTATTGGCGGACTCGGCCTGGCCGTTCGTTTGGGGGTGCTCGACCGAGGTGTAGTGGTGCTTGGTTCCAAGCTTGGTGACGAAGTCGTGGAAATTTTTGTCGGTAAACTGCATACCGTTGTCGGTGACGATGGTGAGGGGAACTCCGAATCTTGCGAGGATGTTTCTTTTGTAAAATAGCAGTATGTTGTGGGCCGTGATTTTGGCGAGGGCTTCGGCCTCGATCCACTTGGTGAAGTAGTCCACGCCCACGATTAAGTATTTGTTCTGGTACGAACCCAATGTGAACGGGCCGAGGATGTCCATTCCCCACCACGAGAATGGCCACGGGGAAGACAACGACTTGAGCTCGTTAGGCGGGGCAAGGTGCATGTCCCCGTGTCATTGGCACTTGTCGCACCTTTTGACGTGCTCTTTGGCATCCTCCTGCATCTTCGTCCAGTAGTAACCCGCCCGAAGGGCTTTCTGTAACACCCCATTTCTACCCAACGCATAATTAAAATAAATCAAAATCAGAGTGCATGAAATTTGTACGCATGACGGTCGTCATGGACTTGTGACGGCCGTCACACAGACAAAAACCTGGGCGTCACATTTTTCAGCTAGCAGAAGCATGCATTTTACCATTTAATTTAACTAGGCAACATGCATTCAGTAATGATACATAGCACAGGAACTTGGATGAACATACAACAACTTGCTTAACATATCGAGTTCTCAACATTTTATTAATTTACAGCGGAACATAAAACACTTCCAACATTCTTAATGATTAAAGTAAAATCATAAAACTTGCAACAAACTCGATTAAAATTCAGCAAGCAATCATCTTGCATAGATTCAACAAAATAATTAGTTCAGTCATAAATTTCAGCACTACCGACCCACCGGTCCAGTGCGTACAACCAGCATTCGGTGCATTAACAAAAAGCAACCAATTCAACTAAAATACTTAATAAAATTCAGCAACAAGAAAACATCAGATAAACAACATAAACAATTGTTCATCCCCCCAAGAGTGCTAAGTATCAGAGCGACCAACAACACCTTAACGGGAACTACGCTCTATTCCTGATTACCTACAAATTACCACCAGAGGAGGTAACATACAACGGAAAAGGGTGAGATATCAACAATATAACATAAAGCATGATAGAAAACATGCCAGAAACTCATCACAACATTATAAGTTTCGAAATCATAAACATCATCGACAACAACTGCAACAATCCATATCTCACATAAAACAACATTAACATACAACCAACATAATTATGCAACTTCATGTGACTCAACAATGCGACTCAACTGTGCATATGCATGTGATACCAATTTGCCATCAAGGCCGCCAATACAGGCCATCACAGAATTTGCCACTAAGGGCCGCCAATACAGGCCATCAAATCGCCAATACAGACCATCAAATATGCTATGCCATGAAATACCTCTATTATGGACCACAACATCACCGACTATACCACAAGGCATCAAGCCTACAACAAAACGTCCATAACAGAACATCACTATTTCATATGCATCATACGTTCATCATCTCGAACTGTTCATGTAAAGGAACATTACAACCTCGTATCAACAAATAGGAACTCAAGATGTTCATACAAAACGACTATTCCTATACAAGTATAATCAACAACATAAGTTCAACAATTACGGACTCGAACGATGCCTTAAGAGCACATTATAACCTTTACTCACTAAATTATCTACAGGTTCTGACAAGGTTCATCGATCTACAGAGCAATTAAGCTTATCCCATTAGGGAAACCACACAGCATCGTATCAACTCACGATATAACACATTCATTTCTACATATTTGCCCCATTAGGGAGACCTTAGAGCATCGTACTAATAAGGACATAACACATTCATTCCTACATAGAAAAACCTCATCCCTAACATTTATCGATTAACGAAAACTATATCTATGACTCAATTCCCTACATGAATTCAATCATACTCCCAGTTATAGAATTGAACCCCACCCTTACCTTAGAATTGAGGCCAATTCCACGCTTTCCGATTCTGCTTCTGCTCTACAGTGACTTTCTGCAGAAATCCTCCAAATTCGCCGGTGGATGATTCTTCGCTTTAAACTTCTCTCAATGTGTTATTTTTCTCCTCTTCCGTTTATTTCTTCGTAACCGCAATGACAGAATGAGGGTAAGAGAAAATAACATCCTTTTTACGCGTGCACGTCCAATTCTGCATTAACTGAATTTCATAAGTGTTGCGGTGAAAATCGGATATCAAGCTATTGAATTAACTTGAATCTTAATTCTTTTACAACCAAACTTTAATTTATCCAAAGGAAAGGTCTAAAGAAAGAAAGACCCTTTTCGCGATGTAACAACAACGCTAAGAGATTCGGGGATCGGGGGTTGGTTATGCATAGGGTAGGTATTTCACATCCTAAACATCCGTAGTACCCTACGGGAACCTTTTGTTTGTTTGTATGCTAAGTTTGTTGGATATTTTCTATGGTTTGGGTATTGGGTAAAAAGGTGAAGGTTATGATAGATGAAGACCTAAGGTTGTTTCTAAGTTTGCTCGCAAAGACATCGCGTCCTCTGCCTACGTATCCTAACTAGGATAGAATCAGAGCAATCATAGTTCACCTCACTAGGGTTGAAGAACACTTGATTACGATCAAGGTTTAAAGGGGAACAAACATAATAATGTTTGTGTAGAGTTTAACAAAACTCTCTACATCTATGTTGAACTTTCAAAGGGGAATAAGTAATCATCACTATGATTCTTATATAGAGTTAACAAACTCTAACCTAGGGTTCTAGTTGAGGAACACTCCTAGTAAAGGTGGGTATTTTAGACTTAAGAAAAGTCTAATGGCTTATGGGTTCTAACCTAACTAAGGTTCAAGATGACTTTACAAAGTCAAGAGGGGTAATGAGCTATCCATGACACAAGGGTCAATGGAGAGACTTTTCCTTTGGAAGGAGGGAGAGGAGGCGACTTGGATGTGAACTAAAAAAGTTCCATCACTTGGGGAAGAGATACTTAACAAAGTATGGATATTCAAACATGATGAATATAGAAGACATGATTATAATCAAGGATGAACAAACACATTACAATGAGCAAGTACTTTAAGTAAGATGAATGGTTACAACCAAGTATGGTAAGCATATCACGATAAGCATGTCTTGACAAAGATGTTGGCATATCTTGACAAAGATTGAAAGCATGATGAAGGTAACAACCGTGTAAACAAATAACAATTTGAAAGTAACCATGTCATAAACTCAAAGTGTAACAACAATATGCATAAATAACAATCTCACACAAATAAATTAGTTTAAACTCATAATTTAGGAGGAATGTAATAACTCATGGTAACAACCAACAAAAGATGAAATCTCAACATGCTAACAAACATAAAGAAACCAAATACCAATAAATCTTACAAGACAAAAATAAACATAGCATAAGGGAAAATTAATCGAGATGTAAGGTAACTACCTAAGAACGCGTCTACTAATAAGCAGGCAAAAAGCATTGTAAAAAACAATTAATCATGAGATTATAATCTATTAAATAAAACTGGACATCACAATGAAGAGTTTGCAAAAAGAACGGGTTGAAAATAATGAATGATGAATAAGTTATGAAATTCAGAAGTTTGAAGTGATTTATGATAATAAAACAAATAAAAAAATAAAAATAAAAGGGAAAAGGGCCAAGCTGGGAGTTGAACCCAGGCCCTTGTGTTCACAAACACACATGACAACCACTGGGGCATTATGCGCGTGTTGCAAGGAAATGGAAGGAATGAAGAAAATAATTTAAACATGAAAAAAAGGTAAATGAGGCGAAAAAATGCCTCGCTGGGGCGAGAAACCAGGACACAAGGCATGAGAGGCGTTTTTATGGCAAGGCAATAACCACTGGGGTGGCGATACATCCGTTATGTAAAGCCACCCCATAAATATATGTAGTATTCTTTCAAGGCAAGCTGGGCAAGAGTTAAGGGCAAAAAACCAAGATTTGCAAATTCATTTGTAACTTTCTTATTTCTTTATGGAATTTGACAAACCTTATATGTAAATTGGGTAGAAAATCATGAGGAGCAAGATGGTATAATCCAAAATTTGAAATAACCCTTACAACTCAAAACACGATGGCATATGCTAGGGGATGTTTTGAATTGCATTTTGAGTTCAAGTGATCAACACACATGCTTTTGATGACAGGAATTGGTTTGAGCAAACTCTAAACATGATATGGAATGTGTCTCAACAGATGGCTTTGTCAAAAAACAACAAATCAAGAATTTGGCATCTGAATTGCAATTAGTGATGAAATTAGTATGAAATGCAATTTGAAATTCAAGGACCCAAAATAAGTGTGTTCAACATCAAACAAGGATCTGAGCATGATATACACATGATGTGGAGTGAGTTATAACAAGGATTTTATTCAAAACATCACTGATTCAAAAAGAAAGCACATGAGTTGCAAGTGTCCTTTGAAAAATGCATTTTTGAATCTATGTGCTGAAACAAATGTGATTACAATCAAACCAAGGCTTGCACATGTCTAAAATATGATTTTGAATGAATTCTAACAAGAGATTTATCCAAAAAATCAATGGAGCAAAAACTGGTATATCATGTGGTGACTTTTATGGAAAAATGCATTTTGAAAAAGAGATAATCTTATATCAGCCAGTTTTGAAGCAAAACCTATGTCAACAACTTTTGAATGATGAGCATAAGGTGTTCCAATGTAAATTTGAGTGAAAAACAATTTATACAAGAAAATGGTGATGTGAGTTGCAATCAATGATGAAGTTGGTATAAGATGCAAATTGGAGTTCATGGACCAAAACAAATGTGTTTAAGATCAAGAAAGTGTCTGCACATGCTATAAATATGCTATTCATGGGTTATGGATGCCAAGATTAGACTGAAATAGCACCAATCAAAAACTGATATATAAGTTGCAATTATGGACCAAGAATGTTTGACATGTGGTTTTAGGAAATATGACCAATTCAGCATACAAACACAAATCAAACACCATATAAATGAAAGGTTCTTAACTGTCACAACATGAATTCAAAGTAATCTTGCAAGATCAAAACAGGTGGCTGTTGCACCCCAAAATTTGCCCTCACCATACAAGACTTTGTGTTCTAAGAAGGTTCACAAGATTCACAATGTTTACAAAGCTTTCCTAAGGGTCATGGGGCCTACAAAGCCACTTCATGATGTTCACAAGGTTCACAAGCTTCACAATACCTCCCATGAGTATCACAAGATATCTTATGAAGATTCACAAGGTTCACAAAGTTCACAATTGGTCAGAAGAGTTGACAATTCCCTCAGACAATGCACCTCCTAAGCAGTGCATCCAAAACTAGGGTTTTGACTTTAATCAGGCTAAATGGACTTCCAAGACTTCAGATTTGGTCCCAGGGGTATTTTGGTCATTTTTACGTGGATCCCGCTAATTCTTTGAGGACGGGCTGTTACTGAGCTGTGAGACACTTGAGACACTATTTCTGAGGCATTTATTTATCACCTGTTTTGATTATATCAAGGTGCCAATTCGATGTGTTCGGTATCGAAATGTGTCGGGCATAACTGGATTTAAGGTCCATTTTATCGCTCATGGTTTATTTCCAGAGCATTTCCGTTGCTGTTAATAAGGCGCAGTTTAATTGGGTATTATTGGATTGTTGCTTATATCATTTGGTCAGTGGAATTCAATTACGGGCAATATCATCATTGATACTAAATCTGTTGTGATTACGGCGCACATTCGCGTTTGGTTAGAAAATGAGGAGAATATTGTTGGCTAGAATCCAAATGAATGAAGTCAGGTGATGAGATTAGGACTACCAACGAGACAAGTACATGAGCAAGAATATCATTCGTGAGTATTTATGGTTTATGACTAGAATAATGAATTTAAATATTTGTGGATTTATTCACAACTGTTTATAATTTATAACTAGAAATAAATATAAATAGATTCAAAGTTGAATGATCATGGAATTTTTATTTCATAAGAATATCATTTTACAAAAGGAAGTGAATCATTTCACATTTGAATTGCTGTGAGATTACATTTACAAATGTTACATCTACTCTAAAAAATCCTAAATCCTAAAAACTCCTAAGGCTTCTTCATGGTATCCTTCCCTTGAGTGTTCCTCGAAGTTCCCGATCACCTGCAAAAAATAAGAGAAACAAAACAGAGCAGAGTAGGAAGATGTTAGAAAGATGAATTTGACACTCTCAGAACATTGTCATCATCGAGTGCCGGGAGTGGCACAACCGAAGCCGCATCCTACCCCCGTTACCAATCCGCGCCATCGGCGTCAGATCAGGTAGTTTTGTTCTTATCATACGGGACAGCCGAGAGAGATAAAGAGTAAAATGAAGTAGGGACTGAATTGCTTTGCCAAAAGATCATATGCCGAAGTTGGATTCTGTTTCAAAACCAAACTGCACCATTCGTAATTAAGTTCAGTTCAAGGTAAGATAAATATTAGATTTGAAGGACTCAAATCAGTCCATCAGGAAATGTGTAACAACTCAGAACGGATTACCACTGAACTACAAAACCAAAGTCAGAAAAACCAGTTCATAAATCCGAATGTCACAATCTGCAACAACAGAAATTATAGTCAGAAAACTGAAGATAATCAACGCCGAATTCTTGACAACCACGTAGAACCAGTCGTGACTACCGCAGAAGAGATTATGGCCTAGTGATCAAAAACGGATGACCGTCATAATTCAGACCACTGTGTGAATGCTTCCAAGTGACATACCTACAGACCCGATTGCGTACTCCCGCCCTTTAAAGATTCCTGCAAACAAATACTATCTCTGACTGTGAACGAAGTCTCAACCCTGCAACCACGCATGTATTAAAGGAAGTCAGTGGACTAGAACTTGAGATGAATAATGGATAACGAGCGAAAGACTCGAATCCCACTAATAAAGTACACCTGACACAACTCTGTCGAAGCCACTTTTTTAAAGTTGTTTCCTTTTGCTACGACGCATTCATTGAGAATTAAGGTAAGAGCATGAAATAGTGGAGTCAACATGGTATCATCACCGGAGTTCAGTCCTACACATACCAGCCAAACATCCAAGTGCTTATGTTCAACTCAAGTCACACCTATTTCATACGAGCAAGACCAAGCAGACAAGCAACCCTCATCGTTTCCCTTCAAACGACATCAGTACAACCTCAAGCTCCTCGCAACCTACATGGCAATAAGGAAGATGTATGAGCATTCAAACTCGTTACTCATGTTATTTTCGAAAACAGAAAAGAGAAACTGGTAGCAATTCCAAGTTGTTGCCGATGTTACCGATAAGAGGGATTGATTTGGTTAAGTCGCAGCTGTAAAGCAAAAGGCATTTCGATTAGTATATTCGGAACATTATAGATTCGTGTGTTGGAAAGATGAGTTTCGTACCCCACCAACCATTGCAAGCTTTCCATGAGATTTCAGTATACTAACCAGCGGTACAGAAGACGAGAGATGTGCCTTCATGTCATTTGCGCCTGGATTGCTGGCAGAATATGGTCTATCCAACTTTGTAAAGCATTTACATAATCGATCATGATGGAGGATCCGAAATTCACATGGAAGGGATATATAACACAGCTGCAACGAGCATCGAAAAGAAATAAAAGAGGAGCAGCTACTTACTAACTTTCCACCAGATGATGTTTGTCCATCAGGAAGCCTTTGCCAGTCTGAACTAAAGATGATAAGCCTTCTGATATGGTTGATACTCCCCTATGTACTATTGATGATGACATCCCAGCTTGCGGTTTGGAAAGCCAAGCTAATACTAATACACAACGGCAACCTTCAGAAGTTGAAGCCCGATTAGTGTTGATGACGTTTTGGGTTCAATTTTGAGATAACATCAGCAAGAGGATACCTTCTTTCAACTGCCAGCGTCCCACCCTTGTGTAAACTTCTTCGGCTTCGAGATTGTTCAAGTGCCACGTGTACCTGCCAATCCATTGGAGAATATGCTGATTAGAAGAAAAGATTCTAAAACAGATCCAAAGGCATTAAACACGATAGATACAAGAGATCACAATTTGGAATTTTCATCAATACATATCATTAAGAATCAGACGAAAAAGGGAAATTTTCAAATCTGGCTTACACCAAAAAGGAAAAGCTCAATCATATTTAAAGCAGCAATTAACAAATCCAATCAAGACGTTTCAACTCTGAGACCTATATAAGGAGACTACGTAGGAGGAGAATAGGGGGAGAAAATATCATCAAAACAAAACTTATATTCGTAAACCTAGAAGAAGCACTTATCTTCATTGCCGTCAAAAGCTATTCGCAAGCCACCGCTATCGTCAAAACCTTCCGTCTACGTCTTTGAAACCCAGGCTGCCGTGAATTCAAATCGCCGAAGCATCCCTTGCCGCCATCTCAAACGCCGCAAGTTCAACAAAACGGAACTCCACTCTCTTGTCGGCTCCGACGCCAACGCCGCCACCAACCCTCGGTGAATCACTCACTCTTATCCATTTTTTGATCCACTGATCCTTTCGATGTAATTGTAGGTACAAAATTGGAGGAAGATAAGACGAATCAGGATCACAAAGGGGACGAAGAGGGTATGAGAAAAGATGAGATCGAGGGGGAGACGGCGCATGATTTGGGGCCATGTGGGATCTAGGGTTCCCCGTGTTTCCTCTTATTTTTGTTTGTGTTTTGTAATCTGTTAATTCACTAATCACTACACACATACCACATACACACCTTAATCCCACGCTTAACTCTCCTAATCAGTTTTTTTTTAATTATCTAATCAACATTTAAAAAAAAAAAAAAAGGCTAAGTCACCCTTTAATTATTTTTAAAATTAAAAATTAAATAAATTTGTTCTTTAATCATCTTTTAAAATAAAAAAATTAATAAATCATTTTCTTTACAAAAATAATAATGTGTTTTAAAATCTATTTCATAACAACCAAATAATAATAATAATTATTATAACAAACTTTTATCTAATTTAATTCAAATCTTTTAGTTGATTATATTAAAAAATTGTTAATTTCTTATTATTATAATATTTGGATTAATTTTGTTTATTCTTATTTACTAACCCATTTATATTCTAATCATGCTTATTATTTTGTTAAATATTGCTTACTAACCCCCTTTATTATTTATTATTGCTTATTTATATTTTATTTATCTTTGCTATTTAATTATTTTGCTTATTATTTTGTAATTGTTTCTTGGATGTAAAGTTGTTTCATTATTTAATTATTATTATGGTTAGTAATTAGGGAGTGTAACAACCTGTATGTAATATTAAAATAAATTTAGATCACTTTTAAATAAAGATAATTAAAATAAACACGTCACACACGTAAGTCGATTTTAATCGCCGTCTCACTTCCTAAGGATATCCCTCAAGTTGCCTACGAATAATGGTTAAGTGGGGTGTATAAAGCAAGTCCCTCAAATAAAAAAATCATCAAAGTCCCTTATGGTTGCCTTTACGAATCAAGTCCCTTTCGAAAAATGATGATAGTCCCTCCAGTTTGCTTATTACATCCCACAATGGCCTTCAAAGTCAAATTGTCCCTCACATACCCCTTAACATCCAAAGTAAGGACTACCTACTCCATTATAGTAGGGATAGTCTTACTAAGGAAAGGATAAAGAATAAGAAAGACCTTTAAACATTAGGGTAGGTTACTCCTAGGTGCTTGCTCACTTCAAAACTGTTTCACACTTAAACAAATTTTCAACAAGTTTTCAAACAAGTTCTTAACACATCCTTACATGGATTATTTATTAACTATTCTGAAAATTTTCTATTCACACACTACACTTTCAAAACAATTCAAAAGTGAGCTTAAGTACCTAAGAGCCCATGGATAACCATGGATGAAAAGGGTGTTAACACCTTCCCTTTTCATAACCTACCCCCCGGACCCAAAATATTCTCTAAGGTCTTTCCTGTTCTTTTATAACCTTTCCTTATGGATAAAATAAAAGTCGGTGGCGACTCTTGCTATCCGCAACATTGTTTAAAGTCAGTTCTCCCACCGTGTTACAGAACTGGCGACTCTGCTGGGGACCTATTTAAGAGGGGTACCCTTAGGAATTAAGATCACTTTAAATTGTTTGCCTTGTTTGCTTTATTATTATATTGTTGGGGTGCTCTTATGTGTGAAAGGTCCTAACCCGGATCTAGTGTACCTTAGGTAAATGGCAATAGACCAAGGAAACTGTACGACGTATATCGATACGGTTGATCTGGTGGCCATAGTTAGTGCGACTTCTTGGTTGGTGCTTATATTCCTTAAGTCAAGTTGAGGATAATATTGAGGCTGCCATATGTTGTCAATGCACTAACTGACTTTTAGAACCCTAGTTAACTCATCTTGGCCTTTAGAAAGTAGTGAGGTAACCGGCTTTGGTGCAGACTGAAGTTGGTTGACACTCGATACTACGCTCATTGAGATCTTAAACTTGGAGGGTTTTGGTTGGCAAGTAAGTTGCCTTCTGAACAACCACCCTTGTGAAGGATCAATGATATTGAGATCCCTTAGAACCTGGTTACTTTTGTAGGACAGGATGAACCATCTAACTTCAGGGGAGGGTACTTGCCTTTGAACCTCATGCAAGCCTTTAAACCTAGGGCTATGGTGTGACTTGTTTGTGTGTGCCACATGTTTGTGATTGAGCATGACATCATGACATCATCATGCATCATAAGCATATCATTTTCCCTAACCATTTCAAGGACCAAAGGATTTATCTTTGTTCTTTGTTGCAGGTCATGGCTTCTGCTCGTAGAAACACCATCAGGATCAACTTTGTAGGGATACCTGCTAAGCTCAAGGAGCTGGTTTCCCTAGTGCCTGATCATTCCCAGTTCAACAAGAGACATGGTCACTTATTGGATCTAGTCACTTCAGGGTTCAGTGAAGACATGATGAGTGTGTTGTCTCAGTTCTTTGACCCTAAGCACCACTGCTTTACATTTCCTGATTATCAGCTGGTTCCAACCATGGAGGAGTTCTCTAAACTTCTGGGTATACCTGTTCTTGATCAGAAGCCATTCACAGGCTTAGAGAAGGAGCTTAAACCAGAAGTTATTGCTGCAACTCTACATCTGAAGAAGTCTGACATTGTTCTAGAGACGAGAAGTGGAGTTAAAGGTATTCTTGCCAAGGTATTAGTGGATAAAGCTCAAATGTTCTTGAAGGCTATGAGCTACGAGGCTTTTGAGGAGATCTTAGCCTTATTGATTTATGGCTTAGTGTTGTTCCCCAATCCTGATCAGTTCATAGACGTTCATGCCATCAACATATTCCTGAGTCACAATCCAGTGCCTACCTTACTTGGAGACATCCTACATTCTCTTCACACCCGTACTACAAGGGCAAGAGGAACTTTGATGTGCTGCATACCTTTACTTTCTAGGTGGTTTATTTCTCACCTTCCTCGCTCAGTAATGAAGAATGAGCAAGGGTTCAGATGGTCCAAGAGGATCATGTCACTTTCTCACTCAGACATCCATTGGTGCTCCAGATCTATGGAGAATGTCACCATCATTGACCGTTGTGGGGAGTTTCCTAATGTGCCACTTCTAGGCATAAGAGGAGGCATCACCTACAACCCAGCTCTAGCTTTACGACAGTTTGGTTACGCCCGAAGTGACGGTCCACATGACATGTTGATTCAGGGCATTGTGTTTGATTACGACAACGATCTTCAGGGTTACCGTCAGAGATTCATCCGAGCTTGGGGAAAGGTAAATAGGATTGACAGCAAGACACTGGAGCCTAAGTACACTATTCCTATGGAGGCTTATCTCAGATGGGTACGATCGCGTGCTCAGACACTCATGATGCCATATCCTGCCGTCCTACCAGTTACCATGGAACCTGTTGCTGAAGGAGACACAGCTTATACCATCCTTCACCCAGACAGGCCTACTGATATGGAAGACTTGCAGAGATCATGGATCCAACTGAAAGAGCAAAGGGATACTTTCGAGGCTCATTACAAAGCAAGCCAAGCAAGGATCCTAGAGCTAACAAAGCTACTTCATGAGGAACGAAACCTCAACTCATACCTCAACACAAAGAGGAAACGTCCATGGGAGACTTAAAACCTCATCTTTTGTACTTATTTCGTTTTCATTTTTTGTAAGCCTAAAAGGCAAAACAAGTTATTACTAATAAAAAGTTACTTTCTTGTTTGTTTAAGCAAATTTAAATCCTGCGGTCCTTGAAAACATTGCATATGCATTCCCATATCATTGCATCACAGGTTTATAATTGTGCACAGGTTTCTCATCTTCTCGCTGTTTATTTCAGCAATGGCTCTTGAACAATCAGTTAAGGATCTTCAGGCACAGAATGCACAGTTCCAAGAGCTGATCTTGAACCTATCCAAGGGGCAGGATGAATTGAAGACACTGCTGGCCAAGAAGACTAAGAAGGCTAGAAGGTCTGCTGGGTTGCTCAACATGGGAAGAAGGTTCAAAGGTCCTGTCAAGACCAAGGAACAGGTTGAAGACTATGAATCTGAAGAATCTGAGCAGGAGAGAGGCAGTCTCCACAACACTATGGGGGACTCTGATTCTGAGGCTAACTACTACCATGAGCCTAACGAAGACAAATTCAAGATGCTGGTGGATAGAATGGATGCTATGGAATTACAGAAATCATCTGGGCTGGATTTTGAGGATTTGAGCTTGATATCTGGGGTGGTCATACCCATTGGGTTCAAAGTTCCTACATTTGTTGTCTATGATGGGGTCTCTTGTCCCAAATTGCATCTGAGGTCTTATGTCAGAAGAATGCAACCCCACACTGCTGATAAAAAGTTGTGGATCCATTTCTTTCAAGAGAGTTTATCTGGAGCTCAGCTAGAGTGGTATTATCAGTTGGAGAGTGTCAACATCAGAGATTGGAATGACCTTGCTGAAGCTTTCTACAAGCAGTATCAATACAATGCTGACTTAGCCCCCACTCGCATGCAGCTTCAAAGCATGTCTATGGGTGCCAAAGAAAGCTTTAAGGAGTATGCTCAGAAGTGGAGAGACTTAGCTGGAAGAGTTCAACCCCCTTTGACTGATAGGGAGTTGGTTGATATGTTCATGTGTACGCTGAATGGTCCGTTTTACAGTCATCTCATTGGAAGCTCATCATCGGGCTTCACTGAGTTGATCATGACAGGAGGGCGAGTAGAGAATGGCATCAAGAGTGGTAAGATCCAAGTGGGCACTTCTTCATCAGGTGCTGCAAAGAAGCCTCCCACTGGGAAGAAAGAATCTAATGCTGTGTATGGTCAGCCTGATCGTAACAGAAGGCATCAGTCTGTTAGTGTAGTTCACATTTCAAATCCAACTCCTGCGACAACAGAGTAGCCTCAAGGCAACCAACAGAGGGCTAGAAGACAGTTCACGAAGATCAACATGTCAATGGCTCAGGCATTGCAACACTTGTTGAAAGCTGAACTTATTACCCTGAGGGAGGCCCCTCAGAATCCCAATGTTACCTCTCCCAAGTACAATCCCAATGCACGATGTACATATCATTCAAACTGTCCAGGACATGATACTAATAACTGCTGGGTCTTGAAGAACAAAATTCAGGATATGATTGATGCTGGAGAAATTGAGTTTGATCCACCAGGTACTCCAAATGTGATTACAGCTCCAATGCCAAATCACGAGAAGACTGTCAACGCCATTGATGAAGATATTGATGAAGATCTGCATGTCTATTCAGTTATGGAGTTGAGCACACCATTGTCTGTTATCAAAAAGAGGTTAGTACAAGCTGGGATCTTTCCAGGTTGTCATGAAGATTGTCTATATTGTACCTATAAGCCGGATAGTTGCTTCATTTTGAGAGATGGGATTCAACGTCTCATGGATAAGTATACTATAGTGTTTGAAAGAAGACCAACATCTGTAGAAAGTATGGTGGATCATCTGACTCAGGGTAAGAAGATTGAAGAGGTTGACATGGTTGACAAAGTACCACTAAGAATCACTTCAAAGGGTCCCATTAAAATCACTCATCAGGGCCCAATCAAGATTATTGCTGAAGGTCCTGTGAAAGTTGTTGCTGAAGCCAGAGTAGCTCCTCTGATCATTACCACTCCTGGTCCTATTCCTTATACATCTGACAAAGCTGTGCCTTGGCACTATGGGTCTGATGTTTACATCCATGGTGTCAAGCAGGAGCCTTTACCTGATATGCCTGTTGACATTGATAATATTGCTGGATCTAGCAAGATCACTCGTAGTGGAAGAGTCTTCTCTCCTCCAGTTGCTTCTAAGAGTGCAGTTACTCCTGCTGTTACTTCCACCACTGATGCTCGGGGCAAGGGTCCTGTTATTGAGCCTGTATCTACTGATGTGCCAGCTGCTGATGACCTCTCTAAGCAGATGGAAGAAGTATTGAAAATCATTCGCAAGAGTGATTATGATATTGTTGATCAGCTGGGGCATACTCCCTCAAAGATTTCTATGCTCTCCCTGTTATTATGTTCTGAGGCTCATGCCAAGTCATTGATCAAGTTTCTAAAGATGGCTCATGTACCCAGTGCAATTTCTGTGGACCAGTTTGAGAATTGTGTTGCTCACCTGACCTATGACAACGGGTTAGGATTTTCTGATGCTGACTTGACCCCTGCCAAGAGGGATCATAACAGGGCCTTGCATATTTCAATTGAATGCAGGGGCACTACCCTGTCTCATGTGCTGATAGACAATGGTTCCTCTCTGAATGTGTTGCCTAAGGAAGTCCTGAACAGGCTGAGTCCTAAAGATATGGTATTGAAGCCCAGTAATATTGTGGTAAAGGCTTTTGATGGTTCTAGAAGAGTAGTGCATGGGGAAATTGATCTTCCAATCAAGGTTGGCTCTCAGGTGTTTACCGCTACATTCTATGTGATGGATATTCGTCCTTCGTACTCATGTCTGCTTGGTCGTCCCTGGATCCATGGGGCAGGTGCTGTGACCTCCACATTACATCAAAAGTTGAGATATCCGGTGAATGGAAAAGTTGTTACTGTCTTTGGAGAGGAAGAATACTTTGTCAGCCATGTAAACGCTTTCAAGTATCTGGAAGTAGAAGGTGAATACATTGAAACTCCATGTCAGTCATTTGAAGTGGTTCCCTGGGCTGTTAAGGATTGTGTGACTCCTCCTGCTGTGAAGAAGGTTCCGGTGGTCATCAGAAACCCTCCAACAATGGCAATGGCCTCCCTCAATGATGCAAAAGCTGTGGTGGAAGAAGGTGGTTGTACTATTTGGGGTCAGCTTCCTGATATTCCATACAAGTCTGACAAGTTTAGTTTGGGTTTCACTGCAGAGTCCCAGAAGGCTGTTCGTCGTGCTCGTGCTGTTCGTATCACCAATCAAGGGGTTATCAATGCTGTGGGAGATCAAGATGAAGACCACAACTTGGAGGCATGGATTTTTCCTACTGTGGGTGCTGGACTCAATAACTGGACAGCTGAAGATGTTATCCCTATCTCCTTTAGTCAGGAGTAAATACTATTACTGTGTTATGTTTTTAAATTTATAATTTCTGGAACAATTAAAACTTTCAAGCCATGTGCCTTACCCGGGGCACAATGGTGTGCTTGTTACGGGTTGTCATTTCATTTGCATACTGCATTCAATAAAATCAGTGGACGTTTCGTTTTCGTAAATATTGTGTTCCTTGTCTTTCTTTTTCTTTTATTTTTGCTTTATCAGCTATGTGTTCTTACACACACCCACGTCACTAAAATGCCGTATCCTCATCCACTCTGGATCCAGTTGATAACAGTTCTACTATTGCCAATTACAATTTCGAGAATCCGATCTATCAAACTGAAGACGGAAACGAGGACGATTGTGAAATACCTGTAGAGCTTGCTAGGTTGTTACAACAAGAAGAGAAAGCTATACAGCCACATGAAGAGCCAGTCGAAGTTGTGAATCTGGGAACTGAAGAAAACAGAAAAGAGGTCCAGATAGGGGCTGATTTAGACAACACTGCTCAGCATAAGGTATTCTCTTTTATGGATGGTTTCTCTGGTTACAATCAAATCAAGATGGCACCTGAAGATATGGAGAAGACTACATTTGTGACACAGTGGGGCACCTTTTGCTATAAGGTAATGCCATTTGGTTTGAAGAATGCAGGGGCAACATATCAGCGTGCTATGGTGGCTTTGTTTCATGATATGATTCATCATGAGATAGAGGTATATGTGGATGATATGATAGCCATGTCTCAGAATGAAGAACAACATCTTGATCATCTGCACAAGTTGTTTGAGAGGTTGAAGAAATACAGGTTGAGATTAAATCCAAACAAGTGTACTTTTGGAGTTAGATCTGGAAAGCTCCTGGGTTTCATTGTCAGTGGAAAAGGTATTGAAGTGGATCCTGCAAAAGTGAAAGCTATACGAGAGATGCCAACTCCCCGTACTGAGAAGGAGGTTAGAGGTTTCTTGGGACGATTGAACTACATTGCAAGATTTATTTCCCAATTAACTACCATCGGTGAGCCAATCTTCAAGTTGTTGAAGAAAGATCAGGTGATGGAATGGAATGATGAGTGCCAGACTGCCTTTGATGAAATCAAGAGATATTTGCTAGAACCTCCAATTTTAATGCCACCAGTTGATGGAAGACCCTTGATTATGTATTTAACAGTATTAGACAACTCAATGGGGTGTGTATTGGGGCAACATGACGAGTCTGGTCGAAAAGAGCAGGCAATATACTACCTTAGCAAAAGTTTACCGACTGTGAAACAAGATACTCACTGCTCGAGAAAACTTGCTGCGCTTTGGCATGGGCTGCTCGCCGACTAAGACAGTATATGTTGACCCATACTACCTTGTTGATTTCGAAGATGCAGTTCAAGATTAAGCATCACAACTCTTCTCCGTATCGTCCAAAGATGAATGGGGCAGTTGAAGCTGCTAATAAGAGCATTAAGAAGATTGTACAGAAGATGACTATTACTTACAAGGATTGGCACGAGATGTTACCATTTGCTCTGCATGGTTATCGTACTACAATACGTACTTCAACAAGGGAAACCCCATTCTCCTTAGTCTATGGTATGGAAGCAGTTCTGCCTATTGAAGTTCAGATCCCCTCCTTGAGAATTATGAAGGATGCAGGCTTGGATGAAGATGAGTGGATTCAGACTCGACTTGACCAGATAAATTTGATTGATGAGAAAAGGTTAGCAGCAGTTTGTCATGGCCAGATGTACCAGAAACGGATGATCAAAGCTTTTAACAAGAAGGTTAAGCCAAAGGTATATCAGGTTGGTGACTTGGTAATCAAGCGTATCATATTACCACAGGGTGATCCTAGGGGCAAGTGGACTCCAACATATGAGGGACCATTTGTAGTCAAGACAGTGTTCTCAGGAGGTGCCATGATACTGACTACAATGGATGGTGAAGACTTCCCACAACCTGTAAACGCAGACATAGTTAAAAAATACTACGCATAAAAAGAGACCCGCTAGGTTGACAGGCCTAGGCGAAAATAAGGGCATCCCAGCAAACCAAAAGGGTTTGGGCAAAAATTAGGGATATATATATAAAAAGATGTACACCCGGCAAGTCGAAAACCTGAAAAGGCGGCTTGGGCAAAAAAGGGTATCCCGGTGGATTGAAAACCTGAAAGGGCAATCCAGGCAAAAGTTAGGGATTAAAGCGTATGACTATGTCTCGTTTGGATCACTCATGAAACTGCAACCAGTTGTACTACTTACTCAAGCTCAAACAGATAAAGCTCAATCCAATCGTTTCCGTCTCAACAGCAAGAAGATGAGATACTTGAGTGGCAATAGTAGAATTGAAACTCAATAGGATTATTTCCCACATAGCTGATTCTTTTTGTAAAACTTCATGACAAAATTCTCTTACTAGGGTTTATGTCTCCTTGTACAAACTTACCCGTGTATGGGTCACTTTTGATATAAATAAATTCCATCTTTTGAATCCAGATTTACTTTTACCCTATTTACATAAGCGAAACGTCCATTGGTTGTGTTTGAATGTATGTATGCCTTTGAATATGATTGATGTTTACCAGAAATGCATGTATGCTTTTAATATGATTGATGTTTACCAGAAATGCATGAAAATGCAGTAATAGTATTTACTAAGGACGAACGAGGGCAGGATTTCAACGAAGCTTCGCCGGTTCATCTTTACAAGACAGTTACAAACCATCAGTAGGACTAATCCATTTTCACAAAGTCTAATCTCCCCTGGAATTTATATCCATCTCTTTTATCCTCATACGGATATACGGGAAATTACTTTCCAATAAGGGCACGATGAACGAAGACGGGATGTTATACTTATCCTACTATCAAACGAAAACGAAGGTTATCTATACCCTACTATCCCCAACAACGGGAGGTTATCTATACCTTGTTATCCCCAACAATGGGAGGTTATCTATACCTTGTTATCCCCAGCAGACGGAGGGTTATATATTCTTCAACAACGAATCGGGATTTATTTTCCTTGGCCAGCAGTTGTTATACAAGGATATCCAGACACTTCCAGCAGTGTCATAGCATACATACATCATTTACATCATACCATAACATATATGTCTATAGTACATTACCTAAGTGCATCATGTCATACATGCATACATAAAGCATAAACTAATGTTTTTATACAGAATGCTACCTTGTTTTCAGGTTAATTATCCAACAAACAAGCTTATAATCTTTGGGACTGCTTTATTGTAACCTCAGGGTTACTTTATCCTCCTGATGAGCTTCTTATTACTTTGGGACTGCTTTATTGTAACCTCAGGGTTATTTTATCCTCCTGATAGCGTCTCATGACTTCAAGACTGCTTTAGAGCTACTGATTGCTCTATCCTCCTGAAATCATCCTATTACTTCAAGACTGCTTTAGAGCTATTCATTGCTCTATCCTCATGAGGTCATATTACTACTTCAAGACTGCTTTAGAGCTATTCATTGCTCTATCCTCCTGAAGCCATCTAATTATTTCAAAACTGCTTTAGAGCTATCCATTGCTCTATCCTCCTGAAATCATTACTTCAAGACTGCTTTAGAGCTATTGATTGCTCTATCCTCCTGAAGACATATCACATTATTATTTCAAGACTGCTTTAGAGCCATTCATTGTTCTATCCTCCTGAAATCATCACTTCAAGACTGCTATTGATTGCTCTATCCTCCTGAAGACATATCACATTATTATTTCAAGACTGCTTTAGAGCTGTTGATTGCTCTATCCTCCTGAAGCCATTCTATTACTTCAAGACTGCTTTAGAGCTATTGATTGCTCTATCCTCCTGAAGCCATTATTACTTCAAGACTGCTTTAGAGCTATTGATTGCTCTATCCTCCTGAGGTCAGATTTATCACTTCAAGACTGCTTTAGGGTTATCATTATTGATTGCTCTATCCTCATGAAGACATGCTGTATTACTCCAGACTCCTGACAGTTCTCATTATACTACTGAAGAACTTTCCCCTAGTGGCATCTTTAAGCCCACTCAATCATGTTCAACCAACCATCAATATCACTCCGTGCACTGGTGAGTGCAAATTTTTGGGCTTTTGTGTTCAATCCCCTTCAACCTTCCAGGTTACAACTGGCAAATATACCAATCTAACCCCTCAGGTTTCAGAAAATTGAACAGGGGCAGCTGTTGCACCCCAAAATTTGCCCTCACCATACAAGACTTTGTGTTCTAAGAAGGTTCACAAGATTCACAATGTTTACAAAGCTTTCCTAAGGGTCATGGGGCCTACAAAGCCACTTCATGATGTTCACAAGGTTCACAAGCTTCACAATACCTCCCATGAGTATCACAAGATATCTTATGAAGATTCACAAGGTTCACAAAGTTCACAATTGGTCAGAAGAGTTGACAATTCCCTCAGACAATGCACCTCCTAAGCAGTGCATCCAAAACTAGGGTTTTGACTTTAATCAGGCTAAATGGACTTCCAAGACTTCAGATTTGGTCCCAGGGGTATTTTGGTCATTTTTACGTGGATCCCGCTAATTCTTTGAGGAAGGGCTGTTACTGAGCTGTGAGACACTTGAGACACTATTTCTGAGGCATTTATTTATCACCTGTTTTGATTATATCAAGGTGCCAATTCGATGTGTTCGGTATCGAAATTTGTCGGGCATAACTGGATTTAAGGTCCATTTTATCGCTCATGGTTTATTTCCAGAGCATTTCCGTTGCTGTTAATAAGGCGCAGTTTAATTGGGTATTATTGGATTGTTGCTTATATCATTTGGTCAGTGGAATTCAATTACGGGCAATATCATCATTGATACTAAATCTGTTGTGATTACGGCGCACATTCGCGTTTGGTTAGAAAATGAGGAGAATATTGTTGGCTAGAATCCAAATGAATGAAGTCAGGTGATGAGATTAGGACTACCAACGAGACAAGTACATGAGCAAGAATATCATTCGTGAGTATTTATGGTTTATGACTAGAATAATGAATTTAAATATTTGTGGATTTATTCACAACTGTTTATAATTTATAACTAGAAATAAATATAAATAGATTCAAAGTTGAATGATCATGGAATTTTTATTTCATAAGAATATCATTTTACAAAAGGAAGTGAATCATTTCACATTTGAATTGCTGTGAGATTACATTTACAAATGTTACATCTACTCTAAAAAATCCTAAATCCTAAAAACTCCTAAGGCTTCTTCATGGTATCCTTCCCTTGAGTGTTCCTCGAAGTTCCCGATCACCTGCAAAAAATAAGAGAAACAAAACAGAACAGAGTAGGAAGATGTTAGAAAGATGAATTTGACACTCTCAGAACATTGTCATCATCGAGTGCCGGGAGTGGCACAACCGAAGCCGCATCCTACCCCCGTTACCAATCCGCGCCATCGGCGTCAGATCAGGTAGTTTTGTTCTTATCATACGGGACAGCCGAGAGAGATAAAGAGTAAAATGAAGTAGGGACTGAATTGCTTTGCCAAAAGATCATATGCCGAAGTTGGATTCTGTTTCAAAACCAAACTGCACCATTCGTAATTAAGTTCAGTTCAAGGTAAGATAAATATTAGATTTGAAGGACTCAAATCAGTCCATCAGGAAATGTGTAACAACTCAGAACGGATTACCACTGAACTACAAAACCAAAGTCAGAAAAACCAGTTCATAAATCCGAATGTCACAATCTGCAACAACAGAAATTATAGTCAGAAAACTGAAGATAATCAACGCCGAATTCTTGACAACCACGTAGAACCAGTCGTGACTACCGCAGAAGAGATTATGGCCTAGTGATCAAAAACGGATGACCGTCATAATTCAGACCACTGTGTGAATGCTTCCAAGTGACATACCTACATACCCGATTGCGTACTCCCGCCCTTTAAAGATTCCTGCAAACAAATACTATCTCTGACTGTGAACGAAGTCTCAACCCTGCAACCACGCATGTATTAAAGGAAGTCAGTGGACTAGAACTTGAGATGAATAATGGATAACGAGCGAAAGACTCGAATCCCACTAATAAAGTACACCTGACACAACTCTGTCGAAGCCACTTTTTTAAAGTTGTTTCCTTTTGCTACGACGCATTCATTGAGAATTAAGGTAAGAGCATGAAATAGTGGAGTCAACATGGTATCATCACCGGAGTTCAGTCCTACACATACCAGCCAAACATCCAAGTGCTTATGTTCAACTCAAGTCACACCTATTTCATACGAGCAAGACCAAGCAGACAAGCAACCCTCATCGTTTCCCTTCAAACGACATCAGTACAACCTCAAGCTCCTCGCAACCTACATGGCAATAAGGAAGATGTATGAGCATTCAAACTCGTTACTCATGTTATTTTCGAAAACAGAAAAGAGAAACTGGTAGCAATTCCAAGTTGTTGCCGATGTTACCGATAAGAGGGATTGATTTGGTTAAGTCGCAGCTGTAAAGCAAAAGGCATTTCGATTAGTATATTCGGAACATTATAGATTCGTGTGTTGGAAAGATGAGTTTCGTACCCCACCAACCATTGCAAGCTTTCCATGAGATTTCAGTATACTAACCAGCGGTACAGAAGACGAGAGATGTGCCTTCATGTCATTTGCGCCTGGATTGCTGGCAGAATATGGTCTATCCAACTTTGTAAAGCATTTACATAATCGATCATGATGGAGGATCCGAAATTCACATGGAAGGGATATATAACACAGCTGCAACGAGCATCGAAAAGAAATAAAAGAGGAGCAGCTACTTACTAACTTTCCACCAGATGATGTTTGTCCATCAGGAAGCCTTTGCCAGTCTGAACTAAAGATGATAAGCCTTCTGATATGGTTGATACTCCCCTATGTACTATTGATGATGACATCCCAGCTTGCGGTTTGGAAAGCCAAGCTAATACTAATACACAACGGCAACCTTCAGAAGTTGAAGCCCGATTAGTGTTGATGACGTTTTGGGTTCAATTTTGAGATAACATCAGCAAGAGGATACCTTCTTTCAACTGCCAGCGTCCCACCCTTGTGTAAACTTCTTCGGCTTCGAGATTGTTCAAGTGCCACGTGTACCTGCCAATCCATTGGAGAATATGCTGATTAGAAGAAAAGATTCTAAAACAGATCCAAAGGCATTAAACACGATAGATACAAGAGATCACAATTTGGAATTTTCATCAATACATATCATTAAGAATCAAACGAAAAAGGGAAATTTTCAAATCTGGCTTACACCAAAAAGGAAAAGCTCAATCATATTTAAAGCAGCAATTAACAAATCCAATCAAGACGTTTCAACTCTGAGACCTATATAAGGAGACTACGTAGGAGGAGAATAGGGGGAGAAAATATCATCAAAACAAAACTTATATTCGTAAACCTAGAAGAAGCACTTATCTTCATTGCCGTCAAAAGCTATTCGCAAGCCACCGCTATCGTCAAAACCTTCCGTCTACGTCTTTGAAACCCAGGCTGCCGTGAATTCAAATCGCCGAAGCATCCCTTGCCGCCATCTCAAACGCCGCAAGTTCAACAAAACGGAACTCCACTCTCTTGTCGGCTCCGACGCCAACGCCGCCACCAACCCTCGGTGAATCACTCACTCTTATCCATTTTTTGATCCACTGATCCTTTCGATGTAATTGTAGGTACAAAATTGGAGGAAGATAAGACGAATCAGGATCACAAAGGGGACGAAGAGGGTATGAGAAAAGATGAGATCGAGGGGGAGACGGCGCATGATTTGGGGCCATGTGGGATCTAGGGTTCCCCGTGTTTCCTCTTATTTTTGTTTGTGTTTTGTAATCTGTTAATTCACTAATCACTACACACATACCACATACACACCTTAATCCCACGCTTAACTCTCCTAACCAGTTTTTTTTTAATTATCTAATCAACATTTTAAAAAAAAAAAAAAGGCTAAGTCACCCTTTAATTATTTTTAAAATTAAAAATTAAATAAATTTGTTCTTTAATCATCTTTTAAAATAAAAAAATTAATAAATCATTTTCTTTACAAAAATAATAATGTGTTTTAAAATCTATTTCATAACAACCAAATAATAATAATAATTATTATAACAAACTTTTATCTAATTTAATTCAAATCTTTTAGTTGATTATATTAAAAAATTGTTAATTTCTTATTATTATAATATTTGGATTAATTTTATTTATTCTTATTTACTAACCCATTTATATTCTAATCATGCTTATTATTTTGTTAAATATTGCTTACTAACCTCCTTTATTATTTATTATTGCTTATTTATATTTTATTTATCTTTGCTATTTAATTATTTTGCTTATTATTTTGTAATTGTTTCTTGGATGTAAAGTTGTTTCATTATTTAATTATTATTATGGTTAGTAATTAGGGAGTGTAACAACCTGTATGTAATATTAAAATAAATTTAGATCACTTTTAAATAAAGATAATTAAAATAAACACGTCACACACGTAAGTCGATTTTAATCGCCGTCTCACTTCCTAAGGATATCCCTCAAGTTGCCTACGAATAATGGTTAAGTGGGGTGTATAAAGCAAGTCCCTCAAATAAAAAAATCATCAAAGTCCCTTATGGTTGCCTTTACGAATCAAGTCCCTTTCGAAAAATGATGATAGTCCCTCCAGTTTGCTTATTACATCCCACAATGGCCTTCAAAGTCAAATTGTCCCTCACATACCCCTTAACATCCAAAGTAAGGACTACCTACTCCATTATAGTAGGGATAGTCTTACTAAGGAAAGGATAAAGAATAAGAAAGACCTTTAAACATTAGGGTAGGTTACTCCTAGGTGCTTGCTCACTTCAAAACTGTTTCACACTTAAACAAATTTTCAACAAGTTTTCAAACAAGTTCTTAACACATCCTTACATGGATTATTTATTAACTATTCTGAAAATTTTCTATTCACACACTACACTTTCAAAACAATTCAAAAGTGAGCTTAAGTACCTAAGAGCCCATGGATAACCATGGATGAAAAGGGTGCTAACACCTTCCCTTTTCATAACCTACCCCCCGGACCCAAAATATTCTCTAAGGTCTTTCCTGTTCTTTTATAACCTTTCCTTATGGATAAAATAAAAGTCGGTGGCGACTCTTGCTATCCGCAACATTGTTTAAAGTCAGTTCTCCCACCGTGTTACAGTGGCACATGAACTGAAGGCATAAAAATAGAAACTGGCAGCAGAGGTCAATTAAAATTTAAAATAAAGAGCTGATAGTGCAAATTGAAACATGAAGGCAAACAAGTCAAAGCAAAGTGCTCTTAGTGTTTCAAATCAGATTTTGGTGAGTTCCAATTAAAGCTCATTTAGCAATGCCAAGAAGAAAACCAGTTTAGCAACCAGAACAGATACACATAGCAAAACAAAAGCTTGGTAATGTACAAAATTGGACAGACCTACATCATGCCTTAACATCATGCATCAAGAGTTGCAACAGTCAGAAATTCTACTAAGAATAAACATCCCAACAGCAAAATCTCATAGGAATGATTAGAAACTTTTTAACATTAAAACATGTTCAAAGGAAATTATTTGAAAATAGGAGCAGCAACACATTTTGTCAAAATGCAACATCACATCAAAGTACTGCAAGTAGCACCTAGTTGAAGGGAAAACTCAAACCAAAACAAAATCCAAACAACAAAACTGTGAGTACATGAGACAATGCTTAACACCAACCAGCAAAAATGGTCTAACCTATTTCACATGCTATTTTCTAAAACACCAGCAGGTTTTTAGTATGAGGAGAAAGTTTTACAACCAACAATTATGAACAAAACCAAGTTAATCATCATGGATCAGTATAGCATCATATGAATCATTTCATCATTATGTTGTCATACCTATTTGCCTAAAACCCAATCAAGCATACTGACAGTTCAGATGAGTTGACAAACCCAATATGGCCCTTAACAGCAAATCAAGAAAAACAACATGAAGCTCAAATAAGCAAGAAAATTCTGGTCTGAAAACAGAAGAAACGGTATAACCATCATATAGCAAACCCAGTCTTTTCAAGATAGTCAATAATGCAAATGCAAAACAGGCTGAACAGATTTACTTGAGAGCAAGATTCCAACACCAAGGACAAACACTGAAATTTGTAGCATTGACAGTTATCAATTTACATAAGCAACATTCAAAAAGTGAAACCAGCTCTAAATCATGAGTTAACAAACTTCACAACCAAAAGTGACAAACTTGATCATCACAAAGCCATGCAATCAAATACTAAATCCTCCAGATAAGTTCCAGTTTCAAAGTAACAGTTATCAAACATGACAAGGCTAAGCAACCAACAATGTCTATCTTGAAAATAGTTTGAATGTATTAAGAGATTAAAACATGTGACATTGGCAGTCAAGTTTGGAACAAATGCATTATGAAAATAAAACAACAAAACCAGTAGGATCAAGTCATGTAAACATCAAACACATATTGCAAATATGACAAAGCAAGTGATCATTCATTGAAATCCAATTGCATAGCAAATGGAGCAGAATTGGTATGCTGGTTGAAATATGAAACAGTTTTAATGAATGATGTAGCAGCAAGTATGTTTTCAAGAGGTGAGGTTTTCAGTCCAAAGCAATGGTACAAGCACATATCAAACATGATAATAGATGAGATTTAGTCCAAAAAGAACACACATTTCACTTAAAACAGGAACTGGTATACTTGATGCAGATGAAAAAGAACTGTTTGGCAGCACAAAGAACACAGACTGGTCTAGCCATAGATGAGTGGCCTCACATTAAAAGGATAGTACATACATATCAAAAATATGAAGACAAATGAGCTTCAATTCAGAAAACCAGCATATTGCTTTTGGAATAAAATCTGGTATGGTCATGGTAAAGCTAAATGGCACAAAAATGACACAAATGTGAAAACAAGAACCACATTAGATTCAAACATGATCTAGGGCAGGGGGATCTCATGAGATGACTTACAAGTCACTTAAATCTCACTAATGAACCAAGGCTAATGGATCTAGGGCAAACACATCAACATTTCAATGTTAGGTTCTTAAATCTCCCAAATGACCAAAATCTTCAAAGACAAATCAAACATGATATCATAGTGCAATACTTGTAACATATTATCAACATATCATTTACAAATGAAATACCTTAACAAAAGTAGGCATCATAACCATGAAACAAAAGTCCTTGACTAAAAACTTAAAATGGGGCAGCATTGGTGTATTTAATCACAATCACCTAAAAAATGATAAGCATGACCATGTATGATAAATAAAAGCTTTAAACATCACATACCTGTAGTAATAAACTTGAGCAAGCAGAAAATACTCCTAGAAACCCAGAGATTTATGCTTCACTTCTTGGCCTTGAGACTTTTCTTTAACTTTAAGTAACAATCCACTTATGATGCTAAATGTCAAAATAAGAGTGTCCAAGTGTTGCTAGTGGTTTGGACAGTTGAGGAATGTTGTTGGTGAGGTGTTAAAGGGATTAGAATGACAAGAATCTATATGGAATGAGTTTTGGCCATTTTAGTGATTTTGGTCAAAGTATGGTGGGAATGAGTTTGACTTTTTTTGATTTTTTGAGGTTTTTGATGGTTTGATGGATTATACACCTTCTATATGTTATTTAGAAAGTGTATGAATGGTTATGAGAGTGTTGAAAAGGGGAGAAATGAAAATGGTGTGAAATATGCCAAGTGACCAATTTTGGTGTTTTTGAACTTCACTTACAAGCAAAGAGAGAGTGAGGAGGAGAGCTATGATACTTGGATGTTCTGAATAGCTCTGGTGTGTATTGGAAGTGAGGGTGAGGCCTCTATTTATAGGGAAACCAAGGATGAGGGCAGTCTTGTATTTTACTACTTTTGGAGGGAAATTATGAAGCTTTGAAGTGAATCTTGCCAATATCTTTGTGGCAGCCATCTTCACATCAGCTCCAAGGCTCTATGCAAGCCAATGGCAGTTGGAAGGATGGGTTGAGGTGATTGGAGAGAGTCTATACTGATTAGAGGATTGTTGCTGTCATAATGTGGGAGAAAAGTTTCTCTTTCATGGCTTTTAAATGAATATTATAATGTCCACTTTCTCCAAGTTGAACAATCTCTCCAATTCTTCATTTTTTCTGGTGTTTGCATCATCCAAGCCTCACAATATCAGAAAGGAACAAAGCCCAATGGCTGAGGGTAGCCCAAGTTGATTAATTCTGAATTTTGAAAATTGTTGAATTGGTAATCTCAAGTGTGGCAGACCAAACTTCAAGGCACCATAACTCCTAGCTCATAAATCTCCTTGGGGAGTTCTTGTACTTTTTAGAAAGCCCTTGTGTAGCTCTATAACTTTCATGTTTATCAGAAGTTCCAAATCTATGTGCATCTTGGTTGAAAATCCCATTCTATGCATTTTTTGATCATGGACCCCTATGGGACTTTTGTAGAGGATGTTAAGACCTTTCCAACAAGCTTGGAACCACTTCAATCAGAGGTGTGGTTAAGGAGTTATAGTCTTGCCCCTTTCAAAACCCTAATTCTCGATTTTTGCAATTACTCTTCAACCCTTGATCCAATGGCCATGAAATTTTATGGGGAGGTGTAATATGTCATAAGGAACATTTTTGATTCCTATCATTAAGTCCAAATCCTTAAGATTGAAGAGTTGACTTTTCGGTCAACCGTGCGATCGTTCGATGACTATCGGACCGTCTGTTCACGTTTCAGGACTTCCAAGACCTTGAAACTCTTTGGGGGGACTTCACTAAGCCATATGAACTTTTTGAACCAAAATTGTATCCTTAAATTACTTCTCAAATTGAAAGTCAAACCACAGTTGACTTTTCCAGCCCTAAAAACCCTAATCGGGCGTCCTGAACTGCACTACACCTCATCTGTGGGTGATCACCTCAAACTGAACTCATACATGGCTCAATGTGGTATTATTGATCTTATTTCATAAATGATTCAACCCAAAACATTGGTTGACCAATCCTCGAAGCTTCGATTTTATCGGTACAGAGCCCTAATTTGCCTGCATCTTGACAAAGACAACTTGAAATAGGTTATGGTCAGATAATCAAATGAATATGATCCTAACATGATAATGAGGATCTAAGGAGTCAAAATTTGGGGTGCAACAGTAAGTATGACGGTCGTAATGGACCCGTGACGGTCGTAACACGCATGACGACCGTAACAAGCCTGTGACGAGCGTCACATCAGCAAAATTCCATTCTCTGTTGTTTCACTTCAGTTCACACTAACGGCCAACATCTTAACTAAAACTTACCCGATACACCTAAATACAACTACGACAACTATACACAATCGAAGTTCATGATTAATTTAATCAAAGCAAAAACGGGCGTTACACTTTCCTCGCTAGGGATCGTCCCCCGAGGTGCTGGGCGTTGATGCCCTCGTGGATTTCTTCCAAGATGGCGGTGGCCTGGGACTTGTCGACGCATTTTAGGAGGGGGACCGCGAATCCTCGTCGATATAATTTATCCTCGAGGAGGACATACGAGCAGGAACGCCTTTTAATTGTGCTGGCCTCTTTATTGTCGGCTGGGGAAAGGTTGCTCGCTAGGATACTGCATCCTATGCCTACGTACTTTCACACAGCATGAAAGATCAGAGCAAACGTAGTTCGGGCTACGGAAGACACAGGCTTGTCTGACTGTCTTTTATCACCTTATGAAAGGGTTTTTCTTGATTAAAGGTCCAAGCGGACAAAAATGACTTTGAAGTTGGTTTTCAGTCTTTTACGCAAGAACTGTTTTTTAGAGTTGTTTGCAATCTCTGTCGCACTAAAGACTTGTGATCTGAGAGTGACTATGTCACGTGTCACCCAAAGGGTACCACACTAAGCAGCCATACTACTGAAAAGAAACTCTCCAGCAACCCTTTCTCAAATAGCTTAAGGCTCGTAACGTACGACATCAATTAACCTTATTACTGTATTTTTGAGTTGTTTTAAGATGAGAAGAGAAAGACGCTCTAAAAAAGCCTAGGGTTAAAATGGGAAGAAAACTAACCTAATGTTGTCATGCATATGTCAACACCTAATGTATGTCATATTTCCCTCTTGCGCAGAGGAAAACAGAGATCCTAGGGGATAAACAGTAAAAGAAAGCAAGCAGATACAGTAAACAATAAACATGTATGCAATGCAGCAATACAAGCGAGGCAAGGGAGTCCTGCTCTACCTCGAACCTGGGAAAACAACAGGAAAAGAGAATTAACATTCACTTCAAACCTTAAGGGGGTAAGCTGTACAAGCCAACAAACAATACAGGGAAAACAAAAATAAAGCAGAGGAGGCAGCCCAAGCAGCAGCATCAAACTCCTACAGCAAACAGCACAAGCAACAGCTCTGGACAACAACAGTTGATTAAACAGCAAAAAGTTGACAGAAACAACTTCATCTTCATCTTGATAGCTCCTATCTTCAAGCTTCACCAAGTTTCAAGCTTCAACAAGCACAACTTCAACAAGCTCCTAGCTTCAACAAGCTCCTAGATTCAACAAGCTCATAGCTTCCACAAGCTCCTAGCTTCAACAAGCTCCTAGCTTCAACAAGCTCCTAGATTCAACAAGCTCCTCCAAGGGAAAGATCAATCAACAAGATCAAGTTGAAATGCTAAGAAAGCTTAATGACAACCAAAGGAAGTCACTAAGAACTTAACATTATAAAGGAAATGTATCCTCAAAGTTCTACTCAATCAAAGCCTGCTAATCATCCCTCCAAAGGAGAGATGTAGCTTCTTTGAGAGGACTTTATGTCATTGGATTGAATAGAGGCAAAGGAAGCACTCTATGTTTGAAGAAACAAGCAAAACTAATCTAATGCTCTTCCTAAATACCCTAATTCCTAAGCTCCTGACCAAGCTTCCACAAGATGAGAAATCTTCACATTCAAGCTCCTTCAAGCATCCCAAGGCATCTTCAAGTTGTCTTCATGTCCATCCAAAATCAAGAGCAATACCACTTAAGTCTAATGGGGACTATTGAGTTAAACTAGCCAAGTTAGTTCATTAGAAACACCTAGAAGTTAGTCCTAAAACTAATTCTAATTAAAATGGTAAAAGTGATTATAAAATCCTATAAAAAATTATAAGGGTTCCTAAACCTTCTAAGAATCTCTCATACAAAAAACCAGGGGGTTAATCCTCCATTAAGTGCTCAAATCAAATGCTAAACCTAAGGGTACTATCCTAAAACCCTAATTCTACACCACCTATTGTTCATCATACAAACCAACCTAAATATTCTCCACAAAATTATGAGGAAAATTCTATGGGTACATGCATTTCTAATCTAAACAACCTAAAAAGAATCACCTAAAAATTCTACACCAAAAACCATACTAAAATCAGCAAGCACAAGCACCAAACAAAATGAATTTAAAACTAATTAAAAATACAAAATGCAATTAAAATAATAAAATGCATAAATTAGTGAGATTTTAATCCTATAAAATCCTACACTTTCTATAGAGTCCAGGGAAAAAACCCTCACCTAAAAATGATTTATTTCCTAATTGTTGTGAATTTAATTCTAAACTAGGGTCACCGGTGTCGTGTGTCTCTGATCAACAGACTAAGGAGTTGGAAGGATTGCTGGAGCATTTTGTTATTGTGTTTAAAGAAATCCAAGGTCTTCCTCCGTCAAGAAACACTAGCCATTCAATTGAACTTTTACAGGGTGCGGGTCCGGTAAGTGTGCGACCTTACAGATATCCTCATTTACACAAGGATGAAATTGAAAAACAGATTCAGAGCCTATTGCAACAAGGGGTGGTTAGAAACAGCACCAGCGCTTTCTCTAGTCCCGTCATTATGGTCAAGAAGAAGGATCAAGTTTGGGTATGTGTGTAGATTACCGTGCACTCAACAAGGTAACAATTCAGGACAAGTATCCTATTCCGACTGTAGATGAATTGTTAGATGAGTTACATGGCTGTAGTTATTTCTCTAAGCTTGATCTTAAATCCGGTTATCATCAAATTCGTATGAAGGAAGAGGATATTCATAAAACTGCTTTTCAGGCTCATGAGGGTCACTATGAGTTTTTGGTAATGCCGTTTGGCCTCACCAATACTCCTGCAACTTTTCAATCGGTGATGAATGCAATTTTCAAGCCCTTCCTAAGGAAGTTTGTCCTGATTTTTTTTGATGATATCCTAGTATACAGTAGTAGTTAGGCTGAACATTTACAGCACTTGGAGGTGGTTCTTAATATTCTGCAGCAGCATCAGTTTGTGGCAAATCGGAAGAAATGCACTTTCGGTCAGCACCAAGTGGAATATTTGGGCCATGTCATTTCCAAAGCAGGGGTTGATGTTGATCCTGCCAAGGTCAGCAGTGTGTTACAATGGGAAGGGATGGATGTTGGAGATGCTACTTGGGAAGAGGAACGGTTGCTGAAGAGTCAATTCCCTGATCTGCGCCTTGAGGACAAGGCTAATGTTGTAGGTGGGGGTGATGATAGGAATGGATCGGATCCCACAAATGATGATGGGAATGTGTTAGTTAATAGAGATATTATTGGACCTAAACAATGGAGGGTATATGTGAGAAAGAATAGAAAACTCCACAAATAAATAGGAGTTAGTTTAGGTATTATTCTCCATATAAATAGGAGTTAGTTTAGGGATTATTCTCCATATAAAGAGGAGTGTATGAGGCAGTAGTTAGGATTGATTGATTTTCTGTTTTTAATATTAGGGTTTGGGCAGTGAGAGAATAGTTTCTCTGACTGAGGAGCAGTAGCTCTGGAATTTATTTTACTTTCACATTCATTAGTAAAATACTTTTCTTTATCATATTAAATCATACCTCTGTTCTATCATCAAGGAAGCTCACTGACCCAATATCTACTAATATTTCTTGATTTTTCTTGTGATCCTCTCTATGGTTTCCAGTTTGAACCATCTTAAACTGAGAAAGCAGATTCATGGTGCTGTTATAAGGTTGTGATGGGATCAATTTTCCTCTATTGTGAATATTGTTATTAATATGTATGTTAACTCTACTATATGTTTGGCTTCACTATACAAAATATATATGCTTTTGATATATGGTTGGGATGGGATCAATATTTTGTATTTGTTATTGAATGTTGTTATGCGTGTACAAGGTTCAAAGTCATCATGCTATTTTTGTTTTTGATATGCTGAAATCACAGTACTTTTTTATGTTACTTTTAGAATCGAAAATCACGACTTCATGCTTTTTTTTATAATGATACTTTTAGAATTGGAAATGTCAATTATTCTACTGATCAAATTTAAATTAGGTGTAATATTCCTAAAACCAAAAACATATGTATTATTACTCTTGAATGATGTAAATAGTTGTCCATTTATTTTTGGTTTGTCTTTTTTTAAATATTTCATATCCTTGAAAAGATATGTATTCCAATTGATGAAATTAACTGTCGAAGAGATAGTTGTTTGAGAAAATTCATCTATTTCAAATCACCAGAATGCTGACAAGTAAATTGCTGGAAAAGGTTTTCAGGGTTCAGCTGAATTTTATGGAAAGTGTATGGTAATGTTTCAGGATATAATGATATTAATTTCTATTTTCTTAGTAATGCATATGTGGACTTTGAGAAAAAGTTTTAAATCCTATCCATATGTTTGTGTTTTGACAATGATAAATCTACACTTTTGTTTTGAAGCTTATATTATAAAATTGTACATTAATTTTTGTTGGATTTACCGATAAAGCTAGAGAATAGGTTTTAATAAGCTAGTTTTTAGGAGTTGATTTATTCAAGTTTGTTATATTCTATTTTTCTTATTTTTCTCTATTTCAGTTATATTTAAATTGTAAGGCTTTATAAAAGCTATATCAGTCCTTTGAATAAAGCATTAAGTATTCTAGCTATAGTTTCTGTTCTATTTCATTTATCTGGCATCAGAGTTCGAAAGGGTCTGATAAAAGTAATATACAAATTGAGTGTTTGAGAGGAAAAACACTGAGAGGAAGTAGGGAAAGTCTGCAATAGTGTTTGAGAGGAAAAACACAGAAGAAAGGAAAAATGGCAGCATAAAGTTTCTCAACACCATGCGTTCCGAAGTTCGATGGTGACTACGATCACTAGAGCTTACTTATGGAAAATCTCCTTCGCTCCAAGGAGTACTAGAGCGTCATTGAACCAGGGCTCAAAGAGTTGAACGGGACCGAAGGCATAAGCGCGAAGGCACTCGACGAAGCAAAACTCAAAGATCTCAAAGCAAAGAACTATCTTTTTCAGTCTATAGACAAGAGCATATTGAAAACCATCACCCAAAAGGAAACAACCAAACAGTTGTGGGATTCAATGAAAGTCAAGTATCAGGGAGGTGCTAGAGTGAAGCGCGCACAGCTACAACGGCTTCGCAGAACATTTGAAACCCTAGAAATGAAATTGGGAGAAGGTGTGTCTGAGTACTTCGCAAGAGTCATGTCTACTGCCAATGAAATGAGGAACTATGGAGAAAACATGAACGATGTCAAAATTGTTGAAAAAATACTTCGAAGTCTTACGGACAACTTCAACTTTGTGGTATGCTCCATCGAAGAGTCCAAGGACATTGATGATATGACAGTAGATGAATTGCAAGCATCCCTTCTTGTACATGAACAAAAGGTGATTGAGAAAAGAAGTGAAGAACAAGTTCTACAGGTGGAGAACGAGCGAAGGAATGTACAAGGAAGAGGTAGAGGCATATATCAGAGAGGAAATGGCAACTTCAGAGGCGGCAACTCTAGAGGACGAGGAAGAGGTAGATCTTTCGTCAACAGGTCAGCCATTAATTGCTTTCGATGTGGAAAGCAAGGACATTATCAATTTGAATGCTCAAGTCTGGAAAAAGGAGTCAATTATACCGAGTTCGACGAGGAAGAAGAACTCCTCTTAATGGCACACACAGAAGTCAACAAAGCTGAAGGAAAATGTATTTGGTTTCTCGACTCTGGGTGTTCAAACCATATGACAGGAGACAAAACTTGGTTTGTTGAGTTCGACGAAAGCTTCAAGCATTATGTCAGATTGGGTAACAGCTCAAGGATGGCGGTTCAAGGAAAAGGCAACGTCAGGTTTGAAGTACAAGGAATCACACAAACGGTGTCTGGCGTCTATTATGTTCCAAATCTCAGCAACAACCTATTAAGCATAGGACAACTACAGGAGAAACGTTTAGTGATCATAATTAAAGAGGGTACTTGCAGAATCTATCATCATCAAAGAGGTTTGATAGTAGACACTCCAATGACTATGAATCGTATGTTCGTGGTCTATGCAAAGATGAAACCACTGCCCGATAGTTGTTTGAAGATGGAGGAAGAAGACTTGGAGAATCTCTGGCACAAGAGATATGGGCATTTAAATAACAAGTCCATCCAAATAATGCAGCAAAAAAAATGGTAAAAGGGTTACCAAAGTTAAAAGAAGCAGCCAAGGTTTGCAAGGTATGCAACGTGGGAAAGCAGCAGCGGGGGAAATTTCCGAAGAAAAGTGGCTGGAGGGCATCAGAGAAATTGGAGTTAATTCATGGAGATCTGTGTGGACCAATCACTCCAACCTCTCACAGTGGTAAGAGGTATTTGTTAGTGTTTGTAGACGATTTCTCTCGGAAAACTTGGATCTATTTTCTTGCAGAAAAAGCAGAATCCTTTGAGGCATTTAAAACCTTCAAAATTTTTGTTGAAAAGGAAGTAAAAACCTCCATATGCGGACTAAGAACTGACAGGGGAGGAGAATTTACGTCAAATAAATTCAACCAGTTCTGCAAGGATCATGGCATAAAGCGACAATTTACAGCGGCATACACTCCAAAACAAAACGGAGTGGCAGAAAGAAGGAATCGAACCATCATGAACATGGTGCGCTGTTTGTTATCTGAGAAGGAGATGCCGAGATCCCTATGGCCAGATGCAGCGAGATGGACGGCTCACGTCTTGAATCGAAGTTTTACAAAGGCGGTAAAAGATATGGTACCTGAAGAAAGGTGGACAGGAATAAAACCAAAGGTGGACTACTTCAGAGTATTTGGCTCCATTGCACATGTACATGTCCCCGAACAGAAAAGAGTCAAACTTGACGATCGAAGTCACAAATGCATCTTGCTTGGAGTCAGTGAGGAATCTAAAGCTTACCGGTTGTATGATCCGGTAACAAAAAGGATAATTATAAGTAGGGATGTCATATTCGAAGAAGGCGGTAAATGGGATTGGAACTTGAACGCAACAGACGTAAAGCAGAATGTTCTTGCATGGGGAGAAGACGAAGTCGTGACAGAAGAACCTAAAGCAGAAGATACTGATGAGGATATTGAAGAAATTGAATACGACAGTGCAATGGAGTTTCCAGAAACTGAAGAGACAACACCTGAAGAACGCACAAGAAGAGAGAGAAGAAAGCCTAGTTGGATGAGTAATTATGAAAGCGGCGAAGGCTTATCTGAAGAAGAGGTACCAGAAAAAAACTTAGCCTTGTATATCTCTCATGATGATCCATTAAGTTTTGATGAAGCTACGAAGGAAGAAAAATGGCAGGAGGCCATGAAGCTTGAAATTCAAGCTATAGAGAGAAACCAGACTTGGGAGCTTGTGTCACTGCCACACCAAGCCAAAAAAAATTGGTGTTAAATGGGTATATAAAACAAAATTGAATGAAGAAGGTAAGGTGGACAAATGCAAAGCTAGACTAGTTTCCAAATGGTATTCGAAAACAGCAGGAGTAGACTACAATGAAGTGTATGCACCGGTGGCTCGTTGGGATACCATCAGAATTCTCCTGGCAGTAGCAGCTCAACGTGGTTGGTGTGTCTACCAACTTGACGTTAAAAGTGCTTTTTTGTACGGAGAATTAAAGGAGGAGGTATACATCGATCAATCGGAAGGGTTTATCAAAAAGGGAGAGGAAGATAAGGTGTATCGGCTAAAGAAGGCGCTCTATGGCTTAAAGCAAGCCCCAAGAGCTTGGTTCAGCAGAATTGAGAGTCACTTTAAGAAGGAAGGGTTTCAGAAAAGCAACTATGATCACACCTTATTCTTGAAGAAAAATGGAAACAAGCTATTGGCGGTAAGTCTTTACGTTGACAATTTAATATATAGTGGAAATGATGAGCGTATGTGCATAGAGTTCAAGTTGTCAATGCAGAAGGAGTTCGAGATGATAGACTTGGGCAAAATGAAGTTTTTTCTTGGAGTTGAAATCTATCAGCGTAAAGATGGAATTCATTTGTGCCAAAAGAAGTATGCTAAGGAAGTCTTGCAAAGGTTCTATATGTGGAGTTGTAATGCTGTCAAGAATCCAATTGTTCCTGGTACTGTTCTGTCAAAGGAAGTCAGCAACGGCGTTGATGCAATGTTATATAAACAACTAGTAGGGTGCTTAATGTATCTAACGGTAACGCGTCCGAATTTAATGTTTGTGGTATGCTTAATCTCTCGTTATATGGCTGAACCTAAAGAAGAACACATGTCGATTTCTAAAAGGGTACTGAGGTACTTGAAAGGAACACTAGAACTGGGAATTTTTTACAAGAAAAGCACAAATGCGAATCTGCTGAGATACACAGACAGCGACTATGCACGAGATGTGGACGATAGAAAAAGTACTTCTGGCTATGTATTTCTACTAAATGGAGCAGCAATCTGTTGGAGTTCAAGAAAACATGGGATAATGACTCTCTCATCTACAAAGGATGAGTATTTAGCTGCCACTGCCTGCGCATGTCATTGCGTTTGGCTGAAAGGAATTTTGAAAGAGTTAAGCTTTAAAGACTGTAATTGCATTCACATAATGTGTGATAACAGTTTAGCAATTAAACTATCCAAGAATCCAGTTATGCATCGAAGGACAAAACACATTGATGTTAGATATCATTATCTACGCAATTTATCAAGTGAAGGAGCTGTGAAGTTAGCATTTTGTGGAACTAATGATCAAGTGGCAGACATAATGACTAAACCTATTAAGTTGGATCAGTTTGAGAAACTTAGAGGTTTGCTTGGTGTTCAACGACCTGAGGAGTAAACTGATGCTCGTTAAGCATGTGTCAGTTTAAGGGGAGGAATTTGTTGGATTTACCGTTAAAGCTAGAGAATAGGTCTTAATAAGCTAGTTTTTAGGAGTTGATTTATTCAAGTTTGTTATATTCTGTTTTCCTAATTTTTCTCTATTTCAGTTACATTTAAATTGTAAGGCTTTATAAAAGCTATAGCAGTCCTTTGAATAAAGCATTAAGTATTCTAGCTATCGTTTCTGTTCTATTTCCTTTAAACTTTGATGGCTTAATTTTGGTGAAGGAACCATGGCAATGCATGTCCTTTTCTCTGTGAATTGACCTATAACTCTTTTGTAGAATAATTTATTATATCATTTATTATATCATGTATAAATGTTACTTTAAAAAATTAAAAGTCTAAAATTTTGATTATGTATTTCAATTTTTTCACTATAATTTTTAAAATGTGATTGAAATACTTTATAAAGTTACACGAGATACCATCGGTTAGATTCAAATAAATAAAAATTGCATAAATATTACTCTTAATATGCATTTGAATATACATTTTCTTGTAAAATTTAAATTCAATAAGATTATACTTTTTCTCATACCCGTGCGGACTTCTACTAGTACATACATACATGATACAATTCTCACCATCTCTAATCTTCACAAACTTCACCATAATCATCACAAAATAAACCTCAAAGTTAACACCATAAACAACTTCATTCGATCATCATTATTAGAGATACAAAATGTAAATCAATCTACCCGAATGTATAGCTTGGATATATATAGGATACCCCATTGTGTATATTAAAGAACATCAATAATATAATACATTTCATATTTTCCCTCTCCTTTCTTCTCTCACTTTTCTTCTTCTTCCTCACCATTCATAACAGAATTCTGTTACAAGATGAACCTCCATGTTCATCTTCACCAAATCCTAACATGGTATCAATCGCCTTCTACGATCTAGCTCGCTTCCTGATCGAGACTTTCTATGTCTAATACAACTAACTGCAAGTGCACAGTCTATCGCGTAGTAATAATAGATATCGATCCCACAGGGACTCGTAATCAAACTAGTGTTCTCGGGAGTTACTATGTTTAGCTAGGTAGAATATGTTTAAGGGAATAAGATTGTCACTAAAAAGGGAACTAAGATTTCTATTTAGATTATAATTAATTGAATCGATACGTAGTAATTGTGTTCTTCAGGGATTTGATAAATTACTGGTGTATGAAATAATTTTCAAAGTTTATTTAAGCAGAAAATGGAGATTTGAAGACTCTCGTCTCACGATGGTTATTGGCGCTAATCATAATCCTAAGGGCCAAACGTACACTTTCGTACCCCGTTTGGGGTTAAAATTATTTTTTGGAAATCTCTAAGTTCTAATTCATTTTAAAGTGCTTTCGCTGTTATTAAAACAAATGCCTAGTGTTTACTATCTGACCTTACCGCAGCTTTCACTTGTTGGTTCGTATCTTAATTAATTTCCCACTTTCGTGGCAAAACTACTTTTAAATAAGTTCTCGCTTTCGCGACGAAGTTTATTCCGTGAATCAATTTTAAACACTCAGACCATAGAATACTTTTGTGAAAAGAAAGTTTTCCAACCAGTGGTTATCAAATCCCATTCGAATTATTACTACATATCGATTACCTAAGTTTAGCTAGACATGGATTTGGGAAAAACTAAATATAAATAAGAATAATAAATAATAATTTGCATTACAATAAAACTGAAGTCGATCAAAATGAAAACCTGTAAATATGCCAATTGGCCTTTGGGCAGATCCTCCACAGATGTTGGCAGGATTCTGGTCTTTAGTGTCAATTTGATCGTACAGTACAATAGAAATTACAGAAGAGCGGAAATGGGAATAAGGAAAGGTAAAGAGAAATGAATACAAATAAAACTGGAAAGTAATTGCTCTGGAAAGTAAATTCGACAGTACTTCGTGGTATGAATGCAGCTCCCTTTCTGAAGTCCCCTGCTTCCCTTTTTATAGAAGTGGAATCCCAACGGTTATCTCTGAAGATGATGGACCTTGAGGCAGATAATTTAGGGAGTAGTGGTCCACTCTGTGGGAATTGGAACTGCTCTTTTGACGTGTAATCTGAGTGGGGCGTTTTTGCCTGCATGACGGTCGTGTTGCACCCCAAAATTTGCCCTCACAATACAAGACTTTGTGTTCCAAGAAGGTTCACAAGGTTCACAAAATTCACAATTGGTCAGAAGAGTTGACAATTCCCTCAGACAATGCACCTCCTAAGCAGTGCATCCAAAACTAGGGTTTTGACTTTAATCAGGCTAAATGGACTTCCAAGACTTCAAGTGAGCTTCATAACATCTTATATGTGTATAAGAACCCCCATGTCAAATTTCAAGACTTTTCTCAAAAGTTTGCTCAGTCAGATGATCAGATAAGTCAAAAGCAGTCAATGCAGTTAAAAGGTCAAACTGAGGTCAACTGTGGTCAAACCAAAGTCAAACTTCATGATTTTTTTTTTTGCCAACATCAAAGAGAGGTTGGGTGAGAAATATTATCATAATAACTGTAATACCCCAAATTTTGCCCTAAGATTTGTCGTCACATTTCATTGCATTTAATCAATTACTAACAAATTTGTGTAGTCGTTTGACTTTTTGCAGGTAAATATCATATGGCATGCATTTTTTTTCTAAAAAGTAAAAATGGCACAATTGGCAGGAGGACATGTGTAAGGAGTTATGAGTGTGAGAGGTTGAGAGTTCGAATCTCACCTTTGTCACTTTTTTTTTTTTTTTTTTTATTATTTTTACTCTAAATTTTTCTATCTTTCATTAAAAAAATAACAAAAATAGTTTTTTATTATTATTTAATTATTATTTTCGTATTTTAATTAAATCATTTTTTAAAATATTATTTTTTTCACTTTTTTCCAAATTATTCATAAAAATATCCAAAAAATCATAAAATAAAAAATATTGAAAAAAATTTTGTTCTTTTTATAATATTTTTTATTTTAGGAATCAATAGGATTATTAGTTTTTATTTTAAGTTTATTTTAATTATTTTAAATTATTTAAATTTTATTTTTTCTTAACTAATTATTTAGTTTGGGCTTTAAAATGGGCTTTAGGGACATTATTGACAATTTGGTGTTAACCCTAATTTGTTCCCTATATATACATGTGTTGCCTTGTTGGAAAAAAGGAGAGAAGAAAAAAAAACCTAAGAGGAGTGAGTGCCGTTTGCCGTTATTTAGTTTTCTTCTTCATCCATTACTATTGTTTCTTTTTCTTCATCATTTACCGTTATTTCTTTTCCTTCATCTATTACTGTTGTTTCTTTTTCTTCATCTATTACTGTTGTTTCTTTTTCTTCGTCTTTTACCGTTATTTCTTTTTCTTCATCTATTACCGTTATTTCTTTTTCTTTATCTATTACTGTTACGTTTATATATATATAATTTTTAAATTGTTAGAGTTTATATATATAAGATTTTTGATCGAATTATGTCGATACGATGTTTGCACATTTGTGTGCATGACGCGTGACATTTGTGTTAGTTCGATCTGGTTGCGATGATCGCATTTTTGTGTGAGCAATAATACTATTTTTTGCTTAATTTCTTTTTCTTTGCGATAAATTTTGTTTCGTCCGATTTAGATCTGGTTGCGATGAGCGCATTTCTGCGTTAGCAACATTGTTGGGTTATTTGGCACATTTAAAATTCATTATTGCTTTATTATTATTATTATTATTATTATTATTATTATTATTATTATTATTATTATTATTATTATCATTATTTATTATTATTATCATTATTATCATTATTATTACCATTATTATTATTATTGTTATCATTAATTTATTAAAATTTGTTATAATATAAAAGTCTATTTTTTAAAATAAATAACATTAACATCTTTTCCAAATTAATATGAAAACCTATTATTTTTAAGAAAAACTTTTTTTAGATAAATTTAAAATAATAACTAAAATCTTTTTTTTTAAAAATAATAACTAGAACCGTTATTTATTTTATTTTATTATTGTTCAATTCAAATTTCATTATCATATTGTATCTGCTCCTCTCATGTAACCTCGCGAACTTAACAATCGCTCTTTAAATTCTGCCTTTAAATTTCTGCTTGCATGGTTTAAATTATGACATTATCTCTCTGTTTGCATGATTCACGCGTTTACTATTATTTCTGTCACATTGCACACATCCGAAGGTTAGGTCTAACTGTTTGGCCGCCGCGCCAATAGTCCGTAAAACTTCACACATTCAATTTCAAATCCTCAAAACTACAAACTACAAACCCTAATTTTCACAAATGCCTCGCCGCAGGCAAAATTACAATTTTACCCTTAGCATTAGGTCAAAGAGCCGCCGCGCTCATTTTAGGGTTTCCCGCCGTGGAATCCCTAATTTAACCCTAATTACAACTTAACATTTCAACGTAGAGATTTGGAGTTTCTACACTCCACGTAAGCGTGTCCTTAAGATGCGTTTATTCCCCTTGAGACCTTGACCACAGTCAAGAAGTTTCTAACCTCCCTATTGAGGGGAACTACGATTACTCTGATTCCACTCCCGTAAGGATACGTAGGCACAAGATGCGATGTCTTGCCGAGTAAACTTAGAATTAACCCCAATATTTTATTTACTTATTTGTTATTTTTTTTATTATATTTATTTTGATTATATTTTACTATTTATTTTATTTATTATAATTTTGTAATTGCCTCTTGGATGTAAATTGTAATTATTTAATTATTATTATTATCATTATGGTTAGTAATTAGGGAGTGCTAATATGTATGATATTTAAAAAAAAATAAATTAGATCATTTTAATATAAGATAATTAAATTAAACATTTCACACACGTAAGTCGATTTTAATCGCCGTCTCACTTCCTAAGGATATCCCTCAAGTTGCCTATGAATATTGGTTAAGTGGGGTGTATAAAGCAAGTCCCTCAAAAAGAAAATCATCAAAGTCCCTTATGGTTGCCTTTACGAATCAAGTCCCTTTCGAAAAATGATGATAGTCCCTCCAGTTTGCTTATTACACCCCTCAATGGCCTTCAAAAATCCAATTGTCCCTCACATGTCCCTTAACATCCAAAGTAAGGACTACCTACTCCATTATAGTAGGGATAGTCTTACTAAGGAAAGGATAAAGAATAAGAAAGACCTTAAAACATTAGGGTAGGCTACTCCTAGATACTTGCTCACTTCAAAACTTTTTCACACTTAAACAAATTTCCAACAAAATTTTCAAACAAGTTTTTCTCACATCCATACACGGATTATTATTAAACTATTCTGAAATTTTTTGCTATTCACACACTACACTTTCAAAACAATTCAAAAGTGAGCTTAAGTACCTAAGAGCCCATGGATAACCATGGATGAAAAGGGTGCTAACACCTTCCCTTTTCATAACCTACCCCCCGGACCCAAAATATTCTCTAAGGTCTTTCCTGTTCTTTTATAACCTTTCCTTATGGATAAAATAAAAGTCGGTGGCGACTCTTGCTATCCGCAACATTGTTTAAAGTCAGTTCTCCCACCGTGTTACAGAACTGGCGACTCTGCTGGGGATCTATTTAAGAGGGGTACCCTTAGGAATTAAGATCACTTTAAATTGTTTGCCTTGTTTGCTTTATTATTATATTGTTGGGGTGCTCTTATGTGTGAAAGGTCCTAACCCGGATCTAGTGTACCTTAGGTAAATGGCAATAGACCAAGGAAACTGTACGACGTATATCGATACGGTTGATCTGGTGGCCATAGCTAGTGCGACTTCTTGGTTGGTGCTTATATTCCTTAAGTCAAGTTGAGGATAATATTGAGGCTGCCATATGTTGTCAATGCACTAACTGACTTTTAGAACCCTAGTTAACTCATCTTGGCCTTTAGAAAGTAGTGAGGTAACCGGCTTTGGTGCAGACTGAAGTTGGTTGACACTCGATACTACGCTCATTGAGATCTTAAACTTGGAGGGTTTTGGTTGGCAAGTAAGTTGCCTTCTGAACAACCACCCTTGTGAAGGATCAATGATATTGAGATCCCTTAGAACCTGGTTACTTTTGTAGGACAGGATGAACCATCTAACTTCAGGGGAGGGTACTTACCTTTAAACCTCATGCAAGCCTTTAAACCTAGGGCAATTGTGTGACTTGTTTGTGTGTGCCACATGTTTGTGATTGAACATAACATCATGACATCATCATGCATCATGAGCATATCATTTTCCCTAACCATTTCAAGGACCAAGGGATTTATTTTTGTTCTTTGTTGCAGGTCATGACTTCTGCTCGTAGAAACACCATCAGGATCAACTTTGTAGGGATACCTCCCAAGCTCAAAGAGTTGGTTTCCCAAGTGTCTGATCATTCCCAGTTCGTCCATGGGAGACTTAAAACCCCATCTTTTGTACTTATTCCGTTTTCATTTTTTGTAAGCCTAAAAGGCAAAACAAGTTATTACTAATAAAAAGTTACTTTCTTGTTTGTTTAAGCAAATTTAAATCCTGCGGTCCTTGAAAACATTGCATATGCATTCCCATATCATTGCATCACAGGTTTATAATTGTGCACAGGTTTCTCATCTTCTCGCCGTTTATTTCAGCAATGGCTCTTGAACAATCAGTTAAGGATCTCCAGGCACAGAATGCACAGTTCCAAGAGCTGATCCTGAACCTATCCAAGGGGCAGGATGAATTGAAGACACTGCTGGCCAAGAAGACTAAGAAGGCTAGAAGGTCTGCTGGGTTGCTCAACATGGGAAGAAGGTTCAAAGGTCCTGCCAAGACCAAGGAACAGGTTGAAGACTATGAATCTGAAGAATCTGAGCAGGAGAGAGGCAGTCTCCACAACACTATGGGGGACTCTGATTCTGAGGCTAACTACTACCATGAGCCTAACGAAGACAAATTCAAGATGCTGGTGGATAGAATGGATGCTATGGAATTACAGAAATCATCTGGGCTGGATTTTGAGGATTTGAGCTTGATATCTGGGGTGGTCATACCCATTGGATTCAAAGTTCCTACATTTGTTGTCTATGATGGGGTCTCTTGTCCCAAATTGCATCTGAGGTCTTATGTCAGAAGAATTCAACCCCACACTGCTGATAAAAAGTTGTGGATCCATTTCTTTCAAGAAAGTTTATCTGGAGCTCAGCTAGAGTGGTATTATCAGTTGGAGAGTGTCAACATCAGAGATTGGAATGACCTTGCTGAAGCTTTCTACAAGCAGTATCAATACAATGCTGACTTAGCCCCCACTCGCATGCAGCTTCAAAGCATGTCTATGGATGCCAAAGAAAGCTTTAAGGAGTATGCTCAGAAGTGGAGAGACTTAGCTGGAAGAGTTCAACCCCCTTTGACTGATAGGGAGTTGGTTGATATGTTCATGTGTACGCTGAATGGTCCGTTTTACAGTCATCTCATTGGAAGCTCATCATCTGGCTTCACTGAGTTGATCATGACAGGAGAGCGAGTAGAGAATGGTATCAAGAGTGGTAAGATCCAAGTGGGCACTTCTTCATCAGGTGCTGCAAAGAAGCCTCCCACTGGGAAGAAAGAATCTAATGCTGTGTATGGTCAGCCTGATCGTAACAGAAGGCATCAGTCTGTTAGTGCAGTTCATATTTCAAATCCAACTCCTGCAACAACAGAGCAGCCTCAAGGCAACCAACAGAGGGCTAGAAGACAGTTCACGAAGATCAACATGTCAATGGCTCAGGCATTGCAACACTTGTTGAAGGCTGAACTTATTACCCTGAGGGAGGCTCCTCAGAATCCCAATGTTACCTCTCCCAAGTACAATCCCAATGCACGATGTGCATATCATTCAAACTGTCCAGGACATGATACTAATAACTGCTGGGTCTTGAAGAACAAAATTCAGGATATGATTGATGCTGGAGAAATTGAGTTTGATCCACCAGGTACTCCAAATGTGATTACAGCTCCAATGCCAAATCACGAGAAGACTGTCAACGCCATTGATGAAGATATTGATGAAGATCTGCATGTCTATTCAGTTATGGAGTTGAGCACACCATTGTCTGTTATCAAAAAGAGGTTAGTACAAGCTGGGATCTTTCCAGGTTGTCATGAAGATTGTCTATATTGTACCTATAAGCCGGATAGTTGCTTCATTTTGAGAGATGGGATTCAACGTCTCATGGATAAATATACTATAGTGTTTGAAAGAAGACCAGCATCTGTAGAAAGTATGGTGGATCATCTGACTTAGGGTAAGAAGATTGAAGAGGTTGACATGGTTGACAAAGTACCACTAAGAATCACTTCAGAGGGTCCCATTAAAATCACTCATCAGGGCCCAATCAAGATTACTGCTGAAGGTCCTGTGAAAGTTGTTGCTGAAGCCAGAGTAGCTCCTCTGATCATTACCACTCCTGGTCCTATTCCTTATACATCTGACAAAGCTGTGCCTTGGCACTATGGGTCTGATGTTTACATCCATGGTGTCAAGCAGGAGCCTTTACCTGATATGCCTGTTGACATTGATAATATTGCTGGATCTAGCAAGATCACTCGTAGTGGAAGAGTCTTCTCTCCTCCAGTTGCTTCTAAGAGTGCAGTTACTCCTGCTGTTACTTCCACCACTGATGCTCGGGGCAAGGGTCCTGTTATTGAGCCTGTATCTACTGATGTGCCAGCTGCTGATGACCTCTCTAAGCAGATGGAAGAAGTATTGAAAATCATTCGCAAGAGTGATTATGATATTGTTGATCAGCTGGGGCATACTCCCTCAAAGATTTCTATGCTCTCCCTGTTATTATGTTCTGAGGCTCATGCCAAGTCATTGATCAAGTTTCTAAAGATGGCTCATGTACCTAGTGCAATTTCTGTGGACCAGTTTGAGAATTGTGTTGCTCACCTGACCTATGACAACGGGTTAGGATTTTCTGATGCTGACTTGACCCCTGCCAAGAGGGATCATAACAGGGCCTTGCATATTTCAATTGAATGCAGGGGCACTACCCTGTCTCATGTGCTGATAGACAATGGTTCCTCTCTGAATGTGTTGCCTAAGGAAGTCCTGAACAAGCTGAGTCCTGAAGATACGGTATTGAAGCCCAGTAATATTGTGGTAAAGGCTTTTGATGGTTCTAGAAGAGTAGTGCATGGGGAAATTGATCTTCCAATCAAGGTTGGCTCTCAGGTGTTTACTGCTACATTCTATGTGATGGATATTCGTCCTTCGTACTCATGTCTGCTTGGTCGTCCCTGGATCCATGGGGCAGGTGCGGTGACTTCCACATTACATCAAAAGTTGAGATATCCGGTGAATGGAAAAGTTGTTACTGTCTTTGGAGAGGAAGAATACTTTGTCAGCCATGTAAACACTTTCAAGTATCTGGAAGTAGAAGGTGAATACATTGAAACTCCATGTCAGTCATTTGAAGTGGTTCCCTGGGCTGTTAAGGATTGTGTGACTCCTCCTGCTGTGAAGAAGGTTCCTGTGGTCATCAGAAACCCTCCAACAATGGCAATGGCCTCCCTCAATGATGCAAAAGCTATGGTGGAAGAAGGTGGTTGTACTATTTGGGGTCAGCTTCCTGATATTCCATACAAGTCTGACAAGTTTGGTTTGGGTTTCACTGCAGAGTCCCAGAAGGCTGTTCGTCGTGCTCGTGCTGTTCGTATCACCAATCAAGGGGTTATCAATGCTGTGGGAGATCAAGATGAAGACCACAACTTGGAGGCATGGATTTTTCCTACTGTGGGTGCTGGACTCAATAATTGGAAAGCTGAAGATGTTATCCCTATCTCCTTTAGTCAGGAATCCTCATCCACTCTGGATCCAGTTGATAACAGTTCTACTATTGCCAATTACAATTTCGAGAATCCGATCTATCAAACTGAAGACGGAAACGAGGACGATTGTGAAATACCTGTAGAGCTTGCTAGGTTGTTACAACAAGAAGAGAAAGCTATACAGCCACATGAAGAGCCAGTCGAAGTTGTGAATCTGGGAACTGAAGAAAACAGAAAAGAGGTCAAGATAGGGGCTGATTTAGAGGACAGTGTCAAGAGCAGGTTGGTTCAGATGCTACGTGACTATGTGGAGATCTTTGCTTGGTCTTATGAAGATATGCCAGGGTTGGATACGGACATTGTGGTTCACCGTTTGCCAATGAAAGAAGATTGTCGTCCAAAGAAGCAGAAGGTTCGTCGTATGCGTCCTGAAATGTCAGAAAAGATCAAAGCAGAGGTAATGAAACAGTTCAATGCATGGTTCTTGGCCGTAACTTCTTATCCTCAGTGGGTTGCAAATGTGGTACCAGTTCCTAAGAAAGATGGTAAGGTACGTATGTGTGTAGACTACAGAGATCTGAACAAGGCTAGCCCTAAAGACGACTTTCCACTTCCTCATATCGATATTCTGGTAGACAACACTGCTCAGCATAAGGTATTCTCTTTTATGGATGGTTTCTCTGGTTACAATCAAATCAAGATGGCACCTGAAGATATGGAGAAGACTACATTTGTGACACAGTGGGGCACCTTTTGCTATAAGGTAATGCCATTTGGTTTGAAGAATGCAGGGGCAACATATCAGCGTGCTATGGTGGCTTTGTTTCATGATATGATTCATCATGAGATAGAGGTATATGTGGATGATATGATAGCCAGGTCTCAGAATGAAGAACAACATCTTGATCATCTGCACAAGTTGTTTGAGAGGTTGAAGAAATACAGGTTGAGATTAAATCCAAACAAGTGTACTTTTGGAGTTAGATCTGGAAAGCTCCTGGGTTTCATTGTCAGTGGAAAAGGTATTGAAGTGGATCCTGCAAAAGTGAAAGCTATACGAGAGATGCCAGCTCCCCGTACTGAGAAGGAGGTTAGAGGTTTCTTGGGACGATTGAACTACATTGCAAGATTTATTTCCCAATTAACTACCATCTGTGAGCCAATCTTCAAGTTGTTGAAGAAAGATCAGGTGATGGAATGGAATGATGAGTGCCAGACTGCCTTTGATGAAATCAAGAGATATTTGCTAGAACCTCCAATTTTAATGCCACCAGTTGATGGAAGACCCTTGATTATGTATTTAACAGTATTAGACAACTCAATGGGGTGTGTATTGGGGCAACATGACGAGTCTGGTCGAAAAGAGCAGGCAATATACTACCTTAGCAAAAAGTTTACCGACTGTGAAACAAGATACTCACTGCTCGAGAAAACTTGCTGCGCTTTGGCATGGGCTGCTCGCCGACTAAGACAGTATATGTTGACCCATACTACCTTGTTGATTTCGAAGATGGATCCAATCAAGTACATATTTGAGAAACCTGCTCTCTCCGGAAGAATTGCAAGATGGCAAATGATCTTGACGAAATATGATATACAGTATACCACTCAGAAGGCCATTAAGGGGAGTGTTGTTGCTGATCATTTGGCTCATCAAGCAATAGATGATTACCAGTCAATGAATTTTGAGTTCCCTGATGAAGACATTATGTCTGTTACCAAAGAACCTGGACAATATGACGGACCTGAACAAGGATCCCGATGGACTATGGTTTTTGATGGTGCCTCCAATGCACATGGTAATGGTGTTGGTGTTGTGATTAGTTCCCCTGAAGGTTGTCATACCCCGATTACTGCCAGACTTTGTTTCTATTGTACCAATAACATGGCTGAGTATGAGGCATGTATCATGGGTATGCAAGTTGCTATTGATATGAAGATTCAGTTCCTTGAGGTGTATGGAGATTCAGCTCTGGTAGTAAGTCAGATTAAAGGAGATTGGGATACAAAGCATGATAATCTCATTCCTTACAGAGAACATGTGTTGTCTTTGATCCCACATTTCAAAGAGATTACAATGGATGGTGAAGACAGTGTTCTCAGGAGGTCCCATGATACTGACTACAATGGATGGTGAAGACTTCCCACAACCTGTAAACGCAGACATAGTTAAAAAATACTACGCATAAAAAGAGACCCGCTAGGTTGACAGGCCTAGGCAAAAATAAGGGCATCCCGGCAAACCAAAAGGGTTTGGGCAAAAATTAGGGATATATATATAAAAAGATGTACACCCGGCAAGTCGAAAACCTGAAAAGGCGGCTTGGGCAAAAAAGGGTATCCCGGTGGATTGAAAACCTGAAAGGGCAATCCAGGCAAAAGTTAGGGATTAAAGCGTATGACTATGTCTCGTTTGGATCACTCATGAAACTGCAACCAGTTGTACTACTTACTCAAGCTCAAACAGATAAAGCTCAATCCAATCGTTTCCGTCTCAACAGCAAGAAGATGAGATACTTGAGTGGCAATAGTAGAATTGAAACTCAATAGGATTATTTCCCACATAGCTGATTCTTTTTGTAAAACTTCATGAAAAAATTCTCTTACTAGGGTTTATGTCTCCTTGTACAAACTTACCCGTGTATGGGTCACTTTTGATATAAATAAATTCCATCTTTTGAATCCAGATTCACTTTTACCCTATTTACATAAGCGAAACGTCCATTGGTTGTGTTTGAATGTATGTATGCCTTTGAATATGATTGATGTTTACCAGAAACGCATGTATGCTTTTAATATGATTGATGTTTACCAGAAATGCATGAAAATGCAGTAATAGTATTTACTAAGGACGAACGAGGGAAGGATTTCAACGAAGCTTCGTCGGTTCATCTTTACAAGACAGTTACAAACCATCAGTAGGACTAATCCATTTTCACAAAGTCTAATCTCCCCTGGAATTTATATCCATCTCTTTTATCCTCATACGGATATACGGGAAATTACTTTCCAATAAGGGCACGATGAACGAAGATGGGATGTTATACTTATCCTACTATCAAACGAAAACGAAGGTTATCTATACCCTACTATCCCCAACGACGGGAGGTTATCTATACCTTGTTATCCCCAACAACGGGAGGTTATCTATACCTTGTTATCCCCAGCAGACGGAGGGTTATATATTCTTCAACAACGAATCGGGATTTATTTTCCTTGGCCAGCAGTTGTTATACAAGGATATCCAGACACTTCCAGCAGTGTCATAGCATACATACATCATTTACATCATACCATAACATATATGTCTATAGTACATTACCTAAGTGCATCATGTCATACATGCATACATAAAGCATAAACTAATGTTGTTATACAGAATGCTACCTTGTTTTCAGGTTAATTATCCAACAAACAATCTTATGAACTTTGGGACTGCTTTATTGTAACCTCAGGGTTACTTTATCCTCCTGATGAGCTTCTTATTACTTTGGGACTGCTTTATTGTAACCTCAGGGTTATTTTATCCTCCTGATAGCCTCTCATGACTTCAAGACTGCTTTAGAGCTACTGATTGCTCTATCCTCCTGAAATCATCCTATTACTTCAAGACTGCTTTAGAGCTATTCATTGCTCTATCCTCATGAGGTCATATTACTACTTCAAGACTGCTTTAGAGCTATTCATTGCTCTATCCTCCTGAAGCCATCTAATTATTTCAAGACTGCTTTAGAGTTATCCATTGCTCTATCCTCCTGAAATTACATTATTATTTCAAGACTGCTTTAGAGCTATCCATTGCTCTATCCTCCTGAAATCATTACTTCAAGACTGCTTTAGAGCTATTGATTGCTCTATCCTCCTGAAGACATATCACATTATTATTTCAAGACTGCTTTAGAGCTGTTGATTGCTCTATCCTACTGAAGCCATTCTATTACTTCAAGACTGCTTTAGAGCTATTGATTGCTCTATCCTCCTGAAGCCATTATTACTTCAAGACTGCTTTAGAGCTATTGATTGCTCTATCCTCCTGAGGTCAGATTTATCACTTCAAGACTGCTTTAGGGTTATCATTATTGATTGCTCTATCCTCATGAAGACATGCTGTTACATCAGTATTACTCCAGACTCCTGACAGTTCTCATTATACTACTGAAGAACTTTCCCCTAGTGGCATCTTTAAGCCCACTCAATCATGTTCAACCAACCATCAATATCACTCCATGCACTGGTGAGTGCAAATTTTTGGGCTTTTGTGTTCAATCCCCTTCAACCTTCCAGGTTACGACTGGCAAATATACCAATCTAACCCCTCAGGTTTCAGAAAATTGAACAGGGGCAGCTGTTGCACCCCAAAATTTGCCCTCACAATACAAGACTTTGTGTTCCAAGAAGGTTCACAAGGTTCACAAAATTCACAATTGGTCAGAAGAGTTGACAATTCCCTCAGACAATGCACCTCCTAAGCAGCGCATCCAAAACTAGGGTTTTGACTTTAATCAGGCTAAATGGACTTCCAAGACTTCAAGTGAGCTTCATAACATCTTATATGTGTATAAGAACCCCCATGTCAAATTTCAAGACTTTTCTCAAAAGTTTGCTCAGTCAGATGATCAGATAAGTCAAAAGCAGTCAATGCAGTTAAAAGGTCAAACTGAGGTCAACTGTGGTCAAACCAAAGTCAAACTTCATGATTTTTTTTTTTTTGCCAACATCAAAGAGAGGTTGGGTGAGAAATATTATCATAATAACTGTAATACCCCAAATTTTGCCCTAAGATTTGTCGTCACATTTCATTGCATTTAATCAATTACTAACAAATTTGTGTAGTCGTTTGACTTTTTGCAGGTAAATATCATATGGCATGCATTTTTTTTCTAAAAAGTAAAAATGGCACAATTGGCAGGAGGACATGTGTAAGGAGTTATGAGTGTGAGAGGTTGAGAGTTCGAATCTCACCTTTGTCACTTTTTTTTTTGTTTTTTATTATTTTTACTCTAAATTTTTCTATCTTTCATTAAAAAAATAACAAAAATAGTTTTTTATTATTATTTAATTATTATTTTCGTATTTTAATTAAATCATTTTTTAAAATATTATTTTTTTCACTTTTTTCCAAATTATTCATAAAAATATCCAAAAAATCATAAAATAAAAAATATTGAAAAAAATTTTGTTCTTTTTATAATATTTTTTATTTTAGGAATCAATAGGATTATTAGTTTTTATTTTAAGTTTATTTTAATTATTTTAAATTATTTAAATTTTATTTTTTCTTAACTAATTATTTAGTTTGGGCTTTAAAATGGGCTTTAGGGACATTATTGACAATTTGGTGTTAACCCTAATTTGTTCCCTATATATACATGTGTTGCCTTGTTGGAAAAAAGGAGAGAAGAAAAAAAAACCTAAGAGGAGTGAGTGCCGTTTGCCGTTATTTAGTTTTCTTCTTCATCCATTACTATTGTTTCTTTTTCTTCATCATTTACCGTTATTTCTTTTCCTTCATCTATTACTGTTGTTTCTTTTTCTTCATCTATTACTGTTGTTTCTTTTTCTTCGTCTTTTACCGTTATTTCTTTTTCTTCATCTATTACCGTTATTTCTTTTTCTTTATCTATTACTGTTACGTTTATATATATATAATTTTTAAATTGTTAGAGTTTATATATATAAGATTTTTGATCGAATTATGTCGATACGATGTTTGCACATTTGTGTGCATGACGCGTGACATTTGTGTTAGTTCGATCTGGTTGCGATGATCGCATTTTTGTGTGAGCAATAATACTATTTTTTGCTTAATTTCTTTTTCTTTGCGATAAATTTTGTTTCGTCCGATTTAGATCTGGTTGCGATGAGCGCATTTCTGCGTTAGCAACATTGTTGGGTTATTTGGCACATTTAAAATTCATTATTGCTTTATTATTATTATTATTATTATTATTATTATTATTATTATTATTATTATTATTATTATTATTATTATTATTATTATCATTATTTATTATTATTATCATTATTATCATTATTATTACCATTATTATTATTATTGTTATCATTAATTTATTAAAATTTGTTATAATATAAAAGTCTGTTTTTTAAAATAAATAACATTAACATCTTTTCCAAATTAATATGAAAACCTATTATTTTTAAGAAAAACTTTTTTTAGATAAATTTAAAATAATAACTAAAATCTTTTTTTTTAAAATAATAACTAGAACCGTTATTTATTTTATTTTATTATTGTTCAATTCAAATTTCATTATCATATTGTATCTGCTCCTCTCATGTAACCTCGCGAACTTAACAATCGCTCTTTAAATTCTGCCTTTAAATTTCTGCTTGCATGGTTTAAATTATGACATTATCTCTCTGTTTGCATGATTCACGCGTTTACTATTATTTCTGTCACATTGCACACATCCGAAGGTTAGGTCTAACTGTTTGGCCGCCGCGCCAATAGTCCGTAAAACTTCACACATTCAATTTCAAATCCTCAAAACTACAAACTACAAACCCTAATTTTCACAAATGCCTCGCCGCAGGCAAAATTACAATTTTACCCTTAGCATTAGGTCAAAGAGCCGCCGCGCTCATTTTAGGGTTTCCCGCCGTGGAATCCCTAATTTAACCCTAATTACAACTTAACATTTCAACGTAGAGATTTGAAGTTTCTACACTCCACGTAAGCGTGTCCTTAAGATGCGTTTATTCCCCTTGAGACCTTGACCACAGTCAAGAAGTTTCTAACCTCCCTATTGAGGGGAACTACGATTACTCTGATTCCACTCCCGTAAGGATACGTAGGCACAAGATGCGATGTCTTGCCGAGTAAACTTAGAATTAACCCCAATATTTTATTTACTTATTTGTTATTTTTTTTATTATATTTATTTTGATTATATTTTACTATTTATTTTATTTATTATAATTTTGTAATTGCCTCTTGGATGTAAATTGTAATTATTTAATTATTATTATCATTATGGTTAGTAATTAGGGAGTGCTAATATGTATGATATTTAAAAAAAAATAAATTAGATCATTTTAATATAAGATAATTAAATTAAACATTTCACACACGTAAGTCGATTTTAATCGCCGTCTCACTTCCTAAGGATATCCCTCAAGTTGCCTATGAATATTGGTTAAGTGGGGTGTATAAAGCAAGTCCCTCAAAAAGAAAATCATCAAAGTCCCTTATGGTTGCCTTTACGAATCAAGTCCCTTTCGAAAAATGATGATAGTCCCTCCAGTTTGCTTATTACACCCCTCAATGGCCTTCAAAAATCCAATTGTCCCTCACATGTCCCTTAACATCCAAAGTAAGGACTACCTACTCCATTATAGTAGGGATAGTCTTACTAAGGAAAGGATAAAGAATAAGAAAGACCTTAAAACATTAGGGTAGGCTACTCCTAGATACTTGCTCACTTCAAAACTTTTTCACACTTAAACAAATTTCCAACAAAATTTTCAAACAAGTTTTTCTCACATCCATACACGGATTATTATTAAACTATTCTGAAATTTTTTGCTATTCACACACTACACTTTCAAAACAATTCAAAAGTGAGCTTAAGTACCTAAGAGCCCATGGATAACCATGGATGAAAAGGGTGCTAACACCTTCCCTTTTCATAACCTACCCCCCGGACCCAAAATATTCTCTAAGGTCTTTCCTGTTCTTTTATAACCTTTCCTTATGGATAAAATAAAAGTCGGTGGCGACTCTTGCTATCCGCAACATTGTTTAAAGTCAGTTCTCCCACCGTGTTACAGGTCGTCACAAGGTGTGACGGTCGTCACCCGTGTGACGGTCGTCACCCGTGTGACGGTCGTCACCCGTGTGACGGTCGTCATGAAGCTGTGACGGTCGTCACATCAGCAAAAACAGCTTGCTGCGCTTTTCATTGTGTTTTCACTCCTTTTTCGTCCATATTTCATCTGAGATTGCTTCTTTTCTTCATGTTGCCTTGTTTAGACGTGATCGTTTAATACCTGCAAAACATCAGACAAATACACGGAAATAACCCGAAATCGGATCGAAAACGGTTAGACTTTAGTTGAATTATGCATGAAAATATCTACATGATTTCGTGTTATCAAACTCCCCTAAGCTTGAATCTTTGCTTGTCCTCAAGTAAAACATGGAAAAGTCGGCAAGCACGAGGCAGCTTCTTTGTTCGCAGAGTTTGGAAAAACCGGGATTCTTGGTAGGAACAAGACGAGTATCATGACGACACTGGACTACAAGTCTTCGGAGGTCTCCTTTTTATGCAAATCGGTCTCAGTCATGCTACTGTAGCTTGGTGTCAAGGTTCTCGCGGCAAGTTCACCCTGTTTGTTCTAGCGCAATCACATTAAGCCCGTTGTCCGTACACTTTCATGGCAAGTCGACCTGTTAATGAATATGATCTCATTTCTCTTTTTGATCTTCTTCATTGATCATAATTTTATGTCATTGATTTTCAATGAGTTTTTCATGCCGTTGGGCTAAATGCTCGGGTGAGGAGCACCTAACTTAGAAGGAAACGTATCTTATATTCTTGGGCTTTTTAGCTCTCTTTTCATGATTTTTCATCTTTTTGGAGATCATACACTTATTTGCATCGGTCGCTCGCTTAGAAGTGTTTTTAGGATGGTGCTGACTGCTAGTATAAACTACTTGGGGTTGGGTTTGCGTAGACACTTGAGACTTTGGTACACGTAGGTGGTGAAACCGACTCGCATAAACTAGAGATCTAAGGTGTCTGGACGATACTGGTTTTGTTAGAACTGTCGTTTCCTCGGAGTTTCAAAACTTGTTTTGAGCTCAGATGCATTCTCGTGATGCTTTTGCTTTTGAGGAACGAACTAAAATTTTTTTGTTTACGTTGAATAATTTGGGGATTGTTTGCGTAACGTGAAAAATATATAGACGAGCTTTATTTGCTAAAAATAGGAAGTGTAAAAATAGAAATTACGAGAATTCAAAGTGCAGTGAAATGGAAATAAAGGAAATAAAGGGAAATTCAGAGTACAGTGGAATGGAAATAAGGCTCCGCTCCCACACTATCTCGATCAGTGTCCTCATTGATTCTTGAAGCATGCGAGAGGGAGATACAACTGAAAATGAAAATACAAATAACTGAAATATAGTAAACAATGAAGGAAAAAAATGGAAATCTAGTCTCGGCCTCTGTCACGTCCGCGCTGGCGTCCTCTGGCTCTAGCAAGGGCTACTCTGTCCTCATAGCTCATAGCTCCGGTGTGGTAGACGGTGTCTCGGAGTCCTTTGACCTGCAGGGTCAGATTCGCTAGGCTCTCAGTGATCGTAGCTTGGCCGGTGTGAAGTTGTTGCATTTGAGTCCGGTGCCAAGCTTCGAACTGGTCAGCTCGCTGATTCTGCTGCTGCAGCATCGTGAGTATCTGTGCCTGCTGGTCTAGGGAGCGACGAAGGTCCTCTTCTGTGTAGTCTGGCACGGGATGATGACGGCGGCGGCGAGAAGATGTACCTACGGGAGGAGGAGGCTGCGATGCCTCTGGCTGCTCGGACCTGTCCAACTCAGCTTGGATTTCATCGTCGGAATCATGAGTGTGGTCCTGAGTGGGAACAACGGTAGCAGGAGGGGCACTGAGGTCGAACAACCAGTTGGTACGGTCCTCTGGATGGATGCGGGTGCGGGACGGAAGGATGATGCTTCGGACGGTCTTGCCACGCACAACCGGATGGTATTTGCCATCAGCTCGGGAGCGGATGAGATGAGAGGCTCTACAGTGGTCGGTGTCAAGGAACACTGAGGGGATGGAATGGAGGTGCTGGAGGCGGTCGCCAAGGTTCAGCCCAAGTGCAATAGCCGTGACAATCCCGCCAAAGTAGAATGGCTTCGAGCCACAGTTGCAGTTGGCCTGAATGTGAGCCAGCAGAAACGGGGCAGCGTTGACAGGTTCATTGTTGAAGATGCAATGAAGAAAGAAGAGCTCCTTTGAGTTCACTTTGTGGTTGCTGTCTCTGGCAAAGATAGTGTTACTCAACGCTCTGTGAAAGTACCTGATGGTTGGGTTATGGATATGAGTGGCGTGCAGGGAGTCCCAACCATCGGCATTGAGGTCGGTCAACTGATACCACAGCGCGAAGGATTCGTGCTGGAACTGATCGGTGATACGGCGATGAGCGTTGTCGCCGCGAGGTAGCTGTAGGATGTCGGCAATCTGGTTTTGGTGCATCTGATAGTTGACGCCAAACATCCGGAAGCAAGCGGCACCTGAATGCTGGTTAAGTTCGTCGCTGCTTGTGACGTAAGTGAACAAACTCAAGAGTGAGTTGTTCGTAGGTTGGCTGTGGGTTGGTGCAGAGGTTCCAGATGCCTGCTCTTTGAAGCATCCAGGTTACACCTTCAAGGAGTCCGAGCTCCGTAAGCGATGGAAGGTGCGGGTAATGAGTCGGTTGGAGTGACCTCTGATGAAATGCAATGTAGTTTGCTCGTTGTCTTTCGCCTAACTCGCCTTCACTGAAGGTAATGTTGCTGACATCTGGGGTTTCTGCATTCCTTGCCATTGTTGGAAGATGGAGAGGTTTCTGAGGTTTGGGGTTTTTCTGCAGAGAGGGAAAAATGACAGAACGATGGTTTGGAGGTTGAATTTGGAGTTGAAGTTTATAGTTCAATGTGGGGAGGACGAAAATTCGTAGTGGGGTAGGAGTTAGGATGTTTGAAATTGATAATGGGGGGAGTGGAAGAGAACACGAACCCTGTTTTATCAGATATCAGTTTCTGACTGCGTGACGGTCGTCACGTAGGTGTGACGGTCGTCACCCGCGTGACGCTCGTCATGAGGCTGTGACGGTCGTCACAGCAGCAAAATCTGCAGAACGCAGAATTTTGCTCTGAGGGCGTACTCGTAGTGACTTTAAGGCTTAGTATTGATACGGTGATGTAATATAACAGCCAACAAACAACAATTAATGCGAAAACAGAATAGTTGAATAAAAACTAGAATTGAAATAACATAAAATTGAAACAATTGTATGTAGTACATAATGAAAACTAACAATGCGAAAAATCCAAATGATTAAATGAAACTAAACTAGACTAGACTAAACTGAAACTACTGCTACGAGCTAATAACTAATCTTTTCGTGCCTTCAACTCATCGAATTTCTGTGAATAGTAGTCGAGTTGGTCGCAGACTAGATCCATGAAGCCTACCAGTTCGCTGTCATGCTTGCGATATCAGCTTTTACATTAGTCAGAGCTTTATCAACGTCGTCCAATCTGAGTAACACGACATCCATTTTGTCGGTGGTCTCCTCAGGGATAGGCTCAGGATAAGTATTGTAGTATGGAGGAGTCGTAGGGTCTACTTTAGTTTCAGAGGCAGCGTCCTCATAGTACATATAGTCATGTGCCTCAGAGATGTGGTCACTGTCATACATATAGTTCTGTGGTGTTGACTATGGTGAAGGAGGTCCCATAGGCTCATCCAATTCGTAGAGCTAGTTATCCTTGTTGTGGATGCTTGTCATCAGATGATCAGGCAGTGTGAATAGCTGTACTGGTTTTTCGTTAATAAGGTACTCATACGGTCCAGGTCCCATAGTCCCTAAGATGCGCCTGTTAAAGCAGAATTGTATGTTCATGGGTCTGATGGTACCAAAACGAGTGCTGGCATTTAAATGGAATCTAAGGCCAAGCTCGAGGGCAATCATTGTTACTAGGCCTCCTATAAGAATAGGTGTCTGAGGTTCCAGCGTGAGGCGTTTGAAAGATCTCATCATGAAAGGCACTGCATTTACTGTCCGTCCCTGAGAAGCACAAAACATGATGAATAACTCCTCCTTAGACACTGTAGTAATATTTTCTTCTTTTCCAAACAAGGTGTGAGCTAGTATCTTATGGAAGTATCTGAAGGCTGGGTTATGAATGTCATCATTATGCATTCTGGCTGGTTCGGGGTGATAGTCTCCTGTGATTCTACCCCAGAATTGATCGAGTTCGAAATCAATATCGTCATCTTCTGCACTGATGAACACATGCGGTCCGCTAGGGAATCCTAGGAGGTTAGCTAGTGACATCCGGCTATGAGTTTGGTCCATTCCAAACAATCTGAAGGTAATCAACTCTGAGCGGGATCTAAAACCATAGTTGGGTGTGTATCTGAAAGAACTAAGGAATTCATAGGTAAGATCCTTGTAGGTAGCGAAACGTGTTTTTAGAGCAGTGTTCTCCCAACCTAGTTGATTGAACAGGTATTGAATGCTATCTGTGATCCCTAGTTTATCCATAGTAGCCTTATCATAATACAGCGTTAAGGCGAATTCTCTTTCGGTCAGTGCTGCAAATCTTGCCTTTTGAGCGAGTCCTTGGAAGTGAACCTTTGTGAAGTCGTACTCGGCCATATTCGCAGGTAATTCGGAGAAAACAGAAGGAATGTTTTGAAGACTTTAAAAATCCTGAAAAATTTGAAACAAGAAATTGAAGTCAGGCTTTTTAGAAATGAAAAGCGGTAGAAACAAAAGACAAAAGAGAGAAAATAAAATAAGAATAAAAGTGCGAAAATGAACGAAAGTAGAAAGTAGTAGTAATTTTAGAATTTTTGTTGGATTTTTCAAAGTAAAATTTTAAGAAAAAAAATGAAATGCAATAACGAGGGAAATTTGGGTTGCCTCCCAGTAAGCGCTGTTTTTAACGTCTAAAGCCTGACGATAGCTTGGTGATGAGCTATTCGGGTGTCTGAGCTGGAAGCTCAAGCAATGTTATATTGCTGACTTGAGGACGGCTGTCGTTCTTATTGTAATGTTTTAGACGTTGTCCGTTTACGATAAATGGTGCATTTGTCTTATCGGTAATTTCAACAGCTCCACTCCGAAGTACTTTAGTCACTTCATAGGGTCCAGACCACCTAGATTTTAGTTTTCCTGGGAAGAGTTTTAATTGTGAATTAAAGAGCAATACGATGTCTCCCACACTGAATTGTTTCCTGATTGAACGTTTATCATGCCACTTTTTAGTTCGTTCTTTGTAGATACGGGCATTTTCGTAAGCGTCTAATCGAAGTTCTTCCAACTCGTGTAAGTTCAAGATTCGCTTTTCTCCTGCCTCGGTGTAGTTGAAGTTGAGTGTCTTAATGGCCCAAAAGGCTTTATGCTCTAACTCTACAGGGAGATGGCAGGATTTACCGAAAACTAATTTATAGGGGGTAGTACCTATTGGTGTCTTAAATGCGGTCCTATAAGCCCATAAAGCTTCTTGTAGCTTTGACGACCAATCTTTCCTTGAGGTAGCGACAGTCTTTTCCAAGATCTGTTTTATTTCTCTGTTCGAGACCTCTACTTGTCCGCTAGTTTGTGGATGATAGGGTGTAGCTACTCGGTGCCGGACTCCATATCTAGAGAGAAGTTTATCGAATATTCGTGATATGAAGTGAGATCCTCCGTCACTAATGACGAGTCTGGGTACACCGAATATAGGAAAGATTGTGTTTTTGAAGAGTTTGATTACTACTCGTGCGTCGTTTGTTGGAGCAGCTATGGCTTCTATCCATTTAGACACGTAATCGACAACGACGAGTATGTAGTTATTTCCAAAAGAAGGTGGGAAAGGTCCCATGAAATCTATTCCCCAGACGTCGAAGATTTCTACCTCTAAGATTCCTTTCTGAGGCATTTCATCGCGTCGTGAGATGTTGCCAGTTCGTTGGCATCTATCGCACTTTTGCACAGCGATGTGAACGTCTTTCCAGAGATTAGGCCAGAATAGGCCGGCTTGGAGAATCTTAGCGCACGTCTTGGACGTACTAGCATGACCACCATATGGTGCTGAGTGGCATTGGGAAATAATATTTTCTATTTCTTCCTCTGGGACACAGCGACGATATATGTTGTCGGCCCCTCTCTTGAAGAGTAGGGGTTCGTCCCAATAATAGTGTTTCAGATCGTGGAAGAATTTCTTCTTTTGGTGATAAGTAAGATCTGGTGGAAGCACGCCCGCAACGAGGTAATTAACGATGTCAGCATACCAAGGTAATGTGACTTGGGCATAGACGGCTTCTACGGCTTTTTCGAATTCTGGATCTTTCGTGATTGAATTGGGCATGTCACTTTCCAATTTGGCTATCAGACGTTCGTACGGGAAATCGTCATTTATCGGTACTGGTTCATGTCTGATGCCCTCTATTCGGGATAAGTGATCTGCAACAACGTTCTCGGTTCCTTTTTTATCTTTGATTTCTAAGTCGAACTCTTGTAGTAACAGGATCCATCTCAATAGTCTTGGTTTGGCATCCTTTTTGCTTATTAGGTACCTTATGGCAGCGTGGTCTGTGTATATTATAATTTTTGCTCATACTAAGTAAGAACGAAATTTGTCAAGCGCAAATATAACTGCTAGAAGTTCCTTTTCTGTGGTAGCGTAGTTCATTTGGGCAGGATCTAAGGTTCTACTGGCATAGTAGATGGCATGGAGTTTCTTGTCCTTCCTTTGTCCTAGAACTGCGCCTACAGCGTAATCACTCGCGTCGCACATGATTTCAAACGGTAGTCTCCAATCGGGTGGTTGCATGATTGGTGCGGTGATAAGGGCTGATTTTAATGTTTCGAATGCTTTTAAACAGCCGTCGTCGAAGACGAACTCAGCATCTTTCATTAACAGGCCGGTCAAAGGTTTTGTGATTTTCGAGAAATCTTTTATAAATCTTCTGTAGAAACCGACATGTCCTAGAAAACTCCGTATTTCTCGTACGGATTTTAGAGGTTGGAGATCTTTTATAATCTCTATTTTAGCTTTGTCTACCTCAATCCCTCTATCTGATATGACATGTCCTAGAACTATTCCTTGTCGGACCATAAAATGGCATTTCTCCCAATTTAGGACGAGGTTTACTTTTACGCAACGTTCTAGTACCATTTCTAAGTTTTGTAAGCATCCTTCGAAACTTTGTCCACATACCGAGAAATCGTCCATAAACACTTCCATAATGTCGTCTATGAAATCTGCAAAGATTGCCATCATGCATCTTTGGAAGGTTGCTGGGGCGTTACAGAGTCCGAACGGCATTCGGCGGTAAGCAAAAGTACCGTAAGGACAGGTGAATGTAGTCTTTTCTTGGTCATCAGGATGGATGGGAATTTGGAAGAATCCTGAGTAACCATCTAGATAGCAGAAATATGAATGTTTGGCTAATCTTTCCAACATTTGGTCTATGAAGGGTAACGGGAAGTGATCTTTGCGCGTAGCCTTGTTAAGCTTCCTATAATCAATACACATCCTGCTTCCAGTCACGACTCTTTTTTTTATTGATTCGCCTTTTTCGTTTTTAACTACTGTGACTCCTCCTTTCTTTGGTATGACATGAACTGGGCTAACCCATTCACTATCGGAGATCGGATAGATGATTCCTGCATCTAGCAATTTCTTTACTTCATCTCTGACTACAGTGCTCAGGATGGGGTTTAGTCTTCTCTGATGCTCTCGAGAAGTTTTAGAGTCTTCCTCTATTGTAATTCGATGCATACAGATTGAAGGGCTTATACCTTTTAAATCACTTATGTTATAGCCTAACGCGGTGGGGTACTTCTTTAGGACTTCTAATAACTTTTCGGTTTCTGGTTGTCCTAAGTCGGCGTTGACTATCACTGGTCTTTTTAGTTCATCGTCTAGAAATTCATATCTGAGGTTTTTGGGTAGTGTTTTAAGTTCTAAAGATGGGTTCTTCGGACCTGGCATATGGTTTGGGGTCAGTGCTAAGCTTTCGCTTAGGTTGTCGTCTTTGTACGGTTTACGCCAATTGTCGTCTTCAGAAATGTCGGGCACTTGAATCTTTATTATTTCTGAATACGTGGTCTCTTCATTTTCAAGTTCTCTTATGCATTTGTCAATTTCGTCTACTAAATAGCAGGTATCGTCTATTGCTGGTGCTTGTAAGAACTTGGTGAGAATGAACTCTATCTTTTTTTCTCCTGCTTCGAATGTTAGCCTTCCTTTCTTCACGTCTATAATCGCTCCGGCTGTAGCTAGGAACGGTCTTCCTAGGATAATTGGGGTTACAGTGTCCTCCTTGATGTCCATGATTATGAAGTCGGTTGGAATGTAGAATTGTCCTATGCGTACTGGAACGTTTTCCAGTATTCTGACGGGGTATTTTACTGATCTGTCAGCTAATTGTACGGACATTTTGGTTGGCCTGAGGTCTCCCATATTCAGCTTTTTGCATATAGATAAGGGCATAACACTGATACTGGCTCCTAAATCGCATAGAGCTTTGTCTATTACGAACTTTCCTATGACGCAGGGTATGGAGAAACTACCTGGGTCTTTTAATTTAGGAGGCATGAGGTTCTGAATAATAGCGCTACACTCTGCAGTAAGTGTAACTGTTTCGTTATCCTCGATCTTTCTCCTATTCGACAGGATCTCTTTGAGAAATTTAGCATATGACGACATTTGAGTTATCGCTTCTGTAAAAGGAATAGTAATATTCAGCTGTTTAAGGAGCTCTACAAATTTCTTAAACTGTCCTGAAGTTTTAGAGTTTATTAGTCTTTGCGGATAAGGAACAGGTGGTTTATATGGCGCTGGAGGTGCTTGAGTTTTTTCACTTGCGGTATCCTCCTTCTCGTTGTCCTCCTTCTTCTCTAACTCGGATTCCTTTTCTGCTTGTTCAGTTGGTTTTTGTTGCATGGCTGAGTTTTCGGTCCTCGGATCGATCGGTTCGTCCAATTCTTTTCCACTTCTTAGTATCACAGCATTTGCTTGGCCTTTGGGATTCTGTTCGGGTTGTCCAGGAAATGTGCCAGCAGGTGCGGCAGCAGATGCTTGCTGTTGAGCCACTTGTGATATCTGAGTTTCTAGCATTTTGTTGTGGGTGGCTAAAGCGTCTACTTTTCCTGTCAACTGTTTAATTTGCTCGCTAGTGTGTATGTTTTGATTTAGGAACTCTTTGTTTGTTTGAGCTTGAGTAGCTATGAACTTTTCCATCATCAATTCGAGGTTAGATTTCCTAGGTGCATTCTGAGCAGCTGGTTTCTGATATCCTGGCGGAGCAGTAGGCATTTGCAATGCATTTTCGCTTTTGTAAGAAAAGTTTGGATGATTTCGCCAACCTGGGTTGTAGGTATTTGCGTAGGGATTTCCTTGAGCATAATTTACCTGGTCTGGCGGGATTCCGGCTAGCAATGGGCATTCGGGTGCATTATGAGTGATGCTTCCGCATAACTCGCAATTTGGAGTTACTGCAGCGACAGTTGCAGTGGGGTTAACGGTCAGACTATCAATCTTCTGTGCTAGAGCATCTACTTTAGCATTGAACTTTTCAAGGCTGCTGATTTCGTACATCCCACCTTTCGCTGTGGTTTTCTCAGTTGGAGTGCGTTCACCTCCCCATTGGCAATGGTTTTGTGACATGTTTTCTATTAATTGATAGGCTTCATCGTATGGCTTATCCATAAGTGCACCGCCCGCGGCAGCGTCTATTGTCAATCTAGTATTGTATAGAAGCCCATTATAGAAGGTATGGATTGTCACCCAGTCTTCTAGACCGTGGTGAGGACATGTTCTCATCATATCTTTGAATCATTCCCATGCTTCGTAAAGAGATTCAGTATCTTTCTGTCGAAATCCGTTGATTTGAGCTCTAAGCATAGCAGTTTTGCTTGGCGGAAAATATCTCGCTAAGAAGATGTTCTTCAATTGCTCCCACGTCGTAACGGAGTTGGATGGTAACGATTGTAACCATGTCCACGCTCTGTCTCTAAGAGAGAATGGGAAAAGATGAAGTCTTATCACGTCTGGAGTTACTCCATTTGCTTTCACTGTGTCTGCGTATTGTACAAACTTCGTTAGATGTTCGTTCGGATCCTCAGTTGCGTTTCCTGAGAATTGGTTTTGTTGTACAGCCGACAGCAATGACGGTTTCAGCTCAAAATCATTTCAGGTAATAGCTGGGGCAGCAATGCTACTTCTAGGCTCCATCTGAGATGGTGTAGCGTATGCCTTCAGCGGTTTGTTCGGAGGTCCTTCAGCCATCTCTGGTTCTTCTTCTTCTGATTTGGGAATGGGAGTGAGAGGTTCGGGAGTGTTATGTTTGAGTTGTTTGAGTTGGTACTCAATGATTCTACTTCTTAAATGTAAGAAGCGTTCTAGTTCTGCGACCGAAGGTTTTACGATATCGCTTTGCGGGCGATTTCTTGGCATACAATCGACAGAACTAGTAAAGGAAAAATGAAAATTGTTAACCTAGTCTATACGGCGTAACAGAAGGTTACACTATTGACTAAACGGGTCCCCGGCAACGGCGCCAAAAACTTGATCGCGGTTTTCTATGTCTAATACAACTAACTGCAAGTGCACAATCTATCGCGTAGTAATAATAGATATCGATCCCACAGGGACTCGTAATCAAACTAGTGTTCTCGGGAGTTACTATGTTTATCTAGGTAGAATATGTTTAAGGGAATAAGATTGTCACTAAAAAGGGAACTAAGATTTCTATTTAGATTATAATTAATTGAATCGATACGTAGTAATTGTGTTCTTCAGGGATTTGATAAATTACTGGTGTATGAAATAATTTTCAAAGTTTATTTAAGCAGAAAATGGAGATTTGAAGACTCTCGTCTCACGATGGTTATTGACGCTAATCATAATCCTAAGGGCCAAACGTACACTTTCGTATCCCGTTCGGGGTTAAAATTATTTTTTGGAAATCTCTAAGTTCTAATTCATTTTAAAGTGCTTTCCCTGTTATTAAAACAAATGCCTAGTGTTTACTATCTGACCTTACCGCAGCTTTCGCTTGTTGGTTCGTATCTTAATTAATTTCCCACTTTCATGGCAAAACTACTTTTAAATAAGTTCTCGCTTTCGCGACGAAGTTTATTCCGTGAATCAATTTTAAACACTCAGACCATAGAATACTTTTGTGAAAAGAAAGTTTTCCAACCAGTGGTTATCAAATCCCATTCGAATTATTACTACATATCGATTACCTAAGTTTAGCTAGACATGGATTTGGGAAAAACAAAATATAAATAAGAATAATAAATAATAATTTGCATTACAATAAAACTGAAGTCGATCAAAATGAAAACCTGTAAATATGCCAATTGGCCTTTGGGCAGATCCTCCACAGATGTTGGCAGGATTCTGGTCTTTAGTGTCAATTTGATCGTACAGTACAATAGAAATTACAGAAGAGCGGAAATGGGAATAAGGAAAGGTAAAGAGAAATGAATACAAATAAAACTGGAAAGTAATTGCTCTAGAAAGTAAATTCGGCAGCACTTCGTGGTATGAATGCAGCTCCCTTTCTGAAGTTCCCTGCTTCCCTTTTTATAGAAGTGGAATCCCAACGGTTATCTCTGAAGATGATGGACCTTGAGGCAGATAATTTAGGGAGTAGTGGTCCACTCTGTGGGAATTGGAACTGCTCTTTTGACGTGTAATCTGAGTGGGGCGTTTTTTCCTGCATGACGGTCGTCACAAGGTGTGACGGTCGTCATGAAGCTGTGACGGTCGTCACATCAGCAAAAACAGCTTGCTGCGCTTTTCATTGTGTTTTCACTCCTTTTTCGTCCATATTTCATCTGAGATTGCTTCTTTTCTTCAGGTTGCCTTATTTAGACGTGATCGTTGAATACCTGCAAAACATCAGACAAATACACGGAAATAACCCGAAATCGGATCGAAAACGGTTAGACTTTAGTTGAATTATGCATGAAAATATCTATATGATTTCGTGTTATCACTTCCGCCACTCATCAATCTTTCTGCTAGCTCTGTCATATCAGTGTTGATGTTGTTCTGCTTCACTTTAATTTTACCTGTTTAGCTTTGTTCAAAGTCTGTTCAGCAGCAACAATGGAGTCCGGAGATAATCAAGAATCTGGCGTCAAAGACTCTGTTCAATCGCAAGGAATTCTAGGTTTTGGATCCATGAAATCAAGCAACAAGTTCGGTCCGAAACTCTCCATTCAGCTGCAAGAAACCAATTATCTCCTATGGAATCAACAAGTCGAAGGTGTTATCCTGACACAGAAAATGCATTGCATCGTTGTCAATCCGCAGATTCCGCCAAAGTTTGCTACCACTCAAGATCGTATCTCAGGTACGATTTCTGTAGAATATGAAACATGGTTAGTCCAAGATCAGGCTGTGTTTATTTGGTTACTTTTGACTATCTCAGAGTCGATTCTTCCTCGTGTTCTTGCGTGTAAACACGCATATGAAGTTTGAGACAAAATTCACCAATACTTCACTGCTCAAATGAAAGCTAGGGTTAGACAACTAAGAGTTGAACTCAAGTCTACCAAGAAAGGAACTAGCACGATAACAGAGTTTGTGCTTAGAATCAAAGCCATAGCCAACTCTCTCTTGGCTGTAGGCGATACCATAACTGAACAAGATCAGGTTGATGTGATTCTTGATGGCCTCCCTGAGGAGTTCAATCCGTTTGTGATGCAGATGTATGGTACACCAATCCCACCTTCTCTATGTGATGTAAAAGCTCTTTTATATGTTCAAGAAGCTCAACTGGAAAAGTTTCGACAAGAACTAGCAGCCTCCAACATTACTGCAAATGTTGCTCACACAGGTCATGGCAATTTGCGCCCCCAGAACAATTACACACCCAACAATGGGAGGAATACCAGATTTTCCAGAGGCAGAGGCAGGGGCAGCTAGTAATAACAGACCTACATGCCAACTCTGTGGCAAATATGGCCACACCGTATCCTCATGCTGGCATAGATTTGATGAAAATTTTATGCCTCCCAATTCTAATGAATCTCAGGACAAGACAGAGAGCAACACACCATCAAGCCATGAGTAGTCCAAGGACAAACCTCAGAATCCACAGGCTGTAGCAATGATGGTGGCTGCAAGCAAATCCATTGGAACAACTCAGCAATACAGCCTACCTGCAATACTAGATTCCCAAGCATGGTTTGTGGACTCAGGTGCTTCTCATCATCTTACTCCCTATGCTCTTAACTTACAGAATTCTAAGGCATACACAGGTAGTGATAAAGTTTATGTAGGCAACGACCACACACTCACTATTAACTCTATAGGCTTCACACAATTCTGCTCTTCATTAGTGCCCAAGTGCAAGCTGATGTTGAATAATATACTTTATGTACCAGCTATCACCAGGAACCTTCTGTCTGTTTCCAAATTTTCACATGATAATCATGTTATCTTTGAATTCCTGTCTAACAAATGTTACATTAAATCTCAGGCTTCTAGACAAGTTCTGGTTGAAGGAATCCTTGATGCCAGTGGTCTCTACTGTTTTCCTCATCTGCATTTGGAGTCTTCAAAGTCACACAGTTTGCATACCACATTGAATAAATCCAGGCATGTCCAAGGTTACACTGCAGTTCAGTCCTCCTGTCAGCCAGATAGTTCCACATCTAATACTTTTAATAATAGTGTGTTGTGGCATCATAGATTAGGGCATGCTAATCCTTCATCTATTGCTAAGATACTAAAACTGTGTAATATTCCTTGTTCAAATAAACAAAGTAGTTTTTGCAAATCATGTAATCTTGGTAAAGCTCATAGGCTTCATTCTCCTTTGACTCATCATGTATATAACAAGGCTTTTGATGTGATATATACTGATCTTTGGGGGCCTGCCTCTTCTACTTCTAGTGCTGGGTTTAGTTATTACATTGCATTTGTGGATGCTCACACCAGGTATACCTGGTTGTACTTCCTTAAACAAAAGTCTGAAGCTCTAAATGCATTCCAGTTGTTTCACAAATTTGTTCAAACTCAGTTTGGTCTAACAATTAAGTCAGTTCAATCTGACTTTGGTGGTGAATTCAGATCTTTTACTAAATTTCTGCAGGATCTTGGGATTACACATAGAGTAACTTGTCCTCATAACTCTCATCAAAATGGCTCGGTTGAGAGAAAACACAAAACAATTGTTAGGATGGGGCTGACACTTCTTGCTCATGCATCCATGCCTATAACATATTGGGATCACAGTTTTGCTACTGCTGTCTACCTCATGAACAGGCTGCCAACATCTCCATTGACTACACATCATTCACCTTTCCATGCTTTGTATGGTAAGCATCCTGACTACAAAACTATTAGAGTATTTGGTTGTGCCTGCTACCCTCTACTGAGACCATATAGTCAGCACAAATTACAACTTAGAAGTCAGGAATGTGTATACCTTGGAGTCTCTCCTCAACATAGAGGTTTCAAATGCTTGAGTAGTTCTGGCAGAATTTACATTTCGAAGGATGTCACTTTCAATGAGCAACATTTTCCCTTTCCTCAGCTGTTTCAGTCAGGTACTACAGCAAGTCATATTCTAATAAACCAGTCTTTTGCTTGTCCAACAGCCTTACCTACCAGCACAGCTATCACATCTTCAAAGGTCACATCTGACATCTCTTTACACTCTAATACCCAACCCATCACTAGTCACCTAGACCCTGTGGCAGTCCCAATGCCTGAGATGTCTAATCAATCAATTCTGGTCCCAGACCCTCAGCCAACATCTACTCCCCCACAAGCTAATCAAGATGAATTTGCAAGTATTCCCAGTCCTATTATCTCTCTAAAGGACATTTCACCCAATACCTCTGCAACAGGCCATTCCACAGCTTGTGACAATACTGCTCAAATATTCCCAGACTTCAATAACCAGTCCTCCAACTCAGAGACAGAATCTCCTTCAAGTCCTGAAGGTAATACTCTTTCTAGTTCCACATCTGAGTCTTCTTGCTCTCCATCCATTCCCAGTCACAGACCTCAACCTGCACTCTTGGTTAATGACCACCCTATGACGACTCGAGCCAAAATTGGGAAATCCAAACCTAAAGCCTTACTAGCACATATTGAAGCTGAACCAACAACTGTAAAACAAGCCTTATCTCACCCCTCTTGGCACACTGCTATGAAGTCTGAATTTGATGCCTTGCAGTCAAACCACACATGGACTCTCACCACATTACCTCCTGACAGAAAAGTTGTGGGTTGTAAATGGGTGTTCAAAATCAAGGAAAATGCTGATGGATCTATTAACAAATACAAAGCTAGACTAGTAGCCAAGGGATTTCATCAAGAACATGGTTTTGACTACACTGAAACATTCTCTCCTGTTGTTAAACCAACAACTATCATAGTTATTCTTACCATGGCACTTACCTACAACTGGGATATCCAACAAGTTGATGTCAATAATGCCTTTCTTAATGGTACATTGACTGATGAAGTTTATATGACTCAACCTCCAGGTTTTGTCACAGATGATAAGAATCTTGTATGTAAGCTACACAAGGCAATATATGGTCTCAAACAGGCTCCACGGGCCTGGTATGAAAAACTGGCACAAGCTCTGATTCAGTTTGGATTCACCACATCCAAGTGTGACAGCTCCTTGTTTCTCTATTGCTCTAAAGGTACTGTCCTGTATGCTTTAGTTTATGTTGATGATATACTGATCACAGGATCTGATTCCAAACTTGTCCATACTTTAATTCACCAACTTCACACTGCATTTGGTTGAAAAAGCTTGGCAGACCAAAATACTTTCTTGGCATTGAAGTGAACTTTCAACCAGATGGCTCCATGCTCCTGACACAATCAAAGTATATCAGAGATTTGCTGTCTCGAGCAAACATGGTCAATGCCAATGGAGTTCCAACTCCCATGATGACCAACTGCAAACTCAGCAGACATGGCGCCTCAAAGCTGGCAGATCCTTCCTTCTACAGGTCTATCGTGGGAGCATTACAGTATGTGGCCTTAACCAGGCCAGAAATTGCCTATAGTGTCAACAAAGCTTGCCAATTCATGTCTGATCCCTTTGATACGCATTGGTCTGCGGTCAGACGCATCCTCCGGTACCTCAATGGCACTGTCTCCTATGGTTTACATTTATCTCCGTAGGCTACAACTTCAAAAATGTCTCTGCGTGCCTATAGTGATTCTGATTGGGCTAGTGACCTGGATGATAGGCGGTCCACATCTGGCTCGTGTATATTTTTTGGTCCTAATCTCATTTCATGAAGTTCAAAGAAGCAAGCCCTTGTTGCTAGATCTAGCACGGAGGCTGATTATCGTGCCTTAGCTCATACAACTTCGGAACTGCTATGGCTGGAATCCCTCTTGTCTGAACTCAAAATCACTTATCACACCCCTATCCTCATGTGTGACAACTTAAGTGCGGTTTTGCTTTCTCATAATCCAGTTCTTAATGCTCGCACCAAGCATATTGAGCTTGACATACACTTTCTGCGTGAACGGGTTGTAGCTTGCCAACTTCGTGTGCATCATGTTCCGGCGTCGGTGCAACTAGCTGACACACTTACAAAACCTCTTGGGATTGGAGCTTTTCAGCATCTCAAACACAAACTCAAGGTGACTAGCTTGAAAGATCACACCATGAGTTTGATGGGGGATATTAGAGATACAAAATGTAAATCAATCTACCTGAATGTATAGCTTGGGTATATATAGGGTACCCCATTGTGTATATTAAAGAACATCAATAATATAATACATTTCATATTTTCCCTCTCCTTTCTTCTCTCACTCTTCTTCTTCCTCACCATTCATAACAGAATTCTGTTACAAGATGAACCTCCATGTTCATCTTCATCAAATCCTAACAATCATTAACCTTTTACCAACAACCAATTCCACCTCCAAAGCATTCATAAACCACCATTAATAAACTCTTCCTCATCATTCTCAAAATACCTCAATCTAACATCAACAACATCAACCAAAATTCAAAACCGAATTAGACCTTTAAACCAGCAACGAAACTCAAATGTTAAACTCTACCTTCAATGACACGCTGCCATCATCATCACAACCATAAAACATAAATCAAAATCCACAATTTAAAAAATTCAATCCTTAAAATTTCTTGCACTTCACATTAAAAAAACAACAACAACTAAACTCTAAATCCAAGAGAAGTGGGAAGAACATTCATATCCAAGAGAAGTGGGAAGAAGAAATCATGCACTAGGGGAAAAAAATACAAGGAAAGTGAAAGAAAAGGAGTAAAAAATAATTTAAATTGGTCATACACTCTAATTAGTAATCCTATTAGTCTATTTCAGTGTTTTTTATTTTTTTTATTTATATAATTCGTTTAGTTTTTGGTGTACCATTTAGATTTTTTTATATTTCATTTAATACTCTTTTTTTAAATTATTGTTATTAAAAAACTAAAAAATATATATATAATCACCCGATTCCTTTTTTTCACATAATCATTATCAAATTATTTTTTTAAAACTAATATCAAATTGACTTCTTTTAAATAATATTAAATTAAATTTTTTAACTAATACCAAATTAATCTTTTTTTCAAACTAATATCTTGAATAACCTTTTTAAAAAAAAAATTTTAAAATCTTTTTAAAAAATTAATATCATAATTTTAAAAAAAAAATCAATATCATTTTTTAAAATTAATAAACTCCTTTTTAAAACATATAGCATACAATACTTCTAATTTAATATCATAAAGCCTTTTTTTTAAAACAAGTAATTAACATAAACATATTTTAAAACAAATATCATAATCTTTAATCAATCAAACAATATCTTTATTTTTAACATCACATTCTTTTCCCTTTTTCTTCGTACACCAACAACAGAAAAACAAAGCATACACCAACAATCTTCATCAGGATATGAGAAAAACAAAAGAAAAATATTGTAAATCAAAACTTCCCTTCCCTAAAAAATTACAGTATATAAACCAAAACTCCCATTGATTGTTTTCAAATCTTCAAAAACACTTTCAATCACCTCCTAAAAACTAAAAAAGTTATTGTTTTCAAATCTTCAAAGCACTTTCAATCATCTTCTAAAAACTAAAAAAGAAAATACAAATTTGAACAAGATCATGTTGGTGTTTTAAAAGGTTAGACATAAATCACAGTTCAAACAACAACCAATAACCAACATACCAAACCATATACATGAGTTAGTAATAAAGACAAGGTCTGTTCACAACAAAAACCTCAAGACAGCAAGCTAAAGAAATGCCCCAAGCAGTACTCATGAGGAATGCCCCAATCAGTACTCATGAGGAAACACAACAGCAAGCATGACAAGTCTAGAGACATTTTCCACATGATAAACACAAAACCAATCATGCTCTTCTTATGAGTCATATCTGTAATTCAAGACCCAAGAAAATTGGGGCATCCAGATTATCTGGATTGATTTGAATTTGTGTATCGTTAACCCTTAGTGTCAGCTCGTCTAACCCAAGAGGTGGTCTGAGGGTCGCTGGAATGGATAAATCGTATGCAATGCCTCAATACTAATCCGATTACTTAACCTGCAAGCAAGTAAAAAGTAGAAAACAAAATCATTAAAAACAAAATCATTAAAAACAAAAGAAAATATAAAATACCTCAAGGTTTCGAGATTAGTACAAGTGGATAGGTCAAGCTTATTGAAAAGGAAATCAAATGTATATGTGAAACGGTCAGCATTTATCAATTCCATTCTTACAAGGCTCAAGTTGTCATCAAACATGTTTTCTAGAATGGTTAATATATTTAAGAACAGATTATTCCTGTCAAAATTGTCTTCACATATGTTTATAGTTGATATATCACTACAAGAAAATGTTATTTTTTCCTAGTGATTTAGTGACATGGTAATCACGTGTAAAAAAATGTGTTGTCAAGTAATTCTCACGTCACTAAATTATTTAATTAATAAATTTTGTAACTCTCAAATGTTCAACGAAATTTTAGAATTTTTAGGGGAGGGAAGTTTGAATTTACTTTGGCATTTAGTGGGGCAACAGATATAATTTAATATAGGGAACCGTTCCGACCCTATTCCCACGTCGCAAATTGTTCCGACACCCAATTCAAGTCGCAAATGGTTTGAGTTGAAGTTTGTCGTGGCGTTCACGTGGGTACCTTCCCACGTAGCAAGTTTCATTATATATTCCAAAATTTTCACCCTCGTTTCACTTCATTTCTTCATCTTCTTTCTTCCGCTTTTCTTCTTTCTTCCTCCCTCACATTTCCAGACCTTCATATTCACATGTTTTTCTTTCTATTAACTGTTAATTTTTTTCCAGATCTAATATTGATTAAGGAGTTCCATTGGAAGCTTTTGAGAGGTATTTTTGCATTACAATTTGTTTATATATTTGATATATGAAATATTATTTTAGAATATTGATTAGGAAATTTTAAATTTTTTTGGTTAGATGTAAGTGTATATATATATATATATATATATATATATATATATATATATATATATATATATATATATATATATATATATATATATATATATATATATATATATATATATATATATATATATATATATATATATATATATATATATATATATATATATATATATATATATATATATATATATATATATATATATATATATATATATATATATATATATATATATATATATATATATATATATATATATATATATATATATATATATATATATATATATATATATATATATATATATATATATATATATATATATATATATATATATATATATACACTGTGTTGTTGTTGAAAGAAAAAATAAAAATAATATATTATGTATTTTTAATTAGAAAAATAGAATATTTTTTATGTTAGAAACAAATAATATGTTATTAGAAACAAAATAAAAAAATAGAATATTTATTAGAAAAATAGAATAAAAATAATATGTTACTAGAAACAAATTAGAAAAATAGAATATTTATAAGAAACAAAAATAATATATTAGAAACAAGTTAAATATGTTATGTATTTTTAATTTTTAAAAACAGAATATTTATTATGTTAGAAAAAATAGAATTTTAAAAAATATTTTTAGTAAACAATATTGTAAATAGAAAAAATTAATATATATATTTTAAAAATATAAAAAATATGTATTATATTTAAAAAGTGTTATTTTTAAATGTATTATTCTTTGAAAAAATATTTTTATTAAAAAATAATAAATATGTACTAAATGTGTTATTTTTAGTAAATCAATTATATATATTATAGATTTTTAAAACAGATTTTTAAAAACAGATTTTTAAAAATAGATTATTAAAAACAGATTTAGTATAATATATATTATTTTATTTTAGTAAATATGTTAAAAACAGAACAACACATTTAATACATTATTTTTATACATTATTTTTTAAGAAACTAAGAGGGTTGATATCGTCTCGATTTCTATAAATAAAAAGTGAAAATGTTTATTAATATGTTTTAGACTAAATCAATTATATAGATACATATACTTTTTGAAATTATGACATTAATTAAATATGTATATACAAAAATCATACTTAAGTATAATTCATTTTTTTAGAAAATGGAGAACGTCTCTACATAACTAAGAGAGTGAATATTTAAAGAATAGTTTCAGGCATATTTTATTATTTTTCTTCTTCATTATGGTCTAACAACTAAATGAGAGGAGTCTCATCGGTTGAATCATGCTATTCATATGGGTGTGATACCATTCATTGACCATGAATATGGATAACAACTTTTTTACCTTCTATTGAAGATGAATATGACAGTTGCTTGTCATGTTAACATGCATATTAGATTAAAAAAATTTATATTTGTGATGTGAATTTCATGTAACTAAATATTTATATATATTTTAATGTATATTACTTTAATTTTTTAAATTTTATAGTTAATATTTAATATTTATTTTAATTTTATAGTTGTTTTTAGTTAATATTTATTTTTATTTTTTATTATTAAATTTTATAGTGAAGTGCAAACAATGTCACTGTTATAAAACATATTTTTGTTGTGGCATGTATATCACGTAACTAATTAGTGACGTGAAAATCACATGGGAACCAATTTAATTATTGGGTTCCCACGTGAAAACCAAGTCACAACATATAATCTTATTTAAGAATTGTGCGCATTAAAAAATCTTTTTCTATTCTAACATAATTAAACTAATTTTAATCTCATAAATGAAAGGAAATCTCAAATTTAAAATTCAACTTCATGAAAATTGCATCACAATTCTTAAATTCCTAAAGAATCTGGAAATTTCCCTCTCTTCCTCATTATTGTATAAACTATAAAAATATATAATTAAAAAAAAGACAAAACAAAAGAATTGAAATACACAATAGTAAAAAAGTTTTTAAAAAAATATAATAGATAGAGGGTAAAAAAAATGTATTGAAAAATACCTCAACAATAAGAACAACTCCTTCGCAACATATAAAGGAAAAAAAAGGATTAAACTATATTAAAAATTCAGAAAAAAAAGGAAATAAAAAGGGAATAGAAAAGAATTAAAAAAAACTAAAATAATAATAATTAATAGAATAAAAAGTACGGTAAAAATAATAGAAGTTTTAAAAACTAATTACAATATACCATAAAGACAACTGATGATAATTAAACTACGGAAATATCATTGTCTACTGAGCAAGAATAAAAAAGTTTCTAATATTTTTTAAGTTTTCGCTCTCTTTTTAAATGATTAATAGATATAAAAGGATACAATGAACCATTTTACCTTTGTCTTTTTGATATAATACAAAACATACTTGCAACTACTACTTGTACTTGTAGGAAAAAATAGTGAGGGTCTTATGTAATAACTACTATTGTTAAGGGTAGCAAGCAAAAGCTTACCTTTTTTCTTAATAAATATCATTAAGGATAACAAAAGCATACTTTCTTTTTTCCTCGTAACCTTCGATATTGGTAAATTATAGGTCTTATTTTAATAAATAGTTGTAGCAATCCCTATAATTAAAAGGAAAACTTTATGAGAAGACATAATACAACTCCTTTCATTTTGTGTATATTATGGACACATAATTTAATGCAACAAATATAATCAATTATCTCTATATTATATTTTTTTTACATTTTCCCAGTGGTATTGTGGTTAAATTGGGTACCCATGAACTATCATTGCAAAAATAATTCATTGAAAACCGATATATCATCAGAAGATGATTTCTAATAAATTTTCTTCTTCAATCATTTCCTGTAATATCAAATCAAAACTATTTTCTGCAACGCAATTCAATTAAATTTAATTCACCTCATAGACATCAATGTAAATGGTTAGTTCTCATATCATACTTTGGTGAATATAGCATCCAAATTGACACAGACCACACCTAATCTATAGATAAACAAACATGACTTACATGTGTGGAGAAGGAAAGCACAAATAATTTGAACAATGCCGAATATATAATCTATGTCTTCAGTTGATGTGAAATTGAAAAAATATATATAGCATCCAAACATCCAAAAATAATTTACAGTGACATTAAGTTACTATTATCATGGGTTTGGAAATGAAAGACATGGAAACAAATGTCGTGCATCTGAAATGGTAGAGTTGTGCAGTTTAAGTTTAAACAGTTTACAATGTTAGAAGCAGTTACAATTTGTAAGGGAAATTAAAAAAAATAGAAAAATGCATTCAATTTCATAAAAAGATTTTAATTGTCAATTCTAATACTATTTAATGCATGCTAACATATCAAAATATATTACCATGTTCACCAAAACAAATATTAACTTCACTCATGTCCACAAATTAATCATCAATCTTTTTGATTTTTGCCATGGTTTTATTGTGACATTATCCGCTTATCCTACAAAATGAAAATGCATAAAACTAACCATAATAGAGATTGACAATGAGTAATTGTGAAAACTGAAAGAAAAATGCAGAAGGAGAAAAGGTAGAGATTGACCAAGAAAGAAACTGAGTAATTGTGAAAATGGTGAAAATATATGTATGATTATTAAACTAACACTAAAATGGTGAGAATATATATGATTTCCTAAATTAACACTAAAATGGTGAAAATATATATGATTCCTAAATTAACACTAAAATGATGAAAATATATATGATTCTTAAATTATTAGTCACAGAAAAATAACAATCTCATCAAAACCTGTAAAATTAGAGCAATGTATTTTTTACTCAGACACTAAAATCAAAAGCTACACATTAGAACAAAACAAAATTAAACTAAATTGAATAAACCAATAAAACATACATGAACATATACAAAAGTGATAATATTAAATGATTTATATATTTTGACCTTATCATGTTTAAGAACATATCTAAAAGAAAATTAAAAAGTGAAAATATGAAAAAATAGATTACAGTGATGGAGAAAGGAAAGGATAATATGTAGATAAGAAAAAAAGAAAAAAAAAACGATAAGAGTATACTCCATTGTTATTCAGGATTCTCTACCAAGTTTTGTAATTACTTTTGTTTTGCTATTGAAATGAAGAGCAGTTGTTTCACACTTAAATGTCTGTGTACGGCGGTTTTCGTTTTGTTTGAGCGGTTGAGATTCTTGCTCACACATGGTTATAATTAAAATAATATACCTTTTATTGGGTTCCCACATGAATGTCATGTCACTAATTAGTGACTTGGTTTTCACGTGGGAAGATTTTCTCCTAATTTTGTTATTTGCGACGTGGGATCTATGTCACAACTTTGTGACGTGTTTTCCACGTGGGAACATGTTCCCACCATTGCATTTCCGGCGTGTTTTACCCACGTCGCAAAAGTTGGTTAGTGAAGTGGTTTTTGAGTTAGTGACGTAAAAATCACTTGGGAAAATGCAATGTTTCTTGTAGTGTATAAGATTCATCATTGAATGACAAAGTATAAAAATGTTCTTTTCATGCATTTCTCCAACTTTTCACCAGAACGCTGGTGCGCACAGCCTCCCTAGGACTTAGCCTACACAAAATCATAGCCTGTATATCTCGGGGAATATTACTGAAACTGTCGTCAAGGGGGAATAATCTGCCATTAAAAAAATCAATCATCACATTTGAGTATAAAGAACAAACTAAAAGAAAATAAAAGCAAGAAGAAAAATAACTAAGCATGCGGTGCACATAGCAAAAGAAAGAAATTGAAAAGAAAATAACTAAGCATGCGGTGCACATAGCAATCCAATATAGTGCATTAAATGGATTTGGCCCAGACGGGGGTGCGTTTAGCACGCTGGAAAAAAAAAGTGCATGCTGAGTCAGCGAGACACATGGTTTAATGAAATGCTTGTGTGGCAGCGCACGTGGCATATTGCTGTGCGTTAGATCATGATACAAAGTCTTTACTTTGAAGTGAATCCGACGGTGACTGGGCTTTCTTCCTCATTTGATTTTTCCGTTTGGAGGGAAAACCAGCCGGCGACGCACGCGACGGAAAGGTAGTTCCGGCGAAGCCCTCAACCTCATTTTATTACTACGGTTAATTTATCTAAAAAAGCTTTGAAAAATTAAACATATTTATATACAAAGAGTGATTTAATAATAATTACAAAATAGCAATTCTCTCAAAACGAGAGAAAGAAGACTGAGACAGTCCCTCCAAACAAAGTAGCCCCCACACTACGTGGCAAACAATAGCTGGTTGGGTCCCACATTAACATCAAAATCAACCCTAACATTAGTATAGCAGAAACCAGCTAAGACCAACCTACAAAATACAAATCCCTCTCTCAATCACCCCTTTACCAACATTCATTGTTTCTTAATTCTTCACTCCAAAATTAAAACTTATTATTTATTATTAAATTTAGAAAAATTCTATCACATATTATAAATTATTAACTTCAAAATTCAGACTATTATAGGGACCACACTCAAAATGGAGCCCAACTACATCTCACTTACAATACTACAAAAACACATCGCGTTTCTCTTTTTCACTTTCTTTTTCTCCACTATCATTTTTTTGTACATAAAATAAATAATATAATATGTCAATTATATTGTATTTGTATTATTATATGTATGTACTTTGAAATTTTCTCAATCTTAGTCTCATCACTGTTGTATTCATCCAAGATTCCTAAAGTTTTTAGTTTTTTCACTTCCTCACGCAAACAAGTAGATATAACCTCATTGAGTCAAAGCTTTTATTGTAGTGTAATAGTATTATTGCCATTATACATACCCTTTCTAGTTTTGAGTTACGACAACAACTGATCAATCATCTGATAAAAAATTTGATTCTAACACTAATTACCTGCGTGACGCCACAAATAACAAACTCGAAGATTGGATCAACATGCACTTGATCCCATTACATTGTCTAAAGATAGACAGGAATATAGCTCAGAAAATTGAATCAAGTCATTATGGCAACAAAATGATCAATCATCTGATAAAAGGCTGACTTGATTTATCATCAATCACCTGCGTGACGCCGAAGGCATTGAATCAACAAACTAGATTAACACCATCAATCCTTCCAAAATATATCAAAATAGACGACATTGTCCAAAGAACGTATCGAAATATTATCCTCGACCTCCTATTTCTGAAGAAGCGAGAAAAACACTAAATCAAAGTGCGAACTGTCGAACCATCACGTCGACTGTTGAACCATCGCGTCAACCTTTCGTTTACAAGGAAACGAGCAAAGCACTAAATAAAAGTGCGCATTAAGATTCATCCCTCAATGCAGGGACTCCGAAGAAATGGGCTTGGGTCAAGATTCAGCCCTTGAACCATCCAATTCTGAAGAAAACAAATGTTCAGCAACAGTCCGTATCAAGATTCAGCCCTTGATGTAGGAATACCGAAGAAATGGACGTAGGTCAAGATTCAGCCCTTGAGCCACCCAATTCTGAAGAAAAACAAATGTTCGGCAATAGTCCGTATCAAGATTCAGCCCTTGATGTAGGAATGCCGAAGAAATGGACGTAGGTCAAGATTCAGCTCTTGAGCCATCCAATTCTGAAGAAAAAGGTGTTTCATAAGAAATCCGCGTCAAGATTCAGCCCTTGAGGTAGGAATTCCGAAGAAATGGACTCATATCAAGATTCAGCCTTTGATCATCCAATTCCCCAAGAAACACGTTCGCTAAATAAAAGCGAAGGCTGCAACGGACATGCACTACGCGAAGCATGATCAAGATTCAGCCTTTGATCATCCGATACTACAGCAATGGACCTGCACTACGTGAAGCGCGATCAAGATTTAGCCCTTGATCATACGATACTACGGCAATGGACCTGCACTACATGAAGCGCGATCAAGATTCAGCCCTTGATCATCCAACACTACAGCAATGGACCTGCACTACGTGAAGCGCGATCAAGATTCATCCATTGATCATCCAACACTGAAGAAATGGGCATTCGCTAAATAAAAGCGAATATTGTCACTGTATTATCTGTGACCTTCTGACCTCGAAGAAGTGAATGCACATCAAGATTCAGCCCTTGAGCCATCTGATTCCAAAGAAAGGGGCATGCCCGGAGACAAGCACTCTGCAGGGAACAAAAACTTCGGAAGCCTTTTAAATTGCTGACGTGGCAGCAGTTGAAAAGAAATCTCCGTTGGGGAAGAGGAGAAACTTAACCAAGCAACTCTGGTGGGATAAAACTCTACTGGGGAAATCACGGGTGATAACTCCAAAAATCTGAACTACGAAATCTTTTAATGCTGACGTGACAACAACCTGAGAGGAACTCAGCTAGGGAAAAAAAGAAACTTAACCAAGCAACTCTAGTAGGGGAGCATATGATAGGACAAACGCTATCATCGCATGCCTCGTGCCACAAATCTGAATATCTGGACACCTTCCTGAACAATAATTTCGATTATCTGCAGGGAAAAACACCTGAAAACAAAGAGGTAACAACCTGGCTTATGTTTCAAAATGCATATGTTTGACAATGGCGTAATGCTCCATACAGCATGGAAATGCTACGCGTTTGGGGTAGATGCAAATATGATGATATATGCAAATGCAAGAGGCGCTCCAGCAAAATAAATGCTAAAGACAAAGCTGAATCCGCTGGGGACAACCGGGTATCACGGGACATATTCCAGCAAAATAAATGCTGGAAAGGTGAAACTAACTCCGCTGGGGATAACCATCCTGCTGAGGAGTAGCTCACAAGCTCGGAATTTACAAACTCTGCTGAGGATGATCATCCTATCGGAGGAAGAACAACCTGTTGGAGAACAGAAAGGACAGTCCTGCTCGGGGATGCTCCTTTCAAACCACTGACCACCTGATCATGCTTTGTGGGGATTAACCATCCTGCTGGGGATACTCAGTTGGGAATTGATCTGTGTACTCTGATTGTACTGTACGAGGACTCTCTGGGGAGTAAACATATTCATAACCAACCACCGGGAATGCGCACTCCGCTGGGTATATCAATCTTGCCTTGTTGGGGATGACCTTATCCTACTGAGTAAGTCAATCTTGAATTGCTGAGGATAATCTGATCCTACTCTGATGCAATCCCAACTCTTCTGGGGATAAAAACTTCGACTTCCGTCTGCCGGGGAGTGAAATCCAATTCCGTCTGCTGGGAGGAATAAGTTTCACATAGGGCCTGCTCCGGTTGGGGAACACGATCCCTTGGATATATGCTGCAAAGGCAACGACGTGCCCCGGTCTGAACACTTCAACTTGAAAAGGCAAAACTTGTCACAAACCGACTTCGAGGTGGCTTGCCCCTGATTGACTGATTTGGGGAGCAGTGCCCCCTGCAATAATTTCTAATAAACTCTGATAAAATAGAGAGGAACATTTCCTTCGCTTCCACTTTTGCTCCCAGCTCGTGGGATCTTCGTAAGATCTTCCCCTAAAAGGGCACTGCAATCTCCATACCCTGACGGTTATATATGAACTACTTTCGCGTTTCGAACCTCGGATAGGTGCTTCTGATTAGTCGCCTTTTTGTATTCTCAGGGTGACTCGCCCCAGTCCTGCAACGACTTTGCCCCTGATTGGCTGATCCGTAGTAGTGTCTCTGACTACGAGAGATTTGCTGAATCTCGACCTGATTGCCCCAGATTAACTGATTCTTGGATGGCTGTCCTTACTGGGGATTATTTGATATAGCTAGCCTCGACTCCGATGAGTATTTGGCGTTTTGCATTATATCTTGATCAAACTCTCCACTGCGGAAACTTTCCTGTTGTCAAGCGCTTACTCGCAAGTAAAACGAATTGTTCTGCATAAAAGACATATTAAATGCAATGCATATGACAGTTTTCGAAATCCAGTCCTATTCACTGGAAAAATTTTATGACATATAATGAACGAATCAATTACCAAAATGTCAAAATTAATACAACGCTGTAAGAGGAATCCTTTTAGGAGTCAGTTTCGATGCGATCTTTACCGAAGTATGCTCTCGAATTAAACCTGTTTCAATTAGGACTTTTCCGGGTTGTAATGTGGTCGGGTTCACGGTTTTGAAAGAAAAGATAAAGGCTCAAAGCTTATTTTAACCCCACCCATTCACCTTGATGTTCTCCAATCCTACGTTCGGCTAATTCGACCTTAGCGCTTACCTCTTAAAGGTTGAAAGATAGGAATGATAGTTCGAGAAACCATGAGTTTCTGGAGTGACAACCACTCACTTTTCATCTTCGTTGTGCCTGGAGTCACACGATTTCGTTCTTGTTTGGGGATTTTCTCTTGTAATCCTTTTTGTTTTTTTTTTGCTTTTTCGCTCCCTAACTTTTGCCTGGTCAAATTCCTTTGAATTTTCGATTTTGAAGTCCAGCGGGATACCCTAACTTTTGTCTATGTCGCTTGCTTACAAGATTCGACTTAGCGGGCTTTTGCTTTCTCTTTTTTTTTTGAAAGAAATCATGTGACACCGACTTGTCTGATGAATCATGGAAAAAATTATCATAATTTTTTGATGAATTTTACTAATTTTAATGCAATTAAACCAAACAGTTATTAAAACAGAAAAAAGAAAAAGAAATGAATTAACATGAAATAATAAGTTAATGGGCCAGGGGTGCGAATAGTAGCATATCCAAGGTAAAATCCAGCTGGGCCTGATGAGTGGGGGGTGTAATTAGAGAATGCATGACCAAGTCCTCTCTTCTCCTCACGAACGGACGTACGAGATTACGTCTTCCTCAAATCAAATTTCCTACGGCCCGTGAACTGTAGCTGGACCGGCCGGGAATGGAGCTTCTTCCGGCGACTTTCCAACAAGCATAGCTCCCTCATTTCTTAACTGTTTTGAATAATTTTTAAACTAAACTTAAAGGAAAAAATGCAAGGATAAAGAATATGTCCTTAGATTCTCTTAAAACCTCACGAGCAGAGAGATATATCATCATCAAGAAAACGTGCTCATCCAAAAAAAGTCTCTAATCCTCAATTTCTTGATCCTAATTTCATCTACATTTCCTCCTGATCCTAACCGCATGATTATTTTGATCTAAATCATCCTAAAACTATAGGAAAGTTGAATTTTACATACCGGCTTCGGAGCTTCGAATCGGAGTAGTTGGAGCTTGAATTCTTGTGTCAAAACGTGCAGAATTCTTTGTCTAAGCTTGCTGGAGATGATTGGATCCTTGATAGCTCTTGAAATTGCCTTGAATCCAAATTTGATTTCTCACTTTCTTCCTTGAAACTTGATGTGAAATCTCTCAGTTCTTGGCCAAACCTTCACCAACCTTGATCAAAATTTGTTTCTGAGTTTATATAGAGTGCAATGGAAGGTTCTAGAGGCCCATGGAAAGCCCACAAAGTGATATCCAAAAAATCTTTTTCCTTCAAAAATCCAAAAATGGTGAAAACGAAAATGGCCCAATTTCTTGCCTTGGAAGCTTCTAGTAGCTTGCATAATTCACCTTGAGTGTAATTGAATCAAGTGGAGATCTCAACTTAGCCTTGTGAATGATTTTTGGTGTGTAACTTATTTGTGAAGAAACACACTAAAGCTCCATGAATTATATGCCAAATGAAAAATCCACTAATGCCATTCTTCTTAAAATGTAATTTCTGATTAAAATCAGTATTCATTTGCATTTTTTTGGACTCATATCAATTTATTTGAATTTTCACCATTTAATACCTTTTTAAATCTTCTTTTTCAAACCACTTCAAGTCAAATCTTGCTATGAACCAATTCAATGCATCATGAACACTTAGTTGACCGAAAAATCATATTTTGAGCAAGTTCCATGTTGAAAAAAACTCCATTTGAAGTGTGCAAGTTGGAGATTTTGACCTATAATTGAAAATGGCCTATAATCTCACTTTACCAAAATACCACTGCCTTGTAAAACTTATAACTTGAGCTTCACAAATCAGAATGGGGACTTCTATAACTTTTTGGAAAGATAAGATCACGAGGAACATCTTTTATGTTCACCAAAAGGTCAGGTGAAACTTTCTTCTGGGTCAAAAATAGCTTGGAAGTTAGATGATTTTCACAGACAAATTTCAGAGGCATCTGAGGACCTGTAACTTGTCTGGCTTGTAACTTGAGTTCTATAAACCCTATCAAGGACTTCTAGTACTCAAGTCTTAATTCCTCAAGTACACCAAATAGGGTTTTGGCCAAAGTCAACTTGATGTTGACTTTTTGACCAAAATACGATCACATGCTCTGGAATATGAGTCAAGACCTTCAAATTCATCTTTGAACCTCATTCATATGATTCAATTAGCTCAAGAAATTTGATTCATTGATAATTGCAAGATTTGAATTCTACCAATAAAAGTCAACAGATGCTCAAAGTCAAAGTTTGACTTTTAACATTTCTTATCAACCATGAATTTCTCAAGTCAATAATCATGAAAATACAGTAGATGGTTGAGTTTGATCAACCTAAATAAAAAATCAAGTAAAGATTCAAAGTTGTCAAAATTAGGGTTTTGTAAAATTTCTCTAAGTACAAAATTCCATGATCAAGTGACCTACTTCCCAATGCCATAGTGTTTGATTCAACCATCCAATTGAAACAATTGAGGGCTCTTTATAAAGATGGTATTTAATACTATAAATTGATGAAAATTGGGATCCATAATTTTCTTGAAGTGGAAGAAATTGATGTTGAAAGTTAGGATTTCAAGTTGTGTGAACTTCCAAACACTTGGATTTTTTTTCCAAGTTTTTAACCTTGTCAAGTACACGACTTTATGGATTCTTTGTGAAAAATTCAAGCCACCATTTTTTATGCTTGAGGGATACTTTTAAACAGTATATTTCCTACTTCATAATGGTGAAAAATTAAGTTCAAAAGTCCACACCAATTGGGAGAAATTAAAAGCTAAAGTGGAGGGTTCATGTTGAAGATTAATGTCAAGATGAACCAGAATTTTACCAAGTCATGAATCATATTTGTTTGGCACGAGTTGGAGGCACTTTTTGGACACTTTCGAAGCATTTCCATGACTCATAATCAACATGAAAGTTGTTCCTTTATGTGAAATTTTTCCAAAGGTACCATTTTAGTGAAAGCTTGACATTACACAATGCCAAAAACCTGTCCCAAAACCTGCTACTCTGAATTTGCATTCTTGGCATTTTATGGAAAAACAAAGTTGACCAAACTTTAATCAACAAGGCATGCTTTAATTAGATGAATTGCAGATCTATGAACATCTCATTTTACCCTAGAAATTGAGAGCTCAATGTGTCTAATAATTCCAAATTCAAGCTTAAGGCATTGTACCACATTTTCCCATTTTTGTGCATAAATAATACCAAGCACTATCCTTTGGATGCAAGTTTCCCTCCAAGCCAAATCCAAGTCTCTACATAAGGATAGGTTATCAAAATCAACTCATCATCAGAGTATCCACAAAAACCATCAAGAACACAAAAGTAAAAAACTTGGAACTCCATTGTTGTCCAAGAGACCATTTCTTCGAATCTAACTATTCCTTCAACCTCTTTGCAATTTTTCAACATAAACACATTACGTACACTACATATAATTTTCTGAATGCATCAAAACTCGACTGTAACACTTCAAACTCCATAACCACAAATCAAAAACCATATCTGCAACTCGATCCGGGAAGAGAGATTCAAGCCACCTCAAGGAAAATTAAGCATACAATTAGACTCTCGGGGACTCGAGAAAGCTGTAGGCATCATCATTCCATCACTGCAAGTAGATTAAAAAGGGCAACAAACTTTCTCTGTTAAGTAAAATTTTCATTTATAGAACTCTATGTTATGAGCATCATTTCAATCATTTATTGATACCAATATACTTGCCATGATGTAAGGAACAAAAACCCTAAACTATTTGCCATTGATCGATGATCAGTATCATTTAATTTCAAATTTAGGTTTTGTTTCATTCCTGGTTATTGACAACATTCATGATTTATGGTTAAAATAAATGTAAGTTGTTTGGAATCCTCATGAAATTCTGATCAAGATGCTATATCTACTTGTTTGATTTGGTGCAAAAATGGGAAAGTTGCATTTAATAATAATAATAAAGTTAAAGCAACGATGCCCCGAGGAAGAAGATGAAGTTTTGTGCGTCTTATAAATATAAAATCCAATTTTAATAGTTGTTATGTTTGGTTCGTGTTCATGACCGATGCGCATGTAGCTTAGATGGTTAAGTGTTTGGTTGTGGATGTAGTTGTCAGGGGTTCAACACCTATTGACCTATATATTGCTTCCTTTGTTTTTTTTTATTTGTTTTTTTTTAAAATTTTTTCTAACCTTTTCTTTTTAAAAAAAAAAAATCAATCTTTTCAAAAAAAAAACTCCAAAAATATTTCATTTTTATTTAATATATTTATTTATTTTATTATTTTAGGTTTTATTTTAATTTTATTTGTAATATTTTTTTAAAGATCTTTCCTTTTCTAAGATTTTTTTTCAAAAAGTTTAAAACACTTTAAGCATCTCAAGTTCCTTCCAGAAAAGACTCTCCCAATCAATTGGAAACACTTTTAGCCAAAAACACAGATATTCAAGAGGTTCCTTTAGAGTACTACAAATGCTTTGATTTTAGCCTTTCCTCTTGATTTGCATGTTTATTTTGGGTTTATTCTATCTTTTCCCCTTCCCTTGGAAAAATAAAAGTTCGGCGGTGATATCTTGTTTTGCGAGTCAAGATAGTCAATAGTTTGGTCTCTGATTGTCACTGCGACACACTCAATATTGAATTAGGTTATGAATAATTAAGGAATAGTGGTTTCTATATGAAATTCCTTCCAAATTAATTATGGATAAGAACTAAGAAGCTTAACCTTCTGACAAAAAGTTAAGAACACCAAAAAAATTCAAGTGATTAAAAAGTCAAACAAAATAGTTAGGGCTACACTAATCCAATGGGTATGAATAATTAGGACAAGATAAGTGGTAAAAAGGCAACTGAAGACCCCTTAAATAAAGGAACTCAAAGCAAAAATCCATTGACTGATAACTTGGTGAACTTGTGACAACATGGCCTATTTTTGCATAGATTATTTGAACCCTTAAGCTAACTCATCTTGACTTGGATTTTTAGGCCCTATCATACCATAAATTTGTATCCTATGTTTCATCATCATTCTAGGAGAATCATACATTGCATTCCTAACCCTAACCTTGTGCAATTTCCCTTTGCTTTGTTTCATATATGAATTAGGTTTTTGAATCAAGAGGATCTTCATTTGATCAGTCAATGTATTGGATTTATCATCAATTTACCAAGTGTGCATAAACTCAATAAACCTCTATTCATCAAAAAATCAAGTGCAAGTTGTCCTCATTACAAGTTTTTCAAGACTCAACTTCATCTAACCATAAATTAGAGTTTCATCAGACAAAGTCAATTATGCCTTTGACTTTTGATCAAGACATGATTTGGATCTTTGAGAAATGGTTCAAGATACTTAAATACATCATTGGAGTCCCCCATTATGTTTAAAATACTCAAGTGTTCATGATCATTGAGGATCACACAGTCGATTTCATCTGATGCACAAGCTTTTAAATGCAAACAACTCTTTGACTTTTGAAACTTTTGGTCCAAATTGAATTCCTCAAGATAGGTTTCATGGAAAAATAGTTGATCAATTAGTTTGATCATGAAAGTAAAGAATTTAGAGGTTTCTTGCAAAAACGGTAAAGTGGAAGAAGTTGAATTTTTTTCTAAGTATGGTGAAAAACCCTAATTTGACACCAACTTTGAAAGATCATAACTTTCAATGTAGACCACCATTTTTTATGTTCCAAAGATAAAATTGAAGCCCTTATAACATGCTACAACTTTTTTAATTAGGGTTAGTCTCCAAAAAGTGAAAGGATTTTAAGTTATTGAGCTATTAAGTGAGTGAAAAGAAGTCTCACACTTAGAAAATTTTCAAGGCAGTTTTGAACTCCCAAAAGTACCAAACTTTGGAGCCAGTTTTCATTGTGATCCATTGAGAATCAAGAAATTATTCAAACATGAAAATTTTAGATCATGTTTGGGGCTTTTCAAAATGTATAAGATCTCTTTGATCCCATTCTTAAGAAGAGAGATTCAAAAGGATGAAGTTGGTGTCACAAAGTTGGATTTCATGTCATTTCCACAACTTGTTCTCGATTAAATATCCAAGACATACCCTATAATCCAACTTTTCAAGCTATAATATCTCTAAGTATTTCCATAATCAGAAGAGTACACAAAAAATTGAGCATTATCCAAGTGTTTAAGCTTTTGTTCAAGAGATATTGTGATTTTTGGAAGAAAGTTCACTATGCCACTCTTGTAAAGATACTTTAATCACAATGTCAACTCTTCTTGAGACTCCAAAATGTTCCTTCTGCAGAAAGAAAATAGCTAACTTCAACCACTCTATACTACCTTTTTGTACTTTCACATTGGAACCCTAATCTTGCATCAAACCACATGGTTCACTTCCAACCAAACCAACTTGCAAAAACACCCACACCTTGCATTCTGATCAGCCATCCTTCACACCCTTCTCCCTTATAAATAGAGACATATCCTAAGCCTCAAATACAAAACAAAAACACTCTCAAACCCTTTGAAATAGAATCTCTCTCGCTTTAGCATTTTCACCTTCCATTGGAGTGAAACTCGAGTTCTCTCAAACTAGTGACTTTCCACCCTTTCCAATCACTCAAACCTTCCATATACCTCATTCAAACCCTCACATACATCATCCATCATTTCACACCTTCATCTCGCAAGAAGATCAGGTTTGGATTTTGAAGCCACATCCAAGCAACCTAATCATTCATATACTCTCTTCAAGGACCAACAAGGCTAATAAAAGCTCCATTTCCCTTCTATAGCGGCATTTGAAGAAGCCTTGGACTGTTTCCAAGAGGTAATTTTCATGTTCTAGAAATATCATGGTACATGCATCATTGTTGGTTTGTTTGTGAAGCAAAAATGTAGACCATATCATGTTTTATTTGTTTGAATCATTGGTTGTATTGTGTGAAATTGAACATGTGATGTTTTAACATGTGATAATATTATTGAGTTTCACTATTGTTGAGTTTGGTGTGTGTTACACAGTCAGTTTTAGGGTGAGATATTGGTACCTTTAAAATTCTTGTAAAAAATGCTTCAACTTTGATTTTTACAAAATTAAAAAAGATGGGGAAATGATAGAGTTATATTGAGTTGAAGTGATGAAAGGAGGGAGAAAACTAGAGCACGGGGATAGAGAAAAAGAGAAGAGTGGGGGAAAGAGGATGAAGCTGATGTGGCGCTGAGGTGTCATTTGTGTTGAAGATGTAAAATATATATTGTTTTGGGTGGTTCAATACACGAATGTATTGACCACCTTAGTGGTAGCGCCTTTGCCTTGCCTCTTCTTTCCTTTGCCATGTCCTGGGTTTGAACCATGTTGAACCACCCTTTTACCGTTTTGTGCTATTTTTGTGTTGTATTCATTTTTGACTTATTTTTTAAAATATATTATTTTTTCCTTCTTTATTTCAAACCCACGTCATAGCTCAGTTGGTTAAGTTTTGAGTTACAAGCCATGCATCATGGGTTCAAGCCCCACCAAGACCATTCCTATTCTTTTTTAATACTTATTTTCTTGTTTTTCTTCACAAAATGAAACCTTCATAACTTCTTCATCATAAAATATTTTGAACCCATAATTTTTTCTAATTGTTCATAAAAACGTCTATTTTCTTTTCATAAGAAGAAATCCTCAAAAATATTTATTATCCTTGCACTTATACTTGTTCAAAGTAGGCGACATTTTAGGGTTTCTTAAGTTTTCCTTTGATTTCTTTGGTTGATCCTTGGATTTTCTTTGTGCACATTGACTTGCATGGACCTCGCATATCTTGTGTAGACTTTGGGTGATGTTTCTAACTTATACATACTATTTTTACTTATGTTTAACACATTTTGGTGTATGTTTACATGTTAAAGTATATGTTAAAACCTTGATCATACCATGAGATTTTGCTTGATCTTTTTTTCCTTGATATGTGACTTTCTCCCATATTTAGTCGACCTTGGTGCCCACATGTGCCCTTGTGTGGATTATTCCATGATTATGTGTTCATAAACACTTATTGTTGTCTTAATATGCTTTTGTATCCATGTTTCGATATCTAAACCTTTATGATGTTTTCATCTTGTTTAAGATCATAACATGTATGTTTGGTTGTTACCTACTTGTCTTAAATATGTTTTAACTTACTTTCATGATTAATTGTTCAAGTAATGTACTAACTTGCTTTCATGATTAATTGCTCAAGTAATTTCTTAACTTGTATTCATGATTAAGTGGTATTTAAACTATACCTTGTCATCTATATGTATGCTCACGTGTCATCTTTTATGTGTTTTCATCCTCTACATACATGTTACTATTATGAACATGTCTCTTTCCTCAAGTATGATTTGGTTGTTACCTTTGTTTGCCTTTATCTTTGAATGATACCGTGTTTAAGTAATGTCTTGACTTATTCATGCTTGTATGAACTTTGAATCATATCCATGCTTAATTATTGTTATGACTTATACATGTTTACTTTGAACATTTACGGTATCCATGTTTAAGTGTTGTGACAACTTATTCCTGTTTAAATGTTTAAGTTGTATTCATGATTAAGTATTGTTACAACTCGTCCATGATTATCTTGTATTTATGATTAAGTGGTGTTAGTAAACCCTAACCATGCTCACCCTAGTTATACTTTAACTTGTTATCCATGATACTATGTTAATTTTGTTAACATTACTCACATCTATGGCCTTAGTCTTATTAGAACTATGTCTCATGTATACTTAGGTGTTGTAACATTTTTACTTGTATGTGTTTACCTTATTTGTTACCATGTTCATTTGTAACTTTATTAAGTTTTAGATGTTGTCACATCTTTCATGTATTTGGTTGTTTCCATGTTCATTTTAACTTTGTCTTATACGATCAACATCATGTTTGAATGTTATATTTGTCATTTATAATTGATATCATGGATGAATATCATCCTTGTTCATCTTATGCATATTCACCTATGTTATTCATGTTTACTTTAACTTTGTTAAGTTGTCCTAAGTGATGTTAAGCTTTTTAGCGTTCATACTTCTTTGTTATATTTTGTTTCTAAATCCAAAGGATCGAAAACCTCATTAACCTAATGTCATATGTAGCTTAGCAATACCAAACTTTTCCCTTTGACCTTGTTAGAGTCACCAATCCTTTCAACTTAGACTTAGGGTAGAATTTACAAATCTTTTGACTTTGTTAAGTTCATGTAAGTGTTAAGGCTATAATACTTACCTTCCCCTTTGAACCTTGATCATAATCAATTGTTCTTCACCATTGTTTAGGCATTGTTTGCCATTTTTGTACATAAATAATACCAAGCACTATCCTTTGGATGTAAGTTTTCCTCCAAGCCAAATCCAAGTGTCTACATAAGGAGAGGTTATCAAAATCAACTCATCATCAGAGCATCTACAAAAACCATCAAGAAAACAAAAGTAAAAAACTTGGAACTCCATTGTTTTTCAAGAGACCATTTCTTCGAATCTCACTATTCCTTCAGCCTCTTTGCAATTTTTCAACACAAACACATTCCGTACACTAAATATAATTTTTTGAATGCATCAAAACTCGACTGTAACACTTCAAACTTCATAACCACAAATCAAAATCCATATCTGCAACTTGATCTGGGTAGAGAGATTCAAGTCACCTTAAGGAAAAGTAAGCATACAATTAGACTCCTGGGGACTCGAGGAAGCTGTAGGCATCATCATTCCATCACTGCAAGTAGATTAAAAGGGGAAACAAACTCTCTTTGTTAAGTAAAATGTTCATTTATAGAACTCCATGTTATGAGCATCATTTCAATCATTTATTAATACCAATATACTTTCCATGATGTAAGGAACAAAAGCCCTAAACCATTTATCATTGATTGATGATCATTATCATTTAATTTCAAATTTAGGTTTTGTTTCATTCCTGGTTATTGACAACATTCATGATTTATAGTTAAAATAAATGTAAGTTGTTGATATATTTGGAATCCTCATGAAATTCTGATCAAGATGCTATATCTACTTGTTTGATTTGGTGCAAAAATGGGGAAGTTTCATTTAAAAATAATAATAAAGTTAAAGCAACAATGTCCCGAGGAAGAAGATGAAGTTTTGTGCGTCTTATAAATTTAAAATTTAATTTTAATATTTGTTATGTTCGGTCCGTGTTTATGAGACGGTGCATATGTAGCTCAGATGGTTAAGTGTTTGGTTGTGGATGTAGTGGTCAGGGGTTTAACACCTATTGACCTATATTTGGCTTCCCTTGTTTTTTTTTTTTTAAAAATTCTTTCCTTTTCTTTCTTTTTTTAAAAGCTAATATTTTCAAAAAAAAACTCCAAAAATATTTTATTTTTATTTAATATATTTATTCATTTTATTATTTAAGGTTTCATTTTAATTTTATTTGTTTATGATTATATGTTTTATTTATGCCTAGAGTTGATATTACCTCTCTGCAACAAGTATGAATCAAATGATGTATTTACCCGTACCTCTAACTTCCTTATACAGTGAATTAGGAGTCACATGTGAGAATAGTGCACTGTACTATGTCACCAGATGATTTGGCAATTGCACTCACCCATTACAAAGGGTCTAAAGTCCAATTGGAGACTGCTGGTAGCCTGTAAAGTAGTTGTGCATGTAGCTGAACTTGCTTCATGCATGCATAGCATGCTGACACCCACATGGCGGTACAACGTGCTTAGACTGCACCTTGTCTCCATGTGGGTTGGCGACTTCATTTAATGCATTTAACCCTATCGCAAATTCATGTGGCAAATTTGTTACGTGTCTCATGCATATTAATATGTTCTCAGGCATGCAGACATAAGTAGAAACCAAAACAAGCAAAATTATTAAATCTTTAACAAGTGCTTTTACTATGTCATCTTCACCGAGATGCTTTATTAACGCCCACTACAATGGAGATACATATGTCTCTGATGACATTGGGTTTGGTTTTTAAAACACTAATACTGTCTGGTTCACAATCAATAGAAACACGAGTTTCTTGTATTTCAAAGAAAGATTGGAATCAAAAACAGGGTTTGGTCCTATATCCCAAATAATATATCAAAACCCAGTTTTTTTTAAAACCAACCAAGTTAAGTTTTATCCACTTAAAGTGTGAGATGATGAAGATGCTGGAAATATGTTCGCTAGTCATGAACATTCTGGTTTCAACTATATTGAGTTGTATACGTTCCTCCAACAAAATATTCCATCTTAACAGTCTCAGATCATCGATCAATCAACAGGTGTAGACTCAAATGAAACCGAAACTGAATTTCATATGAAACTAAACTGGAGGTCAACATCGTTGATGTAGAAGAGGAAGGAAATGAGACGCTGGTCGATCAACTGTTGAACAATGATTGATGATGATGAACAAGTGCCAATACCTCTAGGTCATGTATATTTCCTGCCTCAACATATGACATACTTGGACTTGCAAGACGATGAGAGATCATTAAATATGTTTTATAACTCATATGTACAGTCAGAGAATGAACTAAAAGTGGAAGACAACTTTCGTACCAAGGAAGAGTGTGTACGAGCCATTAAAAAATATCACATGGCTAACTCTATTGATTTCAATGTACATCGAACTGATTCGAGAAGGCATGTCATTATTTGTTAGAATCCACTATGCAAGTTTCGGCTTGCTGCGTCTTATAACAAGAGAAGTGATTCATGGAAAGTAGCTTCCATAGAGCTACCTCACAGTTGCACTGCCACAAATATTGTCCAGGATCATCGAAAGCTAAGTGCAAAATTGATATGTCAAAACACTTTGCCGCTTGTTAACAAGGATTCATTAGTGAAGGTGAGTATAATAATCTTTCATATCGTGACGTGGTATAATTATAATCCCTCGTACAAGAATGCGTGGATTGCAAGGACAAAATCTATTGAACAAATATCTGGCAACTGAGAGGATTCGTACAAGGAATTACCGCGATTTTTGGTAGCGCTAAACACCTACACACCGGGAACTGTTGCAATCATGCAGACAATGCCGGCATGTAGGCTAGATGGAATTATTATTGATGGAAATGTCATTTTTCACCGTCTTTTTTGGTCGTTTTAACCATGCATAAGAGGTTTTGTATTCTGCAAACCTATTATTAAAATTGATGGAACGCGGCTCTACGGAAAATACAAGGGCACCTTGCTTATGGTTGTTGCACAAGACGAAAACAATAATGTCTTTCCCATAGCCTTTGATCTGGTTAAGGGTGAAACCACTTCTTCTTGAAGTTTCTTCCTTAAGAATCTCAGCACACATGTAGCTCCATAACTCAATCTCTGTTTGATTTTAGACAAGCATGCTGCTATAGAAAGTGCTTACAATAACCATGATAACAAGTGGAATAATTCTCCTTCTACCCATGTATATTGCATTAGACATATTGCACAAAACTTCATGCGTCCAATCAAAGACAAGAACCTTCGCAAAAAAGTTGTGAATGTCGGGTAGGCACTAACTCAACCTACATTTTAATATTATTTTAACGAAATTATGATGTCAAATGTAGATGAAGGAAGCTGATTGGATAATATTCCACTGGAAAAGTGGACAAGGGCTTTTGATGGTGGATGTCGTTGGGGCCACATGAAGACAAACCTTGTGGAGTCCATGAATGGGGTATTCAAAGGAACTAGAAACCTTCACATCACCGCTTTGGTGAGATCAACCTATTATACGTTGACATCACTTTTTGCAACAAGAAGCGAAAGATGGAGTGTCGTGTTAATGTCGGGTTAACTATTCAGTGAAAGCATAATGAAATTGATGAAAGGGGATACTATCAAAGCCAACATACATCCAGTTACAGTTTTTGACCTTCATAGGCAAACATTCAGTGTACAAGAAACAATGGACCATAATAAGGGGAGACCCAATTTATTCTATGTTATCAGACTAAACAGATGTTGGTGTGACTGTGGCAAGTACCAGGCCTTCCGGGTACTTTGCTCACATGTTATTGCGGCATGCGCACATGCTCGTCAGGATGCTTATAGCCATATATCTGATGTTTACAAGGAAATTAATATTATGAATGTCTACAACGAAGGCTTCACAATACTACCAATGGAGGAATATTGGCCTCCATACCAAGGGGGCATAGTTTGACACAATGATGAGATGCGAAGAAAGAAAAAATAACGCCCAAACAGCAAGCGTATAAGAACCGAAATGGATACAGCTGATAAAATGATAAGATTATGCAGTATATGTCGGTAGTCCGGACACAACCGAAAAATTGTCCCAATGTAGGAGCAACCTCTGCATCATGAGTCTTTAGTTTATCCTTTCAATTGTTGTAACCATGAATTTTCATATATTAATCAGTCTTTGTTACAACAATGTTAACAACAAACAACACATATTGCGAACTAACAATAGACAACATATAAAACAGATTAAAGCAAACAAACATAAAACATTTCTAACTATAAAACACTTCTAACTGATTACAACAATCAAATTAATTTCATTCGGTCTAAACATGACTTTCCTCGCATCCTTGTCAGTCTTAACGCAAACTCATCTGCGCAGGTGATTAAGTCTCTCGATACTTCAAATTTTTCCCCTTCATCAATGTCTCCTTCTAACCACTCATCGCGTAGCACTATTTCGGGAGTACTCCCTCATAGTCCCTCACTACGTCCTAATAAAGGCCAAAGTTGGGTTGAGGTAACTACGGTCCTCAATCATAGGCTCCAAGGTCGAAAATAGTGAGTGTCTTCACGACTACTCGTTCAACAGTACTATCTCGAGAGGGCCTCAATTGAGCGGGATTCTCGATTTAACTTAGTCGGGATTCAACTCCCTATAACCCTCCTCGAATATATCACCATCCTATCTTAATTTCTCTCAAGTTCGGGTGTAGAACTTTATCTCACCACTCAAGGATAACAACCCAAAAGAACAAACACAAGAGAAGGTAAACAATTAGGCAAGTAAGAATATATATAAAGCAGTAAACAAATAAATAAAGCAAGATAGGGAAACCCACTAAGGTATCCCCAGTGAAGTCGCCATTTCCGTCGCGGTGAAATTTGGATACCAAAGTATTAATTAGTTTGAATCGTTAATTCAATTTGCAACCAATCTTTGATTTGTCCAAAGGAAGGGATAAATATCAAAATTCCCATAATGCAATGCAAATGCAAGAGAGTTTTAGGTTCGGGGGTTGGTTAAACTTAGGGAAGGTACTAGCATCCTAAGATTCTGTAGTACTCTACAGGAACCTCTTGTTTTTTGTTTGTTTATTGCTAAGTGTTATCTGCTTAATGGTTAAAGACCTAGGGGTTTATTTCTAAGTATACTCGATAAGATATCGCATCTTATGCCTACATATCCTTACGGGAGTGGAATCAGAGTATTTGTAGTTCCCCTAAAGGGTTAGAGGAGTTCTTTGACTGTGGTCAAAGTTCCTACGGGTTTAGGGTAGTTGGTTGATTGGTTTTAGGAGAAGAGATGAGTCTTCATTTTAAGAGATATGTAACCGCCACAGATGTAAGAAATTGTATTGTTGTGGGGTGGATATTCTATCTCGCTTAAGATGATTAACATTTTTCTCTAATGTGTTTTGAAATAACTGTATTGTGTTGATTGTTTGTTTCTATGTTGTAAAGATAAAGACAAGACCCTTCCCATGGGGTAGGATTTATCTTAAGTGATCGACTTGAATGGGATCAAGGATCATGGGGAAAATGATGCAAAATATGATAATGAAAATTACTGTAAGATAAATTGCGGAAATAAACCATACACACGCATGAAAGCGCTAAGTGTGTGAATTGTGAATGTGCCGTGAATGTGAGGTGTGATTGATTAAATTGTTTGCGATGTTGATTGATTAAGTTGATTTTAGTTTGAATTATAAGAAAATGTTGATTTGAGTGAATTGATTTTAGTACAAGTTGATTTAGTTATACTAGTTTTAAATAAGAGGTTTTAATAAGTGATTTTATTTTATCATCTTATCTTAAAAAAACTGAAATATGAAATGATTTATTTTAATAAAAGTTATGGTTATTATTATTAGAAAACAAAATATATATATTTATGAAAATGATTTTTCTATTATAAAAAAAAGTTTTTTAGTTTAAGTTACATAAAAAGTTTGTTATTATTAATCATGAAATTATTTCAATTATTATATTATAAAGGTTTATAAAAAAGAGGGATCTTAATTATTATAAAAAAAAAGCTAAAAGTTGATTTTAGATTAAAAAGAGTTTATTATTATTTTGAAAAGTTATTTTAAATATGTAAAAGAAAGGAACAAATAGCATATCATTTATTAATTTAGAAAAAAAGTTTACTAGTTATCTTAAATAAAAAGATAATTAAAAATAATTAACCGGTCAAAAAAAATATTGGTTTAAATAAAAATGATTAAGGTTGATTTATTTTTTTTAAAAAACTGATTAAAGTGGTTATTAAGGTGATCAAGCGAGGGTTAATAGTATTTTGTAGTGATTGTGTGTGATTAGTGTTGTTGTGTGTGCAGGTACACAATTAATTACAATCAGAAGCAAAAGACAAAAACGAGAAAAAAAAAAGATGAACCCTAGCCCCCAAATCCCTTTCGTCCTCTCTCTTTCGATTCTCCTTCGTCTCGTGAGTTCACCGTTTTCTTCTTCCTCCGTCTCCCAATCTATTTTCAATCCTGAAACATAAAAAAACAGATCAAAAGCTTCAATATATATGACACAAACAGAGGGATTACCGCGAGCTATGGACGACGATGGCGAATTCTTTAATGCGGACGGGGGTTTGTCGCGGCGGCTCTGTGGATTCGCGGACGGATATGTTGTTCTCGGTGGGATTCCGACGATGGTGAAGGTTTAAGGGAGGATCTGTGGAGATTATCGGTGGAGCTTAAGATAAACATTCCCAATTCGTGCGAACATGTCTAGGCGGGTTTTGAAATAGTTTATGACCATGTCCCCTTGTAATTATGAGGATTGGTGGTGAGGTTTAAACTAATTTGGAAATGAAGGATTTCTTGTTCTATCAGTGTGAACATGTTTGGTTACTGTTGGGAAGAATTCAATCTGTCTGAAACATGTCTAATATGATGTTATTGGCTATTAATCAATGTTTGTGATCGTTTGCATAATGATGCGGTTAAGGTGGGAGCTCAGGTGTTGGCTTCGACAACAGGAATATAGGAATCCTCCCTCTTGCGTGGGAGTAAGAATAATCGTCTCCATAATCATTCAAATATGCAAATCTTGAAATGAATTCTTGTGACCCGGTAGTCATATTGGAAGGTTTTCACCGTGACAGATTTCCTTGCTTTTCTTTTCAAAATGCCAAATTATCAATGGTAGCATGTTTTGTTTTGATGGTGATAAAAGCTCTTCTATTCTTGTTTCAGCACGTCTTCGACATGTCGGCAGAAGTTTGAAGTGGTTGGTAATTATCAAGGCTATTTGCTTCTGGATTGGAGTTGATGGATAAGTTCGAGAGCCAGAAATGATGAAGGTAAATTGCTCGGAACACCTTCCGATTCTTCGGTTACTTTTATTTTTCTTTAAACTGATGCGCCTCAATTCCTGTTTATTTCTTTATACGTTGCTTGTTATGACTTTCCTTGTTCTTCACTAATTATGTAGATTCCATTCGAGTGTTCTATGTTTATAACCTATTGGTTCTTGTTTCATGTATACTTGACAACAACATCTGGAGTTGTTTTGTGTTCAAAGAAAAGCTTACAAAGTCGTAACGAATGAAGTCGTGGGCGCGGTGCTTCAATATTATGCTCAACAGAAACGATGTTGGCTGGGCTTTAAATCAAGAAGGGGATCAACACAGTTGCGGTGTCTACTAGGTTGTAATCTCCTTTTTCTCTTTGTTCGGTAACAATTATCGGATTGAGTTGATAACCTATCTTATTCTACAGGTGAAAATTGGGAGAGGCAGAGGATAAGTCTAATGCGGCGGATTTAGGAGTCGGATTTACATGTTACTGGTAGGGTCAAATTCCTCTGTAATGTTGTTAAGGTATCACCAATAAATTCTGGTTTGGGCAACATAGCAGCATCCATCCCACCACTTAAAGAAAACGGCTTGTGGCATCCCATGTTAACATCTATTGCGGCAACATCGTTACGTACTAACTGAGCAGCAGTCAGGGCCCTTACAGCATCAGATGTGCCTATCTGAAACACAACTCTACCTTTCTTGATTACAGGTTCTAAACACAACACTTTCCGTTCCTTCTCCGCAAAATCAGTGGATCCAAAGAGTTCGTTGATTCTGCGGTCACATTCAGATAGCTATAGTTATCTTGGTGATATTTCCATGTGATTGCCTGTACGCACCTGCTATTGGAGTATTGCAATGTTACGGTGGCTTGTCCGTTTCGCTTTAGTAAGGACATTACAATTTCCACAATCTTTATAATTCATTTCCACCTCTGGTGACTGTGCTGAAATGGACTGTCTTAGAAAGTAGAAAGCAACTTATCCGTCTTAGATTCTGAAAATATTTCACAAATAGAATGTAATCCCTCATTTATTGTTTCAGGATCAAAAGCTGGAAGTTTTAAAAATCTGGCGACATTGAGAAAGTTGTGAATATGGTAGGCTCTAATAATTCTTGCTTGCTTTGTGACTTGTTTTACGCAGGAAGACGAGGATGTCACCGAATGGGGCTGAGACTTGAGTTCGAAAGCCGGAAACGATGAAGGTTCATTTCACAAGACATCTTCAAATTCTGTTACTATCCCTTTTACTTAAACTGATGTGCCTCACTTCTTGTTTTGGAAGGTAGTATCATGCCGTGTGCTGAAAATGCGGCTGGATTTCGAATATGGGAGATGATAATCAGGGCACGAAAGCTTGGAACTCGAAGACCAAAATTCAAAAACCAAAGGTAGTCACTTTGTATTTGATATTCATTTCCTTACGTGTCGAGAGGCTTGCCGATGGTTTCAAGAATTTGCAAGGACAGCACCTCTAGAGCTTACTTTCGAATTGTCTTCTTTGACAGGACCAACCATGGACAGTGAAGTGCGGTTGTACTGATAAAGGTTATACTGATAAATGCTGTTGTGCCGGTAAGTTCTTAAAAGAGTGTATTTGCTCAAACTTGTCCGAACATAACTTATTCTTCCTAGTTAATTCCCTCTAAATTACTCTTTCCAACTGCAGCTTCAGCGGCTTTGGTGCAGAACTGCCACCGTTTGATGACGACATACCTCAATAAGAGCAGAAGTGGCGCACGCCCTATGCTGGATTCGGTTCTAATTTTTCTTCAAAGGAGCATAGATAAAATGGCGGCCTCTGATGGCGTCGACATCTTCGGCAAGAAACCCCACACTCAAGTTGTCATGAAGAGCTCGCTTCCATCGGCAAAGTTAATGAATGTCGAAGTTTGTTGATGGAGCGTATTGTGGTATCTACGATGAAGTTGACGGAATGAGGAGAATTTGAGCTGGTTGTATCAGAAAAAAAAACTCTAGATCAAGGTGCTATTATGTTTCATTCAGGGGACTGGATTTGTCCTGTGGGGGGTTCATACGTAGCCGTGGCTAAGCCAAGTTGTAACCGTCCCAGTTTGTAGTATCTTTATTATCAGGTCTTGTATATTTCCACAGTTCCTGCCTGAATTTGGCCTTTCTAAATCTTGAAACGGATTTTTATAGCAATATGTGAAATCCTTGGCGTAATTCTAGAATTTGATTTTAACCTTTGAAATTGCACTATGAATCTTAGCTTGAACCAAAATCTTGTATTCCTCTCTTGAATTCGTCTTGTAATTGTAATGTTTCGTATCCTGAACTTGGTTTGGGCCTGACCCTTGAACACTTCTTAGCTTGGAAATTAAACTCATAGTCTTAAAACTTTAATCGTGAACCCCTGGCTTTCATTCTTGCACCATGACCGATACCTCACACTTCTACAGTCTGATCTAGATTTTTGATGAGATATAGCCCGAAAGTCCATTAAAGATATCTTAAAGTATAGATCCACGAATGGCCCAAGGGCGAAGAGATGATTACGGAAATGGTGCCTATATTAGGATCAATTGGCTATGCCCGGGAGGATTGGATCGTGATCGTAATCTCCTTGTGAACTTAATACACCTGCATACCCTCGTGAGTCATAACAAATACGCGTACAAAAGTCAAAAAAGAAAACACGTAACAAAACGAAGGAGGTGAAATCTGAAGGTCAAAAATTAGGGTGCAACAGATGCCCCTATTTAAGTTACTTCTATCTGGAGATATGAAGATCGAGATCTTTGTCTCAACGAGATAGAAGGGACTTAAATACATTGTACGAATTTTTGGCCATAAGAAGCCACCGAATGCAAATGATATGCAATGATATGAGAATGCAAGACAAACGGTCATGTGGGGAAATGGCGCTACAGGGGGGAGAAACTAAACATGGCGCACGGGAAGAACAGGCTCAGCGGAGCGAGACTTCACGAGAAGAGACAACGATCAGCATCGTGGGTTCTCCAAAATAAAGATAGATATAATGATACCACCAGGAGTACAGTAGCTTGGACGGTGAAACGAGATCTTGAAGGTGGAGGGTGGCCCACTACCAACGTGTGGCAGCCTAGACAAAGGTATCCGGTTGAAGCAAAGAAACGCATGTTACTTACTATCAAACATATGATAGCCTATGCATAGGTAAACACAAAGGAAAAGATGACCTACTACCAGTCTTGGCAGCCTGAGCAAAGGTATCTGACCAAAAAGGATGATATATTACCTATTATCAAATGTATGATAGCCTAAGCAAAGGTAATAACCCAAAGGAGGAAAGATCACTTACTACCAAACGTATGGCAGCCTAAGAACAAGTGTCAAAACGAAACGTGTTACCTACTATCAAACATATGATAGCCTAAGAAAAGGTGAACACAAAAAGAAAGGTGTATTACCTACTATCAAACGTAGGATAGCCTAAGCATAGGTAGTAACCCAAAGAAGGAGAGGTCACTTACTACCAAACGTTTGGCAGCCTAAGAAAAAGTGTCTGACCAAAATGATATGTGTTACCTACTATCAAACATATGATAGCCTAATCGAAGGTAATAACCCAAAGAAGGAGAGATCACTTACTACCAAACGTATGGCATCCTAACAAAAAGTGTCGAACCAAAATGATATGTGTTACCTACTATCAAACATATGATAGCCTAAGGAAAGGTGAACACAAAAAGAAAGGCGTATTACCTACTATCAAATGTATGATAGCCTAATCGAAGGTAATAACCCAAAGAAGGAGAGATCACTTACTACCAAACGTATGGCAGCCTAAGAAAAAGTGTCTAACCAAAATGATATGTGTTACCTACTATCAAACATATGATAGCCTAAGGAAAGGTGAACACAAAAAGAAAGGCGTATTACCTACTATCAAATGTATGATAGCCTAATCGAAGGTAATAACCCAAAGAAGGAGAGATCACTTACTACCAAACGTATGGCAGCCTAAGAAAAAGTGTCTAACCAAAATGAAATGTGTTACCCACTATCAAACATATGATAGCCTAAGAAAAGGTAAACACAAAGGAAAAGATGACCTACTACCAATCTCGGCAGCCTAAGCAAAGGTATTTGACCCAAAAAAGGATGGTATATTACCTACTATCAAATGTATGATAGCCTAAGCAAAGGTAATAACCCAAAGAAGGAAAGACCACTTACTACCAAACGTATGGCAGCCGGAGAAAAAGTGTCTGTCCAAAAGACGGTATTGGAGACTGTAAAGCTTCAATAGTGATCTCTGAAAAAGATATAGGCCAGTTGGTCTTCTCAAATAAAGAGACACCAATTGTGATAAACTTTACTGAACTTCTCAGAAGAGATGTCATTTGATAGAATTATTCTTGTGATGAACTCACTGGGGAAATCATTCCTGGAGAGTATTTCTTGTTGTAGTTTGTAAAATGTTCTGTGAACTCTCAAATAAAGAGAGGTGTCTTGTAATGTCTTCGGCAAACTTCTCTGGTGGATTTCCAAAGGGATTCCATTTGATGAGTTGATAATTTTGATAAATCCACTAGAGATGGATAAACTGTCCTGAAGAGACTGCCATTTGTCGTTTTGAAGGGAATCCTGGTCGAAACGAGTTGCTCAAATAAAGAGGATTTTTGCAGTCCAGATGCCAATTGTTGAGGAATTCTGATAATATGGTGGAGAAATATCTATCTTCAATATTTATCTTCATAAAGACTCTTCCTGGGGAGCAAAGTGCAAAATAGATGCACACTTAATCCATATTCAAAAGTTGGAGATGTCCACAATGTGATTTCCCGGAACCGAAGTTCAATTCAGGGAATAACTGAAGAGAAACTGTCAAATAAGACCCAACCATTGAGGTGTGAACTCAAATGGGAACGTACTAAAACAACCGTCTTCCATGAGGATCAAGCTTCATGGGGAAATGGAAATATCGTGCTCTTTCTGCCTAAGGATGACAACTCTACTTTGAGGGAGAGGACACACCCAGACACCTAGGGATAACTATAGCCAAAGCAATGGAATAAAACAAAAACAAAGAATGCAAAGAAATACACATGATATGTTGTCTACTTATATGCTATGCGTATGCTCATGCTGACAAACAAAAAGAGGACAAGCGGAGAAGAAATAAACACCTCAAAACGAACATCCGACCAATCTTCGAAGATAGAAGTACCACTAGGGATAGACGGAGAACCAAATGTGGGATCACACTCATCTTCAAGGCTTCAAAATTTCTCTTGGGGAATAGAGATCAATTTATTTGGGGTGTAACATCTTGATAAGTCTGAAAGGCTGTATGAAGACGGAGGTACCCAAACTGAAGTTTCATAGGGGATAAAATAAATATCCTGGGTCAACGTGGTTGTTGATCATGTCAGAGTTGAGCTTCCTGGGGGGTGAAATAAACATCCTCTTCGCCTTAAATTTCAAATGCCCCAAGTCACATGGCTTAGAAAAACATCTCGAGAGGATTTTATAGAAAACATGATGTCCAAATGCCCCACTGTTTTCAAACTCTCTGAGAGATTCACTGAATCTCGACGTAACTGCCCCTGATTGGCGGTATAACTGAGTCTTCCAATTTGTGCTTTAGATGAAGCCAAACTCGTACGAATCAAACCTTTTGGAAAATAACTTGCCCCAGGTCGGCAAAGTCTTCAAACTTCAACAATGATGTCTGTATGTAATCTTTCTAAGATATCAATCAAAATTAACAAGTCAGAAATGTTAATTTTGAAACTGTTAATTCAACACACGTTTGTCTTGAAGTTTTGAAAAAGGGTATCGCAATAACTTGTTATCGAAACCACTAGTTAGGATACAAATTGAACATTATTTATAAAGCCGATTTAATTTGAGCATAGCTCAAGGAGTCAGGAAACAATATCTCATCGAGTATGCTTTCGAACTAAACCTTACTTCAATTAGGACTTTGGAGGGTTGTATCTGGGCTTAGTTTATGACTTGTAAAGTGGAGGAATAAAGGGTTAGTATATTTGTGCCCACCCAATTTGAAAAATGTTCATTCTTTTGATGATACCCGGCCCCAGGCTAAAACGAGGTTTCGATTTGGGAGAAAAAACAGATATTTTCTCAAGGCTTAAAAGAAGGGTTAACTATTTTGGTGTTTAGATGGTTGAAATAATTCCTTACATCATCAGTAGGTTTCTTATTCGAAGCATAGAATAAGATCATGCGTTTTACTTCATCATCCTCCTCCCAATTCTCTGTCAAAGCAAGAGATCGGGTAAAGTTGGCATTATAAAACAATTTGAGTGAAAACGAATGGATTTCTTCAAGACAAACAGTTATTGCATTACTTATTCAAAATAACAAGTTCTTACATGCCAAAAATACTTTTGATCAAAGAAATAAAAAGGAAAAACGCATGAGCAAACAAAATAAACAGCTGATGGGACCTTCTTAGTACTTATATCAGCGTAATGGTATTCCATTCATGATTGGTCTTTCTCTTTTGAAGGTTAGCACTTCATTATCAATTATTTCTTGAACTTTCTCTTGAAAAACTTTGCACTCTTTGATCGAATGCCCCAACACTCCATTGTGAAATTCACAGCTGGTGTTTGGGTTGAACCACGGTGGACGAGAGTTCATGATTCTAGTCTTTTTGGGTGTCATCACCGAGTTTCGGATGAAATAAGACCATAACTGACGGTAAGTCATTGGGATAAGATTAAACCAGCGAATTTCTTCTTTTGGAATATTCATAGGTGCCTTTTGATTCTGAAACTTTCTTCGAACCTGTCGATTCTAATGTCGATCTGGAGATATCATCCTTTGCTTAGGAGGTAGTTGTCGCTTGCGCTGAACAGGCGCTTCATACTGATGTTGAGGACGGGGTACCGAAGTTATGAATTCCAAGGAGGGTCCAATATTGTTTGGAGATATACCCAAATTGTAATTGTATTGCTTCACAAAAGCAAAAGCTAAGTCTTCCTAATACTGAATGTGATTACTTTGTAGCTTCATGTACCACCTCAAGGGTGCCCCACATAAACTTTCTTGAAAGCAGTGAATCATCAGCTTGTCGTTGTCAATGTAAGCAGTCATCTTTCGACAAAACATTGGCAAGTGGTATTTTGGATAGCTGACTCCCTCGTATACTTCGAAGACAGACATCTTGAACTTTGGAGGAATAACTACGCCTGGAACCAAACAAAGGTCATGAGCATCAAGACCGGGTGCATTACCTCCTTTCATCATTTTCCATTGTTCTTCAAGATCAAGAAGTTCTTTCTCAAATGCTATAAGTCTAAGATCGTCCATCTTCATCTTACCACGAACATCAACAAACAGGTTGTCTTGCAAAGGCTGAGGCCTGAAGCCAGTCATGCGATCCATATCTTTTGTTCTCTTTGTTATCCTTAAGTAATACTTCGAGCTTGGTCAGATGGGCGAGATGTCAACTGACAGACAAAGACAGAAGACCGAATGAGGACGCAAAGGAGAAGAGACACATGCATATGCAAATGCTAAATGCAGAATGCTAATGCAAAAAATGCAGATGCAGGAGATGAAAGGTTTCATGGAACTCGAGTATTTATAAACGTTACAGAGTACTAGAAAATTCATTTATTTATTTTTGATATTGGATTACGTAGGAACATTCTCATAAAAGTCCTAACATAATAGATAAATAAAAGCTAATAAAAGTCCTGAGGAAGTCCTTCATCGCGCTTGGTGATTTGTTCCTCCGCTTGGATCTTCTTGAATATAAGTTTTGTTGATGATCGACGTCTAAAGATTAGTTTGATAGAGGAAAATAAATCCTCCATCTATTCCTTTGTCCTTGTTGGAATTAAGGAGGGGATTCCTTGTTCACTTGGATCTTCAATATTGATGAGAGTCTTTTGAACTTTGTTTGATCTTCAATAATAAAGGAAGTCTCTCGTATTCAATTTTTTGAGTTTTCTTCAATCTGAGCTCCTACTTCCTTAGGCCATCCAAGTTAGGACTCTTAAAAGAATGTTTCAAAATATTTTTCTTTTTGTAATCCATATTGGTTTCTATAATGTTTATAAATAAACTAGAAATCCCATGAAACCGATGCAATATGGTGCTTTATGAATGCAGAAAACACAAGCAAGCACATAGATAAACAAGGATAAACAAACAAGGGGGACCCTAGGTTTGCAACGAGCATGAAGCCAAGGGTATACCCGTTCCCAAAGGATGTGGACTAAAGGTTGTTTGTTCCTATAGAACAAGGTTCTAAAGAGGTTCCCAAAGTCATTAGTCCATCTTTCAGATATTATCAATTTCTCAACTAACTCGAAGATTAATAATATTCTCAAGAGAACTTCTTTTGAGTGTAGCATCGCGTAGCACTATTTCGGGAGTACTCCCTCATAGTCCCGCACTACGTCCTAATAAAGGCCAAAGTTGGGTTGAGGTAACTACGGTCCTCAATATCATAGGCTCCAAGGTCGAAAATAGTGAGTGTCTTCACGATTACTCGTTCAACAATACTATCTCGAGAGGGTCTTAATTGAGCGGGATTCTCGATTTAACTTAGTCGGGATTCAACTCCCTATAAGCCTCCTCGAATATATCACCATCCTATCTTAATTTCTCTCAAGTTCGGGTGTAGAACTTTATCTCACCACTCAAGGATAACAACCCAAAAGAAAAAACACAAGAGAAGGTAAACAATTAGGCAAGTAAGCAGATATATAAAGCAGTAAACAAATAAATAAAGCAAGATAAGGAAACCCACTAAGGTATCCCCAGTGAAGTCGTCATTTCTGTCGCGGTGAAATTTGGATACCAAAGTATTAATTAGTTTGAATCGTTAATTCAATTTGCAACCGGTCTTTGATTTGTCCAAAGGAAGGGATAAATATCGAAATTCCCATAATGCAATGCAAATGCAAGAGAGTTTTAGGTTCGGGGGTTGGTTAAACTCAGGGAAGGTACTAGCATCCTAAGATTCTGTAGTACTCTACAAGAACCTCTTGTTTTATGTTTGTTTATTGCTAAGTGTTATCTGCTTAATGATTAAAGACCTAGGGGTTTATTTCTAAGTATACTCGATAAGATATCGCATCTTATGCCTACATATCCTTACGGGAGTGGAATCAGAGTATCTGTAGTTCCCCTAAAGGATTAGAGGAGTTCTTTGACTGTGGTCAATGTTCCTACGGGTTTAGGGTAGTTGGTTGATTGGTTTTAGGAGAAGAGATGAGTCTTCATTTTAAGAGAGATGTAACCGCCACAGATGTAAGAAATTGTATTGTTGTGGGGTGGAGATTCTATCTTGCTTAAGATGATTAACATTTTTCTCTAATGTGTTTTGAAATAACTGTATTGTGTTGATTGTTTGTTTCTATGTTGTAAAGATAAAGACAAGGCCCTTCCTATGGGGTAGGATTTATCTTAAGTGATCGACTTGAATGAGATCAAGGATCATGAGGAAAATGATGCAAAATATGATAATGAAAATTACTGTAAGATAAATTGCGGAAATAAACCATACACACGCATGAAAGCGCTAAGTGTGTGAATTGTGAATGTGCCGTGAATGTGAGGTGTGATTGATTAAATTATTTGCGATGTTGATTGATTAAGTTGATTTTAGTTTGAATTATAAGAAAATGTTGATTTGAGTGAATTGATTTTAGTACAAGTTGATTTAGTTATACTAGTTTTAAATAAGAGGTTTTAATAAGTGATTTTATTTTATTATCTTATCTTAAAAAAACTTAAATATGAAATGATTTATTTTAATAAAAGTTATGGTAATTATTATTAGCAAACGAAATATATATATTTATGAAAATGATTTTTCTATTATAAAAAAAAGTTTTTTAGTTTAAGTTACATAAAAAGCTTGTTATTATTAATCATGAAATAATTTCAATTATTATATTATAAAGGTTTATAAAAAAGAGGGCTCTTAATTATTATAAAAAAAAGCTAAAAGTTGATTTTAAATTAAAAAGAGTTTATTATTATTTTGAAAAGTTATTTTAAATATGTAAAAGAAAGGAACAAATAGCATATTATTTATTAATTTAGAAAAAAAGTTTACTAGTTATCTTATATAAAAATGTAATTAAAAATAATTAACCGGTTAAAAAAAAGATTGGTTTAAATAAAAAAGATTAAGGTTAATTTATTTTTAAAAAAAAACTGATTAAAGTAGTTATTAAGGTGATTAAGCGAGGGTTAATAGTATTTTGTAGTGATTGTGTGTGATTAGTGCTGTTGTGTGTGCAGGTACACAATTAATTACAATCAGAAGCAAAAGACAAAAACGAGAAAAAAAAAAAGATGAACCCTAGCCCCCAAATCCCTTTCGTCCTCTCTCTTTCGATTCTCCTTCGTCTCGTGAGTTCACCATTTTCTTCTTCCTCCGTCTTCCAATCTATTTTCAATCCTGAAACATAAAAAAACATATCAAAAGCTTCAATATATATGACGCAAACAGAGGGATTACTGCGAGCTATGGACGACGATGGCGAATGCTTTAATGCGGACAGGGGTTTGTCGCGGCGGCTCTGTGGATTCGCGGACGGAAATGTTGTTCTCGGCGGAATTCCGACGATGGTGGAGGTTTAAGGGAGGATCTGTGGCGATTATCAGTGGAGCTTAAGATAAACACTCCCAATTCGTGCGAACATTTGTAACAAGGTTTGGATCTGTTTTGGAATTCTCATGAATGCTTTCCCCTTTTATTGATTTTCGAAATTCTTATTCTAATCAATTCAAGATCTTCTGTTGAAAACATTCCCAATTCGTGCGAACATGTCTAGGCGGGTTTTGAAATAGTTTATGACCATGTCCCCTTGTAATTATGAGGATTGGTGGTGAGGTTTAAACTAATTTGGAAATGAAGGATTTCTTGCTATATCAGTGTGAACACGTTTGGTTACCGTTGGGAAGAATTCAATCTGTTTGAAACATGTCTAATATGATGTTATTGGCTGTTAATCAATGTTTGTGATCGTTTGCATAATGATGCGGTTAAGGTGGGAGCTCAGGTGTTGGCTTCGACAACAGGAATATAGGAATCCTCCCTCTTGCGTGGGAGTAAGAATCATCGTCTCCATAATCATTCAAATCTGCAAATCTTGAAATGAATTCTTGTGACCCGATAGTCATATTGGAAGGTTTTCACCGTGACTGATTTCCTTGCTTTTCTTTTCAAAATGCCAAATTATCAATGGTAGCATGTTTTGTTTTGATGGTGATAAAAGCTCTCCTATTCTTGTTTCAGCACGTCTTCGACATGTCGGCGGAAGTTTGAAGTGGCTGGTAATTATCAAGGCTGTTTGCTTCTGGATTGGAGTTGATGGATAAGTTCGAGAGCCAGAAATGGTGAAGGTAAATTGCTCGGAACACCTTCTGATTCTTCGGTTACTTTTATTTTTCTTTAAACTGATGCGCCTCAATTCCTGTTTATTTCTTTAGACGTTGCTTGTTCTGACTTTCCTTGTTCTTCACTAATTATGTAGATTCCATTTGAGTGTTCTATGTTTATAACTTCTTGGTTCTTGTTTCATGTATACTTGACAACAACATCTGGAGTTGTTTTGTGTTCAAAGAAAAGCTTACAAGTTCGTAACGAATGAAGTCGTGGGCGCGGTGCTTCATTATTATGCTCAACAGAAACGATGTTGGCTGGGCTTTAAATCAAGAAGGTGATCAACACAGTTGCGGTGTCTACTAGGTTGTAATCTCCTTTTTCTCTTTGTTCGGTAACAATTATCGGATTGAGTTGATAACCTATCTTATTCTACAAGTGAAAATTAGGAGAGGTAGAGGACAAGTATAATGCGGCGGATTTAGGAGTCGGATTTACATGTTACTGGTAGGATCAAATTCCTCTGTAATGTTGTTAAGGTATCACCAATAAATTCTGGTTTGGGCAACATAGCAGCATCCATCCCACCACTTAAAGAAAACGGCTTGTGGCATCCCATGTTAACATCTATTGCGGCAACATCGTTACGTACTAACTGAGCAGCAGTCAGGGCCCTTACAACATCAGATGTGCCTATCTGAAACACAACTCTACCATTCTTGATTACAGGTTCTAAACACAACACTTCTCGTTCCTTCTCCGCAAAATCAGTGGATCCAAAGAGTTCGTTGATTCTGCGGTCGCATTCGGATAACTATAGTTATCTTGGCGATATTTCCATGTGATTGCCTGTACGCACCTGCTATTGGAGTACTGCAATGTTACGGTGGCTTGTCCGTTTCGCTTTAGTAAGGACATTACAATTTCCACAATCTTTATAATTCATTTCCACCTCTGGTGACTGTGCTGAAATGGATTGTCTTGGAAAGTAGGAAGCAGCTTATCCGTCTTGGATTCTGAAAATATTTCACAAATAGAATGTAATCCCTCATTTATTGTTTCAGGATCAAAAGCTGGAAGTTTTAAAAATCTGGCGACATTGAGAAAGTTGTGAATATGGTAGGCTCTAACAATTCTTGCTTGCTTTGTGACTTGTTTTACGCAGGAAGACGAGGATGTCACCGAATGGGGCTGAGACTTGAGTTCGAAAGCCGGAAACGATGAAGGTTCATTTCACAAGACATCTTCAAATTCTGTTACTATCCCTTTTCCTTAAACTGATGTGCCTCACTTCTTGTTTTGGAAGGTAGTATCATGCCGTGTGCTAAAAATGCGGTTGGATTTTGAATATGGGAGATGATAATCAGGGCACGAAAGCTTGGAACTCGAAGACCAAAATTCGAAAACCAAAGGTAGTCACTTTGTATTTGATATTCATTTCCTTACGTGTCGAGAGGCTTGCCGATGGTTTCAAGAATTTGCAAGAACAGCACCTCTAGAGCTTACTTTCGAATTGTCTTCTTTGATAGGACCAACCATGGACAGTGAAGTGCGGTTGTACTGATAAAGGTTATACTGATAAATGCTGTCGTGCCGGTAAGTTCTTAAAAGAGTGTCTTTGCTCAAACTTGTCCGAACAGAACTTATGCTTCCTAAATAGGTCTAACTCACTAAACACACCATGTAGTTTTTCTATAGGCTTGAGTTGAGATATAAGGTGTGAAAAAAAGAACATTCATGGTTTTCTAGATTTTGTGAGAGTATAGTTTGAAATTACTTTCCTGATTCACAACTGTACATCTTCAACATTTTCTTAGCATGTTGAACAACTGTATGTGGAGAGAATTGTTGGAATTAACCCAAAACTTTGAGTAATTCTAAACCAATCTTGATGAATAAGATTCAATCAACCGATTGAAATCCCTTGTTCTTCACTATTCACTTGAGTGAATCAATCACACCTTGATTGCAATAATGATTTCGCGCAGCAATTGTTAATGGAAGAAGAAGAAAGAAAATTAAATAAGAAAGAAGATTAGAGTTTAACAAAATAAGGAAAGAGAAGGATGATTTCTGCAGAGTAACACTCTGCTCTCAAACTGAAAAAATATTATCCAACTGTGCAATTGCACTTTATGTTGCTCCCTAAGGTAAAGCTCAAAATATACAAAGGCCCAAAACTTCTATTTTGGTCTAAGTCAAAATCCTGTGTCAAGCAACCTGCTTTGACACTTCGACATCTAACATAACTCGACACACATTACACTAGGCTAATTTCAACACATCCTTGTTTGTGTCGAGCTACACCTGCTACCTTACAAGGAATTACATTCTCAACAAGAATGAAAAAAATGATTTATAGGTGCTTTAGATAAGACACATAATAGGTGAGAAAATGAACAACTAATTTGAGTCAGATCATACAATTATGATTTGAATCGTAGGAAATAATAACTTATATTAAGGTGATACAATCGTAAAATAGATTGTTAGATTCATATCATGATTTTATACATGTGATTTGAATCAAGTAATCACATGATTTGAATCATAGTTGTTTTATAAAACGTTTGATTAATCCTGATTTAAGTCGTACAATACTTTGATTCACATTAAGGTGGTATGTAATTGAATCACATACTTACTTGATTTGAATCATTAATACAATCTCATACTCCATATTTAAAATTTAATTATTGATTCAAATGATTTGTATGTTGAATTTGAATTGAGCTTGAAAACTCTTTATTTTAAACTTTCTAACTTGTGATTTAAGACACACATATTGACTTTGACCAAATTGATTAATCTAAAAACAAATTGAGCTGGATTCAAATCTAACACAACTCGACACACATTACACTAGGCTAATTTCAACACATCCTTGTTTGTGTCGAGCTACACCTGCTACCTTACAAGGAATTACATTCTCAACAAGAATGAAAAAAATGATTTATAGGTGCTCTAGATAAGACACATAATAGGTGAGAAAATGAACAACTAATTTGAGTCAAATCATACAATTATGATTTGAATCAGAGGAAAGAATAACTTAAATTAAGGTGATACAATCGGAAAATAGATTGTTAGATTCATATCATGATTTTATACATGTGATTTGAATCAAGTAATCACATGATTTGAATCATAGTTGTTTTACAAAACGTTTGACTAATCCTAATTTAAGTCGTACAATGCTTTGATTCAGATTAAGGTGGTATGTAATTGAATCACAGACTTACTTGATTTGAATCATTAATACAATCCCAGACTCCATATTTAAAATTTAATTATTGATTCAAATGATTTGTATGCTGAATTTGAATTGAGCTTCAAAACTCTTTATTTTAAACTTTCTAACTTGTGATTTTAGACACACATATTGACTTTGACCAAACTGATTAATCTAAAAACAAATTGCACTAGATTAAAATCTAATTGAGTGTAAAGGATGACTCAAGGTAAATTTATACAATAAATATTTAAATTATAAATAAATTGACAAAATAAAAAATCAAATTACAAAAATCAAAAAATAAAGTAGAATGTTAAAATACATATGAATTGTACTTTTACCAACTGAACAATTTCACTTATTACTTTAAATATGCCAAAGGATGCTAGGCATTTTACTAAATGACATAATACAAAGGAAATTAAGCAAGTTACTACAAGCAATACTCAACTTTTAACCTTTTAGAGGATCAGGATCTGGTTGGGAAAATATACCAAGCCTATTTTAAGAGACATATTTATCATAATAGTTTATGAATACTTTAATAAATAGGTGTAAGATCAAACAATAATAAATATGGGGCAATACAAAATCATCACCTTCATAAATTATTGATCGTCTATAAGTTTGAAATTTCTCAGACTATTACAACTAACCAAGAAATCATTTTAGGAGGAAATTAGTACATTCATCTCCTTATTATGCACAAGCTAATGGAAAAATATAGGCCACTAATTAAATCGTCGTTGACCTAATCAAGAAGAACATTTAAGAGAAAGGCAATTCATCTTTGACTAGAATTATGATTGTGTAATTTTTTCATATAATTTATATTGATATTAATTATTAAAAAAATTAATATAAATGTTAACTGAAACCATAAATAGTCTCCAAAGTACAAACTTTGAATTGTCATTGATTAATGAAATTTGCTCTTAAATATAGGGAATGAAACCATTTTAGGTGATATCATGTGTACAATTAGAAGGAAAAATATGTCAATCAATAAAAAATCACTAGAAGAACCAATTTGAGGTCATGTGATCTGTAAGATCAAACAATAATAAATATGGGGCAATACAAAATCATCACCTTCATAAATTATTGATCGTCTACAAGTTTGAAATTTCTCAGACTATTACAACTAACCAAGAAATCATTTTAGGAGGAAATTAGTACATTCATCTCCTTATTATGCACAAGCTAATGGAAAAATATAGGCCACTAATTAAATCGTCGTTGACCTAATCAAGAAGAACATTTAAGAGAAAGGCAATTCATCTTTGACTAGAATTATGATTGTGTAATTTTTTCATATAATTTATATTGATATTAATTATTAAAAAAATTAATATAAATGTTAACTGAAACCATAAATAGTCTCTAAAATACAAACTTTGAATTGTCATTGATTAATGAAATTTGCTCTTAAATATAGGGAATGAAACCACTTTAGGTGATATCATGTGTACAATTAGAAGGAAAAATATGTCAATAAATAAAAAATCAGTAGAAGAACCAATTTGAGGTCATGTGATCTGTAAGATCAAACAATAATAAATATGGGGCAATACAAAATCATCACCTTCATAAATTATTGATCGTCTACAAGTTTGAAATTTCTCAGACTATTACAACTAACCAAGAAATCATTTTAGGAGGAAATCAGTATATTCATCTCCTTATTATGCACAAGCTAATTGAAAAATATAGGCCACTAATTAAATCGTCGTTGACCTAATCAAGAAGAACATTTAAGAGAAAGGCAATTCATCTTTGACTAGAATTATGATTGTGTAATTTTTTCATATAATTTATATTGATATTAATTATAAAAAAAATTAATATAAATGTTAACTGAAACCATAAATAGTCTCTAAAATACAAACTTTGAATTGTCATTGATTAATGAAATTTGCTCTTAAATATAGGGAATGAAACCATTTTAGGTGATATCATGTGTACAATTAGAAGGAAAAATATGTCAATCAATAAAAAATCAGTAGAAGAACCAATTTGAGGTCATGTGATCTGTAGAATTAGAAGAAAAAATATATCAATAAATAAAAAATTGCTAGAAAAAACCATTTAAGCTAAAAGGAGGGTTTGAACCTCAAACCTTGTGGTTAAGGTTAGACGCTCTAACCAACTAAGATATTCCAGCTCTTTCAATTAATTGACTTTGACCAAATTTATTAATCTTAAAAGAAATTGCACTCGATTAAAATCTAACTGAGTGTAAGGGATGACTCAAGGTAAATCTATACAGTAAATAATTAAATTATAAACAAATTGACAAAATAAAAAATCAAATTACAAATATCAAAAATTAAAGTAGAATGTTAAAATACATATGAATTATACTTTTACCAACTGAACAATTTCACTTATTACTTTAAATACGCCAAAGGATGCTAGGCATGTCAACTAAATGACATAATACAAAGGGAATTAAGCAAGTTACTACATGCAATACTCAATTTTAAACCTTTTAGAGGATCATGATTTGGTTGGGAAAATATAACAAGCCTATTTTAAGAGACATATTTATCATAATAGCTTATGAATACTTTAATAAATAGGTGTAAGATCAAGCAATAATAAATGTGGGGCAATACAAAATCATCACTTTCATAAATTATTGGATCTAAAAGTTTGAAATTTCTGAGACTATTACAACTAACCAAGAAATCATTTTAGGAGGAAATTAGTACATTCTTTTCCTTATTATGCACAAGCTAATGGAAAAATATAGGCCACAAATTAAATCGCCGTTGAGCTAATCAAGCAGAATATTTAAGAGAAATGCAATCCATCTTTGACTAGAATTATAATTGTATTATTTTTTCATATAATTTATATTGATATTAATTATATAAAAAATTAAAAAAATGCAACTTAAACCATAAATAGTCTCTAAAATACAAACTTTAAATTGTCATTGATTAATGACATATGCTCTTAAATATAGGGAATGAAACTATTTTAGGTGATATCATATGTACAATTATAAGGAAAAATATGTCAATCAATAAAAAATCACTAGAAGAAACAATTTGAGGTCATGTGATGTGTAGAATTAGAAGAAAAAATATATCAATAAAAAATTGTTAGAAAAAACCATTTGAGCTGATGTCATGTGTACAATTAGAAGGAAAAAAAATATGTTAATAAATTAAGGATCACTATAAGGAGGGGTTGAACCTCCGACCTTGTGGTTAATAGTTAGACGCTCTAACCAACTAAGATATTCCAATTGTTTCGATTAATTGATTTTGACCAAATTGATTAATCTTAAAACAAATTGCACTCGATTAAAATTTAACTGAGTGTAAGGGATGACTCAAGGTAAATTTATACAATAAATAATTAAATTATAAATAAATTGACAAAATAAAAAATCAAATTACAAATATCAAAAAATAAAGTAGAATGTTAAAATAGACATAATACAAAGGGAATTAAGCAAGTCAATACAAGTGATACTCAATTTTTAACCAAGTAGAATGTTAAAATAGACATAATACAAAGGGAATTAAGCAAGTCACTACAAGTGATACTCAATTTTTAACCTTTTAGAGGATCAGGATCTCCTGATCGCTACAATAAATAATTAAATTATAAATAAATTGACAAAATAAAAAATCAAATTACAAATATCAAAAAATAAAGTAGAATGTTAAAATAGACATAATATAGATATAATACAAAGGGAATTAAGCAAGTCACTACAAGTGAAAAAAATAAAGTAGAATGTTAAAATAGACATAATATAGATATAATACAAAGGGAATTAAGCAAGTCACTACAAGTGATACTCAATTTATAACCCTTTAGAGGATCAGGATCTCCTGATCGCTAGAAGGACGGGTTGAACCTCCGACCTTGTGGTTAACAGCCACACGCTCACCAATTGAGCTATTCCAGCTGTTTCAATTAATTGACTTTGACCAAATTGATTAATCTTAAAACAAATTGCACTCGATTCAAATCTAATTGAGTGTAAGAGCTGACTCATGTTAAATTTATACAGTAAATAATTAAATTATAAATAAATTGACAAAATAAAAAATCAAATTACAAATATCAAAAATTAAAGTAGAATGTTAAAATACATATGAATTGTACTTTTACCAACTGAACAATTCCACTTATTACTTCAAATACGCTAAAGGATGCTAGGCATGTCAACTAAATGACATAATACAAAGGGAATTAAGCAAGTTACTACATGCAATTTTAAACCTTTTAGAGGATCATGATTTGGTTTGGAAAATATAACAAGCCTATTTTAAGAGACATATTGGGTTTAGGGATAATCAGGTTCGAACTGATGACTTCCACCACGTCAAGGTGACACTCTACCGCTGAGTTATACCCCTTCCCTTGCCCCTATCGAGAAAAAAGACTGACTAATCCTAAGTCAAAAGGTCGAGAAATTCAACGCGACTATTTTTTTTTTACTTAAACAACTTGAATTGGGCCTTCTTTTCACACTCTTACGTATACAAAAAGAATGGGCAAAATTAGATTGAATTGGCAACTGCTCCTATTGGAAATAGGATTGACTATGGATTAGAGCAATATCATATGATTTCATAAAACCAGAGGATTTTCCAGATCTAAATAAAGAAGATTTGGCCCAGTGTTCTATTCAATACGGGTAAAAACCCGACTCCGTATTCTTAAAAATAGAAAAAAATCTGAACTAAGGCAAGATTAAATGGATGAACCCGTTTTTTCTTGTGACAAAGATTTTTTAATTTAAAAAGTAACTGGAGTTACATCATCTATTTTCCCACTAATTAAATCATCTAACAGGAGGGGTTGAACCTCTGACCTTGTGGTTAAGGGCCACACACTCTAACCAATTGAGCTATTCCAACTGTTTCAATTAATGGAGTTTGACTAAATTGATTAATCTTAAAACAAATTGCACTCAATTCAAATCTAATTGAGTGTAAGGGATGACTCAAGATAAATTTATACAAAAAAATAATTAAATTATAAATAAATTGACAAAATAAAAAATCAAACTACAAATATCAAAAAATAAAGTAGAATGTTAAAATACATATGAATTGTACTTTTCCCAACTGAACAATTTCACTTATTACTTCAAATACGCCAAAGGATGCTATGCATGTCAACTAAATGACATAATACAGAGGGAATTAAGCAAGTTACTACAGGCACACGCTCTAACTAACTAAGTTATTCCAGCTGTTTCAATTAATTGAATTTGACCAAATTGTCATTGATTAATGACATGTGCTCTTAAATATAGGGAATGAAAAATCACTAGAAGAAACAATTTGAGGTCATGTGATGGGTAGAATTAGAAGAAAAAGTATAACAAAAAATAAAAAATTACAAATAAAACCATTTGAGGTGATGTCATGTGTACAATTAGAAGGAAAAAAATATATTAATAAATTCAGGATCACTTAGTGGAGGGGTTGAACCCCTGACCTTGTGATTAACAACCACACACTTTAACCAATTGAGCTATTCCAACTGTTTCAAATAATTGACTTTGATCAAATTGATTAATCTTAAAACAAATTGCACTCGATTCAAATCTAATTGAATGTAAGGGATGACTCAAGGTAAATTTAAACAGTAAATAATTAAATTATAAATAAATTGACAAATAATAAATCAAATTACAAATATCAAAAAATAAAGTAGAATGTTAAAATACATATGAATTGTACTTTTACGAACTGAACAATTTCACTTATTACTTCAAATACGCAAAAGGATGCTAGGCAAGTCAACTAAATGACATAATATAAAGGGAATTAAGCAAGTTACTACATGCAATACCCAATTTTTAACCTTTTAGAGGATTAGGATCTGGTTGGGAAAATATAACAAGCCTATTTTAAGAGACATATTTATCATAATAGCTTATGAATACTATAATAAATAGGTGTAAGATCAAACAAAAATAAATGCGGGGCAATACAAAATCATCACTTTCATAAATTATTAGATCGTCTACAAGTTTGAAATTTCTCAGAGATTATTACAACTAACCAAGAATTCATTTTAGGAGGAAATTAGTACATCCTTTTCCTTATTATGCACAAGCTAATGGAAAAATATAGGCCACTAATTAAATCGTCGTTGAGCTAATCAAAAAGAACATTTAAGAGAAAGACAATCCATCTTTGACTAGAATTATGATTGTGTAATTTTTTCATATAATTTATATTGATATTAATTATTTAAAAAATTAATATAAATGTTAACTTAAACCATAAATAGTCTCTAAAATACAAACTTTGAATTGTCATTGATTAATGACATATGCTCTTAAATATAGGGAATGAAACCATCTTAGGTGATTGTTAGCTCGCCAATTCGACGACCCATAGTTTGAGGTTGTTTTGGCCTTTTAGAGGGCCTAGAGGTCCTCCAAAGACTTAGAAAGTTTAGAGTCTTGGAAAGAGGCAGTCGACCGAATTGGTGAATTAAGACCTTCGACCGAAACATCAAAGTGAGATAAATTGAGTTTATTGAAATTCAAATATTGGAGGGATTAGTTATGCTTTCTTATGACTAAGAAGGACAAATGACGCTCATTGGACAAAGGACTACATGCAGTGTGACACTTGTCGAAAATAGATGGCCTAAGGAGGTTATTAGTAGTTATTATTATTATTATAAATAGGAATCTTAGACATAGGGTTCAGTGTGTTGTAATTTACTGTTGTACAAGTCACTCTTAAAATTACTCCAAGTATCCGAGTGTAGAGAAAGAGAGTATTATAGAGAATGTATGTGATGTAAACACACCATTCTTTATCTTTTCAATGAAGTTATCTTGTTTTCCTTACTTTTTGCTAAGTATTTTTCCTTCATTTATCTCGCCTTTCTCTTTGTTTTGCTGCTATTACTTCGACTAAATCTTTATCTTCTAAAAACCTCTATCTCCTTTCTTCTTGGAATTCTTCCTCCTTTCTTTCTTCAAATATAGTGGATAGTTCTGCCCTTTTAAATTGTTTTTCTTAGTATTGTCGAAACACACCTTTTCAGATAAGATTAAAAAAAATAACCTTTAGCACATGTCCTAGGATTTCGTATGGTCGATTATGCAAGTTAGTCAATTTGACACCAAATTGATAGACCAGAGGTTGTTTACCAAAAAACACGGTAAACAAAATGGCACGCCCAATGGGACAGTGCTAAACAAAGAAAGTTTTGTGCAAGATCGTAAAACTTTATAATTATAAGCCTTATCAACCTTTCTTCAAAAACATTTTATGTTACTAAGAAGTGGCAGAATAACCACTGCAAACGAAGAAAGTTTAGTAAGACGTAACATTAGGAACATGGCGACGGAATCCGTTCAGCCAAATGGCCAACAAAATGGCTCTAGTGAAGAAACAAGAATAATGTAACCACAAGTATTATCTTTCAATTGAGTGATGCATGTAGTATTATCTTCATATATGATTATTGTATTTAATTCTTCAGAAGATAAACCACAAGTATTTGTGTGCGCTGAATTAGGATCTCAACTAAACACATTCTCGACTTGCTACATGTAATGCTAAAAGTTTTACATGATTAGATGACGTTGTTGTTATGGTTTATTTCACCGATCTTCGTGAAATCGTTGTACCCCCACATGTGAACAAATAATATTTTTATGATCTACCATTATGAGGATCTGACAAGTAACATGCATCTACATAACCAGTTAATTCGGATATGGATACTTTGATATAAAACAAACCCGTGTCTATTGTACCTCTAAGGTAACGAGGTATATGTTTGACTCCATCCCAATGTCTTAGTGTATATGAAGAAATATATCTTGCTAATAGATTAACAACAAATGATATATCAAGACGTGTATAATTTGTAAGGTAAATTAGTGTTCCAATTGCATTGAGATATGACACTTCAGGACCAAACATTTCTTCATCCTTTTGTAGAGGGTCTGAAAGGATCTTTCTCCATATCTAATGATCTAACAGTCATTGGAGTAGGAAACGGGTGACATTTGCTCATATAGAAATGTTTTAAAACTTTTTCTATATAGCCTTCTTGATGTACAAATATTCTTTTGTCGAAATGCTCAATTTAAAAACCTAGACATAATTCTGTCTTTCCTAAATCCTTCATCTCAAAATCTTTCTTTAAGAGATTTATAGCTTTTGGAATCTCTTCAGTAGTTCCAATAATATTTATGTCATCGACATAGAAAACTATTATAGAAAATTCTTTTCTAGATCTTTTCATGAAAAATAAGGACAAATAGAGTTATTTGTATATCTCTCCCTTAACAAATATTCATTGAGACAATTATATCACACGTGTCCATGTTGTTTTAACCCATGGAGATACTCCTTCAATTTGATGGAGTAAGTTCTTCGAGATCCAAAAATATGTATCTTTCATGTATTAAAATCTTTAGAGAATTTCATGTAAATGTCACTCTCAAGTGAGCAATACAACTAAGTTGTTACAACATCCATCATGTTCAAATAAAATCTTTCATGTGCTACAAACCTAATTAAATATCAAAAATGAATTGTATCAACTGCAGATGAATATGTTTCATCAAAATAAATTTTAGGTCTTTATGAAGATTATTGAACAACAACTCAAGCTTTGTATCTCACAACTTTACCATTCTTATTTTGCCTTTTCACAAAAAAGTCATTTATATCCAATTGATTTTACACTTTGAGGTGTTCGGAATATTAGTCCAAAAATCGAGTCACTTGTAAAGTGAGGTTAATTTTTCTTCAATTGAATATATTCGTATTAGTCAATTCTCACTTTGTCTACCATTTTTGGTAGACTTTGACTCATGATCCTCATTATTATTTATTATCTTTAGCGTTATATTGTATACAAAGACATTGTCAACATTGATTTTATTTTGGTTCCATCATATTTCATTCATGACATAATTTATCGAGATCTCTTAATTTTCATAAATTTCAGGTACCTGGTTAGTTCTTATAGAACTCAAAATTAAATTATGTCAAAGTGCTCTTAAAGTTTTCATATCCTCATTTGGGTCATTTTAACTTTAGTTTCTTTTCTTGGTTGAGGATTTTTAACATCGGAATCGGCTTTTCTACCACGCTTGAGGCGCCGCTATAACTCATTTGCAATATTATATTGTCCAATATAAGAATCCACTTTGAGTGGAATATTAGCAGCTAATAATTTGTTTCATAAACTTTGCAAATGAATTTTATTTTGAACTTCAAGAATCAAAATGATATAATAATATTTTATTTTAAATTGTTCATTTGAACTTTTGGTTCACACTTTGTGTTGCTTGCTCTCTCCCCCTAGTATTGAGAAAATTAATTTATAAATTGATAATCAGTCTACTGAACTTCAAACAAGTATCCAATTATTGTACCAAGATAAAACCTCAAATACGAGATTCATATAAAATGTATTTTTTCAATATTCTTTCAAAACTCATTTTAGCGTACTATATTGGAGCAATTGAATAATCACAACACATCTAAAAGTTTACTTAAATAAGAAATATTAAATAAGGGGTGAATTATCATATACTAACATGTTGGCTTAATACAAATAAATATCTTAATATCATATTTTGTATGTTTCAAATAACTAATTTAGAATTGACGATCTCACAAGTATCAACTATATAACAAACTTTAGACGTCTAAAAAATAGATCTTCAAGTCCATTTTTTTATGGGCATGTCGTTCAAGATGCTCAGAAAACAAGATGTTAGTCTAATTAGTTGAGAAAATAACTTCACAAACTTCTAGCTGTGAATAGACATATGCACAATCTTTTAGTCGATGCAACAATTAATATCCTAAAAACTCTATTTCTCAAATTTTCCTTTAGGAACACACAAATTTTATTAGATTGAAGAAACTTCTGGTTCTTCAAAACTAGTTCTCATCATAATACATATGAGATGACCCAACCGATTTTGTCAACAACACACTTAAGTGTGATTTATAAACATATGTTTTACCGTAATACATATGTTTATATTCTTCTAATTTGTTTCAATATCTAGTAAATATAAAATAATTTGTATAAAATATATTCATAAAAATTGATGCCATAAAATTTAGTTACAATTATTAATATTATTCATACAATCCTTCTGTGATTGTCAATTTTTTTAAGATCTATGATAATCGTCATTTATACTTTTCTGATTAATGAAAACATAATAATCATTTTCTTATCAATCATCAAGGAATAGTCATTCTTTGATGAATGAATAAAGTAATTCATTTTTTGAACAATCCTCTAGGGATCCTTTATAATATATATAATTTTTTTCGAGAGGTAGATACATCTTCAAACAATGATAAAGATAAACAAATTTTGTGCAATCCTCTCAGAATGCATTATAAGTTCTTCAAAAACTATATAAATTATTATTTTTCTATCATTCAGGGATCTTGATTAGTTCTTCAGAAATTATATAATAAATTATTATTTTCCTATACTTCAGGAGTGCTTGGTAAACTTTTCAAGAACTATATAATAAATTATTATGTTGATCTCTTTTAAGGATGTTTGATAAGTTCTTTAGGAATTATATAATAAATTATTATTTTTCTATCCTTCAAGGATATTTCTTAAGTTCTTCAAGACCTATATAACAAACACATTATTTTATAGTCTTTCAAGATATTTTAACAATATTTATCCAATCCTTCTGGGGCTCATGAAAATCGTTGTTGATTTTTTCTTCTAATCAATATATCAATACATAATAGGAAGAATTAGAAGTATATATTATGAAACGAAAAATAATAATGTTACCTTCTAAATCTTAGAACTTCATATAGTGAGACCTTTATTATCAAATTATTTGTATCACTTCTTAGATAGTTAGTTAACATTCATATGGTAGAGTTTCATGTTGATAATGTGTTATAAAATTAAACAAAATGATATAGAGATGAAGTAGACAAAGAGAAGAAGAAAAGTAATATTATATTATTCACCTCAAGTTCACTTAACATTGCAACATGAACTATATTTATAGTACATGTCTAATAAATAAGAATTATCTTAAGGAATACACAAAGATTAGGAAATTAACTCATAGGAATTAAAGAATATAAAAAATTGGATAAATAAAATCCACATCAATTTCTATTATTCATAAGACTTCTTATTTTTTACAGTTGCAAGAATTTATACTATTTTTTCCATAAGTTAAATACATTATGAATCATTCAATCACGATTTCTTAGTGTTTTATGCAAATTAAAAAGAAAGTTGTCATTAAAGAGGATTTGGCCTGGAATTTAATTATTGTGTTGTGTCATAACTAGGGCTGGTAATGAACCAAACCAACTCGAAGATAGTTCGGAATTCGACTCGACAATTAAATCGTTGAACTAGGTTCATGAACCAAATGAGTTGAGTATGAGCGAAAAATTAAGTTCGTTAACTAAATGAGCTGAACTTGAACTATACATAGTTCGACTCGTTAGGTTCATGAGTCAACTCGATTACATATGAAAAGAATTATACTGTCTTTAAGATTAGGTTTAAATATTTAGTTCAAATCTTAGACAAATTTAATCTTCAATTTAGTAGTTTTTGAATTAGACTCTCAAATGTATCTCTTGAAAGTTGTGTAGGTTTTGAATTAGTAGATTTCGAAGATAAAGTTAAATTTCAATATGATAACTTTTATTTTATTTAAAAAAAATATATATATTTATTTAAAATGTCAAATATACTAAAAAAATATATATATTTAAAAAAATAGTTTTTAAGTTCGTGAACCATGTGAGCTGAACCTAATGAGATGAACCTAACGAGTCGAACCGAACTGTTCGTGAACTTATAACGAGTCGAGTTTGAGCTTAAAAAAAAGTTCGTGTCAAACTCGAACTCGAACTCGAATTCGAACAATTCTTAACGAGTCGAGCCGAGCTGAGGTGAGTTCGACTCGACTCGACTCATTTCCAGCCCTAGTCATAACCTACCTTGATTCTGATTTACCGAAATACTGATTCTTAATTTAATCCACCTTTAACTTGATTTACCAAATATGATATGATATATATCTTAATATTAATTTGAAAGAATATTACATACCATGTAAATATGGTATGCATCTTAATATTAATCTCAAATAATGTCTGACAGAGAAGTTGCTTACCAGTGTCATGAAAAAAGAAAGTTTTTTTAGTTTATGTTTGTATTGTTTCACAATGAAAATCATCAGTTAGCAGTCGATTTAGAGTCTGTTTGACTTTTTAAACATAATTTTTATAGTATTACATCATTTTTGTGTAAAAAAAATTTTATGAAAGACTCCAATTAAAAAATTAAAATTTGGTTTGAATAATAATTTTTAAAATGTTATAAAAACTTTGTTTTTATATTGTTCTGGATTGGGCCTGTGGCTAATCCACCGTCGAGCACGGTCCAACCCAACACTATATCGAGGACAACCCAAAGTTTGACCCAATCCATTGGGACCAATGAAGACCACGTTCTCCACGTGCTCATCACCCAAGGACACGTCATCAATTGAAGTCACACTTCGCGGAGTCGTTTTGCCCTCCTTAACGGGCAAGTCCATCCATTATCTGAAGAGTGCGGAGCAGTTGACCCAAGACGATGACCACGAGCTAGTCATCCTTACTTTCACGTAGGAATCTTGGCAGTCATCTGTTATGGGCTTGAATACTCAGCCCATAATAGAGATCATTGGCCCAATGTTGGGGACTCACTATAAAACCCTCCTATTCAATTCAATTCACATTTTAGCATCTCTTACTTGCCTATTCACTCGACTGACTAAAGTATCATAGTGCATTACAGGTATACTCCCCCTTTTTTACTTTGTGACCACTCAAGCCATCCACGAGGTGTTGTTGGTCGCCGATTCTCTTTTTGATCCCGGTAAGGTCAGTAGTGTCGTTTGTGAGAATCTCGCTTCCCACATCTTTTCTTTCCCTAAAACCTAAAAATCAAAGTAAAACTCTCAAAACCTACCAATCATGGTCGATCAACACGATGGCAACAACAACAACTGTCGTGAAACCACCTTCACTCCTTTATAGAACGCCGACAACGATAACGTTATACCAATTTTGGAGGAACACCTTTCACCGAGGATATATGGGTGCACCGCCTCCACCTTTTCTGACGATGTGGCATCTAAAGATGTACAACACGTCGAAACCCGCGAAGCTCTAGTGATTTTTCAACTGATCCCGGTGCCGACCAACACAGACCCAACTATGGTGACCCTATTCACGGCGATCAACCATACCAATGCGCTAATCCACCAACAGAATGAAAGGATCGGTGCCCTAGAGAAGGATTGTCGTTCACGCTCTCCCTCGTGAAGACATCAACGGTACGAGTCTCGGAGCCCCTCGCCATAATGATCAGGCCATCACCTGCAGCTGGAGAGGCTACAGCCTGTCGTAAACAAGAAGCGTGAATGTACTCCCCCCTGTGGGGATCAATGCTCCCCATGGGCCAAGAAAATTAAGGTCGGCGAACAACCAAAAGGTCGTCGTTCATCCCCCAACAGATCGAAGGGCTCGCCATTGCGTCGCGATGACTGCCCTCAGCGGGGAAATTACGACTATTTTTTGTCGCACTCACTGGTTTGGAACGACGAGGACAACCCTACGGTACATTGTCTAGAGCGATCATGGACGCTCCCCTTCCCATCGGGCTGGAAAAACCACCAAATATGGGAATGTACGACTTGACGACAGACCCCGATGTACACATCATAAACATCGATTCCATGTTCGATTATTGCAGCGTCAAAGGCACCATTAAATGCATATTATTCCCCACTTTGTTGCAGAAGCGGGTCATGACGTGGTATAAGAGTATCGCCCACGAATCTATCACCTCTTGGAATGACTTGAGAAAATAGTTTACCAGGAACTTCGCCACTTCTCGCCATCATTCAAAGACCAAGGCGACGCTTGAAGCAATCATACAGGGGAAAGATGAGTCCCTCTGAGCCAACATCGAGAGGTTCAATCGCGAAGTCGCTCAGGTCTCCACGACCGACAACATGAAGAATTATTTTCTCGAGCGAGGACTGCACCCCCGCAGCGACTTTGCCAAAGCAGTTGGCATCGAAACGCCTCAATTATTTGATGCCCTCTTTCTCAAATCCCAGGTCTGCATCCAATATAAGGAGAAAGAAGTCGTCAACAACGCTAGAGACTCACAACACCATGAAAATGCTAGGGATTCGAAGCATGATGACCTATTAGCCCCTCTCCGAGGCGGGGAGAAAAGAAGGGAAGATAAGCCATGTGATTCTCGCAAACAAAAAGGATCGGCTGACCGTTTTGCTGAATACACACTGTTGACCGCTCCCCGCGAGCGTATTCTGGCCGAATGCACAAACTCGGAATTCCGCCAGGCTGGAGTCTATTTTCCCAGACAAACACCTCTTAAGCCTGGGACGGACAAATCTAAATATTGCATGTTCCACAAGAGGCACAAGCACATCACTGAAGAGTGCATCCACCTCAAGTATGCAATCGAGATCCTCATCAGGGAGGGGCGCCTGAAGTAGTACACCAAGAGGAGAGAGGCCATCGTCAGGACGCCTGAGAGATGAAGAAGACCGAGAAGGAGCAGCCATCCCTTGACGATGATACCAACTTGCAAGTTGCCTTGTGTGTCTCTCGACCTGAGGACTTCTACGTCCCTGACTAGGTCGAAACCCCCATTTGCCTTACAACACACAACACTTAGGAAGATTTCCCCTCCACCATGGTCATCTCCATCAGGGGATTCAACAAACTTATCATGGGTCCGGTAAAAAGGAAGTTCGAGCAACTCATCGATGCGAGCTCGAGCCAAAAGTCCACACTTGACAAGCACCGAGGAAGCTCATTCTCTATCGCGTTCTACCGCAAGAAACTCCCTGGTGGATCTCCCAACTCCAGCATACCTCTACTCGAGAGAGCGTGGATGGTGAATTGTGATGTTTGTCGCATACTGGTCTACCAGGAAAGCTCAATCGACATCATGTACCTTCAGTTGTTCACGACGTTGCAGCTCGACGAGACACACTTGATGCCCTAAGTGGGTTATGATCTGCAGAGCTTCAACAGCGCGACCACAAAGTTGTATGGTTACATGGAACTGATAGACTTCCCATCACTATACTTGTGCATCATGGGAAGACCAACTCTAGACAAATGATCATAGTGCCATCCACCATTCATCTGAAGATGAAGTACTACACGGCCGTAGGGCCCATCCCCACTCTCCACGGGGACATAGAGCCTGCAAGGAGATGCTTTTAAGCGGTCTTGAAGGGACAAAACTGCATCAACGTGCCACCCAAGTCGGTCAGTAAGTCAGCATGACCCAGCAGCTCAGAGGAACCAAAGCCAATGCCTCATGTTGACTTAGTTGACCTCGACAACCGCTTCACCAAGGATGACTTGAAGGAGCAGAAGAAGAGCGAAAGAGCAGCGAACAATGCAGAGCCTCCTCATCCTATGCGTTCCATTATGGACGATGAGTTCGAAGTCATCCTCCTCGACAATGACCCGAACAAAGGGGTGAAGATTAGCACTGGCCTCCCCGACCTTGCGAGGAAGTAGCTAGAAGTCTACCTAAGAGAGAATGTTGACCTCTTTGTATGGAGCGTTGCTGAGATGCTCGAACTAGATCTTGAAGTGGCCTGCCATCAACTGACCATAGACTCCGCCACTAGGGTTGTAGTTTAACATAAGCGTAGGCAGTCTCCCGAGAAAGATGAGGTTGCTGAAAAAGCTGTAAAAGACCTCCTAGAGGAAAATTTTATTTGTGAAGCCCATTACACAAAAAATACGCTACTTTTGTGACAGAATTAGGAAATTATTACTACAACATAATGCCCTTCAGCTTGAAGAACATCGACGTTACGTACCAGCGGATGATGAACAAAGTCTTCTGAGGCGAGATTGGAGATGTGCTCGAAGTCTACATGGACAACATGATCGTGAAGTCCCAAGAATAGTCAAAACATACGGTCCACCTGAAAAGAGTCTTCGACCAGGCAAGAAGATGCAGAATGAGGTTTAATCTAGAGAAATGCACCTTCGACGTTCGAGCAGGTAAGTTCCTCGACTTCTATCTGATAGAACTTGGAATCGAAGCAAACCCCGACAAATGCAGGGCTTTCTAAGAATTTCGTACATCGAACTCGAAAAAATCAATCCAAACCCTGAACAGGATGCTCACCTTATTATGCACAACACGCACTCCCCTTTTTCAAACTCCTCTGCAAGGAAGCAACGTTCGAATGGACCGAGGAGTGCGAGACAAACCTCCTCCACCTTAAATGAGCTCTATCACAACCACTGGTCCTCTCGCGATCAAACAACGACGATACCCTCTATCTTTATCTCGTCGTTACAGCCAAGGTCGTCAGCGCGACTCTCATTCGCAAACCCCTAAAAGGAATAAGCCCTTATATTTCACGAGCAAAGCTTTTCAAGGCCCATAACTCAGATACTAGCAAATCAAAAAAATGGCTCTGACCCTCATCAATGCGGCGCAAAGATTAAGACATTATTTCCTAGCTCACACGATCGTGGTGCGAACTGACCAGCTTATAAAGCAGTTGCTCAGTCGTCCCGACATGGCTGGAAGAATGCTCAAATGGTCACTGAAGCTCTTTGAGTTCGACATCCGGTACGATAGCAAGAAGGCCCTTAAAGCTCAAGTACTGGTCGATTTTGTGGAAGAGATGATCACACCTGCCTCCCCGACAAGTGGGGCCCATAAGTGGACCATTTTCATGGACGAAGCATCCAACTTGACAGGGAGTGGAGCGAGCATCATCCTCAAAAATGAGGAAGGAATCTTGATCGAAGTTTCCCTCACGTTCTCCTTCTAAACCTCGAATAACCAGGCAGAGTACGAAGTCTTCCTCGTAGGCTTACGCCTGAATGAAGATTTAGGAGCAAAAGAGGTAAAAATATTCATTGATTCCCTGCTCGTCCCCTCTCAAGTACGAGGAGAATACCAAGCCAAGAACGATAATCTCTTTGACTACTTGGCTCTAATCCGAGAAAGAATAACGAAATTTGATTCTGCAAAAGTAAAACATGTTCCTCGCGAGCACAACACCTGAGCAGTTATCCTGTCGAAACTCGCGAGCACAAAGAAGAAGGGCGGAAAAAAATTGTTATGCAATAGGTACTTTCTCGCCCGAGCATCGAAAAATCCTCTACAATTCTCGACGTAAACGCCATCGGAGACAGCGACTGCTGGATAACCCCGATATACAATTACCTCGACACGAAAGGTCATTCAAAATCCATGATCTTCACGGGGAAGGATCTCCTCAACATGAAGTCCAGTAAAAGCTCCATGAACTTCATCGGAAAGTTCATGAGCTTCGTAGGAAACTTCATGAACTTCATCAGAATCCTTATGAGTTTCGTCGGAAAGTTCATAGATTTCCTCGAAAAGCTCATGGGTTTCATGAACATCACCAAAAGGTTTGTGAGCTTCATTGGGAAACTCACTCCCTACTCGAAAAACATGGTGGAACCCTCCAACCACCGGCGTTTGGAAATGGAAGAACCACCGCCAAACACCAACACTCTCCGGAAAATTCGCGAAGGGCAGAAGAAAAAACAACAAAATCTACATCCTATAGCTAATACTAGTAGGAAAACCAAGAAAGGAAAAGTGAAACTTACTTGGTCGAAGATGCTTGGAGAAATCCACAGAGGTTGAAAGCGTTGTGGCGGCGGCGGCAAGACAAACTTTGAAAGAGAGGAGAAAACTTTGAAAATTAAGCAAGCTTACCAAATGACCTTGTGTCCTTCCTATTTATAAGTCACCTCCATCACATGGGGAAACGTAACATCGTTTTGGAAAAACATGTTTCCGTATGGCTATTGAGTACCCATATGTCTAGGCCATCATTGCGCATTTAATATCCGTAACACGTGGCACAAGGAAACGAAACATTTTGTCTTCTCAAGTCTCATCAGCCTTTCACCTTCCCTCGCGAGCTTAGCCTCGGAGTAAAAACTTGAAGAAAGTTTCGTTGTCGGGCACAAGCGATAATTGGAAGCAAGTTTCGTCGTCGAGCACAAGCGACAATTGAAAGCAAGTTTACATTGCCGGACACAAGCGACAACTTCGAGCAATTCCCTCATAGGCATGTCCTCGAGGAAAACTTGAGGCAAACTTATGAGCATAGCCACGTCCTCGTGTATACAAACCCACGAACAAGAGGCACCCGTAGTGAGCACCGTCTATGACAACGTGAGTTCGCGAGTGCGCGCCCAAATGAAGGTCGACTTCACGCGAAGTCCTTTCCTCCTCGGCAAACAACTTAACTCTAAGTCATTGCTTATTTGCATATGAACAACGACTTGGGGGGCTCCTATTCTGGACTGGGCATGTGCCTTACCCACCGTCGAGCATGGCCCGACACAACACTATGTCGAGGACGACCCAAAGTGCTGGCCCAATCCATTAGGACCAATTAAGATCACGTTCTCCACGTGCTCCTCACCCGAGGACACGTCATCAACTGAAACCACACTTTGCGGAGCCGTTTTGCCCTCCGTAACGAGCAAGTTTACTCACTACGTGAAAAGTGCGTAGCAATTGACCCAGGACGATGACCACGAGCTGGTCATTCCTAATTTCACGTAGGAATCCTGATAGTCATTCGTTATGGGCCTGAATACTCAACTCATAACGGAGATCATTGGCCTAACGTTAGAGGCTCACTATAAAACCCTCCTCTGCATGAGGGCCAGGTATTCAATTCAATTCATATCTTAGCTTTTCTTACTTGTCTATTCACTTGACTGACTTAAGCATCAGAATGTATTGCAGGTACACCTTTTTTTTTCTCTGTGACCGCTTAAGCCATCCACGACGTGTTGCTGACCGCTGGTTCTCTTCCTGATCCCGTAAGATCAAATATCAAAATTTCAAAAAATCACTTATTTTTGAAGCTATTTCAAATAGTTTTTTATCAAAATCATTTTTGAAATATAACTTTTAGAAAAAATTGCGATTTTGACTATGTGTTGATCTTTAATAATGTGTGTTTATTTATAGGATGTCAAAATTAGTGTTTCACTTTAAAAAAAATAAATATAAAAAACTTGTAATATTTTAAAAATCAATTTTAAATTTATTTTCAAAAATATAAAAAAAAATCAAGTTTTTAAAGTTGATACAAACTGAACCCTTAATTCACTATGTGGTAAGAAAACTGTTCCGGCCTGGGCCCAACCTCGGTAGGCCCAATATCACGTACGGCCCAACAGGCGAATCGGGCACTCCGGACACGTGCGTCCCACGAGACGAGCAGAGGATGCCGCCAAGGACGAGCAGCGCTTCCAACAGCATCTCGTCGTCCCCTTTTACCAGCCGAACAGAATCGACCTCGGCGCATCAAATCACGGCCTTGGTTCCTCCCCTCCGCGGGGAGAACAACGCGCTCCAGGGGACCTCCCGAGCTCCCCTCCGCGGGGAGAACAACGTGCCCGGCGCACGTTCTCCACGTGCTCCCCTCCGCAGGGACACGTCATCAACCAACTGTCCACCTCCAAAAGAGCAGGTCAAATCCACTTTCCGGAGATCAAGGAGCAGTTGGACTAGGGCGAAGACCACGTCCTGCTCTTCACTACGCCACGTAAACCCTAGCAGTCACCTAGGTTGGGCCTAGCAATCCAGCCCAACGTAAGTGACTGTTGGCCCAGCGCTGGGGTCTCTCTATAAATACCCTCTTCCTCAAGAGGGTCAGGTAACTCTCATCTTACCCCTTTTTCTGTACTTTTGCTCCCGCTCTGCCCAATTTCTTACTTTGGCATCAGAGTGTCTTGCAGGTACACCCCCCTCCTCCTTCTCATCTCCGGTGAACAGGTAGCAGCCCAACAGCGTGTGGCCAGACCGTGATCTCCTCCTGATCAGGTCAGATCAGTGGCGCCGTCAGTGGGAACGGCACACAATTCACAGACAAAAACTTCCGCGACTTCGTCACCAAACTCGGAACCAAACATCACTTCGCCTCGGTCGAACACCCTCAGACAAACGGCCAGGCGGAGTCGGCGAACAGGGTCATACTCAGAGGACTCAGACGACGACTCGGCGAAGCCAAACGAGCATGGGTCGAAGAGCTCCACAGCCTCCTCTGGGCATACCGCACCATTCCCCACTCAACCACGGGGGAAACCCCATTTCGCCTCACATACGGAGCCGAGGCCGTGATACCGGTCGAAATTCGCGAACCGTCCCGACGAACGGAAGCTCCCCTGGACACCGACGACAACGACGGCTCCCTCCGAGAAGAGCTCGACCTCGTCGAAGAAATCCGCTCAGGGGCAGCCCTCCGTGAAGCCCGGCTGAAGCAACAAGTCACACTTCGCCATAACAACAAAGTCCTAAAACGCGACTTTCAAATAGGCGACTTAGTTCTACGCAGAAACCAAAAAGACTCCCACGAGGGCAAACTGGCTGCGAACTGGGAAGGCCCGTACCGAGTCCGGGACAAAACGGAGCACGGGGCCTATTACCTCAAAAACCTGCACGGTGAACAACTAGCTCGACCATGGAACGTCGTGAAGCTTAAGCGGTACTACAGTTAGAACATTGCCCGCGACGACCCATCGTCCCGACCACTGGGGGGGCGACATGGTACCACCGCACACCCCCGCGTCCACTAGCGACCAAAGAAAAGCAAGCCCTGCCTCTCGTGTGCGCGGGCAGAAGGCCTTGCTCGGCAAGGAACACCTCGACCGAGATTCCCCGCCGCCGTACCAAAAGCGGCAGGACACCCAGCTCGCGATGGGACGTCCACGCCCCGGGGAGAACTACCCCCGAAACGGCCCGGCTACGTCGCCGGCCAAACCGGCCGGTTCCCTGCACTACCGGTAACAAATCGTCGAGCTAACACCCGAACACACCGAGCGCACACTTAGAAAATTTACAAGAAATATCATACACATCAAAGGCATTCAAAAGCATTCAAATAAACAAATACGAAAAACGAGCATAAACGACATGCAAATAACGAGCGCACACTTAGAAAATCCACGAAAAATATATTAAACAAAAGGCGGGCACCAGCCCAGTAGTCAATGGTACAAAAACAGAGCACGCAGGCCCAAAGAAAGATGTCACAAACATCGGCACGCAGGCCATAAAGACAACGAGCACGCAGGCCCGGCAACCTATGCTACCTCGTCCGCCCGGTTAGCAGTCGCGGGATCCTCCTCGGGAATAACAAGATAGGGATCGACCACCTTCCCGTCAACAATCTCGTGGTACGGCCCGATCCCATCCACGACCAGCACGACACCAGGATTGGCGACCTGAACCTGCTCAACAGCACTCTTGAATCCAACCTCAACAGCCTCCAGACAGTCGCTTTCCAAAACCCGGATACGGGCAATCAGGTCAGCTCGAGTGATTAACCGTTGATCTCCATCTGTCTCGTCCTCGGCCGGACGGACTGCGCTGTCCAAAACTTCCGTGCGAACCTTCAGCGCCTGCACCTCGGTCGTCGCTTTCCCCAGTTTCTCCTCCAGCGAAGTCACCTTCCCCTCATCACCCTCTGCCCGTTTTCGCTGCTCAGCAACATCCTTCTGGCTCTTCTCCAACTCCTCAGTGAGCTTGGCCAATCGCGACTGCATGAAATTAAGATCCCCCTGCAGTTTGGACAGCTCAGCAGCGGAGCAGCCCTCCTCGTTCAGCACAAGAGTCGTCGTGAACGTCCGCATCATTGCATCCAAGTCCTCAGCTAGAACACGTCGACGAGTCTCTCGATCGGCCTGACGAACAGCCTTCACCTCCCCAGCGGAGACAGTGGGAGAACGGGCACCATGAAAATAGCTTGGATGCTGATGGCAGGGCGGGACGACATAACCTTCCTCAGCGGTACCGACCGTCAGATCTACCACGCCCCGGGGCTCCTCGGACCTCTGCCTCTTCGATGCTCCTTGAGACGCAGGAGATTGACTCTCTTGAGGCGAAGACGACGAACTTTGCCCCCCCGGTGTCGCGACCTCCTGTCCGACCAGCTGGCTCACCCTCGTCCTCGGGACCGCGGCATTCCTAGTGGCACGCAACTGCTTCACCCGCTCCTCAACGGAAGACATGTTCGCTGCAAAAACAAAGAAAAGAGTTAGCGACGGTCGAAGCCCCGACCACGGGGAGGAAAACGAACATTCCTACCTAGGTAATCCAGAGCAGCCGCCCCGGTCGCACAACCGAGCAGGGTCTTGGTATTAATCAAACGCTTCTTAGTACGCACATTCCCCTGCGCGTCGAGGATATACCGACCGTCGGGCGTCACCAGCTTCGACGGAGGAAGAGACCGCACAAAGGCGACTATTTTCAAATAGGAGGCCATGTCTTTCTCCTCGAGGGTCTCCGCCCGGACGATATACCTATCCGTTCCTCGGCTGAAATGCTCCGCAGTCCACAGTAGATGTATCTTAGGAAGCCACGCGAGGAACCGCTGGCCATCTACCGTTCGCTCGCCCTCATCGAAGAGAGTGTCTGAGCCCTGCTGCGTGATCGGTTTGACGAGATAGAACCGGTTTTTGAAATCCTTGACGGAGTCACTATACGCTTTGAAAAGTTTGGTCGATTACTTAAAAGAAACCCATCTGTGGCGGCCATTCACCGTCTGTCGCTGTAAGTGGAAGATGCGGAAAAATAGCGGTATCGTCGGCTCCACCGAGAGGTAGAAACACACCACCTCGAAAGCCCGGATGAAAGCCAAGGCGTTAGGGTGCAGTTGGGACGGGGCTAGGCGCAACCAGTCAAAAAGCCCCAGATGAAAGGCAGAGAACGGTAACCGGAGCCGAGCTTCTTTAAAGTAGAACTCATGCATCGGGAACATCCGCCGCCCATATCGCGAGCAGATACGATGATGTTCTTTTGGTCGGTACACCTGCCAGTGTTGTGGCTCCCCTATAGGCGTGTCCTCGACCGTAGCATACACGTCGGACACATCGGCCACAAAACAAGACGGGGTAGAAAGCGGTTCTTCGGCCGCCCATTCCTCGGACGGGGCAATGCGCTCGTCATCAAACTCCGGAATCTCGGGTTCGTTGTCTTCGACCATTATCCCCGGTACCAGAGCCGACATCTACACCTGAAAAGCAGAGGACAACGGTGAATTCGATAGCCAGGATCAAATCCACCCTTCCACCGCAGGTCAAGTGAAAGGGCGACAAAGGCCGGAAAACGACGAGCAAACGCTCGCTCCCCGTCTACCCTCCTCGGGGCGTCTAAAGCCGACCCTCCATCCCTCCTCGGGACGGTCACCGGAAAAAGCGCGCCTCCCCGGGGTACCCACCGGAAAAGGCACTTGTCCCCGGGGCATTCATCGGAGAAAGTCCCCGTCCTCGGGACATTCATCGGAATCAGCCGATTCTCCCCGGGGCACTCATCAGAAAATTCATCAGAGGCGGCGGGCCTCGCGCCCCTCCTCGGGGCATTCATCATGCCCCGACCACACGTTCCAATTAAACGACGGAAATAAAAAGGGAAAGAAATGAGGACTCACTTGTAATGGCGGCGAACGGAGCAAGGGATCAAACGATACGGCGGCGATCGACGGCAGGCGGCGGACGGGCAGTGATGACAGAGCTTCGTAGACACAACGGCAGATTGAAAAGTAATAAAATGAGCGGGGACCCCCGTATTTATAACCCGGCGCGCGATTCGAAGCGACGCTAGGCTCATTAATGACATAGGGTAGCCGCCCCTACGACCGCTAAACACACGACACGTGGCGGCAACCTGACAGTCGCACCCTTTCGCCTGCTTTCACCCCGTCACCACCGACACGTGGGTAGCCGTTCCACCGTGCACGAATCCCGACGAACCTCCCGCTATGTTACCTCTTCCCCGACACAGCGACCTTAAGTCCTCGCTCTCTCCCCAGAGCTTCGACTTGGGGGGCTCTTGTTCCGGCCTGGGCCCAACCTCGGCAGACCCAATATCACGTACGGCCCAACAGGCGAATCGGACACTCCGGGCACGTGCGTCCCACGAGACGAGCAGAGGATGCCGCCGAGGACGAGCAGCGCTTCCAACAGCATCTCGTCGTCCCATTTTACCAGCCGAACAGAATCGACCCCGGCGCATCAAAGCACGGCCTTGGTTCCTCCCCTCCGCGGGGAGAACAACGCGCTCCAGGGGACCTCCCGAGCTCCCCTCTGCGGGGAGAACAACGTGCCCGGCGCACGTTCTCCACGTGCTCCCCTCCGCAGGGACACGTCATCAACCAACTGTCCACCTCCGAAAGAGCAGGTCAAATCCACTTTCCGGAGATCAAGGAGCAGTTGGACTAGGGCGAAGACCACGTCCTGCTCTTCACTACGCCACGTAAACCCTAGCAGTCACCTAGGTTGGACCTAGCAATCCAGCCCAACGTAAGTGACCGTTGGCCCAGCGCTGGGGTCTCTCTATAAATACCCTCTTCCTCAAGAGGGTCAGGTAACTCTCATCTTACCCCTTTTTCTGTACTTTTGCTCCCGCTCTGCCCAATTTCTTACTTTGGCATCGGAGTGTCTTGCAGGTACACCCCCCTCCTCCTTCTCATCTCCGGTGAACAGGTAGCAGCCCAACAGCGTGTGGCCAGACCGTGATCCCCTCCTGATCAGGTCAGATCAAAAATATTGACCCGTAGAAAACTATTTCCAAGATAATAAGTATATGGGGATGAATGGTCAGTTTATATGAATATATAGGTTTCTCCTCTCATCTTTCTATTGTGTGGGTAGTACTAGTTACTCTTTCTATTGTCTGGGCAGTTACGTGATGTAAATTTTTTTAGTAAGTGTAAAATTATTTGAAGGGCATTTTTGGAAGAAAAGTAGGTTAGTTTAAATTTTTCTTTTCTCCTTTATCTATTGTTATATATAATAAGATATTATTTTTTTGATTTCATTTTGATTTTTAAGTGAAAAACTGTATATTTAAAGAGTTATTAATTGTGTAAATATGAGATAGTAGTTATTTATTTTAAATAGTATAATCATTTTCCACTTACCATCTTTAATTATTTTTTAAAAATATTCATAATAAATAAAAAATAAAATAGACCACACCATGGCATGTAAACTTTTTAACATGTCGATACATTCTTTGTAAAATTTCTTCACAACTTATTAATATGTGAAACATAAAAATAAGTTGAGTATTTTTTTAGTATCATTTAATATTTATGAATGACACAAATTTGTCCCATAAAATATTTAAATAAAATTATATATTAAAAAATAAATTAGTATAATGATTAAATATAAGAGAGGAAGGGTAAGCAACGATATTAATAATAATATGATTAAAAAAATATTGAAACTTGTATTATATAAATAAAATGTCTAAATTTTTTAACAAATTTATGTTATTCAATATTTGAATCAGTAATAAAGTTAATCCCGTTTATAACTGATCTGACCAGATCATAAGGGAATCAGTGACCTGCCACGCGTAGTTGATCTGCTAGTTGTTTACCGAAAGTATGGAGGAGGATGGAGAGTACTTGTAAAACACTTTGATGCCAAAGTGACGGGCAGAGCGTGAGCAAGTACATAGAGATAATAAAATAGTTAAGTTACCTGACCCTCTAGTGGAAGAGGGTATTTATAGTGAGCCTCCAGCGCAGGGCCAACGGTTACCTTGCTTTGGGCTGGGCTGTTAGGCCCAATGTTGGTAACTACTAGGGCTAATGTGATGTCGTGAAGACCAGCACGTGGTCTTCGCCCTAGGATAACAGTTCCGCACTATCCGGGAGGAGGAAGACCGAATCTCCAGGACGTGGGTGGTTACTTTATGACGTGTCCCTACGTGAGAGGAGGATAGAGGAGCTTCCCGGGCGGACTGGAATCTGCCCGACGTTGGGGAAGAAAGAGGTTGGCCGGTCAGCTATGAGGGTCCTGTCCGACGGCTGTTGGCCTGTGGCCGGTGGGGGAAGATATTGTGTCATCCTCTGCACGTCCGTGAGGTCCTGTTGGGCCTAAATCTAGTGGGGTTTGGGTCTGCTCGACTGTGCGCTAAGCGTCGGCCCAGTCCAGAACAATAACAATAGTATTTGCTTTTGTATATAAAAATATTTTAATCAACAATATATTTTTTCCCGTATATAAATATTATTTTTGTTTTGACATTATTTATAAATATATTTGAGTCAATAGTAAAGTTGTTCCCGTTTATAAAAATATTTAAATCAAAATATTATTTTTGTTGACAATATTTATAAAAATATTTGATCAATAGTAAAGTTGTTATCGTTTATAACAATAGTATTTTTTCCCCTATATAAAAACATTTTAATCAACAATATATTTTTTTCTCGTATATAAATATTAATTTTCTTTTGACACTATTTGTAAAAAAATTGAATCAATAGTAAAGTTTTTCATGTATATAAAAATATTTGAATCAAAAGTAAAATTGTGTCGGTTTATAACAATAGTTTTTTTTTGTATATAAAATTATATGAATTAACAATGTATTTTCTCGTATATAAATATTATTTTTGTTTTGACATTATTTATAAAAATATTTGAATTAATATTAAAGTAGTTCCCGTATATATAAATATTTAATATAGAAATCACCTATTTATATTTATTTATTTTTTGAATCAAGGAAGATATATTAATTCAAAAACAGTCAGTACAAAAGGTGATCCAAAAAGATCCAACCTCCCAAAAAGACAAAGCTTACATCATTAAACTAACTAGGTGTTTTCTAATTCTAAGATTTTGCCATCCCCTATATATCACGTTATCTATGATGTTAGTACCCAAGGTTGTATTATCTACATTGTTGCCAAAAGTAATGCTATTACGATATCTCCAGATGGTGTAGTGTATGGTTTCTGCTACTACCATTTTCAACACAGCCACCCTCCAACCTTTTCCTTTTGTCATGTTATTGATCCAAGTCAACTCTGTCTCCCACGGTTGCGGTTCATGATCAATGTTAAACCAATGAAGCACCTCCTTCCAAATGTATCCAGTTTGTTTACAGCAGAAAAATAGGTGGTTCATTGTCTCTTCCTCGGTGTTACACAGCCTGCAAATGCCGTCTTGAATCATGCCAAAGCGCTTTAACCTATCCTTGGTCGGCAGCTTACCGTGACAAGCTTGCCATAAGCAAAATACTGCTCGCGGTCGGCTCTTATTGGATCTAATCAACTTCCTTCAAGGCACTCTTGTGCCATCATCATTCAGCACTTTGTAAAATATCGACGCTCTAAACTTGTGAGTGATCAGAAGCTGATCCCACTCATTCCGTATTAAGGCTATGGTATCCCTCTGTTTCAGAATGCCGCGTATAATCCACGAGTTGTGTTTTTTGATGGTATAGTCCATCACGTGTTTCCCTTTCAAGTAATGTATGTGGATCCATTTCACCCAAAGGGAGTCGGATTTGCTACAAAGATTCCAAAGACATTTCAAGAGGAGGACATTGTTCCAAACCTGAAGATTTAGGAGGTTCATCCCACCTTGAGCAACAGGGTAGCAGGTTTGTTTCCACGCCACAGGGCATTTTCTACTCACCGTGTCCTTACCGGTCCAGATGAAACTACGACAGATGGATTCAATTTTTTTGATCACCATTTTTAGCATGGGAAGGCAATGCAGCCAGTACTGCACCATAGCGGAAGCAATACTTTTCACCAATTGAATCCTCCCTGCGTAACTTAGAAGTTTGGATGACCAATGCCGAATACGAGCAATAATTCTATCCACCAAGGGCATGTAATGGTGGATGGAAAGTTTTCTGTCAGACAGTGGTATGCCTAAGTATTTGAAAGGGAGTGTTCCTTCGTTAAAACCCGACAGATCTTGCATAATTTTCCTCTTTCCAGGGTCCAGGCCCCCAAGATAAATTCTGCATTTGGTAGGATTAACAATCAGTCCAGTGGAATTGCAGAATTCCTTGAACACGCGAAGCAGCATCTGTAAAGAGACAGCATCACCCCTGCAGAACAACAGAACATCATTCGCGAAAGTGAGGTTAGTGATATTCAAGCTCTCGCATTTAGCGTGGTGATTGAAATTAGGATCAGTTTTCATCTTTATCAACATCCTGTTCAGGTACTCCATAATTAAGACAAACAACATAGGTGATAGAGGATCACCCCGTCGAATACCTCTTTTGGCCTGCAGCAAATTAGAGTAGTCGCCCATGATGTTAAATCTGTAAGAGACACTGGTGATGCCTAGCATAATCCAATGGATGAATTTTTTAGGGGATCCCATTTCCTTCATGATGCATTCCAAAGCCTTCCAATCAAGCATATCATAAGCCTTTTGCAATTCTAATTGTATCATAATTCGAGGGGTGCCTCCTTTTCTGGTGTAACCTTTAAGCAATTCAGTAGCAAACATAATGTGATTATGGATATTTTGACCTGGCACGAAAGCAGCTTGATTTTGGTTTACCACACTAGAAATTACAGCTCCTAATCTGTTTGTAAGGATCTTGGAAATAATCTTGTAGAAGGTGGTGCAGGCTGCTATAGGCCTATAGTCTTTGAGCTCACAAGCATTATGGCTTTTTGGTATCAAGGATACAATAGCATTGTTGAATGCCTTGTAAATGTTTCCAGTTTCAAAGTATTCATCAATAGCTACTAGCACATCAGTTTTAATAATAGACCAACTGTGTTTGAAAAACTTGGCTCCATAACCGTCTAAACCTGGTGCTTTGACATCTCCAATCCCTTTAAGGGCTTTTATTACCTCAGTTTCTGATATGGGTCTGATGATGTACTCCCTTTGATCCATGTCAAGTTGTTTCCCCATCCTCATGGCCTCTATGTTGATATGGTTGATGTTCTCAGCAGCTTTACCCATCAGGTTGTTGTAGAAATTAAGCACTTCATCTGCAATATCAGCTCTGTTTTTTACCTGATCTCCATCACTTTTCTTCAGATTTCTAAGACTATTGGATTGATGCTTTCCTTTGATAGTAGCATAGAAGTATTGATTGTTACCATCACCCTTTCTAGTCCAGTCAATCTTTGCTCTTTGTTGCAGAGTCTTCCACTCCATTTCATTAAGGGATATCACTTCCTCAGTTAGCTTTTTTGTTTGCTCAATCAAGGTGTTATTCCTTCTGTCATTTCTCAACATATCCTGAGTTTCCTTTAACTTGGTTCTAGCAGAAACCAGTTTAGTCTTGATGTCATGTAGGGGTTTGCTGAATTGATTTAATTCATGCTTCAATCTTTTGAGTTTGTGCCAAAGTACAAACATTGGACTACCCCTGATTTGGACATCCCAATTCTTCTGCACCAGAGTATCGTAGCCAGGCAACTCAATCAAGCAGTTATTGAATTTAAATTGTCTGGATGGTTTTCTATGATCTTGGTTAGATTACAAGCACAACATGGCATGATCAGAAATATTGGGGGGAAGGATCTTAAGAGTGGTTTCCAAATTGGATAAAAACCAGTCAGTGTTGCCAAGAACTCTATCAATCCTACAATAAATGGGATCTGCTGCTTGTTTATTGAACCAAGTGAAGTGGTCTCCAATGCTGTCCATCTCACAAAGACCTGTGTTCTCCATCATCTTAGTTAGGTCTATATACTCTCTTTTAGTCACCTGGTTTCCACCCATTCTGTCATGAGAATTGATTACATTATTGTAATCCTCAACAACACACCAAGGGCCATGAATGCTGCCATGAATATGTTCTATTTCAGTCCATAATATTTTCCTTTGGTGCAGCTGATTATGAGCATAAACAGCAGTTAACCAGTGTTTGAAAACTCCATATTTGTTATAGATGCCACAGTGGATACATTGGCTGCTACTACGAATGAAATTCACATTTACCCTGTTACTATCCCAGTGAATCCATATTCTCCCTTTGGAGTGGTCTTTGTAGTTGTCAATGTGGTTCTCATATATCATCAGCTTCTCACGAATGAGTTTGGCTTTAGTTTCTTTAACTTTGGTTTCAATCAGAATAATAATAGCCGGTTTTATCTCTTGGAGACGGGACCGAATCTCACGAATTTTACCTACTTTATTGAGTCCCCTTACATTCCATGAGACTAACATGGTTCAAGGTTTGGATTCACTTGATGGTCATTCTAAACCTCAAGTGCTTCAAACCCATTGTTGCAATTGATGTGGCTGTGTGTTTCAGACATTATGTTTTTGCCTTTCTCACGAACAGCCTTTCACGCTTTTGACCAAGTATCCTTTTCAGCTCCTGATGGCTCTTCTCTTTCTGGTGGGTTGACAGGCATTAAGTTCATTGGAATTTCAGGTGGTTTGGCCTTTGGCTTCCATTGTTGTTTCTTGCCTCTCTCTTCACATTTATGCCCCATTCTTTGACATGTTTCATAAAACAAAGGTCTTCATTCGTATTTCACCGGCTACAATATTATATCACCATCGACATTCCTAATGGATATTTCATCTGTCATAGTTTGTGTAATATCTACCTCAATTAGAAGTCTTGCATATGAGACACGAAGCTTGTTCGCTGTGCATTCATCAGTCATCAATGGTTTACCTATAGCACTTTCAATTTTGCTGAGACTTTTTGCCCCCCATAAGTGCAGAGGCAGTTGAGGCAGTTTGACCCAAATAGGAATTGTTCTTAGCAGATCCTTTTTTAGGTTAAAACCAGTTTGCCATTCTTTCAAAATCATGGGCATGTTCTGAATCGTGTATGGACCTTTCATCATGATTGTTTCCTTGTCTTCATGGGAGCTAAATCTGAGCAGAAAGTAGTCGTCATCATGATAGTACAAATCTGGCATCTTCACGAAGTTCCAAACTCTCTGCATAAAGTTCTTCACCATGTTCATGCTAAGTTCGGCCCCCACAACATAGAGGATTAGGGCATTGTCCCAGAATTGGATTTCCGTTTCGACATCTTCTTGTTCAATCTCGATTTCAATCCCTCCATTGACGATCTTTGGCACTACATATTCGATTGACATTCCTTTAGCAGGGTTTCCACTACGCCAGAAATGACATTTAGCAGCGCATACAAAGACAGCGCTTTTAGAAAAAGCGTTGCTAAAGAGGAATAAAAAAAAAGAAAAAAATTGATAACCAAAGACAGCGCTTTCTCAGAAAGTGCTGCTAAATGGGGGTCCTAAGACAGCGCTTCTAAAAAGCGCTGCTAAAAGGGGGGTCTAAGACAGCCCAAAGACAACGCTTTTTAAAAAGCGCTGCTAAAGGGGGGTCCTAAGGCAGCGCTTCCAAAAAGCGCTGCCAAATGGGGGGTCTAAGACAGCCCAAAGACAGCGCTTTTTAAAAAGCGCTGCTAAAGGGGGGGTCCTAAGGCAGCGCTTCTTGGAAGCGCTGCTGTAGGTATGGTCTACGAGAGCGCTTTTTCCATAAAGCGCTGCTATATGGGTTACATTAGAAGGTCTTTGAGAGCGCTTTTTAAAGCGCTGCTAAAGCTATTAAAAAGCGCTGCTATAGGTTTATTAGAATTAATTTAAAATACCCACCAGAATTTTTATGAGAAACAGAACAGTCATATTACGTTGCTTTCTTTCTTTTTCTCTGGCGAACAAAGAGCGTTGCCCTATAAACCACCGTTGTCGTCCAACCGTCGTCGTCCAACCGTCGCCGTCGCCCTCGTCTGTTGCATTTGCAGCCGTTCACCGTCCTTTTGCTCGTCTGCATTGCATTTCCGCCATTGTTACGGTATTTGAAGTTTTACTCTGGTTTTCTTTTTTACGTATATTTTCACCATTGTTGTTGTAATCTTTAAGACAAACTGAATATGTTTTTATTATTTGAATGCAATCAAGTTAAGTCATTTTCTGTCATCTTGTTGTATGGATATCTACATGTTAAGTCTCTCTATTGCATGTTATATATTTTGTATTTTAATCTACATGTTAAGTCTCTCTGTCATTGTTACGGATATTTTGTATGTTTTAGATTGACAAACAAGAGTTTAGATTGAAACTAATGAATTGCCCTGGGAACTATTTGTTGTTTTTATATATTTTGATTCAATGTACTGATAAATTCAGAACAAGAGTACAATTAGAAACAAGGTGAATAGAACCAATACACTACGATAGTGAGATATTGAAGGTTAGTCGATAGTGAGAGATGAATAGAATAAAAAAAGTGAAGATAATGTGTAAAAGTTGTACAAATGGAGAATGAAAATTAGTGGTGAGTTTATATGATGATGAATGTTAGTGTTGTTAAGTGATGGCTAGGTGGTAGATAGTTTTGCAAGGTGAATAAAGAATGGAAGAGATTGATAAAAGTTGTACAAATGGAGAATGAATAGAATAAAAAAAGGAAGGGAAAAGTGAGAGAAAATGAATAGTTAATTAATTAAAAAATATTAATGTAACTTGATAGAGCATATTTTTTTTCAATATAGTTTGGAAATTCCTATTTTTTAAGAGAGTAGCCAACATGAATATGGTTTTATATGATATGGTTTTATATGTTATTATGGTTTTATATGTTGATGGTTTTATATGTTGATATGTTAGTATGGATTTATCAATGATTATATGATATGTTATTATGGTTTTATATGTTTAGTTAGGATTTCTCAATGTTTAGTAAGGGTGTCATTTTGGTTTAAGGATTATCTAGTAATTTTAATATGATTTGTTTTGGTGGACTATCTAGTATTTTTAATATGATTTGTCTTGGTTAATTATTAATATGATTTTAATAAAATTTATATTTTGTCTGCTATAGGGGTTACCTGTGAAGAGCAAAGTTGTGATCGTTTCCAAGCATCCTATTGCGTAGCATTCTTAGAAGTTAGTGATTTCCTTACAGGTATTCTCTGTTTTGTTTAACTTTTATAGTTTAGTGTAGATTACTCAATTAGTATGGATAAAAAATGGATGTCTGGTAATCGATTGTCAAAAGAGTACGAGAATGGGGTATCGAAGTTCGTTAAGTTTGTTGTTGAACACGCCAAAGACCCCAGTAGGATCACATGTCCTTGCTTGGGATGCTGTTATGGACGTCGAGTTGACGTCGTTCAGTTGGAATCTCATTTAATGAGACATGGAATTGATCGAAGTTACACATGTTGGACATTACATGGTGAGATAAGTAACGAGAATGTTGAACCCCAGAATAATACGACATGTGCTTCAAAGGACAATGGCAGAGATACATATGATTGTGATCGAGTCGAAGAGATTGCAGAAGCACTTGAAGAAGATCTTCAAGATTGTCCCAAGATGTTTGAGAGGTTGGTAAGTGATGCAGAGAAACCGTTGTATAAAGGTTGCACTACTTTCACAAGATTGTCTGCGGTATTAAAGTTGTACAATTTAAAGGCGGGTAATGGATGGTCGGATAAAAGTTTCACAGAGTTGTTAGCCCTACTTCAAGAGATGCTTCCGGAGGATAATGTTCTTCCCAATCGAACCTATGAAGCTAAAAAAATGTTATGCTCTATTGGCATGAGCTATGATAAGATACATGCTTGTCTAAATGATTGCATTTTGTTTCGAAATGAATATGCATCATTAAACGAGTGTCCTAAATGCGGTGTATCTCGGTATAAGAAAAAATTGTCACCAGCAAAAGTATTATGGTATTTTCCTATAATTCCGAGATTCAGACGCATGTTTCGTAGTGAAACAGATGCAAAACACCTGACTTGGCATGCAGATGATAGAATTGTAGATGGGAAGTATCGACATCCGGCAGATTCACCACAGTGGATGAAAATTGATAATGATTATCCTGATTTTGGAGAAGAAGCTAGAAAACTTCGCTTGGCATTATCGACTGATGGAATGAATCCGCATGGTCTGCAGAGTATCTCACATTCTACCTGGCCTGTAATTATTATGATTTATAACCTACCTCCATGGCTATGTATGAAGCGTAAGTACATGATGTTATCTATGTTAATTTCTGGCCCTAAACAACCAGGGAATGACATAGACGTATACCTGACACCTCTAATCGAAGACTTAAAGAGTTTGTGGGAGAACGGTATGGAGGTTTATGATGGATATAGGAAAGAAAGTTTCAATTTGAGGGCGATGGTGTTTGGCACAATTAATGATTTCCCAGCATACGGAAATCTATCGGGGTATAGCATTAAAGGTCAATGTGCGTGTCCTATCTGTGAAGAAAACACAGATTGGACGCGGTTGGAATTTGGTCAGAAGAATGTCTTTCTTGGTCATCGTAGATTCTTAAATTCTAGTCATCACTACCGTGGGTGGAGAAAAGCATTCAATGGAGATTCAGAACAACGTAAAGCTCCACCTACATTGACCGGCGAATAAATTTTTGAAAAGGTGAAAGATGTGAGTACTAAGTTTGGCAAGCCTTTTGCTCATACGCTTGTCACGCGTGGGTGGAAGAAGAGGTCAATTTTGTTTGAGTTATCGTATTGGAAGTCGTTGTATGTAAGACATTTTCTTGATGTTATGCATATTGAAAAAATGTATTTGAAAGTGTTATTGGTACGTTACTCAATATACAAGGAAAGTCTAAGGATGGCCTTAAAGCAAGAAAGGACTTGGTAGCAATGGGAATAAGGAATGAATTAGGACCCTTGAAGAAAGGAAACTGCACATATCTACCACCTGGGACTTATACTTTATCTAGAAAGGAGAAAAAGATATTGTGTAAGTTTCTGAGTGAAGTTAAAGTTCCAGAAGGATACTCTTCAGATATTAGAAGACTTGTTTCTATGAAAGACCTCAAGTTAAAAAGTTTAAAGACACATGACTGCCATGTTATAATGGAACACTTTCTACCAATAGGTATACGTTCTATTTTGCCAGAAAAAGTGAGAGGCGCAATAACTAAATTGTATTTTTTCTTTAGGTCAATCTGTAGTAAGGTGATAGATCCTGCGATCTTACCAACATTGCAAAGAGAAATAGTTATTACTTTGTGCGAGCTTGAAATGTATTTTCCTCCATCATTTTTTGACATAATGGTACATCTAGTTGTTCATCTTGTGAAAGAGACACAACTGTGTGGACCCGCCTATATGAGATGGATGTACCCTGTTGAACGTTATATGAAAATATTGAAAGGGTATATGAAAAACCGAAGTCGACCAGAGGGATGTATTGTTGAACGATACATTGTTGAAGAAGCTATTGATTTTTGTACTGAATATTTGTCCAATGTTCAATCCATTGGCCTCCCAAAATCTCATGTTGTTGAAAAAATAGATGGTAAACAGTTAATTGGAAATAAAGTTGTGACAGTTTCAAGGGATGAACGGGAGCAAGTACATTTGTATGTTCTGCACAATGACATTGAGGTTGAGCCGTATGTTGAAATGCACAAGGACGTTCTCCGAGGTTTAAATCTGAATAGAAATGAAAATTAGATAGTACGTGAGCACAATCGAAGTTTTATAACATGGTTCAAGGAGCATATTTTTTCAAAGTTTTATTCTGATCCCGCTTCAATAACAGAAAGGTTGAGATGTTTAGCATATGGTCCAAGTTTGCATGTGTTTTCTTACAGCGCATACATAATTAATGGATACACATTTTATACCAAGGAACAAGATGATAAAAGTACAATGCAAAATAGTGGTGTCACCGTGCTTGCCGAAGCAATGCACATTTCCTCGTATTATGGGGTTATCCAGCGCATTTGGGTGTTTGATTATGAGAAGTTTCAAATTCCTATCTTTGGATGCAAGTGGGTTGAAAATAATAGTGGCATACAAATGGATAAATCAGGTTTTTTGAAAGTGGATCTTAATAAGGTGGGGTACAAAGATGAGCCTTTTATTCTAGCCACGCAAGCTAAACAAGTGTTCTATGTCACTGATCCGACAAGTACGAAATGGTCTATAGTTCTTTTTTCCAACAAAGTAATCGATGATAACATTGGAGAAAAGGGGGATGTTTATGTTGAGAATGAATCTTATATTATAGATGATCCAGATGAGAATATTAGAGCGGACGAGTCATGTACTAGAAATGATCATAACGAGGGAATTTGGATCAATCCATCTGTCCGTGTTGTTAAGAGACAAGTAAACCCCGTTACAACGAAAAAAAGAAAGAGATGTTAAAGGTACTTGTAACATGTTTTTCTTATTTACACATGTCTTATTTATACCATGTTTTTGTTATTTCTTATTTATACCATGTTTTTCTTATTTACACATTTCTTATGTATATATTTGTTATTTACATATTTTCATGTCATTCATTTGATACTTTGGTTTTTCTGAATTACAGGTATATATATTATGGCCAGCAACGAGGAAACATCACATGATGGAAAACAAACAACAAAAGACGTGGAAGGCGATATTAAAAGAGGCATAACAATTATGAAAAAAATCATCCGTGCGAGAGATAAAGGAGTAAAGTATGATGTCCATTGGAATGAAAGAGATCAGTTAGTTGAGCCTAACGGTGCGTTGCTAACAAGTTACATCGGAGCACTTGTACATTCGCAAGTTCCGATTACTTGCGATAATTGGAGAATTGTTTCATTACAACCGGCTAAAGATAAGATTTGGACCGAGATTTAGGTATAATATTGGAATTGTTTAATTATTGTTGACATTTACGTCTTTAAATTAAATATACTAACATGTTATATGTATGTGTGTTTGTTTGCAGAGATCTTTCAATATTGAAGATCGTAGGAGAAAATATTGTATTCAATTGGCCGGAAAACGCTTGAGGGGATTTAGAGCGTTTTTAACAAACAAGTTTCTAAAAGATTCTGAAGGAAACTTTGTTGACTCAGAGCGTCCGATGAAGTACGCGGATTTGATTTCGGAGGAAGAATGGGAGACGTTTGTTGCAAAGCGAAGATCAAAAGAATTTGAAGTAAGTACAACTTATCATGAACTGTGTATAGTATATATACTTCTTCCATGTACAGGAGTTCTGATAAACTTGTTTTTTCAGGTTGTTAGTGGCGTAAATCGTCAACGGGCATCAAATCCCGCATATCCATACAGAAAGGGCCGGTTGGGATATGCACGATTAGAACAAAAAATAGTAAGTACATATAAATGCTTTAATATGATATATTTACAAAAAATAGTAAGTATATATAATAGGATACAATGCTTTATTATCCGTCTTAATGCGTAGTTGGAAGAGGAGAAGAGTGATGCGACATCTCTTCCGGACCATGTTGTATGGAAGGCTGCCCGTGTGGGACGAGATGGAGTCGTTCAGGAAGAAGTTCAACAAGTCTTTGAACAATGTGTAAGTACAACGTTATCTTTGTCAGTAACTGATCAAAAGTGTGTAATATATTTATATATGTTTTTATCTATATTTCAGGAGACTCTGTCCCAGACCATAACTCTCGCCGAGGACAATGATTGCAGGAGCTTACTGAGCCGGGTGCTGAATATTCCTGAGTATTCTGGGCGTGTGAGGGGTAAGGGATTTGGTGTCACTCCATCCAAACTGTATAAGCAGCCAAAGAAAAAAATCCAACCAATAAAGAAGTGATGGAGACTTTGGAGGAATTGAAAGCGTAAATCCGTGAATTACAGAAGGATAAGGAGAGATACATGGCGGAAAGACGCGCTCCAGAGGGTAGAGCTACTAGTGACAAAGATAGTACCGGTTGTCCGCAGAAGCTTCCAGAGGTAATTGTATATATTACATTGAAATTAATTTAGCACACTTTACTTAATTGACACATTAACTGATCATTATTTGTTTAGGGCATTTCACTTTGTCGGCTATATTTATCGTCACCTACTCATCGAATGGTTGGCAAGGGAAAGGTGCATAACTTTCTGGGAGACTTACTTCACCACAAACCGCTCCCTTCTGGATTTTTTAAAGTATCTATTGATATTGCATTAGAGGGGAGTGCGTTGTTGCCTATACCAGATGATATTTCAGGAGCAACAGTGGTGGGAGACGCAGTAGGATCGTATGTGGCATGGCCGGCAAATCTGATTTGCATAGATGATGAGGTAGGTTCAACCTTTTAATAGTCAAATGTTTTATGATTCATACATGAAAGTTATTCTTACATCTACATTTTCTTATTTACATGATGATCTTAGACTCCTACAAAATCCAAATCAAAAGATGATAGAATTATTGTGCGGGATACCGATTCAGCTGCATCAAAGAAACAGGTACTACTACAGTTACATGACTATCTTGTTATACAATATTAATTACTGAACTTATATATGACTTTTAGGTTCATGATCAGCAGTCGCAACAAGTCAGCAAGGGTAAGATGCCTGAAACTTCCAAGGTTCCTAGAAAAGCAATTATTCCTCGATTTAGGATGTGCCTTGAAACATATGTCGGAACATCAGATGTGCCTGAGGGTGGCGTCCGTCAAATACATATGGAGGCAGGTATTTTCGGTTTTGAATATCCCGAAACAATTGCTAAGGAGGATTTTGATCAGGTTTTCAACCATTCTGAACTGGGCGTCGGTGTTATGCATTCATACATCAGGTACTTCGATCCATTTTAATTAAATAATTGAACATTTTAAAATTTGCTCGTTTAACTTAATATTCTAATGTTGATTATGTTTGTTTAGGTTCTTGTATGACAAGTTATTGGTCCCGAATGAATTGACTTCAGTATTTGCATTCTTATCTGATAGCTGTGTCAACTCACGTATAATAGACCAGTCACCAGATACAGTCAAAGAGTACACAGTGCAGAGATTTATACGCGCGACTACGGAGAAGTTGTTCTTGTTGCCATATAACACTGGCCATGGGTTAGATTTTATTCTAAATTCATTTATTATAATTGTTCGATTTTTCCCTTTCTATATATATAACATTTCCATTTAAACTGTTGTCTTATTTTATAGTGGACATTGGTTGTTGATCGCAATTAATCCGACGAAAGAAATAGTGTATTATATAGATTCATTGGATGGCGATACAACAAAATATGAAAATCTGAGGAACTTTGTTGATACGTAAGTGATGACATATACTGTTGTATTTAATTATATATCTTTATTTATTATGTGACATTGTTCTAAATATGTGTTTATATTATGTTAGAGTTATACAAATATTCAGAGCACAAAGAGATGCAACGGTGCCAAAAAGTAAGGCTAACAATATCAACTGGATCAGAGTGGAGGTATATTCTCGCATGTTTCTACTTGATAAAACTATTTAAATTATATATCTGGATAAATGTTCGTTTGTTTTTTCCATTTACAGTGTCCTCGGCAGCGCAATGGTATTGACTGTGGATATTTTGTATTGCGCTTTATGAGGGAAATTATTCTTTCTAGTCAACTTGAGATTCCAGTCCTGGTATGGATCAATTCATTATATAAGTTATATGATTCATTTTGATAATTATCCGATACTTCATCTGAGTAATTAGTTTTAAACTTAAATCTTATTCGATCTGTTATACTATGTAGTATTATGATGAATTCAAGTGCGCTACTTACACGAAAGCAAAATTGGAAGAAATTAAAGAGGAATGGTGTCAATTTATTCTTGGGTTGAGAATTGTATAGAGTTATCGGATTGGAAGACTTGTAATTATATGTGAATTGAATGTATTTGTGTTGTTGTAATTCTGAGGATCGAATTTTGTTGTAACATATTTAAACAGGTTTACGTGTATATTAAAATGTTTATGAACAAAGTCATGAGTTACAATGTATCCAAAGTTTTGAATTGTACATATAAGGCCAAAGTTTGAATTGTATATTTAAGGCCAAAGTTTGAATTTTATTTATAAGGCCAAAGTGTTGAAATAAAGGCCTGAATTATAAACAGGTTTGTGTAATATAAGCAGGTTGTTGGTAAAATATACAAAACAGGGTGAATATTTTTTAAAAAAAAAAAATTTTAAACTGGGACATTAGACAGCGCTTTTACATAAAAGCGCTGCTAAAGGTCACAAATATTACGCTACAAAAGCGCTACTATTGGTTTGGAAGGGGGGGATCTAAGGCAGCGCTTGTAAAAAGCGCTGCTAAAGGGTAGGCTATGGCAGCGCTTTTGCAAAAGCGCTGCTAAAGGGGGGGGGGGGTCTAAGACAACGCTTTTTGAAAGCGCTGCTAAAGAGGGGGATGGTTGGGGGAATTATGCAGCGCTTACAAAAGCGCTGCTAAAGGGCTAAAAAAGCGCTACTAAAGGTGCTGCTGAAGGGAGCTTTTAGCAGCGCTTTTTCATTGAAAAAAAGCGCTGCCTTTACCTTTAGCAGCGCTTTAAAGCACTGCTAAAGGCCAAAAAAAGCGCTGCTAAAGATCTTTTTTGGCATAGTGTTCAGTTGTTATTGATGACATCAACCCATGGTTTACGGTTTACGGTCTACAGGTTATGGTTGAGGTGGTTCCGTTAGGTTCTTTTTGCTCTCGTTTGCCCTTGTGGTATCTATGTCTTGGTCTGTTCCGATAGTTGTTCTTGGCGTCACCCCAGGTGTCTGAACACTACAGGAGGCAACTCTTGATGCAGTCTCAGGCGTCTCCGGTCTGGTGAGGTTTTCCGGTGACAGAAGCATCTTGGTTTTTGGCCGCCCTCGTCCCCTTTTCACCGTCATCTTTTAATCAAATCCCCAATTTATATTTTCAATATGTATTGGGGTGAAAATAGATCGAACTGATATATTAATTATTTTTTAAATTAATATTTTTTGTCATAAATATTAATTTAACGGTCATAAATTTCTTTTAAAATGTAAATAAGTAAAATTTCGAATATTCAAATGCACACTATTTAGTTAGTTTAATAAGATTTTTTAAAATTTAATATCTTTTTGTCATACTTTCAAGTTAATATCTGGTCATTTATATTTATGATAGTGATAATTATATTAATATTTGATCATATTATTTTTTATTTTTTATTATTTAATTACATGTTTTAGTTTGTGTAAAATATTCAAATATATTGCTTATGAAAAAGATACATGCAATAGTTGAATCTACTAATATAATTTATCTATTAAACAAATTTTGTTAAAATGTCACTTGTGTCTATTTAAAAAAAACAATATCATTTTTTATCGTATATAAAAATAATATTGTTTATAAAAATATTTCAATTAACCATACATTGTTTTTTTATATAAAAATAATATCTTCTCAATAATTTAAAATTTAATACAAATCACTATTTTTTTAATATGTTACCGTATTTATAATTTTATATCATATGTTCTATTTTCTAAAAAACCACATCAAATATCAAAGAATAAAGACTAAAAAATAGAGTAACGGTTTATCATAAATATAAAATTTAATACAATTGATCATTATTGTATATGTTGCATTCTACCTGAATATTTTCATTCTTTTGTAAGTGGCCTAACTTTGTACATCATTTTCATCCGAAATACATTAAAAGTTTGACTTGTCAATGCACTTCTGCAACACTTATATCAATGTTCAATGCTGATGGATCATAAAACCTTTTGCATAATCCTATGTAATATAGCTACCCATGACTTATTATAACATACTAATATATATAATCAGCACTCCTATCAGACATATGGCTTTACCAAAATGTATGCCAATAAATAAGTTTATACCAATTGAAATAAACAAAAAAAATATTGAAATAAATAAATAAATTTAAATAGAAAGCAAAAATAAACCATATTTAATATCAGAGTCATGAATATGATTTTTTTTCAAGTAAAACCTTTTATACCAAGTCAGAAAAATCTCAAAATTTAATTATGTTTTATAAGGAATTTATAATCACTGTTTTTTATTCACAAAATATTTTATAAAAAATTTAGTCACTGTCATTAAATTAAAACATATTTTATTGAAATAAATGTAAATTTTTGAATGATTTATTAGAGAATAGTTTACACTATATCTAAAGCCTTGATGATATTTCCAATGGCCCCTACTTTTTTATATGATGGTATCTATTGAGCTATTGATCCACCCTTTTTTCAAGTTATTGCTTTGCACTATTCCCAAACTCACTCTATCACTAGTTACATCAGTTGGCATACATAATCTTTTTCATATAATATATTTATCATTTTATACAAATCAATTCAATACAATTTTTTTTGAAAAAGACAAAGCAAATTTTATTATTAAAAAATACCATGAGACATGCTAAATCACAATTTTGTCTCTACTTCCCAATTAATTGCACACACAAAATCAAGATTATAAAGCACAAGAACCATAGTGAAAGAGTAAAGGAAAAGCAAAACAGGACCAAAGATCCAAAGGAATATAGGAAGACCAACACGGTATGAGAATTAGAAGGATGAATTTCAAACAAATGTTCGTCCCTCATGCCATATTTGAATTTCAACCTAAGAACACAAACATAAATATATTATAACTAATTATTAGGTTGTGCTACACTTCTATAAGAAAAATATTTATCATGGACATAAGACATGTAATAATCAATTAGAGTGTTTACTATTTCACTACCTTAATACTACCCAATGTTTGGATGTTTTAGATGACTAAGAACTTTACTTCCTCGAAAAAAAAGTGTACAACTTAATAATGAGAATCGAGTGAATTAGTAAGAAAATATTAATTGGATAAAAACATACATTTTAGATAGAACGAATTGAAACGAAACAATAACAACAACAATGTTAAATATTCAAAACGTAGTAAATATAATAATCTAATATTAATTTTATTTTAATACTATTTATAAAAATATTTGAATCAATAGTAAGGGTGTTTCCGTATATAAAAATATTTGAATCAAAATGTTACTTTTGTTTTGACAATATTTATAAAAATATAAATACTATAGTTGTTCCCATTTATAACAATAATTGAATTAATAATTTTAATTTTTATGTTTTAAAATATTTTCACGATATGAGAAAAAAAATTTATTAAAATTGTATTGACTCTTTAAATATTTGATATATATATATATATATATATATATATATATATATATATATATATATATATATATATATATATATATATATATATATATATATATATATATATATATATATATATATATATATATATATATATATATATATATATATATATATATATATATATATATATATATATATATATATATATATATATATATATATATATATATATATATATATATATATATATATATATATATATATATATATATATATATATATATATATATATATATATATATATATATATATATATATATATATATATATATATATATATATTATACCACTTTGATAAATATTGTGATTAGAGATAGATCTTGAATAATTTTAGTACGGGGAAATATATAACATTAAAATTTAATTTAATTAGTATATATCATCATTATAAAATATATAATTTAATTATATTTAAATATTATGTTTAATTAGTATGTATCATCTTTATAAAATATATATCAACAATGTATTTTTGTCTGTAAGTAAATATTATTTTGTTTAATGATATCTGATCTGACCTGATCAGAAGGGAATCAGTGACTTGCCACGCGTCGTTGATCTACTGCCTGTTCACCGGTGGTATGAAAGAGGAGGGGGTGTACCTGCAAGACACTCCGATGCCAAAGTAAGAGAATGGACCAGAGTGAGATCAAACACAGAAAGAAGGTTGAGAATTGAATACCTGACCCTCTAGTGAAAGAGGGTATTTATAGAGAGACCCCAGCGCAGGGCCAACGGTCATTTGAGTTGGGCTGGATGGCCAGCCTAACCCAAGTGACTGCTAAAGTTTATGTGGCGTAGTGAAGACCAGGACGTGGTCTTCGCCCTAGTTCAACTGTCCTGTGATCTCCGGAAAGTGGGTTGACCTGCTCTTTCGGATGTGGGCAGTTGGTTGATGATGTGTCCCCGCGGAGGGGAGCACGTGAAGTACATGTGAAGGACACGCCGTTCTGCCCGGTGGAAGAAGTGTTCTGCCCGACCGGGGCAATGTCCGGTCGATGGGCATCTCTGTTTGACATAGGTGATTTGGGCTTGTTTGGGCCTTCCCCTGAGTATCATTGGGTTGGGTCTTCCCAGTCAATCTGGGGACCAGACCAGAACAGGAGCCCCCTAAGTCGTAACTCCAAAGTGAGGGAGCGAGGACTTGATGACATTGTCCCGAGGTAGAAGGCGCGCGAGGTGAGATTTTGTCGATCTTTGTGTCTCGCGAGGAGAGGCGAGTGTGGGCGTCTTTGTATCGTTGGGCATCTGTGTCGGGGAAGTGTCCCCGTCCAGAGGTGTTGGCGGGGAGGATGAAGGGACACGACTGTTTCCCTATGCCACGTGTCAAGCGTTTAGCGGGCCATGTGGGGCGGCTACCCTAGGGCACCCGAGAGCCTAAGGAGGCTTCGAGTCCCGTGCTGAGGGTATAAGTAAGTCGGTCCCTGCCCATTCATGATTTTTGCTTCTGCTCTCTTTCACACGCGATGACTGACTCGTTTGCATCTGTTCGTCAACACCACTGCAACCGCCGCCGCATAATCCTCCATTTACCAATAATCCAGTAAGTTCCCTTTCCTTGTTATTTTCTTATTTCGTATGTTAAGGCTGGTGTCGGGGTGTGTTAAACATCCCGAGGAGGGAGAAGGATCTCTGCCACAATAGGCGGTGATTTTCTAGGTTTTGGTTGAATGCGTCGAGGACATGCGAGGGGGTAGTTTGAACTCCCCGGGGACAGATGTTGGTTAGGATGAATGCCCTGGGGACGGATGATAGGGTTAGTTGACCACCCGAGGATGCATGATAGGGATTAGTTGAATGCCCCGGGGATGATATATGGGGTAGATGAATTTCCCGGGGACGCATAATAGGGGTTTAGATGAACGTCCCAGAGACGCGTGATAGGGTTAGACGCGCACTCCGGGGACGGCGAGGGATGTAGGATGAATCTTCCGAGGACGGCTGCCCGTATGGCCTTTACTATCGTCGCGGACGTTGTCCCCGTCGCCCTTTCACTTGGCTTGCGGTGGAAGGGTGAATTTGATCATGGTCATCGAATTCACCGTTACCTTCTGCTTTTCAGGTGTTAATGGCTTCGTGGGTCCCAGGTACTATGGACGTGGATGAAGAACCATAAATTCCTATCGTCGAGGATAGAGTCTGTATGGTCGAGGAATGAGTGGTCGAGGAGCCTTTGACTATGCCCTCGTACTTTGTAGACGATCAGACCAACACTTTTGCCACCGTCAAGGACAGGAGCGAGGACGAATCCATAAATTGGCAGGTATACCAGCCTCATGAGCATCACCGCATCTGCTCGGCATTCGAGAAAATGTGTTTCCCCATGTATCAATTCTGTTTTCGAGAAGTCGGGCTTAGGCTACTGTTCACGGACTTCCAGTTGAGGGTCTTTGATTGGGTTAGCTCCCTTGCAACTGCATCCTAATGTTATAGCATTTGTTCGTGCATTTGAGCTTGTTTGTAGATACCTGGAGGTTGGGGCTACGTTGTCACTGTTCTTCCGCTTTTTCATCTGCAGCGGCAGACGGTGGATGGTCGACATGGATGGGTCTCGCTGAAGCAACCGAAGAAGCTCTTTCGGACTTATATGGACTATATCTGGGATTTTAAATCCCTCTTCTTTGTCGTCAGGCCAGTGTCCACGGAGCATGCTCCTCGTTGTACAGGAGAGGGGAGCGAGTAGTGAATGGGCAGCGGAAGGTCATCTTGGTACCGAAGGTGCCCTTGGAGTGGACTGAGGAACATTTCACAAAGGGCACCAACCGATACATAGTGTGGGTGGAGACCCTGGATGAGGAGGATCTGGCCGGTTACCAGAAGATAATCTCGTTCGTGGCCGGCTTGCCCTTGTCGAACTTGGTAACGCCCGACGGAAGATATATTCGCGATGGTCAGGGGCGAGTTTGTCAGAAGAAGAGGTTGATTAGCACGAAGGCTCTACTCGAGTGTTCATCGGAGGAGGAGGCCTTTAGTTACCTATATGGTGGCCGCCCCCCCTCGTCCCTTGACTTCACAATTTTTTTCCTTCATTTGCTGACTTCTTTCTTTCTTTTTCTACAGAGAATATGTCATCAGTCGAGGAGAGAGTGAATAAGTTGGCTTCCTCATGGGCCGCGGCTAAGATCAGGAAGACGCGGGTAGTCCAGGTGGTCAGGCAAGCTTCTACCGACCAGGCAGGACGGGGTTCTTCATCGTCGCCCCAAGGGAGTCACTCCCCGCTGTCTCAGAGGGCTCCCAAGCGGGCCATGGCTCAACAGCCCGATGGCGTCATCGACTTGACAGAAGGGTTTTTCTAGGAGGGATTCCTGATCCCGCCGTGTCATCAGCATCTCGGCTTCTTTCATGGTGCCAGGTCGCCAACTGTGTCGGTTGGGGAGGCAAAGGTGGTCCTCGGTTCGGACAGGGCTGCTCATAAGTAGGCTTTGACCGAGAATCTGGTTGTTATGATGCGGGTTTTCTTAACGACCCTAGTTCTGAGTGATGAGAGTTTCTCCTCAGCCGAGCTTGCCAAGCTGCAGGGCAACCTTGCCTTTGCGCAATCGAGGTTGACCAAGATGGTCGGGGAATTGGATTAGAGTCCTTGTTTGATTTATTTGATTGATCATTATATTAATATGGAATTTATGTGTTAAATATGTTATGTTTGCATATTGTGCTATTTTTACCGATTTTGAGAGTTCGAGTAAAAATAAGTTGGAGGGTATTTTGGGCATTAGTGATAATGTTAAGTGGGTATTTTATGAGAATTGATTAGTAAGTGTGTGGAAAGAATTGGAGAGGAAAGAAAATAGAATATGAGAATAAGAGAGAAATAGAGAGGAGATAGAAACATTAGAAAGAAAAACAAGAGAAAGAAAGAGGAGAAGAGAAAGAGAAGAGAAAGTGGAGCAAAACCTAGAATCATCAAGATCAACCTTAGCTTGCGATTAATCAGGTAAGGGTGAGAAGTTTTATCATCTTAATAATGTATATGATCATGTATGTGCTAGATTGGATTTGTTTGGTAGTTTTCTACACTTTCCATTTCTAGGTCGAAGTTGGATTAATCGATAGAAATCGTTGTTGAACGATTAGAATCGTGATTAAATGATGTAGATTAGTTGATATATGTTACACTAAGGCTATTAGAAATAAGTTGGAATTTATCAGGTGATTTCATCGGGTGTTTGAGTTCAGAACAGTCTAGTTTTGAGCAGTTCGCACACGCTCGCTAGCAGCTCGCTAGGAGAGCAGGTCGCGAGCACTCGCTAGCAGCTTGCTAGGCGAGTGCGTAGCGAACGGTCCCAGACTTGGGACAGAATGGTTTGGTTCCCTTCGCTAGGTAGCGAATGGGTAGCGAATAGCTCGCTGGAGGTTCGTTGTGGCGAACGAGGTAGCGGACGAAGTATGTAGCTTCTGTTTTTGCTCGCTAGCAGTTCGCTAGGCGAGCATGTAGCGAACACTCGCTAGCAACTCGCTAGACGAACGTGTAGCGAACGTAGCAGGATGAGTTTTCCTGTTTGCTTCATGCTGTTATAGCTTGGGGTTTCGGTTGCGATCGACCCCTCTTTGATTGAGTAGCTTGTATGCTAGTTTGTGATGTGTTGTAGGTAGCCGTATGACGTGAATCCTAGATTGTGAATTGTGGTCGTTTGGGAAAATACGTGCATTGTTTAGATTGATTAAAAATGCATGATAATTGAGATGAATGACGAATATGTCATGTAATATACATTGCGATGTATGATGATTGTATGAAATTGAATGAGATGAAGATGCATGAAAACATTATATATGTGTGCATTTCACGAAGTGTATAAAGTCATTTTGCATGTGAAGCATTATGGTATACATTCTTGTGCTGATTGATTCCGTGTAGAACCTGCTGAAGATTGTGTGCCTAAGTGAGGTGTGAGCAATCGGATTGTGTACCCAGGTGAGGTGTGAGTAATCACATTGTGTGCCCAGGTGGTGTAACGCCCCGATTCTGAAATTCCCATTTATTTGAGTCCTTATTTAATTTATTTAAGTGATTAATATTTTAATGTGGAATTTATGTGTTAAAATATGTCATGTTTGCATATTGTGCTGTTTTTATCGATTTTGAGAGTTTCGGGTAAAAATAGGTTGAAGGGTATTTTGGGCATTAGCAATAATGTTGAGTGGATATTCTGTGAGAATTGATTAGTAAGTGTGTGGAAAGAATTTGGAAGGAAAGAAAATAGTTTATGAGAACAAGAGAGAAAAAGAGAAAGAATAGTGACATTAGAAAGAAAAACAAGAGAAAGAAAGAGGAGAAGAGAAAGAGAAGAGAAAAGTGGAGCAAAACCTAGAACAACCAAGAATCATCACCAAAGCTTTCGATTGATCGGGTAAGGGTGTGAAACTTTATTATTCTATCAATGTGTATGATCATGTATGATTTTGTTGGATTGTTTTGGATTGATTGGTAGTTTTCTACACTTTTCATTTTAGGTCGAATATGGATTAATCGATAGAAACGTTGTTTAACGGTTAGAATCGTGATTAGACGGTGTAGATTAGTCAATATATGCTAGACTAAGGCTACTAGATATGAGTTGAATTTAATCGGTTGATTTTCATCGAGCTTTAGAATTATAAACAGTGGGGAAAATGGAATTCGCAGACGCTCGTTAGCAGCTCGCTAGGCGAGCAGGTCGCGAGTGCTCGCTAGGCGAGTGCGTAGCGAACGGTCCCAGACTTAGGACATAATGGTTTTGGTCCCTTTGCTAGGTAGCGAATGGGTAGCGAATGGTTCGTTGGAGGTTCGCTGTGGCGAACAAGGTAGCGAACGGGGTTTGTAGCCTCTGTTTGTGCTCGCTAGCAGTTCGCTAGGCGAGCAGGTAGCGAACGCTCGTTAGGCGAGCGTGTAGCGAATGTAGCAGGATGAGTTTTCCCTGTTGCTTCGTGTTGTTTTGGCTTGGGATTTCGGTTGCGATTGACCCTTCTTCGATTTAGTAGCATTGTATGCTGGTTTGTGATGTGTTGTGGGTAGCCGAATGGCGTAAATCCTAGATTTGTGAATTTGTGAAATATTGAAATGTGGTCGTTTGGTAATTTGGTGTATTTGCTTGATTTGAATAGAAATACATGACGAGATTGAATAATGAATGTAAACCATGTGTGATATGGTGTAAATGAAGAATGAATATATATATATATATATATATATATATATATATATATATATATATATATATATATATATATATATATATATATATATATATATATATATATATATATATATATATATATATATATATATATATATATATATATATATATATATATATATATATATATATATATATATATATATATTGTGAATGCATAATGAATATATGCGATGAATGTGAAGAATGCATGAGTATGTTTGTAAACATGTATGCATTTCAAGAATGTCATGAGTCATGTTGCATGTGAAGCATCACGGTATGCATTCTTGTGTCGACTGATCCCTCGGTGGATCTGCAGAACCCCGTGTGCCTTTGTGGGGTGTGAGCGATGGTTATTTATTGATCCCTTGGTGGATTTGCAGAACCTCGTATGTTGCAATGGTTATATTTGATTCCGCGTAGAATCTGCAGAACCTCGTGTGCCCATGTGGGGTGTGAGCGATGGTGATTTATTGATCCCTCGGCGGATCTGCAGAACCTCGTGTGCCCATGTGGGGTGTGAGTGATGGTTATATTTGGTTCTTCAATTGAACCTGCTGAAATGAGTCGGTACCGCATTTGCATCTGCATAGAGTCGTGTGTTGGTCTCTATGAGTTGCATGTTGACATCTTTGCATTATGTATGGTGAATAAACATGATTGTAGATGTTTATGTAAATTGTTGATAATTGGCATGAACGGAATGCTTGAAGATACATGTATGTGTGAATATATATGTATATGTGTGTGTGTTTATGAATTGATATAAACGTTGTTGATGCATATTGTATATGCTTGGTGTTCTATTTGTAAATAGATATTTGTGAATACATTGCGATGTACGGTGTAGTGAGATGAGTTGCGTGAGAACGTGAAAGATGGTATCATATGTTATATGTATAAATATATGTTTATATGCATTGTTTATTATGATATCGTTTCTCACCCTTCTGTTGTTTAAAATGCTCTATGAGGCATTGCAGATTAGATTGCTGGAGGTATTTTGTGAAGCATGGCTTCATCCTTTTTGGTCGGTCGGCTCTGATATGTAGCACCGGGTAGATAGAGATTATTTTGATTCTTTTGTGATACATTTGTGCATGTATCTGCTGTTGATTTGTTGTATAGACATGGATGATGTTGAAAATCAACTTGAAGGATGTTTATGTATATGAATACATGTTTTGGAGAATATGCAATGTTTAGATGTTCCGTTTTTATTCTAAATGTTGTGATGTGGGTGTTACCCCGATGTTGCATATCCCTTTTATACCATGATATAATTATACTCTGATAAATTTATGAGTTTGTGCCTAAATGATTATTTGTATTATTTGGGGGTATAGAAAGGGGGTGTTACAGGTGGGGTGTGAGCAATGGGTGGACCTCGTGTGCCCATGTGGGGTGTGAGCGATGGTTATATTTCGTTCTTCAATTGAACCTGCTGAAAATGAGTCGGTACCGCATTTGCATCTGCATAGAGTCGTGTGTCGGTCTTTATGAGTTGCATGTTGTCATCTTTATATGCTGTATGGGGAAATAAACATGAATGTATATGTTTATGTGAATTGGTGATGAAATAAACATGTTGTGTATGTTTATTGAATTAATGTGAAAATGTGTGATTGGCATAATGAAGATGCTTGAAGATATATATATATATATATATATATATATATATATATATATATATATATATATATGTGTGTGTGTGTGTGTGTGTGTGTGTGTGTGTGTGTGTGTGTGTGTGTGTGTGTGTGTGTGTGTGTGTGTGTGTGTGTGTGTGTGTGTGTGTGTGTGTGTGTGTGTGTGTGTGTGTGTGAATATATACATATATATGTGTGTATGTTTATGAATTGATATAAACATTGATGATGCATATTGTGTATGCTTGGTGTTCTATTTGTATATAGATAATTGTTGGGTACATTGCGATGTATGGTGTAGTGAGACGAGTTGCGGTGAGAACGCGAAAGATGTTGATTGGATGTTATATGTGTGTGTGTGTGTGTGTGTGTGTGTGTGTGTGTGTGTGTGTGTGTGTGTGTGTATATATATATATATATATATATATATATATATATATATATATATATATATATGTGTGTGTGTGTGTGTGTGTGTGTGTGTGTGTGTGTGTGTGTGTGTGTGTGTGTGTGTGTGTGTGTGTGTGTGTGTGTGTGTGTGTGTGTGTGTGTGTGTGTGTGTGTGTTTATATGCATTGTTTATTATGATATCGTTTCTCACCCTTCTGTTGTTTATAATGCTCTATGAGGCATTGCAGATTAGATTGTTGGAGGTATTTTGTGAAGCGTGGCTTCATTCTTTTTGGTCGGTCGGCTCTGATATGTAGCACCGGGTAGATAGGGATTATTTTGATTCTTTTATGATACATTTGTGTATGTATCTGCTGATGATTTGTTGTATAAACATGGATGATATTGTATATCAACTTAAATGATGCTTATGTATGTGGATACATGTTTTGGAGATTATGAAATATTTAGATGATTTCGCTTTTATTCTAAATATTTTCTTGTAGGTGTTGCCCCATTGTTGCATATCTGATTGAACAGGTGTTGTATGTGTTAAAATCATTGTATAATGTGATACACCTCTTTTATACCATGTTATAGATGTACTCTGATGAAATTTTGAATTCGTGCCTAAATGATTAATTGTATTATTTGGGGGTATAGAAATGGGGTGTTACATCAAGTGGTATCAGAGCCAGTGTTGAGTCAGTTGTGTCTGTCTCATTGTTTGTTGGTTGAACGGTTGTTTAACCTTGTTATTTTTGGGAATAATCAGAATATGGCTGGTCGTAATGACAATGATATGGCTGCGGCATTGGAGGCAATGGCTAGAGCGGTGCAGGGTGCGCCGAATGTGAACGCTAATGATGAGTTTAGAAAGAATCAGTCGCCGGTATTCAAAGGAAGGTTTGATCCGGACGGTGCTCAAATTTGGTTAAAGAAGATCGAAAGGATCTTTAGAGTGATGAATTATGCTGAAGGGAACAAGGTGAAACTTGGATCTCACATGTTGCGAGAAGAAGTCGATGACTAGTGGATCGGTATGAGACAAATTCTTGAAGTTGATGATGAGGAAATAACTTCGGATTTGTTCCGCAGTGAATTTTTGAGAAAGTACTATCCTGAGAGTGTGAAGGGAAAGAAGGAAATGGAATTTCTGGAATTGAAACAAGGGAATATGTTTGTGGTAGATTACACGGTTAAGTTCACAGAGTTGGTGAAGTTCCATCCTCACTATGATGCGGTGACGGCGGAATTTTCTAAGTGTATTAAGTTTGAGAACTGCTTACGTCCTGAGATCAAGCAAGCGGTGGGTTATCAGAGGATTAGAAGATTTTCGGACTTGACCGAATGTTGTACAATTTTTGAAGAGGATAGTAGAGCTCGTTCTACTCACTATAAGAGTTTGAATGAGAAGAGAGGGAAGCAACCGGTAAGGAGTGGACCTTATGTGACGCCTGCTGACAAAGGCAAGCATAGGGAAAACTTTGCTAAGAGGTCCGGAGGTGGAAGCTCGGGTCCCATTAAGTGCTACAAGTGTGGTGCGATGGGGCACAAATCTTTTAAGTGTAAGAATACTGTGATGAAGTGTGCTAACTGTGGAGGCACGGATCATGCTACAACTGATTGTAGAAGGAATATGGTGAAGTGTTACAATTGTGGAGAAGTTGGCCATATTAGTACAAGGTGTACTAAACCGAAGCAAGCTCTAACAGATGGGAAAGTATTTGTATTAGCAGGTTCAGACACTACTAATGTGGATCGGTTGATTAAAGGTACATGCTTTATTAATAATATGCCTTTAATTGCTATTATTGATACCATAGCGACTCATTCGTTCATTTCTTTTGAGTGCGCTAAGCGTTTGGATTTGTGTTTATCTTCTTGTGGTGGTGATATGGTTATTGAGACGCCCGCTTCGGGGTCGGTAACTACATCGTGGGTATGTTTAAGTTGTCCCTTGACCATGTATGGTAAGGACTTTATTATGGACTTAGTGTGTTTGCCATTAGAATGATTAGATGTGATTTTGGGTATGAATTGGTTGCAGTATAATAGAGTTTGTATTGATTTTTATCACAAGTCTGTGAGGTTTCCATCCTTGGAAGATGATGAGGAAGAGAGTTTTCTATCCACTAAAGAGTTGAAGAAACTTTTAGCGGACGGAGCTCAAGTGTTCAGTTTGTTTGCATCGTTGTCTTTGGAAAATAAGGTTGAACTGGATATGGTTCTAGTGGTGTGTGATTTTCCACAAGTATTTCCGGAGGACATTACGGATGTGCCGCCGGAGAGGGAAGTTGAGTTTTCAATTGATCTAGTTCCGGGTACTAGACCGATTTCGATGGCACCACATCATATGTCGGCATCGGAGTTGGTAGAGTTGAAGAAACAATTGAATGATTTGTTGGAAAAGAGGTTTGTGAGGCCGAGTGTTTCTCCTTGGGGTGCACTGGTATTGTTGGTAAAGAAGAAAGATGGGAGTATGCAGTTATGTATTGATTATCGATAGTTGAATAAGGTGACTATTAAGAACAAGTATCCGCTTCCTAGAATTGATGATTTGATGGACCAATTGGTTGGTGCCCGTGTTTTTAGTAAGATTGATTTGAGATCAAGTTATCACCAGATTCGTGTTAAAGAGGAGGATATTCAAAAGATGGCTTTTAGGACACGGTATGGTCATTATGAATTTTCTGTGATGCCATTCAGAGTTTCTAATGTGCCGGGTGTGTTTATGGAATACATGAATCATATTTTTCATGATCAGTTGGATCGTTTCGTGGTTGTGTTCATCGACGACATTTTGATTTACTCTAAGTCTCAAGAGGAGCATGTGGGGCATTTGCGGGTTGTGTTGCAAATTCTGAAAGAGAAGCAATTGTATGCTAAGTTGTCAAAGTGTGAATTTTGGTTATCGGAAGTGAGTTTCCTTGGGCATGTTATTTCTAGTAATGGTATTTATGTTGATCCATCCAAGATTTATGCGGTAATGCAGTGGGAAGCTCCTAAATCAGTTACGGAGATTCGAAGCTTTTTGGGCTTGGCCGGTTATTATCGGAGGTTTGTTGAAGTATTTCGAAGTTGGCACTTCCGTTGACTCAGTCGCATTGTAAGGGAAAGGCTTTTGTTTGGGATATTAATTGTGAGAATAGTTGTGTTGAACTAAAGAAAAGGTTGACAACGGCACCGGTTTTGATTTTGCCAAATCTGACGGAACCGTTTGTGGTTTATTGTGATGCTTCGTTGTCTGGTTTAGGTGGTGTTTTGATGCAAGATGGTAAGGTTGTGGCTTATGCTTCAAGGCAATTGAGAGTACATGAGATGAATTATCCTACGCACGATTTGGAATTAGCGGTCGTGGTGTTTGTTTTGAAAATTTGGAGGCATTATCTCTATGGTGCAAGATTTGAAGTTTTTAGTGACCACAAGAGTTTGAAATATTTATTTGATCAGAAGGAATTGAATATGAGGCAAAGAAGGTGGTTAGAGTTTTTCAAAGATTATGACTTTGGTTTGAATTACCATCCGGGTAAGGCAAATATGGTGGCCGATGCTTTGAGTCGGAAGTTAGTACATATGTCTACGTTGATGGTAAGAGAATGGGAACTTTTGGAGGATTTTAGAGACTTGAGTTTGGTTTGCAAGATGACACCGAGTAGTGTGAAGCTTGGTATGTTGCATGTTACGAATGATTTTCTTGCTACCGTATGTGAAAAGCAAAAGTTGGATTTGAAGTTTGTTGATTTAATAATGAATGAGAATGAGGACTTTAAGGTTGATAATTTTGGAGTTTTGAGATTTCGTGGTCGCATTTGTATTCCCGACGACGTGGATTTGAAAAAGATGATATTGGAGGAAGGACACCGGAGTAACTTAAGCATTCATCCGGGAGCGAATAAGATGTATCAAGATTTGAAGAAAATCTTTTGGTGGTCCGGATTGAAGAGAGATGTAGCTAAGTTTGTGTATTCATGCTTGACTTGTCAGAAGTCTAAGGTGGAACATCAGAAGCCTAGTGGTTTGATGCAACCGTTGGATATTCCGGAATGGAAATGGGATAGTATATCGATGGATTTTGTTACGAGTTTACCAAATACGCAAAGAGGTCATAATGCTATTTGGGTGATTGTTGACAGGCTTACTAAATCTGCTCACTTTATTTTAATTGATATTAGTTATCCTTTGGAAAAGTTGGCCGAGATTTATGTTCGTGTGATTGTGAAGTTACATGGAGTTCCCAAGAGTATTATATCAGATAGAGATCCTAGATTTACTTCGAGATTTTGAGAAAGTTTGAAAAAGGCATTGGGTTCTAAGTTGAGATTGAGTTCGGCTTATCATCCGCAGACGGATGGTCAAACCGAGAGGACGATTCAATCGTTGGAGGACTTGTTACGTGCTTGTGTGCTCGAGCAAGGTGGTGTTTGGGATAGTTATTTGGCATTGATTGAATTCACTTACAACAATAGTTTTCATTCGAGTATTAGTATGGCACCATTTGAGGCTTTGTATGGCCGGAGATGTCGAACACCTTTGTGTTGGCATGAAATCGGAGAGAGATCGGTAGTTGGACCGGAGATGGTACAACAAACGACGGAGAAAGTGAAGTTTATTCGGGAGAAGATGAAAGCTTCTCAGAGTAGGCAAAAGACTTATCATGACAAGAGAAGAAAGGATCTTGAGTTTCAAGAAGGCGACCATGTGTTTTTTAGAGTTACACCAGTTACGGGTGTGGGTCGTGCTTTGAAGTCGAAGAAGTTGACTTCTCGTTTTATTGGTCCGTATCAGATTATTGCACGAGTTGGTGTTGTGGCTTATCGTGTGGCATTGCCTCCGAATCTTTCAAATTTGCATGATGTAATCCATGTTTCACAACTTCGGAAGTATGTTTCGGATCCGTCACATGTGATCCCTATGGATGAGGTTGAGGTAAGAGATAATCTTACGGTTGAGGTTTTACCGGTTAGGATTTTGGACCCTGAAGTTAAGAACCTAAGAGGTAAGGACCTTGCGCTTGTGAAAGTAGCACGGGGAGGTGCTGCAGAAGGCAATATGACTTGGGAGTTGGAGAGTAAGATGCGTGAGTCGCATCCAGAGCTGTTTGGATCAGGTAATATTTTGGAGGACGAAAATTTCTAAAGTGGGGGAGAGTTGTAACGCCCCGATTCTGATTCCCATATTTATTAGAGTCCTTGTTTGATTTATTTGATTGATCATTATTTTAATGTGGAATTTATGTGTTAAATATGTTATGTTTGCATATTGTGCTATTTTTACCGATTTTGAGAGTTCGGGTAAAAATAGGTTGGAGGGTATTTTAGGCATTAGTGATAATGTTAAGTGGGTATTTTATGAGAATGGATTAGTAAGTGTGTGGAAAGAATTGGAGAGGAAAGAAAATAGAATATGAGAATAAGAGAGAAATAGAGAGGAGATAGAAACATTAGAAAGAAAAACAAGAGAAAGAAAGAGGAGAAGAGAAAGAGAAGAGAAAGTGGAGCAAAACCTAGAATCATCAAGATCAACCTTAGCTTGCGATTAATCAGGTAAGGGTGAGAAGTTTTATCATCTTAATAATGTATATGATCATGTATGTGCTAGATTGGATTTGTTTGGTAGTTTTCTACACTTTCCATTTCTAGGTCGAAGTTGGATTAATCGATAGAAATCGTTGTTGAACGGTTAGAATCATGATTAAATGATGTAGATTAGTTGATATATGTTAGACTAAGGCTATTGGAAACAAGTAGGAATTTATCAGGTGATTTCATCGGGTGTTTGAGTTCAGAACAGTATGGTTTTGAGCAGTTCGCAGACGCTCGCTAGCAGCTCGCTAGGCGAGTGCGTAGCGAACGGTCCCAGACTTGGGACAGAATGGTTTGGTTCCCTTCGCTAGGTAGCGAATGGGTAGCGAATAGCTCGCTGGAGGTTCGTTGTGGTGAACGAGGTAGCGAACGAAGTCTGTAGCTTCTGTTTTTGCTCGCTAGCAGTTCGCTAGGCGAGCATGTAACGAACGCTCGCTAGCAGCTCGCTAGGCGAGCGTGTAGCGAACGTAGCAGGATGAGTTTTCTTGTTTGCTTCATGCTGTTGTGGCTTGGGTTTCGGTTGCGATCGACCCCTCTTTGATTGAGTAGCTTGTATGCTGGTTTATGATGTGTTGTGGGTAGCCGTATGGCGTGAATCCTAGATTGTGAATTGTGGCCGTTTGGGCAAATACGTGCATTGTTTAGATTGATTAAAAATGCATGATAATTGAGATGAATGACAAATATGTCATGTAATATACATTGCGATGTATGATGATTGTATGAAATTGAATGAGATGAAGATGCATGAAAACATTATATATGTGTACATTTCAAAAAGTGTATAGAATCATTTTGCATGTGAAGCATTATGGTATACATTCTTGTGCTAATTGATTTTGTGTAGAATCTGCTGACGATTGTGTGCCTAAGTATGGTGTGAGCAATCGGATTGTGTGCCCAGGTGGGGGGAGCAATCACATTGTGTGCCCAGGTGGGGTGTGAGCAATGGGTGGACCTCGTGTGCCCATGTGGGGTGTGAGCGATGGTTATATTTGGTTCTTCAATTGAACCTGCTGAAAATGATTCGGTACCGCATTTGCATCTGCATAGAGTCGTGTGTCGGTCTCTATGAGTTGCATGTTGTCATCTTTATATGATGTATAGGGAAATAAACATGAATGTAGATGTTTATGTGAATTGGTGATGAAATAAACATGTTGTGTATGTTTATTGAATTAATGTGAAAATGTGTGATTGGCATAATGAAGATGCTTTAAGATATATGTGTGTGTGTGTGTGTGTGTGTGTGTGTGTGTGTGTGTGTGTGTGTGTGTGTGTGTGTGTGTGTGTGTGTTTATGAATTGATATAAACATTGATGATGCATATTATGTATACTTGGTGTTCTGTTTGTATATAGATAATTGTTGGGTACATTGCGATGTATGGTGTAGTGAGACGAGTTGCGGTGAGAACGCGAAAGATGTTGATTGGATGTTATATGTGTGTGTGTGTATATATATATATATATATATATATATATATATATATATATATATATATATATATATATATATATATATATATATATATATATATATGTATGTATGTGTGTGTGTGTGTGTGTGTGTGTGTGTGTGTGTGTGTGTGTGTGTTTATATGCATTGTTTATTATGATATCGTTTCTTACCCTTCTGCTGTTTATAATGCTCTATCAGGCATTGCATATTAGATTGCTGGAGGTATTTTGTGAAGCGTGGCTTCATTCTTTTTGGTCGGTCGGCTCTGATATGTAGCATCGGGTAGATAGGGATTATTTTGATTCTTTTGTGATACATCTGTGTATGTATCTGCTGATGATTTGTTGTATAGACATGGATGATGTTGGAAATCAACTTGAATGATGCTTATGTATGTGGATACATGTTTTGGAGATTATGAAATATTTAGATGATTCCGCTTTTATTTTAAATATTTTCTTGTGGGTGTTGCCCCGTTGTTGCATATCTGATTGAGCAGGTGTTGAATGTATTGAAATCATTGTACAATGTGATATGCCTCTTTTATACCATGTTATAGATGTACTCTGATGAAATTTTGAATTTGTGCCTAAATGATTAATTGTATTTGTAATACCCCAAATTTTGCCCTAAGATTTGTCGTCGCATTTCATTGCATTTTTATTGCATTTAATCAATTACTAACAAATTTGTGTAGTCGTTTGACTTTTTGCAGGTAAATATCATATGGCATGCATTTTTTTTCTAAAAAGTAAAAATGGCACAATTGGCAGGAGGACATGTGTAAGGAGTTGTGAGTGTGAGAGGTTGAGAGTTCAAATCTCACCTTTGTCACTTTTTTTGTTTTTTATTATTTTTACTCTAAATTTTTCTATCTTTCATTAAAAAATAACAAAAATAGTTTTTTATTATTATTTAATTATTATTTTCGTATTTTAATTAAACCATTTTTTAAAATATTATTTTTTTCACTTTTTTCTAAATTATTCATAAAAATATCCAAAAAATCATAAAATAAAAAATATTGAAAAAAATTTTGTTCTTTTTATAATATTTTTGATTTTAGGAATCAATAGCATTATTGGTTTTTATTTTAAGTTTATTTTAATTATTTTAAATTATTTAAAAAAAATTTTTTTTTAACTAATTATTTAGTTTGGGCTTTAAAACGGGCTTTAGGGACATTATTGACAATTTAGTGTTAACCCTAATTTGTTCCCTATATATACATGTGTTGCTTTGTTGAAAAAGGGGAGAATGAAAAAAAACCTAAGAGGAGTGAGTGTCGTTTACCGTTATTTCTATTTCTTCATCTATTACCGTTATTTCTTTTCCTTCATCTATTACTGTTGTTTCTTTTCCTTCATCGTTTACCGTTATTTCTTTTCCTTCATCTATTACTGTTGTTTCTTTTTCTTCATCTATTACCGTTATTTCTTTTTCTTTATCTATTACTGTTACGTTTATATATTTATAATTTTTAAATTGTTGGAGTTTATATATATATATAAGATTAATTTTTGATCGAATTATGTCGATACGATGTTTGCACATTTGTGTGCATGACGCGTGACATTTGTGTTAGTTCGATCTGATTGCGATGACCACATTTTTGTGTGAGCAATAATACTGTTTTTTTGCTTAATTTCTTTTTCTTTGCGATAAATTTTGTTTCGTCCAATTTAGATCTGGTTGCGCCGAGCGCATTTCTGCGTTAGTAACATTGTTGGGTTATTTGGCACATTTAAAATTCATTATTGCTTTATTATTATTATTATTAGTATTATTATTATCATTATTATTATTATTATTACTATTATTATTATTATTATCATTAATTTATTAAAACTTGTTATAATATAAAAATCTGTTTTTTAAAATAAATAACATTAACATCTTTTCCAAATTAATATGAAAACCTATTATTTTTAAGAAAAACCTTTTTTTAGATAAATTTAAAATAATAACTAAAATCTTTTTTTTAAAATAATAACTAGAACCGTTTTTTTTAAAAATATATAATAATAACATTAAACCTTTTTTTTTTATAAATAAAACCTTTTTGTTAGATAATTAAATTAAGACTATTTTTGAAATTTTTTTTAATAATATTAAAACCTCTTTTTTAACTTAAATCAAAAGCTTTTTTATATATCACAAATAAACAACAAAGAATATCTATAACTTTCGCACTTCCGTTTCATAACTCGTCTTATTACTGTCTGACTCTGTCTACTAACCTTGTGTATTCAATGTGCAGCTTGTTACGTTGCTATTAGCTATTTTAATGTGTTTTTCAATTCAAGTTGTATTATAATTGTATCTGTTTCTCATTTGTAACCTCGCGAACCAACAATCGCGTTTACTTTCTGCATTTTATTTCCGTTTGTATGATTTAAATTTCTCACACTTTCATCACTATTACTTCTGTCACATCACACCTCCGAAGGATTAGGTCTAGCCGTTTGGCCGCCATGCCAATAGTCCTCAAACCCTCAAATTTCACACATTCAATTTCAAACCCTCAAAACTACAAACTACAAACCCTAATTTTCACAAATGCCTCGCCGCAGGCAAAATTACCATGTTACTCCTAGCATTAGGTCAAAGAGCCGCCGCGCTCATTTTAGGGTTTCCCGCCGTGGAATCCCTAATTTAACCCTAATTACAATTTAACAATTCATAACGTAGATATCGGAGTTTAAGACTCCATGTAAGCGTGTCCTTAAGATGCGTTTATTCCCTTTGAGACCTTGACCACAGTCGAGTGTTCTTTAACCTCCCTTTTGAGGGGAACTACAGTTACTCTGATTCCATTCCCGTAAGGATATGTAGGCACAAGATGCGATGTCTTGCCGAGTAAACTTAGAATTAACCCCTAGGTCTTTTTTAATTTTCAATCCTTTGTATATACCCTAAAGCAAAATAATTAATGAAATAAAAAAAAAATAAACAAAAGGTTCCCGTAGAGTACTACGGAAGTTTAGGGTGCTAATACCTTCCCTAAATTTAACCAACCCCCGAACCTTAGATCTCTCCCTTTTAGGTTTTTCCTTTCTTTAACCTTTCCTTCGGATAAATCAAAGACCGGTTGTAAATGAATTAAGATTCAAGTTAATCAATAGCTTGACATCCAAATTTCACCGCAACAAAAAATGGCGACTTCACTGGGGAGTCCTAACTATTGAGGGTTATCCCTATTTTGTTTATTTTTCTTTATATATTTGTTTTATTATATATTTTTCTCACTTGTATGTATATATTGGGGTACCTTACTTGGAGTTACTGTGTTGTGAGATAAGTCCTACACCCGGACTTGAGCGACCTTATGATAGGATGGCTGATATATTCGACGAGGCTTATAGGGAGTGAGTCCCGACTAAGCTAAATCGAGAATCACCGCTCAGTTGAGACACTTTCGAAAATGGTTCGGTTGATCGAGTGTAGTCGTGAAAACTTTTACCGTTATCGATTGGAGTCTGTGATACTGGGAACCGTAGTACCTTTACACCATCTTGACCTTATATAGGATGTAGTGCGGGAACTATATGGGAGTAGTCCTACAATGGTTGCTACGCGATGCTACACTTAAAAGAGGTTCTCTTGAGAATATTATTGACCCTCGAGTCAGTCGGGAAGTCGATAATATCCGAAAGATGGACTGATGACTTTGGGCACTGATTTAGAACCCTTGTTCTGCAGGTACAATCAACCTATAGTACATACCTCTTTGGGAAGGGTAGACCTTGACTCCATTCATTGTTCCTCTAACTTAGGACCTTTTGTTTGCTTATGTGTATTTGTGCTTCGCATCCATAAAGCATCATATCATTTCTAGTTTCAAGGAATTCAGCAGTCCTTTGCAAATTCGAAAAGCCTTACATTTTAAAGTCTAAAATTTTTTCCAACTTTTTTAAAAAGCAATATTCGCAATCGACCGTTGAAATTCTTGAAACCATTGCATGGCATCAGCATCACATTTTTGCATTGCATTTGTTCCCCGGTTTCTCATTCTCGGTTCTCTCGTCTTCCAGTGTACCTTTGAGTCGTCAAACTGATTCCTCGACACAGATATCAGACTAGAATCGGAACAAGGATCACTTTGATCCTATTCCCATGACTTACACAGAGCTGTATCCTGACTTAGTTCGACAAGGGCTGATCACTACAAAGGCTTTACCACCTCCTCTTAATCCTCCAGTTGGATTTAGGGCTGATCTAAAATGTGCTTTTCATGAGGGTGCCTTAGGCCACGACTTGGAGCATTGTTTTGCATTGAAAGCTAGGGTGCGTGAACTGATTAGAGCCAGAATACTTGATTTTACGGATAGTCGTCCGAGCGTCCAGACAGATCCCTTGCCAACACATCAGAATTGAAGCTTTGTCATTGGGCCTTTTTTTTTCTCGTTGTTTGCATTTTCCTTATTTTGTTTAAGTTGTTTGCTTTCAATTATGTTTGTACTTTCATTAATGAAATAAGCATTGCAACTTTTGATTCAATTCATTTCCGTCCATTTATTTGCATCTTTATGCTTTATTTTTCAAATGTTTACTTCTTGTCCAAAATTTTGATATGCTAAGATCGGAGGGAGGATGACGAAAACGTTATACCCATAATTGCTGTCAGTATGCTTTCAATCAAACCTGGTTGACGATGTAAGGCATTGTTTCAATTCCCAAACACTGGAGAAATAAGGAAGTTAATCCCTCGTTACCCCCTTCGAGCCTAGAAGTTTGAGTTCCTTTCGTTACAAAAAACCCACAATTTTAACCTTGGGATGGGTAGTTCTCAGTTAACTTGGTTGTGTGTTCATACGATACACCTTTCATTAACAAATTTTCCTTCGCACACGTCAAACAAGTGTCGAAGATGTTTTCTAATCAAAAGATCGATGATGGTTCACCGTAATCATTAAAATCAAACAGTCACTTTCCTTCACACAAAAAATAATCAAAAGAAGCCCACTAAGTCAAAACCTATGAAGGAGACTTAGGCAAAACTGGGGCATCCCGCTGACTGTAAACTCTAAAATAAACAGTTCAGGCAAAATTTAGGGATAATACAAAGAGATTTCTAAATTCTTCATCTTGAAAATATTCAATATCAAAATGACAAATATTATAAGGAAGTAGTGACTGCCTTTCCACAAGTCCCTTGACTTTGAACCATCATTGCTACCATCAGTGCAATCCCTAACTTATGGGAACCTGAATGCATAACATGAGTTAACTGAGTGTAGGACTGGAGATCATCACGTAGATTGGGTGGGTACAAATAAATTTTGAGCCTTTATCTTTTGTTTCATAAACCGTGAACCAGGCCACATTACAACCCTCAAAAGACCTAACTGAAACAGGGTTATTTTGAAAGTATACTACAACAAGATTGCGTAACCTGACTCCAAAAGATCCTTGCGAATCATTTATTTTGGCAATAAACTTTTATTTTAAACTTTGAGTGTCTTGAACCGCCTTGTTCTGACTAACGACTCATGTATTTTCCATCTTTCAAAAATAATTTTTCAAAAATCGCATGAACATTGCATTACCATGTTTGTATGAATATTTTTGTTTGCAAACTGGCTTTCCTCTAAGGAATTTTCAAACAATGAGAAACTTGGTCAAGTGATCTTATCAGGGGAAAGTTCCTTTTACATCCTGTCAAAGAATTAGTTCAAGATTTGTTCAAGGCAATATCTTCTCAGATTTGGTTTATCCAGAGAATTGTTCAAGACTCAGACTGGGGCAAGCCCTCCGAGGATATAGCAAAACAGTCGATTCCATGAATTAGACAGCTGAAGCAATTATCAGTTCATTTGACCTGGGGCAGTTTACTTGCATAATCCCTAAGCAGTTATTCATCATTCCTACAGTGACTATCAACTTGATACAGTTTAACAGAATGACAGTGATCTCCGTGTTGAGGAATCAGTCCTCCAGTTTTGTCATCTCACCGAAAGAGTCGAGCCTTGTCGTCGATGTCTGCATTTGCATTTGATCATATCTCATAGCATAATTCCTATACATGTGCATATCTTGGGTGCTTTATTCCCCATTTACATTTCTATCTTGGGTGCTTTACTCCCCATTTACATTTCTATCTTGGGTGCTTTATTCCCCATTTACCTCTCTATCTTGGGTGCTTTACTCCCCATTTACATTTCTAGCTTGGGTGCTTTACTCCCCCATTTACATTTCTATCCTGGGTGTTTTACTCCCCGTTTACATTTCTATCCTGGGTGCTTTACTCCCCATTTACATTTCTATCTTGAGTGCTTTACTCCTCATTTACCTTCTATCCTTGGGTGTTTTATCCCCCATGTACCTTTTATCCCGGGTGTTTTATTCCCCGTTTACCAGATATTCCTGGGTTTACCTAACATCATGGTGTTTTACCCCCATTTACTTTTTTTTCTCCCTGAGGTCGTGTTTTACTCGCGTCTTACCTTGTGGGAAAAATTTATTTACTTGGCATCATGGGTGTTTTATCCCCATTTGCGTTTTTCTCCCGAGGTCGTGTTTTACCCGCGTCTTACCTTGCGGACAATTTCTAATTTACTTGGCACCTATCAACAATTCTGTGTCGTGTCTACCCGACGTTCTTCCAGATATGACATGTCTTCTTCCCTAGTGCAATTCCTCGATGGGTCGTCCCCTGTGACGTTGTTTCGTCTGTATCCGTGCATTTGTCATTTTCATCATACGCATCATATCAGATACATATCATATTTAGCATTATAGTTCGTTTTGTTTTGTCCATATCATTGCATAGCACTGCGTCTAAAGACAAAATTTTCGGTTATCTGTATTTAAATCCCTCCACCACGATTTCTCGAGTCTCCGTTGCTCAAATCACCCGGTGAAGTTATTTAAATAGGGGCAACTGTAATACCCCAAATTTTGCCCTAAGATTTGTCGTCGCATTTCATTGCATTTTTATTGCATTTAATCAATTACTAACAAATTTGTGTAGTCGTTTGACTTTTTGCAGGTAAATATCATATGGCATGCATTTTTTTTCTAAAAAGTAAAAATGGCACAATTGGCAGGAGGACATGTGTAAGGAGTTGTGAGTGTGAGAGGTTGAGAGTTTGAATCTCACCTTTGTCACTTTTTTTGTTTTTTATTATTTTTACTCTAAATTTTTCTATCTTTCATTAAAAAATAACAAAAATAGTTTTTTATTATTATTTAATTATTATTTTCGTATTTTAATTAAACCATTTTTTAAAATATTATTTTTTTCACTTTTTTCTAAATTATTCATAAAAATATCCAAAAAATCATAAAATAAAAAATATTGAAAAAAATGTTGTTCTTTTTATAATATTTTTGATTTTAGGAATCAATAGCATTATTGGTTTTTATTTTAAGTTTATTTTAATTATTTTAAATTATTTAAATTTTTTTTTCTTAACTAATTATTTAGTTTGGGCTTTAAAACGGGCTTTAGGGACATTATTGACAATTTAGTGTTAACCCTAATTTGTTCCCTATATATACATGTGTTGCTTTGTTGAAAAAGGGGAGAATGAAAAAAAACCTAAGAGGAGTGAGTGTCGTTTACCGTTATTTCTATTTCTTCATCTATTACCGTTATTTTTTTTTCCTTCATCTATTACTGTTGTTTCTTTTCCTTCATCGTTTACCGTTATTTCTTTTCCTTCATCTATTACTGTTGTTTCTTTTTCTTCATCTATTACCGTTATTTCTTTTTCTTTATCTATTACTGTTACGTTTATATATTTATAATTTTTAAATTGTTGGAGTTTATATATATATAAGATTAATTTTTGATCGAATTATGTCGATACGATGTTTGCACATTTGTGTGCATGACGCGTGACATTTGTGTTAGTTCGATCTGATTGCGATGACCACATTTTTGTGTGAGCAATAATACTGTTTTTTTGCTTAATTTCTTTTTCTTTGCGATAAATTTTGTTTCGTCCAATTTAGATCTGGTTGCGCCGAGCGCATTTCTGCGTTAGCAACATTGTTGGGTTATTTGGCACATTTAAAATTCATTATTGCTTTATTATTATTATTATTATTAGTATTATTATTATCATTATTATTATTATTATTACTATTATTATTATTATTATCATTAATTTATTAAAACTTGTTATAATATAAAAATCTGTTTTTTAAAATAAATAACATTAACATCTTTTCCAAATTAATATGAAAACCTATTATTTTTAAGAAAAACCTTTTTTTAGATAAATTTAAAATAATAACTAAAATCTTTTTTTTAAAATAATAACTAGAACCGTTTTTTTTAAAAATATATAATAATAACATTAAACCTTTTTTTTTTATAAATAAAACCTTTTTGTTAGATAATTAAATTAAGACTATTTTTGAAATTTTTTTTAATAATATTAAAACCTCTTTTTTAACTTAAATCAAAAGCTTTTTTATATATCACAAATAAACAACAAAGAATATCTATAACTTTCGCACTTCCGTTTCATAACTCGTCTTATTACTGTCTGACTCTGTCTACTAACCTTGTGTATTCAATGTGCAGCTTGTTACGTTGCTATTAGCTATTTTAATGTGTTTTTCAATTCAAGTTGTATTATAATTGTATCTGTTTCTCATTTGTAACCTCGCGAACCAACAATCGCGTTTACTTTCTGCATTTTATTTCCGTTTGTATGATTTAAATTTCTCACACTTTCATCACTATTACTTCTGTCACATCACACCTCCGAAGGATTAGGTCTAGTCGTTTGGCCGCCATGCCAATAGTCCTCAAACCCTCAAATTTCACACATTCAATTTCAAACCCTCAAAACTACAAACTACAAACCCTAATTTTCACAAATGCCTCGCCGCAGGCAAAATTACCATGTTACTCCTAGCATTAGGTCAAAGAGCCGCCGCGCTCATTTTAGGGTTTCCCGCCGTGGAATCCCTAATTTAACCCTAATTACAATTTAACAATTCATAACGTAGAGATCGGAGTTTAAGACTCCATGTAAGCGTGTCCTTAAGATGCGTTTATTCCCTTTGAGACCTTGACCACAGTCGAGTGTTCTTTAACCTCCCTTTTGAGGGGAACTACAGTTACTCTGATTCCATTCCCGTAAGGATATGTAGGCACAAGATGCGATGTCTTGCCGAGTAAACTTAGAATTAACCCCTAGGTCTTTTTTAATTTTCAATCCTTTGTATATACCCTAAAGCAAAATAATTAATGAAATAAAAAAAAAATAAACAAAAGGTTCCCGTAGAGTACTACGGAAGTTTAGGGTGCTAATACCTTCCCTAAATTTAACCAACCCCCGAACCTTAGATCTCTCCCTTTTAGGTTTTTCCTTTCTTTAACCTTTCCTTCGGATAAATCAAAGACCGGTTGTAAATGAATTAAGATTCAAGTTAATCAATAGCTTGACATCCAAATTTCACCGCAACAGTATTATTTGGGGGTATAGAAAGGGGGTGTTACAAGAGTCATGCTCGTCAGAATATCGTGTCGGAGAGGCGGAGGATGACATGGTGCTAGTTTCCCTGAGCTCAAGGGAGAACGATAGGATATAGTCGTTCATGGTGGCCACGTGTCTGTTATCCATTGCCCATCCTAGGGCGCTACCCTAGAGGCACTTGAGTGCCTAGGGGCGCTTCGAGTTCAATGTTATGTTTATAAATAGGCTGGTGCCTGCCCCTTTGTTACTTTTTGTTCTCAACACTCTCGTACACATTTTTCTTGCTCTTCCGTTTCACATCCTCGTGTAGCACAACCATCGTACCGTCCTTCAAGAAATTCGTCGTACTTCCGTCAAGGCTACTGTATCAAGTAAGTCATCTCCTCTCTTTCTTCTGTTTCTCTTATTTTCGACATTCCCTATGGTGGACACGATGAGTGTCCCGAGGAGGATGTGGGTTTTTCGGCGATTATGACAAGATTTCCTTGACCTAGGATGAAGCCCCTGAGGTCTACTAGAGGTTTAAGACAAGTGTCTCGGGGTCATGTGGTGGCACTGGATGTATACCCGGGGACAGGTGACATGATTTAGGTGAACACCCCGGGGACATAGGATAGATGTGAATGATTGACGTGGGGACACATGTTAGCATTGGATGAATGTCCCGGGGACGAATGCTATCGTGGGATGAATGTCTCGGGGACATGAAAGCATCCCACGTGGGGAGGTGAGTGTAGGTCGTAATTGTCGTCCCCTTCGTCCTTTCACTTAAGCAGTGGTGGAAGGGTGAATTTGATCTTGAAACATTGAATTCACAATTTTCTTCTGCTTTTCAGGTGATCATGGTCGTGTGGATACCAAAAGTTATGAAAGTCGACGTAGAGCCAGAATCTCCTATGGCCCCGCCCATCGAGGGGCAGGACATGACCGTTAGGGAGGAGCCTCTGAGCACACCTTTTTGTTTCGTGAAGGACGACTCTGATTCCTTCGCCATAAACGAGGACAGTTTTGAGGGCTCCTCTGTGAGCTGGAAAGCATATAGACCATGAGCCCACCATCACATATGCTCGAGCTATGGGAAGATGAGATTTCCCATGTACGAATTTTGCTTTCGTGAAGCGAGACTTCGGATGCCCTGCACGGATTTCCTACTAGGGATCTTCGACTGGCTGAGACTGGCGCCTTCGCAGCTACTGTAGCACCCCAATTTTTGACCATAAGATTCCACCTCCTTGTGTGTTTTATCTTCTTACTTTTATGTGTGACTAACAAGTGTGTGCAGTTTCCTTTTGCTTTAAAGGCATCTCAGGAAAAGCTCGTCAAAACAAGATTCACACAAGAGATGAGATCACATGCCCATGTTTGGCTCGTATCGCCTTGAATTCATTTGGCATAATTCACGTGGATCGGATTACCGGTGGACGCGGGAACTCACATTTCAGGATCTACAACGTCATTCGTTATGAGAGCACTCTCTATTTTAAGGAATTCAAGATCTTAAGGTACCATCCGAGTGCGGGAAATTTTATTTAGCGGTGGCCCTAAGGGTCATTTTCTTTTCAGAGCATCATTCAAACTTTCCATTCTCAAGGAATACGGAAGTTTGTTACCCTTTAAATTCGTGGGTGGTTCATGGCATCAACCTAAGTGCCATGTTGGATCATAAACACATTTCATGTCCAGGCTTCTACCATTCAAAATAAATAAGAAGGCACGAAATGATAATTTCACAAATACATTTCATTGTGTTTCTACAAGGAACGTTTTGTTTTCAGTGTCGTCGCACAAGCCTACAATCGATGTTCAATCCCTATTTGTTACAAGAATACAAGAATATCGTAAATCGAACATCATAGTCATGAATAATGCAAAATGAATCAATCGTCAACCCAGAGAGGAGGATGACTCCCGCCGCTGACGGACTTGACATGGCCAAAGCCTGGATATGGGAAGTAAGTCCTGCACGTCTCTGCAGAAATTGGTAGAATGGAGACTATAGCCTTGTTCACATAGACTGAGTTTCTCCCCAACAATATCCTGTGGCTGCAATACAATTTGAAGGTTACCGTGAGAATAATTCTTTATACCTTCGGTCCAACAAATTCAAAAGATGCAGTAAAGAATTCATACCAGACATACTCCTCTAGAAAGTCCTGCCAAAGACAAGGCGCTACGGTTACAACAAGGAGTCTGCAGTGAGCTATCCGTCTTTGACCGCCTTATGATCCTAGCACATGGAAACCAGATAAGTCCAGAAGAAGAGCATGAAGGACAGTTTCCGCACAAGTGTTAAGATGCCCTACTGGATCAAATAGAATATAGGGTCTGAGCTGCAGAATGTTTGCTTTGAATTTCAATTCAAAGTCCCGTGACGGACGTCCCAATACACAGGCAACAGTTTCCCGCAACTACTTCACTAGCAACCTGTTACAACCTCTTTGCCACCTTGCTCAAATAGGCTAGGAAAGGAAATCTAAGTTACACTTCATATGGCAATAAACCTACAACAAATATCAGGAAAAATATGGTTTTGCAAGAATTACCGCAACTGCAGCAGCTTAGCAGTGATAGCATCAACAGAATGCAGCCCTGGAACGTCCTCGCAACCTGTAAAGCACAACTAATACACGCATACCGTAAAAAAAATTTTGAAAAATAAAGTTAAAAGAGAAGAGATGATTGTTTCAGCCCTCAGCATTTTGAGTTCATCGTCAGGCTAAACTTCGAGTGGCCGGAAGGGTGGCAAACCAAAACTGCCACCAGCTTCCTACCGAGCATCGAAGATTTGGAACTCGAACGCGAAAGGCAACTAAACAGACGGTTCAGCAATGTGAAACACAAATGAGCAACAACATTCTTTTTCTTTCCTTCGTGGTTCAGACGTGCAAGTTATCATTACCACCTCAGAACCTTTCTCAAACCGAAGCTAAAATCGGCAGATTCCGCACCATTAGCAAGGTCCTGAAAGAGAGAGGAAAATAAGTTAAATTCGAAGCGAAACAGCCCCAATATTTCGCTACAGGCAAAAATAGCAACAACAGTCATCAATACTAAAACACTCTAAGCTGCAAGCAAAAAGCATCAATAGCAGGTTGCAATAACAACTTCAGGCTGCAATTAACATCTCGCAAGGCTGCGGTCAACCTCAAGCGGGCAATACCAGCTGCAACATGTAGTAAATCACAGAGTCAGTATCTGTTACAACAAGCAAAAGCAACACGAGTTACAACCAACAACCATCAGCCCAACAACGACATAACATCACAAATATTAGCCTAACAGAGATCAAAAACAACATTGACAACAATGGCACCAGCAGCGTCATCCCATAACTGCAACGACCTCATTCGTTTCAGCCCTCAGTTCCATCCATCATCGGGCAATAGCAGGCAACACACAAAGTACAACAGCTACATTGGCCAGCAACCACGAGCAAATATTCACAGACTCAACAACAATTTGTATGGTTCAGACTTTCTTAAAGTCGTCATCACCACCATACCCTTTCTCAACGCCGAAGCTAAGACCGGCAGACTCCGAACTATTAACAGGATCCTGAAAGAAAGAGGAAAGTTAGTTAACTTCAAAACAAATAACAGCTCTAGAATCCGGTACAAACAAGCATCACAACATCGGTGTACCATCCGCAAGCATCAACATCGTAACAGCGGTACAAACCAAACAACATACAAGCAGGTACAAGTATCAACCGCGAATATCTCAACACAGTGCAACAACAACAAGTTTCACCTACAAGCATCAACGTTGTAACAACAACCTTGAACACACGGTTCAGATTCTCGAATCGTCATCACCGTCTCAATTTCCCCGGCAGCAACAATTTCTGAGCTACAAACAATAACAGCAGCAAATATCAGTTGCAAACAACACCAACTGCAGTACAATAAACTATATCAGTCCAACAACTACACAACATCATCAGCATTAGCAACAAGAAACAAGAACAACATTAACGACAACGACATCATTAGTCAGCCCTCAGGTTTGACTCATCATTGGGCAAGTCCCGAGTGGCCAGAAGGACAACGAAAGATTCGTCGTCAACTCCCTACCGACTCAGAAGCATCGAAGGACATTCGAAGACAGCAACGACAACCACATTTCCATTAGGCTCAGACGCAATGTCATCACCACCGTTTACAATAGCTTTCTCGAAAAATACTAGATAAGGCAACTTCTAAGCTCAAGTGAAGCGCTCCCTGCAAAAAAGCAAAAGAAGCCAAATTACTGTGACCGGTTTCTATTCTTAGCAACGCACACAGAGGAAGCAAATCACAAAGTCAATGATAAACATAACAATTGATACGCAAAGAGGAATCCTGAAACTTCCCAATTTGAGACCAGCATGTCACTGACAAGATCAAGCGGATAAGGAAAGATTTTGAACGTTGTTTCCCAACTCACCAAGTGAATCAGACAAGCCTAGACGAAACAGGAAAGAATCAAGCATTTCCCTCCAGGTCATCAAGTAAATCAGGCAAGAGATCAACCGATTAGGAGAGCCTTGAAAGTGGCATTCATTGGAGGCTCATGGGTCTCAGTTATAAAAGGAGACAACATTCATCAACCAAACACGAAAAAAAGAGGAGAAGAAGCACCGCACGCTCAGAAACACCACAAAAGCCATCATCGCCGACGAGAAGAAGACGACAAGACCGTGGATTGCTTCACGATCTCACCGCCGCCATCATCCAGCCGCCGTCAACTTGTGTTCTTGGGTAAAAGAATCCTTTCCTTTAAAAAATACTTTTGCATGTTGATCTGTTGTGATTTGCAGGATAAACGAAGGCATCGCGAAACTAGAGATGGAAGAAGATGACGGAATGACCTTCGTAAGAAGGGATCCGCAAGGAGCATACGAGGAAGATGAAGAAGAGTCTGTGGACTTAGGGATTGGACCCCTCCGTTTGCCTTCTTTTTTTTTTTTTTTTATTATTGTTATTTGTTTATTAGTTCGCTGTAATTGGATGACGCACGTGCACGGTAGTCACCTTGCACCTCACACCATATCGCCACACACATCACATATTGCACGATCTAACGCTTCACATCGCGCGAACCCACCATAGTCTGTATGCCCTCACATCACTTAATCACCCGCCCAACTTAATTTCTTAATTGAACCTATTTATCCATTAATCCATTTATTAATACCCAACTAATCATTTAATTAATTATCAACCTTAATTATCTTTTTATAAAGAAATATAGGCTAATAACTCATAATTAAAACCAACCATTTATTAATAACCTTTAATTATCCCTTTTATTAATAATAATTTGTTTAAAAAAACCTTTTCACATTTAAAACAACTTTTATATAATAAAGCAACCTTCTACTTAATAAGAGCTTTTTTGTTTATCTCCAAATTAAATTCAAGGAATCCAACTTAGCAATTTATAAATAAAGCTATTTGACTATTTTAATAGAAATCTATTTTTATAATAACAAACCATTTTTTTAATTAATAAAACCCTTTTATTTTAATAAATCTTTTTTTGTTCAAAATCAATCCACATCTAAAACCTTTTTGCTAATAAAATTAAATTAACATTTTCCTTCCTTTCTATTAAAACTAATTCAACTTTTTCTCAAAATAATTTAACCCACCTTTAAAATCAATCCGCCTAAAATCAATCAACATCGTAATCAATCAAGCGTGCACGTCTTCGTCTCCACTTCGATTCACAATCCACATTCACACACTTAGCGCTTTCATGCGTGTGTATGCTTTTACTTCATCCGTAATTTATCTTCCACAATTTATCTTTCTCGCATTGCATTCCGTCCAAAGGAAGAATCTGCGCATGATCTAAATGATTGTGTGTATGCATCTCATTTGCATCATACTCCCCTATGATCCTTGATCTCATTCAAGTTGATCTTTTAGGATAAATCCTACCCCATAAGAAGGACCTTCTTCTTTCACCTTTCACAACATAGACGAAAACAACAATTCGATATAAACATTACTCAAACACGTTAGAGAATAAGATGCTAATCATCTTAAGCGAGATAGAATCTCCACACCATAAAACAATTCCTATAATCCGTGGCGGTTAAATCTCTCTTAAAATGACGACTCATCTTTTCTCCTAAAATCAATCAAACAACTACCCTAACCCGTAGGAACTTTGACCACAATCAAAGAACTCCCCAAACCCTTTAGGGGAACTACAGATACTCCGATTCCACTCCCGCAAGGATATGTAGGTATAAGATGCGATGTCTTATCGAGTATACTTAGAATTAAATCCCTAGGTATTTCAACCATTAAGCAGATAACACATAACAATAAACAACATAAAACAAGAGGTTCCTGTAGAGTACTACAGAAACTTAGGATGCTAGCACCTTCCCTAAGTTTAACCAACCCCCGAACCTATAATTCTCTTAACCTTTGCATATGCATTGCTTTGTGGGAATTTTGATCTTTATCCCTTCCTTTGGACAAATCAAAGTTCGGTTGCAAATGAATTAAGATTCAAGTTAATCAATAGCTTGACATCCAAATTTCACCGCGACAGCTACACCCCAATGTCATGTCTTTTATTCGGGCATATGAGCTCGTCTGTCGGCATCTGAAGATCGGTGCCACTCTCACCCTGTTCTTTCGGCTTTTTCACCTCCAAAGGAAAACGGTTGATGGCCGACAAGGATGGGTGTAATTGAAGCAGCCGAGGAGGTTCTTTAGAGCGTACATGGACTCTGTCTGGGATTTCAAAGACCGATTCTTTGTGGTTCGGCCCGTTTCTCATGAGGTGTGCACTTCGTTGTTCCGTCGTGAAGCCCATGAAGTGAATGGGCAGAGGGAAGAGGTCATGATGATGAAGGTATCCTTGGACTGGAAGGAGGAACACTTCAAGAGGGGCACAAATCGTTATATCGTGCGGGCAGGGACCTTGGACGAGGAGGACCAGGTAGGCTACCAAAGGTTGGTGGCCTTCTTGGCCAGTTTTACCCCGGTCAAACTCGTGACGCCCGACGGCAATTTTATCCCAAATAGTCAAGGGAATATCCTCTAGTGGTTGAGGCTTATTAATACAAGGGCTCTGCTCGAATGTTCGTCAGACAATAAGGCACCACGTTTCCTAGGTAGCAGGTCATCCTTCACCCGTCTCTCTTTTGTGCTCTGTTCTCTTTATGTTTGCTAAGTGTGTGTGCCTGCTTATGTATGCGTGTTTGTATGAGTTTTTGTATACTTGTACGTTTACATGTTGGTGGGAGTAGTAGCTCGACAATACTTGCAGTGTCCCGTAGTGTAAGGAATTGGTCGGGTGACCGAGGTTGTTATCTGGTCAGTTACAAAGAGGGGCTACGGTCGCAGCTCTACTCCGCGGCGTGAACGTCCCATCGCGAGCTGGGTGTTCTTCCATCTCGGTACGAAGGTGGCGACTCTAGATTGAGGGGTCCCCATCAAATAGAGTGTTCTGCCCGCACACACAAAAGGGCAGGCGCTTGTTATCTTGTTGAGTTTTAGGAGACGCATTTGTACCAAGTCGCGCTCCCGTGGACGCGAGGTTGGTCGTCGCGGAAAGTGTTTAACTATAGTACCTTTTGAGCTTCTCAGCATTCAATGGTCAAGCAATTTCATCCCTGTGTAGGTTTTTGAGGTAGTAGGCCCCGTGTTTCTTCTTTTCTCGGATACGATAGGGGCCCTCCCAATTCGCGGTGAGCTTGCCCTCGCGCGAGTCTTTCTGGTTTCTTCGCAAGACCAGATCGCCGGCCTGGAACACACGTTTTATGACTTTGCTGTCATATCGAAGGGAAATGTTATGCTTTAGCGTGACTTTGTAGAGAACTGCCCCTTAACAGATCTCTTCTACTAGGTCTAACTCATCTCTGAGGGCTTCGTAGTTAGCCTCCTTCTCAAGGGGGAATTCAGTTCTTTTGGATGACTCCCTTATTTCTACCGGGATCACACCTTCGGTCCCATAGGTGAGTCAGAAAGGGGTCTCTCCGGTGGTCAAGTGAGGCGTCATTTTGTAAGCCTAGAGTACACTGTGGAGTTCCTCGACACATCTCTTCTTGGCGTCTCCAAGTCGTCGTTTTAGACCCTGCAGGATAACCCTATTTGCATCCTCTGCCTGTCCGTTTGTTTGTGGGTGCTCGATCGATGTAAAGTGCTGCTTTGTTCCGAGCTTGGTCATGAAGTCTTGGAAGTTTTTGTCAGTGAACTGCGTCCCATTGTCAGTCACGATGGCCAATGGGACGTCGAACTGGGCGAGGATGTTCTTCTTGTAGAAGCAGAGTATATTGTGCATCGTGATCTTGGCGAGGGCCTCGGCTTCGATCCATTTGGTAAAATAGTCAACGCCAACTATCAAGTACTTGTTTTAATAGGAGCCCATGGTAATGGACCAAGAAAATGCATCCCCCACCAGGCGAACGAGCATGGGGAAGAGAGGTACTTGAGCTCACTCGGTGGGGCGAGGTGCATGTCCTCGTGTCGTTGGCACTTGTCGCACTTCCTCACATGCTCCTTAGCGTCCTGCTGCATCGTCGGCCAGTAGTATCCAACTCGCAGGGACTTCTAGGCTAGTGACATTCCCCCTAAGTGTTGTGTGTTAATGCCTACGTGAATCTCTTGCAAGATGCTCGGGGATTGGGCTTTATTAACGCATTTGAGGAGAGGGATCGAGAAGCCTCTTCGGTATAACTTGCCCTCGAGCAGTACGTAGGAGCAAGCTCGAAGTTTGGCCATGCTTGCCTCTTTTGCATCGTCGGGGAGGTGTCCCGTGCTGAAGTACGTATGTATTGGGGTCATCTAGTAGTCATTGTCCCCAATGGCATTTACCTTGAGCATCGCTTTTGCCTTCTCTGTGCTTGGCCAAGTGAGGATCTTCTGGACAACAGATTTGTTCCTGCCCTTCTTCTTTGTGCTTGCCAGTTTCGAGAGGACATTTTCTCGGGTATTATGCTCGCAAGGAATGTGTTGCACTTCGGCGGAGTCGAATCTCTTCATCCGATCCCTTATAAGGGCTAAATATTCAGCGATATTGTCGTTCTTAGCTTGGTACTCACCCCGGACCTGGAAGGCGACCAGCTGGGAGTCCGTGAAACTTTTTATCTCCTTGGCTCTGAGGTCTTCCGCCAGGAGGAGTCCAGCCAATAACGCCACGTATTCGGCCTTAATTGTTTATCATCGGGAAGGCCAAGGCAAGGGAGACTTCCACGACCGTGCCTTCTTTATTCTCCAGGATGATGCCTGCACCACTTCTTGACGAGCTCGAAGCGCCATCAACGAAGATGGTTCGCTTGTGGGGCCTGAAAGTTGGTTCTACAGTGGGTAACATCTCGGCGACGAAGTCAGGCAGTACTTGTGCCTTGAGTGTTTTTCCTGCCTTCGTAGAGGATGTCAAATTCGGAGAGTTCCAGCGACCACTTCAACATGCGCCCTAATATGTCGGGTCCACCAAGCAGCTGTTTGATAGGTTGCTCGGTTCTGACCATGATGGTATGGGCTAGGATGTAGTGTCGTAGTCTTCTAGCCGCGTTGATGAGGGCCAGGGATACTTTTTTGATCTGGTGGTACCTCACCTCAGAGTCGTGAAGGGCCTTGCTCGTGAAACAGATCGGCTTTTGTCCGTCGGGAGTTTCTCGGATCAGCATGGTGCTAACGACCTCAGTGGAAATGGCCAGGTACAGGTAGATGGTTTCCCCGACGTTCAATCTCGTCAAGACTAGCGGTTTATAAAGGATGCGCTTGAGGCGGAGGAGGGTCTGCTCACATTCCTCCGTCCATTCGAATGTGGCCCCCTTCCTCAATAGTCTAAAAAACGGAAGAGCATGTTTCACGAATTTGGTAACGAATCGAGATAACGAGACGAGCATCCTATTCAACGATTAGATTGACTTCTTCGTGCTTGGTGTTGCAAACTTGGAGAAAGCCCAACATTTGTATGGGTTTTCCTCGACCCCTCGTTTGGTCAGGTAGAATCCAAGGAACTTCCCTGCCTGTAACTGAAGGTGCATTTCTCTGGGTTAAATTGCATCCTGCATTTTCTCGTTGTTTCGAAGAATTTCTTAAGGTGGGTCGTGTGGTCGACCTAGGTACGCGATTCGACGATCATATCATCCATGTAAACTGTGAGCATGTCGTCAATCTCTCCTCAAAAGACCCTGTTCGTCATCGGTTGATAGGTGGCGCCGTTGTTCTTTAGGCCAAAGGGCATTACATTGTAGTAATAGTTGTCTGGCTCGGTCATGAAGGTCGTGCACTATTTGTTGGCCTCAGCCATGGAGATCTGATTGTATCCTGAGTAGGCGACCATGAAGGGCAATAATTTAAAGCCCACCGAGTTGTCTACGAGATTGTCGATATTAGGGAGGGGATAGGCGTCCTTGGGACATGCCCGGTTGAGATTCGTATAGTCAACACACATCCTTCATTTTCCATTATTCTTTTTTTATTAATACAACATTGGACATGATGTTCGTTAACCATTGGAGGAGCGCGCTCAGCTTGTGCTTCTTGGTCCTGTTCGCCAGGGAAGCAGTAGTCAAGGTCCACGACATCGACATGGTATTTTGGCCTGTGCTCTTGGATGGGTTGTGAAATGCCCTAAATTTTGCCCTGAGATTTGTCGGGTCATCTCGCATTTCATTGTATTTTTGCAATGCATTTAACCAGTCACTAACCAGTTCGTGTAGTTAGTTGATTTTTGCAGGAAAATATCATGTGGTGCGCTCTTTAGCTCATGAAGGGTAAAATGGTCATTTGTTTGCGACCGACCGTCAATTTACGAGCTTTGGGGACTGTGGTCAGGAAAGTTGGGATATTGATTTGAGCTATTCAGTTTAAGTCGGGTCAAGTTGTTAGATTGAAAGTAGCCGGAAAATATGATCGCGTGAGGTAATCAGACTGATTGGATTTTATTCTGATAGGTTGTTCACTTGGTTGTTGGAAATTTAGTCGGAAGTTTCTTCGGAGGCAGGATTAGTTGGATAAATCGGGGCAATGAGGAAAAGGGTTTTCATTTCAGTTTTCAGTTCCTATCTTAAATCATGTGTCGCTTTTTCATTCATTAATTTTATTGCATTTTTAAAAATCAATCGTATATCATCTTTTTTAATCTCATTTTTAAATCAATCATTTACTTCATTGTTTAAAGGAAAGTTCATTTCATTTCTAGTTATTTTTTAATTTTAGTCTCATTTTAATTTTTTTATAATTTCATTTCATTTCAGATTAATTTCATGTTTCTTTAATATTATGTTCATTCCATACTTTTATGCCAAATTTTAATTTTATTATTTGCATATAAAAAAATAAAAGATAATGATAATGTTCCATGTTTCCAAAATCTTAAAATAAGAGAGTTTTATTAGAAATAATACAAATTCTTTACAAAAATAATAAATAAAATGATTTTCATTAATACAAATTAAAACCATAAAAAAATAATAAAACAATAAAATTGCAAAAAATAATAAATTTATATTTTTTATTAATTCCTAAAGTCCTAAGTTTCTCCCGCCTCCTCCGATCCCGATTTTTTTTCCACTGTCTTTGAACCTGCAAACAATAAGAAAACGAAAAATAATCGGTTAGTTTGTTTTTCCGATGCCTTCAGAGTAGAATCATCATTGGGCGTGTCGGGAGGGCGACGGATTACTCCGAAGAAATCCACGTAATCAACAAGTAGCCCAACCATGAAAGTAAAAAGCCCAGTCAACAGAACACAACCAGGTAACAATGCAACTTCTGGAAAACGCAAGTCCGCCGCCACCATTTTTGCAACCAACTCAAAATCCGCTAACGAACAGCAATAATCATGGCAAAAAATAAGTCGTAAGTTCAACAATCCAGCCCAAAAATCACATGGTATAAAACATAAATCACCAGAAATAGAAGAGGATCTGGAGAAAAAACAGAAATCATCCGAGAACCCTAAAAAAACAACATAATGGTGGCGGCATAGAGATTCAGAGAGGCTTAATAAACCTCATCATCATCATCATCTCTTTTGAATAGAAAGAGGAAGAAGAATCCAAACCCGAAAAGAGAAAGGCGGCGGAGGTTCAGTGGGATTCATAAGAATCCATCATCATCACCTATTAAAGGAAAGAAGAAGAGAGTTAAAGAAGTTTACCGAGATCCATTTTCGCCGGTGAAGGGGAGAAACTGGACCAACAACCGACGACGACGAGCGGCCGCAGAAACCCGCTACCGCCACGTCACCGTCAAAGCCTACGATCGTCGGCTCGGGATTTATCATCGCCGGAGGACGAGCATCAAAACCTCCGTCAAAATTCATCACAAAAGCAAACGGAATCACCGCGAATCGACCGAAAAGTAAGGTGTTTGTAAACTCTCATGATTTCTTTTGGTGGTTTGTGTTTCAGGAAGAAGATTGGGGGGCATGCATCAGAAAATGAAAAAGTTTAGAACCGTTTCCATGGTACCCGCGGCACCTCTGAAGACGAAGAAGATAGAGTCAAAAGACACAAACCCTAGTCACTAGCATTTCTCTATCTTTTTATAGTGTTCATTAGTTTGTCATTTTTTATTTATTTTGTTTATTTATTTTACTTTTCATGTAGTGATATTTAATTAGGAAATCAAACATTTATATACAAATTAGAACTTTGTTTATAATAAAAATTAAACGTTTTATAATAAAAATCAAAACATTTTTATAATAAAATTTAAAACATTTCTAAATTAAAATCAAAACTTTTTTTCAAGATTAAAATGAAAACATTTTTTATAAAATTAAACATTTTTTTCGTAAATAAAAATTAAAACATTTTTACCATAACAATAAAATAATGTTGCTTCATCTAAAACTTCAAACATTTTTTATTTTATTAAATTAACACCAATTATTTCTAAAAAAAGTCTAAGATTAAAACATTTTCCTTTAAGCTTTAAAAATGCAAAAAGTATTTACGTTCTCTTCAAATAAAAAAATAAAACTCGTGACTTGGCCGGTTCAACTTTGTCTAACCCTCGCAGTTTATATATTTCAGCTTACTAACCTCTCATGGTGTGCATATTAGCATTTTGTTTCAATTATAATTAGGCGAATAATTGTCACAGTTATGTTGTCGCATTTTGTTATTTTTGGCCCTTTGGGGTTTGTAATTTACGCGAGTGGTCGCGATGCTTTCCTTTACTGCTTCCCTTATTTTCATGTTTTGTATGACTGCCATGTAATACTTTGCTTGCGTGCATGTATATTTTACCGTCTTACCCTTCCAAAGGAATTAGGGGTAGCCGTTTGACCGCCGATTCAATAGTCTTAGTCTTAATCCTTAACCGTTTCAAAAACCCTAATAGCTTAGGTGTCCCGCCGTGGACAAAAATACCATTTACCCTAGCTTTAGGTCAAAGAGTCGTCGTACTCTATTTTAGGGTTTCCTGCCGTGGAATCACTAATCTAACCCTAGTTTCAATTCAACAATTCAACGTAGAAATAGGAGTTTCAAGACTCCACGTAAGCATGTCCTTAAGATACGTTTATTCCCCATTAAAACCTTGACCACATTTAAGACGTTTCTAGCCTCCCTTTCAAGGGGAACTACAATTACTCTGATTCCATTCCCGTCAGGATATGTAGGCATAAGATGCGACATCTTGCCGAGTAAACTTAGGACTAACCCTTAGGTTTTTAGGTCACTCTATCCTTTAGCTCAGTATATATTTCAAATAGACAGTAAAATAAAGAAAAGCATACTTTAAACAAAAGGGTCCTGTAGAGTACTACAAAAGTTTTGGATACTAGTACCTTCCCTAAGCTTAACCAACCCCTTACCTATGTCTCTCCGCATTGTCTACGATGCAAAATTAGGTTTTCCTTCATTTGACATTTTCCTTCGGATAAATTAAAGATCGGTTGTGAATTAAGAATTGTGATTCAAACTAATTAATAGTTTGACATCCTATTTCCACCGCAACAGAAAATGGCGACTTCACTGGGGACCCTCCTAAATTTTTAAGGGTTACCCCTATTTTGCTTATTGTATGTCATTTATTATTATTATATATTTGTATATATATTCATATTGTACTTTGCGTGGGGATTGTTTGAGATAAGTCCTACACCCGGACTTGAGTGACCTTATTATAGGAAGGTGATATATTCAACGAGGCTTATAGGGAGTGAGTCCCAACCAAGCTGACTTGAGAATCACCGTTTAGTTGAGACCCTTTCGAAAATGGTTCGGTTGAACGAGTACAGTCGTGAAAACTTTTACTATTTTCGGCAGGAGTCCATGATATTGAGAACCGTAGTACCTTAACACCACATTGGCCTTATATAGGACGTAGTGCGGGAACTATGTGGGAGTAGTCCTACAATAGTTTCTACGTGATGCTACATTCAAAAGAGGTTCTCTTGAGAATATTATCGACCCCCGAGTCAGTCGGGAAGTTGATAGTATCTGAAGGATGGGCTGATGACTTTGGACACTTCTTTAGAACCTTGTTCTGCAGGTACAACTAACCTTAGTACATGCCTTATGGGGATGGGTAGACCCTAACTCCTTGCGCATACCTTTAACATAGGACTTGTGAATACATGTGCATTGCATCCATAAAGCATTCCATTGCATTACATTTCATAGAATTCAAACCTTATTTATGAATATTGCAGGATATCATGGATTACAATAGAAGAAAAACTTTGAAATATACTTTTAAAAGTCTTAAGCTAGATGACCTAAGGAAGTTAGGAGCTTTAGTCCAAGATCAAGAAGGATTCCGAAACCAGTATGGAAGGTTGTTATCTATATTGGAATATAAAGTGAATGAAGGACTTCTATCGGTTTTGCTACAGTTTTACGATCCCGACTACCATTGCTTCACCTTTCTGGATTATCAATTGGTACCAACTTTGGAAGAGTATTCTCAGCTTGTAGGGTTGCTTATTCTGGACAAGTCTTTTTTTCCCTTTCTTGGAGAAGGACCCTAAAGAACAGGATATTGCTAAAGCCACATGTTTGAAGGTATCTGAGATTAAGGAAAACATGACTCACAAAGGTGAAATTTTTGGGTTACCCACAAAATTCCTAATGGAGAAAGCTCAGTATTATGCCGATCATTTGAGCATGCCTACTTTTGAGACAATTCTTGCCTTACTTATCTGTGGAGTGCTGTTGTTCCCTAGTTTTGAAGGATTCGTCGACATTAATGCTATTAAAATCTTCATGATGAGAAATCCAGTGCCGACTTTGTTGGGTAATACTTATTATTCTGTACATCTCTGAAACTTTTGTGGTGGAGGGATGATCACCTGTTGTATGCCCATACAAGTGGTTTATTTCGCACTTGCCAAAGTCGGGTCCTTTTTGGAATCGCACTATAGAACGTTGGTAACAAAGGGTTATGGCTTTAACTCATTCTGATATTGATTGGTATATCTGTATGTACGATGGAATATTGATCATTGATGGTTGTGAAGACTTCGCCAACATGTCGTTGATGGGTTTTAATGGAGGAATTAGCTACAATACAGTCCTAGCTCGCTGACAGTTAGGGTATCCCTTGAAGGAGCCACCTAAAGGTGTTCGTGTGGAGAAAATCTTCTTTAAGGACAACAAAGAACTTCAAGATCTGACTGTATCTTCTTAGCGTCATTTGCATAGGAAAGGTTGAGAGAGTTGGGGTAGGCCTAATTGTGTGTCTATGGAGCCGTACCTTCAGTGGGTCCGAGAAAGAGCTATCAAATTGAAGATGCCTTATTCTCGCCAAGATCCTTTACCTCCAAAAGAAGAACCTGTTCAGTTTTTCATGACCGAAGCCGAAACATTGAAGATCGGTTTGAAGAAAGCACAACGGGAAGCTGAAGCATGGAAGAACGAATATCATGTAGCCGTCAATGAGAATGATGAACTTCAAAAACATCTTCAGTCGAAAAATGAAGAGGTGCTTTCCTGCAAGAAGCGAAGAATCTACGAGGATTTATTTTCCTCAGAATATCCACCTACTCCTTGAAGTTGTGGACAATGCTTCCTTAGGGCTTTAGTAGCTTTTATTTAAGACTTTCTGTCAAGAACATTATTTGTAATCCATTTTTCAAAAATAATAAATAAAAATTTCTTTGAGTATTCCGCAATAATCATAAATGTTTGAATTCCATGAAATCATTCCATTCGCATTTTGCATAGTACCATCATATTTTTGCATTGTATGTGTCTCCCGGTTTCTCATTGAGGTGATCTCATCTTCCAGTTTTGTCACCCTGGATCCTCTGTATCAGTACAATACTAGATCCCAAGCTCGGAAAAGAATGGAAGAATAAGCTTAAGAGATCGGCCGTGTCAGCCATGAACTCGAAGATCTTCGAGGAAGTGTGGGGCAAATTATGGAAATGCTACAAGCTCTTAATGCAAAGATGGATACTCAGTCCGCCATTGTTTCTGAGACTACCAATACTGTTGTGGATCCTCGACCAACTGTTGCTACCGAGAATATACCTCTTCAGAGTCGTCAATCCAGTTTGGTGCTTCCTACTATTGCTCAACCAGTTCAACAAGGTGGTCCTCCAAAGGGTAAAACTCTGAGTTGTGACCGTCATAAAGGAGTTACACGCCAGAGGAGTTCCTCGAGCAAGAATAACCACAAAATGGTTGCTCATCAGCCGTGGCGACGTCTACCCAGTTATGTTCAAGGTTATCTGGTGCAGTATGCTCAACAACCATATGTAGCTACTGCTGCAGCTCCATTCCATCCGTAGTTTCCTACATATTAGCCTGTGCAACCGGCTCCGGTCTATCAGCATCCGGTTTATCAGCCTGTATAAGCTCCTGTCAATTGTCAGCGAGCACCCAATGCTTCTGCCAATCAACCATCAGAAGAGTGAGCGTCTCGTCAAAATGCTCCAAGGAGGCAATATAAGTTGTGTTCTCCAATTCCGATGACATTCACTGAATTGTTTCCTCTCCTAGTGCAACGAGGTTTGATTACTACCCGAGCTTTGGGTCCACCTCCCAATCCTTTTCCTTCCAACCACGACGCTGCTGCTCATTGTTTATTTCATGAGGGCGCGCCTGGTCACAATTTGGAGGGTTATTATACGCTCAAGACCATTGTCAGAGATTTGTTAGAGCAGAAGATATTGTCTTTTGAGGATCTTCAGCTAAAGATCGAGACTCCTCTCAGGGTTTTCAACATATCTCGGTCGGTTACTTCTCCTGTGAATTTGCCGAAGGCGGTAGTTATTCATGAGTCTAGTCCATTACTTTTCAGCAATCCTCACGATAATGGGACCACGATTGAAAAAGAATCTGGGAAAGTTAGTCTGAAGGAAGATTCGAAGACTGATAATGAAGTAGCGCCAAATACAGCTGGGGCAAGCAAGATGGTTCGCAGTGATCAATACGCCTTATCTCATTGAGGCTCCGCTAGAGGAAACCGTTGTAACCATGTCGGACTTCAACACAGAGACATCATAAAAACCTGTTGAAGGACTTATCATACAGTTTCATTTTGTTTATTTATATTTTGTTTCTTTGGTTCAGCATAATTAGCATGTAAGGACTTGTTTATTTTGATTAATTAATGAAATGCATATTTGTCTTGAATAAATCCATTCGTTTCACTCACAAAAATATTTTTTCATAAACTTATAGTGCCAACTTTACCCGATCTCTTGCTTGATAGAGAATTGGGAGGAGGAGGATGAACTGAAATGTCAGATATCTTGTCGTATGCTTCGATTGAAAGTTGATGATGATGTAAGGCATTGTTTCAAACACTGGAGAGATAAGGATGATGATCCCTATTTACCCCCTTTGAGCCTTGAAGCAGAAGTTTTCTTCTTTTCCAAATTAAACCCCTCATCTTAACCAGGGGCAGGGTAGTTTTTTAGTTAAGCCAATCGAGCGCTTAGACCTCCAAAAGGAGTGAACCTTCGAGGATATATCCTTAGCATCTTAAGAAGTCAAAATATCCCTTGACTACTTAAAGAGTGGGGCAGTCAAAAGCTTTCAAAAGAGTCGTACGACTTGGTCAAAAATATAAGAGCCTGCTAAGTCAAAACCTATGAAGGAGACTTAGGCAAAACTGGGGCATCCCGCTGGACTCCAATGTCAAAAAACGCCTTCCAGGCAAAAGTTAGGGAATAAAAGAAAAAAAGAACAAAGTCGCGTGACCGAACACCACTAGAACTAGGTGAGTTGGTTGCCATGGTTTAAAGCCTTGACGAGTTCTCGACCTTATCAAACCCGATTGAGATATGAGTGCTCGTATCCGAGTAACTGAATTAGGATTGGAGAACATCACGAAGAATGAGTGGGTACAAATAGCTTTGAGGCTTTATCCTTTGTTCTTAAACCGTGCGCCAAGCCACGATACAACCATTAAAAGACCTAATTGAAGTAGGATTTCTTTTGAAAGCTTACTCGACGAGATGATGTTTCCTGATTCCTATGAGTTATGCTCAATTTTTAATGTTGGCATTAATAAAATTATATCCTAACTAGTGATTCAGTCACAGGTTACAGCGATATCTCTTTTTCAAAACAAAAACAAGAATTTCAAGACAAATATACATGTTGCATTGATAGTGTCAGAATTAACGCTTCACGCATGTTGATATTGCTGGATATCTTAAGAAACTTACATTTAAATGTCTTCAGTAGAACTTGAAGATCCTGCTAAACAGGGGAAGGCGGTTTCCAATTCGATTGATGAGGCAAGCCTGACGTCCGTAAGAGCTACTTCTTGAAGGCTCAGTTATGGCACCGTCGATCTGAGCCAGTTATGTTGAGATACGACAAATCTCTCTAAGAGTTTGAAAACAGTGGGGCAACCTGTCTCCATGTTCTCTCTAAAATCCTCTTGAAATGACTCTCTCTCTCCTAAAGTAAGTACTCTGGGGCACGATTTGTCAAAATGGCGACTACTACCAAGTCCAATGAGAATCAAAATTACGGTGTCTTCACAGCTTTCTTCGTGCACCCAATAGATTTTACTCCCGGCAACACCTTGGACCAATCCGGTAATCCCCAGTAAATCTCCGAGATAGCAGGGATCTTACCAGTATTTTACCAATGATAGTCTCCAGCGAGACTTTAAGCTGACAACATTTTGGGTTAATCTGTTGAATCTCCAGTGGCTCTCAAGACTGCAGAGATTTCCCCGGTACATTCCAAATAATACATGTTCCTTAGTGAAATTGCCTTGTGTTTCCCAGGAAGTCCTCCCCAGGATGTCTGGTGAATTCTCCCCAGAGAAATCGGAACTTTGAAGCAAGATTTGGTTCAACCATCAAATTTTCCTATCCCTCGATGGATGTACTGTTGCAGAGGTCTCTGGGTGTTTCTGTCGAGATGTTTATTTCATCTCATGTCTCCTCTCTCATCTGTTTTGTCGGCATAAGCATAGAATACTCATTTCATGACATTCTCATACACCAGTTAACATACGCATTAGCATTTGCCTATTTTTCTCGTCGTTGTCATCCTTTGTTGTTACCGCCAAGTAACTGGGTTTGTCCGCTCTCTCCAAGTAGATCGTCAGCCTAAGCATAAAAAAAACTATTTGGTTCTAGTTAATCCCCACAGGGTTCAATCCTCATGGACGATGGCTATTTCAGTTATCTTTCCGCGTTAGGATAAGGTATTCCCCATCTGAGCTCGTTTCCTCAATGGAGTCTTGTTTGTCAGTTTCTTTCTAGTCCGTGTCTAGAGCGAACTTCGGTCTCGTCGGTCGTCAAACCTACCTGGATGTGCATTTATTTTGCACTATCTTTCAAGAAAAGTCTTTACAACGTCGGTACATGACAATGCTCGTCTGGGAAATCTATCAGTATATCTTACAACAACCGGTATGCGACTGTTCTCACTAGAGAAGCTTATCATCACCACCTACGTTACACTTTACAAGTTATCATCACACTCTACAATTGATCTTCTCGTACAAGGAGCTCATTATTTACATTACGGTGGTCTCGATGTTTGTCATCATCACAACCTTCTTTACAATTTATATTACGTCTTACACACCATGATCTTGATGTTTGTCATCATCACAAATTTCTTTACAATTTACATTACATGCTACCACTCCGTGATCTCGATGTTTGTCATCATCGCGATCTTCTTGACAATTTACATTACCTATTACCACCTCTACAAGCAGTTCTCACCCGAATCATTGACACTCTTGCAAATAAGTGGTGTTACTCGCCTGAGAAGCTTATCCTATCTTCGTTATGACTTGTAGCAAATGACCATCTCCATCGAGCAGCTGGTTTCCATTTCCCGTATCATATTGAAGAAAGGGGAGGTTTTGAGCTGAATCATGTTCAGGGCTCCGACCTCGAAGTATGAAGAAGTTCATTTTATCCTTTAGTAAAAGAAGAAGTCGAATAATATTCCGGGCGCCGACCTTAAAATATGAAGAGGTTGATTTATCAGATAAGTGACAGTCCCTCCATTGGAGCTTATCAATCAATTTTTTGGCGTGTAAGTCCCTTCCAAAAATAAGTGGCAGCTCTCTCGAGAAAGCTTATCCGGGCATTTCCCATTAAAGTCCATTTATTTTGGCATATATCCGGTTTTACCCTGTATATTTTCTACGGATTCCCAAAATTCTGTTTGATCCTGTCACGAGGGAAAGTTTCCAGAAGCTCGGATGTTATTCTTAGCTCAATGCTCCAGCATTTTGTCAATCTATCCTACAGTCGTGCAGATCCAGTTTTATCCTTATCCTGAAGTATCAGCCGGTCACGCCTGAACCTGTTGAACATTTACTCTCAGACTTTTCCCAGTGGAGGCCGTGTCATCGGGGCCATCTCCATTGAGGATCTTGTTCTTATTGTTTCCCTCTAAAGATGACGATTGGTCATACCAGTACCCGATTGGCCATCACTTTAGATTTCCCCAGTATCGTGCTGTCACCCAGGGCGTCGTACTCCCCGGTGCGCTTCGTTCGTCACGTCTGTCCCATGTGTCGTCGTGTCGTCTGCATTTTCGCATTTACCATTTCATCACACTCATCATACAAGATTCATAACATTGTCAACATTATCGGTTGTTTTGTCCATAGTATTGCATATCACTGCATCTAAAGGCAAAATTTTCGGTTATCTATATTTAAATCCCTCCACCATGATTTCTCAAGCCTTCGTTGCTCAAACCATCTGGTGAAGCTATTTAAATAGCGGCAAATGTAATACCCTAAATTTTGCCCTGAGATTTGTCGGGTCATCTCGCATTTCATTGTATTTTTGCAGTGCATTTAACCAGTCACTAACCAGTTCGTGTAGTTAGTTGATTTTTGCAGGAAAATATCATGTGGTGCACTCTTTAGCTCATGAAGGGTAAAATGGTCATTTGTTTGCGACCGACCGTCAATTTACGAGCTTTGGGGACTGTGGTCAGGAAAGTTGGGCTGTTGATTTGAGCTGTTCAGTTTAAGTCGGGTCAAGTTGTTAGATTGAAAGTAGCCAGAAAATATGATCGCGTGAGGTAATCGGACGGATTAGATTTTATTCTGATAAGTTGTTCACTTGAGTTGCTGGAAATTTAGTCGGAAGTTTCTTCGGAGGCAGGATTAGTTGGATAAATCGGGGCAATGAGGAAAAGGGTTTTCATTTTAGTTTTCAGTTCCTATATTAAATCATGTGTCGTTTTTTCATTCATTAATTTTATTGCATTTTTAAAAATCAATCATATATCATTTTTTTTAATCTCATTTTTAAATCAATAATTTGTTTCATTGTTTAAAGGAAAGTTCATTCAATTTCTAGTTATATTTTAATTTTAGTCTCATTTTATTTTTTTTATAATTTTATTTCATTTCAGATTAATTTCATGTTTCTTTAAAATTATGTTCATTCCATACTTTTATGCCAGGTTTTAATTTTATTATTTGCATATGAAAAAATAAAAGATAGTGATAATGTTCCATGTTTCAAAAATCTTAAAATAAGAGTGTTTTATTAGAAATAATACAAATTCTTTACAAAAATAATAAATAAAAATATTTTCATTAATACAAATTAAAACCACACAAAAAATAATAAAAGAATAAAATTACAAAAAATAATAAATTTATATTTTTTATTAATTCCTAAAGTCCTAAGTTTCTTCCGCCTCCTCCGATCCCGATTTTTTTCCACTGTCTCTGAACCTGCACACAATAAGCAACCGGAAAATGTTAGTTTGTTTTTCCGATGCCCTCAGAGTAGAATCATCATTGGGCGTGTCGGGAGGGCGACGGATTACTCCGAAGCCGGCTCCCGACCTTGTTTCGCGACCCCGGTATAAGACCGATAATTTCTGTTCTATTGGAAGGCAACTAGCAGAGAGAGGAATAAAAAGATTTGTCCAAAAAGTGCTTTTTGAGAAAAAAAAGATGGTTGGAAAAGCACTTATTGAAAGTGCTTATTTTAAAAAAGTGATTTTTCAGGAATATTGGTTTTGCCCAAACAAGGTCTTAACAGCAGTTTCCCAGAAAATTCTCAGCCAAACGGATCAAACAAGGTTTCCGAAAAAAACTGCAAAGCAACAGCTCAACACGGTCAAACAAGAAATCCACGTAATCAACAAGCAGCCTAACCATGGAAGTAAAAAGCCCAGTCAACAGAACACAACCAGGTAACAATGCAACTTCTGGAAAACGTGAGTCCTCCGCCACCATGTTCGCAACCAACTCAAAATCCACTAACGAACAACAATAATCACAGCAAAAAATAAGTTATAAGTTCAACAATCCACCCCTCACATGGTATAAAACATAAATCACCAGAAATAGAAGAGGATCCGGAGAAAAAACAGAAATCATCTGAGAATCCTAAAAAAACAACATAACGATGGCGACGTAGAGATTCAGAGAGGCTTAATAAACCTCATCATCATCATCTCTTTTGAATAGAAAGAGGAAGAAGAATCCAAACCCGAAAAGAGAAAGGTGGCGGAGGTTCAGAAGGATTCATAAGAATCCATCATCATCACCTATTAAAGGAAATAAGAAGAGAGTTAAAGAAGTTTACCGAGAGCCATTTTCATCGGCGAAGGGACGAAACTGGACCAACAATCGACAATGACGAGCGGCCGCAGAAACCCGCTACCACCACGTCACCGTCAAAGCCTACAATCGCCGGCTCGGGATTCATCATCCCCGGAGGAGGAGCATCAAAGCCTCCGTCAAAATTCATCACAAAAGCAAACGGAATCACTGCGAATCGACCAAAAAGTAAGGTGTTTGTAAACTCTCATGATTTCTTTTGGTGGTTTGTGTTTCAGGAAGAAGATTGGGGGACATGCATCAGAAAATGAAAAAGTTTGGAACCGTTTTCATGGTACCCGCGGCGCCTCTAAAGAAGAAGAAGATAGAGTCAAAAGACACAAACCCTAGTCACTAGCATTTCTCTATCTTTTTACAGTGTTCATTAGTTTGTCATTTTTTATTTATTTTGTTTATTTATTTTACTTTTCATGTAGTGATATTTAATTAGGAAATCAAACATTTATATAAAAATTAGAACAATGTTTATAATAAAAATTAAACGTTTTATAATAAAAATTAAAACATTTTTATAATAAAATTTAAAACATTTCTAAATTAAAATCAAAACTTTTTTTCAAGATTAAAATGAAAACATTTTTTATAAAATTAAACATTTTTTTCGTAAATAAAAATTAAAACATTTTTACCATAAAAATAAAATAATGTTGCTTCATCTAAAACTTCAAACATTTTTTATTTTATTAAATTAACACCAATTGTTTCTAAAAAAAAAGTCTAAGATTCAAACATTTTCCTTTAAGCTTTAAAAATGCAAAAAGTATTTACGTTCTCTTCAAATAAAAAAATAAAAGTCGTGACTTGGCCGGTTCAATTTTGTCTAACCCTCGCAGTTTATGTATTTCAGCTTACTAACCTCTCATGGTGTGCATATTAGCATTTTGTTTCAATTATAATTAGGCGAATAATTGTCACAGTTATGTTGTCGCATTTCGTTATTTTTGGCCCTTTGGGGTTTGTAATTTACGCGAGTGGTCGCGATGCTTTCCTTTACTGCTTCCCTTATTTTCATGTTTCGCATGACTGCCATGTAATACTTTGCTTGCGTGCATGCATATTTTACTGTCTTACCCTTCCGAATGAATTAGGTGTAGCCGTTTGACCGCCGAGTCAATAGTCTTAGTCTTAATCCTTGACCGTTTCAAAAACCCTAATAGCTTAGGTGTCCCGCCGTGGACAAAAATACCCTTTACCCTAACTTTAGGTTAAAGAGTCGTCGTACTCTATTTTAGGGTTTCCCGCCGTGGAATCCCTAATCTAACCCTAGTTTCAATTCAACAGTTCAACGTAGAAATAGGAGTTTCAAGACTCCACGTAAGCGTGTCCTTAAGATACGTTTATTCCCCATTGAAACCTTGACCACAGTCAATACGTTTCTAGCCTCCCTTTTGAGGGGAACTACAATTACTCTGATTCCGTTATCGTCAGGATATGTAGGCTAAGATGCGACGTCTTGCCGAGTAAACTTAGGACTAACCCTTAGGTTTTTAGGTCACTCTATCCTTTAGCTCAGTATATATTTCAAATAGATAGTAAAATAAAGAAAAACATACTTTAAACAAAAGGGTCCTGTAGAGTACTACAGAAGTTTAGGATGCTAGTACCTTCCCTAAGCTTAACTAACCCCTTACCTAGGTCTCTCCGCATTGTCTACGATGAAAAATTAGGTTTTCCTTCATTTGACCTTTTCCTTCGAATAAATCAAAGATCGATTGTGAATTAAGAATTGTGATTCAAACTGATTAATAATTGATATCCTATTTCCACCGCAACAGGTTGATACTTCTCGATCGCCTTGGGAGAGGGGCCGATCGTGTTGAGGCCCTTCATTGCTGCTTCAAAATATCGTTGGGCTGCCTCTATGTCGTCGTTGAGGGTGACAACACCTCCCTACCTGGTGTAATACTTCATCTTAAGATGGATTGTTGATGGCAATCAGGTGAGGTCTTCCAGGGTCGTCCTGCCTAAGATGCAGTTGTACAGTGGTAGGCACTCGACGACCAGGAAGCGGATGTTTATCTCTCTCGCTGTCTCATTTGTCTTGAAGGTGACCTTTAGTTCCACATATCCCCATGGTCTCGTCGTCGTCCCGTTGAACCCTTTGAGGTTGGAGCTGACATAAGGAGTTAGATTGGTCTCGTTGAGCTGCAACATCGAGAGCAAGTGAGTATACATGATATCTATTGAGCTTCTCTCCTCAGCCAAGATACGATGGACGTCAAAGTTTGTAATCTGTGCCCAGATCAGCAGAAGGCTGGCGGCATTGGGGGCTCTCCCGAGAAACTCCTCGAGATAATACGTGATCGGGTTAGACCTGTCGTGGAACTTGTCGAAGGTGCTAATCTTGCTAGAGCTATTGCTTATCAACTCGTCGAACTTCCTCTTTACGGAACTGATGGAGAGCTTGTTTAAGGCCCTGTCGGAGATGACCATCGCAGTGGGGAAGTATTCCCACGGGCTGATAGGGTGTATTGGTTCCTCGGGTAGCTGGTGCCCGATAGGGAAGTTGTGTTCTCTTAGAGAGAAAAAGTCTTCAGGTCTACTTATGAGAAGGGCTAATTGCAGCCATGTGTCGTTGGCGAGCGGAGGAACGTCTTCGACCCTTTTGGCCTTGTGGGCCTCATGTCGAGGGGCATCTCCTCCCCTGGTGTACCTCTTCAAGTGCCCATCCTTGAGATGAATGTAATCTTCAATGACATGTCTATGGCCACGGTGGAAGTGGCAGTACTTGAACTTGTCCATGTTGGCTTTGGGAGGTGCCGGTTTAGGGAAACAGACACCTCCTCTTACGAACTCTGAATTGGCACACTCAGCCAGGATGCGCTCGCGAGAAGCGATACGGGTTGTATGCTTAGTGAATCGGCCTACGGGGTCCCTCTGTTCTCGGGGTTCCCATGGATGATCGTCTCCTCGTCGATCTCCCCTACGTCGGGGGCTGATGCTTCCTCCTCCCGAGTGCCATGGGCCGCTTTGCGCTTTCGAGAGTCTTGGACGAAATTAGCAGCTATAGTCTCCTCATACCGGATGTATGCTCGGGCTTTTTCGAGGAAGGCTTGAAGGGTGGTTCGTCAGTGGATTGCCACAACCTCGTAAAATTTAGAGCCGCAACGCAGCCCTAGCTCCATGAGGTAACACTTCATGCCGTCTGAAGTAGTCACCTGGACGGCCACTGTCGTGAATCTCTCGATGTAATTCCTAATAGATTCGTCCCGGGCTTGGATGATCGCACCCAGGGCAGTTTCCATCTTTGGATGGCGCAGGTGTTGCACCCCAAAATTTGACCAACCGGGTCTCGTATCTGGCTCGAGGTTTCGACGCATAACCGCATTCGCATCTGCATATTGCATACATTGCATTTTTCATCTGTTTTGATTTTATCGGGATCACAGCTCTCGTCTCGTGTTTCAGATATCTTTTATCAGTTTAGATAGTAGAGTCACATTTTTGGGATGTTTCGGTGCCCGTTTATTTTTACCGGCTATTTTGGTGCGCTCTCGTGGTTTTATGTGTCGTTCGGTGTTATGGTGATTTTTCTGGATTTTATTGGCTATTTTTAGGATTTAAATAGTTTTTAAATCATTTTTAGGATTTAATAGGATTTTTAAATAGATTTAAATCATTTTTTTCATTTTTAGGATTTAATAGGATTTTTTAATAGTTTTTAATTCTTTTTAAATAGATTTTTAATCATTTTAGGATTTAATAGATTTTTTAGGAATTTTTAGAATATTAATAGTTTTTAAATAGTTTTAATAGCTTTTTAATCTTTTTAATATAGATTTTTCCTTATTAAATAAATAGATGTTTTTAGAATATAGATTTAAATCATTTGTAGCATTTTAAAGAAATAATATAGTTTTTTTTCATAGAATTTAATATAGTTTTATTAGAGATTTATTAGAATTTTTAGTGGGTTTATTAGAATTTCTTAGAGTATTATTAATTAGGAATTAATTAGATTAATTAGGTTTTGGAATTAGTGTTAATCCTTTTTATTAATCATGATTCAGTTTTTGATCTTTTTTATGGCATTTTCGTTTTTGGGCCCATTCAGTTCGCAGCCCAATTCAAGGTCCTTTGGTCCAGAAAAGTCCAGCTTTTTCCAGCAATTGCCAGAAAGTTCCAGAAGCATCCAGATAATTCCCAGCACTATAAGATCAGCAGTACACGTGTAAGCTAAAAGAGGGAGGCCCCACGTTACTTCATATCACCACGCCACCTCACCCCTCAGGAGGGACCCACGTTTCCACGCTTCATCACGCCACATCACCCCCAGACGCTCCCTCTATCTGCCACGCCAGTCCACACGTGGGGGCCATGCACTAACTTCCTCCACCATCCCTGGCCACGCGTCACACCACCGATGCCCCACCGGGAAACCCCACCGGCCGGCGGCCACCGTGAATGTCACCAGAAACACAAAAAACCCAGAAACCTCCATCATCAACCTCCAACCTTCATCTTTCTCATCCAATCTCCGGTCATCCCACCGATCACCATCAATCTCGCCGGAGAATAAATCTCCAGAACTTCATTGTTCTTCATGAACATGCATCAGCCATAATTTCCAGAAACAAGTTGCAACAAGATCTTCATCATCATCGTGTGTTCATCCAGGTTTCCCAGAGCTCATCAATGATTTTCCAGAAGAACAACACAAATCTCCAGAACACAACTTCAAGAACATGCGTACTCGAATCTCAACCATAAGAAACATGCAACAATCCTCACCAATCATCTAGTCGTCAACTTCGTACGATTTCCAGAAAGTTCTTCATCGTTTCTTCATCAAGCAACAACACGAACTCGGTCCAGATCCAAGATCAACCTTCAAGATCTTCAAATCCGTCATGAGCTTCGTCCGGATCTTCCACCAGAAATGCCTTTCATCATTAAGAACCCAGACTCCAACCATAAGCCTTCAAGTCCCTCCAGAAGATTCTTCCAGATCCATACAAAGATCATCATGTTGGTTTAACGATCTTCATTGTTCTTCACGCTTCAGAACATGCAAGAGCCTCATCGTTCAACACTTCATCAAACAAACATCATCAGATTCCCAGCAAAGAACTCCAAGAGCAAATTCTATCCAAGATCGTCAACTTCAAATGAGCGACGAATCTGTTAGCCCTCCACGTAGCTTCTCACCATCGAGAAGTACCCTAAGCATCATCAATATTTGGGGGACTATGTTTGTGTGTTTGTTGGAGAAGGGAGGTGTTCGTGGGTTTCGAACAAAGCTTCAGGGAGGACGAAGGAGGTTTACGGCGGCGGAGGAAGGAGAGAAGGATTAGGGGAAAATTAGGGTTTCGGGTGGAAAGGGAGTGAAGGAGGATGTTGGACCCAGGGGGTTTTGGGCCTCGAAGCCCAATGTTTTTTTTTTTGGCAGTTTACACCCCCATTTTTTTGGCAGCCTCAGATCCTGTATTTTTTGGTAGGCATTGGGCTTCAGGCCCAACGAGGGGTCTATCTACACCTCCATAATTTCTTCCTCACCCCTCCTGCGTGTGGGCAGTGTGGACTGGGCTGGGCCTTTGGCTTTCTTTTATTGTTTGTATTACTAACACCCCCCTGTAAGCTGTGTACCCCCTCCCCTTTTGTTTGTATTTTTTTTTATTTTATTTTTCTTTTGTTCAAAGATCTTAAGAAATAGAATAAAGAAAAAAAAGAGAAGAAGAAAAGAAAAATACCATAAAGAAAAAAGAAGTTATTGAAAAGAATATTACAAAAAAATAATAGAACAAGAATTTGAAAAAAGAGAAAGAAAAAGAAAAGTGAATAGAAAAAATAGAGAAAAATAAAGAGAAAAATATAGTGAAAAATAAATAGAAAAATATGAAAAATACTTTGAAAGAAAGAAAAAAAAATAGTTGAAAAGAAAAGAAGAAAAAAGGAAAAAATATTAAAGTAGACTTAATATTTTTTAAAGCACATTTTCTTTTAGGATATATTTTCATAGATTTTATTTTACGATTTTAGGATAGTTTAGAAGCCCACTTGTTAGGGGGTTATTTTCCATTCGATTTTTCAGGATAGGATAGGATAGTATTTCCTAGGAGATTTATTTCCAGTATTCACTCATTGTAACCATTTTTCAGAGATTAATAAAACGAGGTTTGAGTTGTGGTCCCGAAGTAGCCGAACTACAGCTGCTCTGATTCCTTGTACCAGACAAGGATATGTAGGCATAGGATGCGATATCCTAGCGAGCACACTAACGACTGACTTTCTGTTCTCTCGCTGCTGTGCGATCGAGACCTTCCCGCTGACGATTAATTGATACCCTTTTCTCTCTTGCCCAAGTGCATTTGAGACCAAGCCATAGTTTTGCCCATAGGTCCCCGAACCTTTTAAACCAGTTGTTTTTCTCACTACTGTGTGAGAATGTTTTGTTTAGCCGTAGTTAGTCTGAACTACGTAAAGCTCTGATCTTCCATGCAGTGGAAGTACGTAGGTACAAGACGCGAGGTCTTGGCGAGCCAATTTTCCCTGTAGTCCCGAACTACGTTGACTCTGACTTTCTCTCTTGAGAATACGTAGGCATAGAGTGCGACGCTCTATCGAGTCAATTCCCTTCCCTTTATATTTAGCAGCCGTAGATAGATTGTTTTGCATCCTTTAGACAACCCAAGCAAGCGTGGATCCCGTCGAGTACGACGGACGCGAGGGGTGCTAATACCTTCCCCTTGCGTAACCGACTCCCGAACCCAGGTTTTGGTTGCGATGACCATACCTTTCCCCGTTTTTCGCGAGGTTTACTTCGAGTGTTTCCTTTCCCTCCGTTGGGATAAATAACGCACGGTGGCGACTCTTCTGTCAGCCGACGCCGATTTTCGCAGTAGCGACAGCAGGGATGCCATGAAATGTTACGAGAAGAGATCTTTCAACATCCTTCATAATGTGATAGACTCGGGCTTCGGGCTATTGTACCATGCCATGGCTTCATTCCTCAGAGTCGTCGGGAAGAGCCTGCATTTGATGGCTCTTCGGACGTTCTGATAGTCGTGCATTGCTTCAATATCTTCCAGATGGTCGTCTGGTCCGTCGTGCCATCATAGGTGGAGAGCGCAGACGGCTTCTCCATCCCGTGGAGGATGGGGGTCTCCATGATTTCTCGTGACAAGGGAGTTCGGTGACTGTCCTCGTCACTACGGACAGAGGAGCGTGGGGGGGGAAGGATTGTGTCGAGGTACTTGACCGCAACCCTTCATCCTCTTACTCGGGCCATCAAGTTTATTCTTCCTCAGGATTAGGGAGTGTATCTCCTTCCAGGGAGGTGACATGTCGCGCTTCTTAGAGGCCAGGGTTTGGGGCTTCTTCAATTATGGTCGGCATCCTCGTTGACGGGAAGAGGGGCTCCAGTAATCCTCGCGTTGGGTTCTCTGCAGAAGAGAGCGAGATGAGCTATCTTGTTCTAGCATCCTGATATGCTCGTTCTATTGGAACAACATCAAATTAGTCTGGTTAATGGCTGCGAAGAGAGCAGTCATCGTCGGATCCACTCCTACTAGCGTGGGGAAGGGCTGGAAAACAGTCAGGCTTCTTGATCGAGGGGCGACGTTGCATGTCGTATCGTCAGATAAAGGAGAGGCAGTCTGCCCATCCATAACATCACTATGATGATTATCGATGGGCCGACCATGGTCTTCTTCGTTGGTGAGCAGGTTGAAGGCAAAATTATGGACAACATCGTCATGGCGTGGGCTGGTCATGATCTTGAAAGTTAACGAAAGCTTTGGTTCTGCTGCTCGGAAGAACATATAAGCTTTAGTTTCCCATAGACGGCGCCACTTATCGTACCTGATCAGAAGAGATTGTTGGTCTGCCATGCATCATTGAATGGTAATTGCCACCGGAGGTAGGGAGAAGGAGGGGGTGTACCTGCAAAGCACTCTGATGCTTAAGTGAGTAAAAGATCAGAGTGGGAGAGCAAATACAAAAGTAGGTGTATAATGTAATACATGACCCTCTAGTGAAATGAGGTATTTATAGGGAGACCCCAGGCAGGGCCAACAGTTACTTGCATTAGACCAAACTGTCAAGCCCAACCTAAGTAACTGCTAGAGCTTACGTGGCGTAGTGAAAACCAGCATGTGGTATTCGCCCTAAATCAAATGCCCTGTGATCTTCAGAAGGTGGGTTGACCAACTCTTTCAGAGGTGGGTAGTTGCCTGATGATGTGTCCCACATGGGGGAACATGTGGAGAACGTGGGGAGAACGCGTGGATCTGCCCGTCAAGGGAGTCGTCTGTTCGACGCATGTGGTTTGTGCCCGACACGAGAGGATTGGACCTTATTAGGCCTTCCCAACGTAGTGTTGAGTTGGTTTGTCCAACTGATGGACAGGTCCCAGCCCAGTCCAAAACAGATTCCCTTGTAAACCACTTACCCCTAATAAAAAAATATTTTTACTGCCCAATTTCAAGAGCTTTGTCCTTCTTCAAACATCAATTCCAAGCAAAAAGCCTAAGATCTCCCTGCTCCATCACTTAGTTACATTGGAATTGGTACATTGGTACGCATATGTCATCACACAATATTTTTATAACTCAATCAGTACATAAAATAGTGGTTGAGTTTCAATCATTACACAAAATAGTGGTTAAATTTCACTTTTTGTATAATTTTGTTTGTTTCTTTTTAAATGTCGTATGCAAAGTTTAAAGTAGTATTAAATGTTTTTTATCAAAATTATCCCTAAAATAATTATTATAGAGAGAAAAAGTAAATTGAATGTAATAAATAATTAGGGGTACTACAGGTAATAATAAAATTATTTATGAAAAATAACAATATTAATTAGTTTTCTTGGTATGTGTAAAAAATCAGAAAGTGACAAAAATAAAGTGATTTAATATTATAACTTATCTGCATCAAACATAACATTATAATTTATCTCCAAAATATAGTAAATTTGTTTACTTACAAAAATAAAGTGATTTAATAATATCATATTATATCCTATTAAATATCTCAAATTATTACTTTCAAGGGATTTATTCCCTAAATACTACAAATTGTATGAAGAAAACTTTAACCAAGAAAAAACTCATGGATCTTCCAATAATATTATTTTTCAAATTCTTCCATATATAAATTCACCATTATAATTGCAAAATCCTAAAAGAAAGAAAAAAAACTATGAGAATTCAAATATACTCATAAATTAGTCCTAATCAATATTAGCAAATAACTCATTAAAAATTAGAAGGACAAACAAAAAGATAGAAAAAAAAACATATAGAGGAAATGAATGTTTCATTATGTTGCTTCATATTCTCTCTTGTTCGTTTGATTTGGGCCTTTTTTTAGTGATTGAATTCATCTTCTCGCTAATTAAAGTATTAAATGTTTCTCCAATGTTGGCAACAGTAGTATATTTTTTGAAATTTTTGAAATACTTTTTCAAATAGATTTGGGAAAAAATAAACAATAAAATCATAAATAAAAAGAAAGCAAACTCTCATTGTGCATAACAAAACCTTAACTGTCATCATATTTGGGGGTAATTTGTGATTAAAAAAAACCTTTTGAACATTGGTGTGAAAGCGGTAACTAAAATATTGGAAGACATAACACATAATTAAGAGGTAAAATAGATTTGTGAAGTAGAAAGAAGGAAAATCAAAACAAAAGCAAAAGAGTTTTTGTTAAGATAAAGAAATAGATCACTTGAGATTGTTAAAGGAAGAGACACCAAACATTGTCTATTAGTCCAGATCTGCAAAAATCAACACACAAAAATTGATGAATTGGAACAAAATGCTTAAAGATTGCATTTTTACATGGTTGATGGAACAAAAACAATAAAAATTTAACCTTTTTTCATACAATGAGATGAAAAGTGTAATATCATAGAAAGTTCAGACATGCAAAATAAAAAATTTACCATAAGATCTATATTTCTTTGTTTCCTTTCACCTTAAGATTGATAGATTTGAAGATTAAAAAATGGTAGTTCTGAAGGTAAAAATTTAGTCTCATTTGAAATATCTGCAAAAATCAGAACAAAAAATACAGTAAAATAGGTAATAAAGAACATAAAAATGATATAAGTAAGTGAGAAGAGAGGAGAAGAGAAAAAAGCATAGAGAATGTTCAGAAGAAAGAAGAGAAAAGAGTGATGAAAGAGAAAAAAGAATGATAATGAAGGAAAAATGTATAGAAGCGAGACATTAAATGGAATTAGTTTAAGTATGCCTTTGGGGAAAAAAATTAGATGTGTTCAAAATTTAAAACGATGCATTGTTGGGTAATAGCGTAGTTGCAATGGGATCTGACCACAATCATGGTTGAAAATAGTTGGAATTTGACTTAAAATACCCAATTTTTGCTGACACGGCGACAGTAAGAATAAAGGTATTTTGGTGATTTCCATAACACATAGATTTCTTATACTATAGATGAGCTTTTTAATAATTATCCATTACAAGCTAACATAGGGTACATGTTAACTTAAATAATTGGATCTTTAACACAAGGCCCAATTCGACTAAAACACAATTCGACTACAGCATGTAGGTCTTCGACAACAGTATGTGAGCAGACTTCGACGACATACTAAATTAGAGTTCGATCCAAAATCTCACAAATATCCACCTTGGATCTAACTTTATAACATCAAGAAACAAACTAGTTTTCTTCATGCAACTTTATCAACTGCATACAGTGGAAAAACATGCAACTAGGCAACGTCTTAGTGATCATATCAATGATATTATGATTTGTCGAAACCTTCAGCACTTGGACTTCTCCATGCTTGCTTACCTCTCTAACAAAATACAACCTCACATCAATGTGCTTGGTTTGCTTATGATAGGCTGAATTCTTCGACAAGTGTATTGCACTTTGACTATCATATTTAACAGTGACAACTCGACCTTGAAGTTTCAGTTCCTTTGCAAAACCTTCAAGCCATAATGCTTCCTTCATAACTTTAGTTAGGATGATATATTCCGCTTCAGTGGTTGATAAGACAACAACCTTCTAAAGTGTTGCTTTCCAACTGATTGTTATGCCAAACATAGTGAACACATATTCAGAAATAGATTTTCTAGAATCCATACAACCTGCATAATCTGAGTTGACATATCCTTCGATTGCTGCTTTACTATCTTCACCCAAGGCTCCACCATAAATTATGACTCTGTTTATAGACTCATTTATGTACCTTAGAATCCACTTTAAAGCTTTCCAGTGAGCCTTTTCAAGATTCGCCATGTACTTGTTTACAAGGCTTACTGCATATGCTATGTCGAGTCTAATACATACCATAACATACATCAGAGAACCCACTATATTAACATATGAAATGCTATTCATATAAACACTTTCAGCATCAGTATCGGGACACTAATTTATACTCAGCATGAATTGAAGGTTTGTCGAAGTCACAACAGGCTTTGAATTCGACATACCAAACTTTTCGAGAATCTTCCGTAGGTATGCCTCTTGAGATAAGTATAATTTTGACTGATTTCTATCTATTCAGCTGTCAATTCCAAGAATCATTGATGCAACTCCTAGATCCTTCATATCGAACTCCTTATTAAGTTCAACCTTCACCATCATTACATCTTCGACATTGTTGCTTGCTATTAGAATGTTATCCACATAAAGCAACAAAGTAGTAAATGAATTACCAGGTCGAAATATGAAGTAAACACAATGGTCAAACAAACTTATAACGAAACTTATATGTGCCATGAACTTGTCGAATATCCTATTCCACTATCGAGGAGATTGTTTTAGTCTATATAAAGATCTCTTCAGTTTGCACACATAAACTTCCTTCCCCTTTTCGACATACCCTTCAGGTTGCCTCATCAAGACTGTTTCATCTAGATCACCATACAAGAATGTAGTCTTCATATTCACTTGTTCTAGTTCAAGGTCAAACTGTGCCACCGTAGTAAGCAACATTCGAATGGATTTGTGCTTCACAACAAAGAGAAGACATCATTGAAGTCGACACCTTCTTTCTAAGTGAAACCCCTGGCAACCAACCGTGCCTTGTATCTCTTCAATGCCACTCCTTTGATTCTTTCCTTAACTTTGAAAATCCACTTACAGCTGACTAGCATGGCTCCAACAGGTTTCTTGGTCAATTCATAGGTGTTGTTATCATGAAGAGACTTTATCTCATCATCCATGGCCTTCAGGCATTCATTCTTCTTTTGACTCCTCATAACTTCCTTATAGTCTCTAGGTTCTTTGTCGAGAATCTCACTTGCATAGATTAAGGCATAAGCTATAAGATCTGCATACCCAAGTCTCTGACATGGCTTGATGACTCTCCTCGACCTGTCTCTTGCTAGCAGGTAGTCATTATCAGTATCCTCATCTTCAACAGCAGCTTCTGCTTCTTCTTCGACTTCATATGGGGTACGTAATTCAGCATCAACATGCTCCACCTGTCATACCCTAAATTTGTCCTACCTTCCTTATCATAAATAATTGTGTTGCTTGGTGGGTGTTCTTTAGATGAGTATTTGGCTTTGGGCCATGATCTTATAACTGTTTCTCATATCTTGGAGTTTTTGTTGGTTTGTGTTCAATGGGGTCAAAAATATTTCTATGGAGGATGCAGGGTCCAGTTGAGGATAAGAAAAGCTTAGGTCTTGTCGCGGTGGTTGAATAATCTAGATGTGGTTAGATGGTCAAGCCATACGACACGAGTGGTTTTAAGGCGTGCTCAAGAAGTCCATAATGAAGGTCTCGGTTCATCACATTTTCAAATGGAAAACATCAAGAATGATTTGACAATTGACTCATGATTAAGATTGTTCTGTGACTGACTTTAATGCTCAAGGACTAACTCAAAGTATCATCCAGGTCAGGGAAGATTTGAGAGTAGTTTTAATTGAGAACACGAAATTATTTGTGCTTTCAATTATGATTGCTTTCTAATCAAGAAATGGAATAGTCGGGGCATTGTAGATTTATTTCAAGGACTCATTGTATTACCAAAACCCATGATTCAAGTAATTTGCAAGAGAATCACTAAAGAATCCATTATTTTGTTTCAAGTATATTACTTGAGTCCATATACGTTCATTATAAAATATCATGACCAATACAAGAAATTTTACAAAAAAAGCCCATGTACAATTTAAGTCCATTACACTAAAAAAGGCTCACGAGAAGTTACTCCAAATGAGAGGTTCATTACATTATCAAGCCTTTACAAAATTATAAAACTCTACAAAAAAACAAAAGCCATTATCTCATACAACCATAATTGCCAATGAAATGAGGAATTCACAAGCAACGTGAGGGAAAATAAGCTTCATGAAGCTTTCAAAACATGTCCCACAATGCACGTCCAAGCCATAGAAACACAAGTTCAAGCTAACAGTAAACTTTTTAAAAGTACCCAAGGCTAGTTTTCTTTCCATGAGGATTTTTGACCCAAAGTAGCTGCATCTGTAATTGCAAAAAAATGGGAATTATGTGAATGACAAAGCTAGCCTGCTATCACACCAAAAAAGAGCATGAAAACCAAGGGAAGAAAAGTTGTTTTTGCTCTTCAGTTTGCCTGCACGAATGATGTCTCGAACGATGTCGCCACCGCTGAAAGACTTGTTCGAGATGCTCAGAAACTCGGCGTAAACATTATTCTCATTCATTCAGGCTATTAGTGTTGTCAGACATAAAGAGAGGGTTTCTTTCAAGAAGTTAAACCCTATAAGGATCATCCTACAATTATAAGAAACTTGCAGAGAGTTAGGTGTAGTCATACCAGTTAGCTTCATCGAGGAGGCAAACGATGCACATTATAACTCAATAGTTTCCGGAGACAGCCCGGGCAATGGCGCTTCAAGGTGTTGGGATTTTGTTTTATCAAACTGCTATTAGATACTGAACCTGCATTGATAAAACATAACAAAGTGCCAAGTTATTGTTGTTTGATGTGCACACACATGACATGAGAGAAGCCATGGCAACATACAATGATATGTCTCCGCATACACCGACCTCATGTTTTTTTGCCGGGTCACGCAATCAATAATACAACCACACGCCATGACCTGCAGCAGATAGTATAAGCCATTTCAATTTCCAATTGCAAACTCACATAATTGAAGAACAAAATTGTTTAAAGAGAGACCACTCATCAACAATTACCCTGCTGCCGGCAGATTTCGCAACTCAACACAACAACAGCATCGCGCAATAACTCGCACACCAGCTTACAACCACGATACACCCGCAGCCGTCGATGATTTAGCAACAGACCACGACTTGCAACACAAAAAATCCTACAGCAAAAATCCTGCAAAGTGAATACACCAATTCTGAGAAATTCACGCAAACATCAAACAAATAGTTTGCAGCAAACATGGGTGGATTCCTTCAAATCTCGATAAAACTTTCGCACAAAGACAAGCATACCAACCTTCATTTCGCAACGAAAAATCGCTGATACGCAAGTGGCGTTCCTTTCAGACCCAAACGAGTGACCAAGACCTTGTGTGGTAAGCCTGGTACTTGCAATTCACTGCATGACACGTTCAAACATTATGCAGACACATTTTGAACAAAAATCAGGGTGGCCCCACAAGAAGAAAATTGTCCACAATTCCAGCCATAATACCATAACCAGCTTCCTATACCCACAACATACAAAAAGAAAAAACGCAATAAAGGATATAGTAAGCAGAAAAATTCACAAGCTGATATATGGCACTACTTACCACCAAAACGGTCCCACACAGCTGCGAATACTGCAACAATAGAAAAAGCAGAAAGAGCCAGCACCACAAATTGCACAAATCGTACATTGTCATCCACCACTCTTGGTACCTGTATAATACCAAAGAAAGCAGGGCAACACAACCGCAGAGCTGTAATTTTTTCATAGCATAACCACCTGCAATACCTCAGAAAAATGTTGCAATAATGACCTGCTGTGAAATTACAAATTTTGAAAAAAGGACAATGTACACACACACTCGTACGAGAGCCGAATACCACAATACCACAGAAAAATTCATACACAACACAGCAGGGTGGTAACACGACGCATACCTTTGGGTTAGTCCAAAAAGCACATGCTTTTTGGGTTTAAATAACAAACGTCGGAGCATCACATAATGGGGGAGGCCACTAAACTTTTGGTAAAAAAACAATATTTAGACTTCTTGGATAGAACCTCTCAACAAACCTTCAACCAGGAAGGGAGAAAAACTTGGACTCATTCTCCAAATTTCTTCAATCTTCATCGCAAATCCCTTTTCCAACTCACCCATAACCTTCCTCCAACTTCATTCTTCTTGAAATCTCAAATCATCAAAGCTCCGACTCATTTTTACAACCCAGGAATTCTTTCTTCATCCCATCCATAATTTGGCTCATTTTGGCTTCAAATCATAACCTTCAGAAACCATACCTTCCGCCATTTTCAAACAAAGCCCAGCTCAGTGTCTTCTTCTTCAACTATTTCAAATCAGACCAGAAACACCATCAAGACCATCACCAATCTTCAACCAACTCACAACCCAAATCATAAACCTTTCTATACAAAATCAGAATAACCTTCTTTCCCCTTTGGCCGAGCTTCATTTCAACCTAACTCTTTGAAACCTAGAACCCAAATCCTTTCTTTGTAACCCAAATCGTATGATAGAGAGTAGATGAAAATGAATGATAGGAGACGGAGAAGGTTGTTCTGAAAGTGCTTTGAACTTCCTCAGTTTTTCGATTGATTGTTCTTAGGGATGGTAAGATTTTGAGAGTGACGACACCTCACATTGGATTTTCTTGATGCCTGTTTGTTTTTTTCATTTATTTTTTTTTTATTTTTTTATTTTTTTTTATTATTTTTTTAAAATTTATTTATTCGGAGAAGGCAAAGGTATTCCCATTTTGTGAATAAATTCGTAAAAGGATGGATGAGTGGATTTGGAGTTCACACCGTTGGGCTTTGGCCCATGGGACCTCTTGAACACCATCATCATTTCTGTAAACCTTTTTTTTCTCAACACCCCTCTGTCATATTTTTTATTTCTTTTTATTATTTTTTATATTTTATATTTATTTTGTAATTTATTTTTACACATAGTTTATTTATAATATTATAATATAGTATATATTAAATATTTTCCTTTCAAACTCATTTTTCAACACCATTTCTTTTTTAGTCTTTATTTAAATTAACTAAAATATTTTCAAACTCATTTTCAAAACTAATATTTTTCTAGTTCTTATTTAAACTTATTCTATTAAAATATTTTATTTTCAAACTCCTTTTTAAAACTAATAGTTTTTTTATTATTTATTTTTATTATCTATTTAAATTTAACTACTAAAATAATTTCTTAAATTAAATTATGAGAAACTAAATCCTTGAAGTCTAGCACTTCTTGAATTTTTTGGATAATCATTATTGGGGTGTACACCTTAAATAATACATTATTCGACTTCTCATTTTTAAAATACTCTCTTTTTGAATAAAGAAATATCATAAGAATCTAGCATTCTGTGTGATATTTCCGCTGTTCATCCAAACATTTTCGAATGAAAAATGTGTTGTCGAGATCTAGCATCACGATAATGCTCCGATTAATTGGTTGTGAGGCCGACGTCTCATTTACCAAGTAGTCGTCATTTTCAAATCCAATATCGTATTCTCACCTCTCGTACCACAATTCTTTTTCATACCCTCGATTCAATTCTTCAAAATATCTTTCTCGACCGAAAGAAGAAGGTTCTTGGAATCTAGCATTCCTTGAATTTTCGAGTGAATAGCTCTTGAGGCACGCTCTTGAGTTGTTATTCACTCAACCTTTCGACTTTTTCAAACTCAAACATTTTCAAACGTATCCTAAGTCGAGTGTTCATACGCATTCGCAACCATCGACATTTCGCACACACTTCACAATTCCTCGTGGTTTCGATATTAGGGGCACCCTTAGGGACTAATATCGTTTCTCACAATCTTAACCCTTGACACGTCGTCAAGTCGGTTTCATCTTCAATCAAATCTTCGACACGTCGTCGAACCATTTTCAAACCAACTTCCTTTGGCCTCGCATGCCATTCTTCGATTCGATCCTTTCACAAACATTTTTAAAACTTACGAAAGAGAGATATTCTTAGAATCTAGCATTCTTTGAATATTTGAATGAGTAACTCTTGAGGCATGCCCTTGAGTTGTTATTAGTGCATTCTTTCGATTTCAAAACATTCAATCCTTTATCTCCAATTCTTTTCAACCCAATTTCCGAAAGAATCGAGTTCTTGGGATCTTGCATTCCTTGAATTCTTGAGTGACAAGCTCTTAAGGCATGCCCTTGAGTTGTTTGTCAGTCACTCTTTCGTTTCTCAACCCACTTCAACCTCATCTTTTCGTGGTTGTTACCATGAACTACGACTGCTCTGATTCTTCATTCTCGCCCGAATGTAAGATACGTAGGCACAAGATCGCGATGATCTTGGCGAGCTACCTCCCCTCCATCTTCCATTTCCTCCCATCCTTTCCCGTAGTCAAACTACGACGCTCTGATTTCTCATTCTCGTCCGAATGAGCATACGTAGGCACAAGGGCCCCAATCCTTGGCGAGCACCTTATCCTCTAACCACCCATCTCTCCTTATCGTCTTTAACCTTTTAACCTACCAATTCTACCTTTAATAACGAAAAGAAAACAAGTAAACCTAAACAACACTCCCCGCAATTACCTTAAGAGGTTCCCGTCGAGTACGACGGACGTGAGGGGTGCTAATACCTTCCCCTCACGTAACCGACTCCCGAACCCGGAACATGGTTGCGACAGCCCTGTTCCTATCCTTTAGTTTTAAGAGGTTTTCTCGATATTTTCCTCTCCCGTTTGTTCGGGAAAAATAAAGTTCGATGGCGACTTTGTCGAACCGCATTTCCGCGCCTTTCGCGCGAGGGTCGTATTTTCGAATGATTTTTCGAGGTGCGACAACTGGCGACTCTTCTGTCAGCCGGCGCCGATTTTCGCAGTAGCGACAGCTGGCGACTCTGCTGGGGAGCCGGCGCCGATTTTCGCAGTAGCGACAGCTGGCGACTCTGCTGGGGACTTGATAGTTTCCTAGGGATCCAACGTCCCGAAAGCGAGTCAATTTTGGGATCCAACGTCCCTTAAGAGAGTCAATCCTAGCGCTTGTTTGCTTGGCTTTTGGTGCTTATTTATCGATATTATCTGTTGCTGTTGGGGTGTTACGGGTGTTCTATGATTGAGTGATAAGTCGGACCTGGGCTTGAGTATGCACCTAGATATAGTTGCGGAGAAGTAGTAGACGAACCTGTCTGCTGAGCAGGCACAGTTCCCTACGAAAATCTGCGCTCAGACGAGGTTCTCGCAGAGGTGCTCCTTTCCGGTCCTGAGGATCTGAGGGGAGTCCAGACGTGAGGATTGTCGACTCTGGGAACCGATCATTTGGAAGTTAGCTAAGTGAGGCCTCTTCAGGACTCGATGATGCCACTCCTTCTGGGAATCGTATCGTCAGTTCTGAAAGTCTGTGACGCTGACGACCGCATAGGATGCCGTACCTTGTCAGATATAGGTCCACACCTGTGAGTGGGGGGTTTTTTGTGCAGGAAACTTGACTTCCAACCTACCCGTTATTCTGGTCTTCTCTTCAGAGCAACCGTACTCCGTCAGCAGTGCGGCAGTATTTAGATTGTGTGGGGGGCTGTAATCCCGTGTTTGTTGCATTGCATTGCATATGCATAGGCATCTTCGCATCATATTGCATACCATTCGCCAGCTAGTCAGAGCTCTTATCCAGCCATTATTTTGGTTCTGAAGGTGAATATTGAAGACGACCAAGGGGTTGAAGCAGATTTGATCAGAGTCAAGCAGTGAAGTCAGCTGACAGTTGTTGGTAGCTATGTCAGAGAGCAGCTTCCAGTTTGTTGATACCTTGTCAGGTTTCACCTCTGTATGGATCTCCGCACGACGAAGACTTTCCGCAAGTGAACAACCTTACTGCAGCTCAGCTTGTGCAGCCATCTGTTGAAGACCAAGGTCTGCGAGAGCAGTTTGTTGCCCGAGGTGAACGTTCTCCTTCTGTTGATGTCTCAGACTACCAGGGTTTTGCCTTCCCTGTGCCAAAGCCCCGAAGAGAGGTCCCAACAGCAAAGAATGAAGACCCATTAGCTCCCGTGTATGCTGAAAGGTTTCGTGCATTAGATGAGAGATTCAAAGCCTTGAAAGGTAAAGACGCTGTCACTCCTAGTGCTGCAGATATGTGCCTGGTTCCTGGCCTAGTGTTACCTCCGAAGTTCAGAATGCCGAGGTTTGAAAGGTACAAAGGAGATAGTTGCCCGAAGCAACATTTGGTGATGTTCTGCCGAAGAATGACTTCATTTATGCACAACGACAAGCTGATGATTCATTGCTTTCAAGATAGTCTGACTAGGGCACCTCTGAGTTGGTATATGCAGTTAGAGCGTGATCAGATCCGATCATGGATGGACTTAGCCAATGCCTTTCTGAAGCAGTACGACTATAATCTTGACGAAGCTCCTACTCGCGTGCAACTGCAAGAATTGTCTCAGGGGAACAATGAATCTTTCAGAAAGTATGTTCAGAGATGGAGAGAATTTGCTGGTAGAGTGCAACCACCGCTCCTAGACCAAGAGCTGAAAGGCATGTTCGTAAACTCCTTGCAGAGCCCGTACTTCGAAAGAATGTTTGAAACCGCACCAAATTTCTCTGAGTTGGTAAGGACGGGAGAGCGCATCGAGTATGGTGTAAAGACTGGAAGAATCCCGAATGTTTCAAGAGGTCAGGCCAGTGAAACTGAATCTCTCTATGGCTCTCAATCTGAAGATGAAACTATGATCGATGCGGTCCTGACAGATGTTGGATATCCTCAAGTCGAATCGGTGAAATCTGTTGGTTCTCCGTCTTCTCAGCGGTCAGTATCTTCTGTGTCTCGTTATTCTGGACAGACAACTGTGCCTGGGGCACCCCATCGGGAACCTTATGTCGCTCCTCTTGCAAGTCCACGAGCCCGTGGCCGAGGTTATCAGAATCAGCGTCAGAATCAGAATCGACCTCGTAATAACTTGGAACGAAGGAACGCTCCTTTCCACCCAGTACCCGTGCCGTATAGCCAGATTCTTCCGCGTTTGATTCAGAATTCTTTGGTGGAACCAAAAGCTCTCAAGCCCGTGCCAGAGCCTTACCCTCCTGGGTACAATCCCCATGTTCAGTGTGGTTATCATGGTGGATCTCCAGGGCATTCAACAGAAGACTGTAAAGCATTTCAGGCGAAGGTACAACAGTTGATTGACCAGGATCGCATTTCCTTTCGAGAAGGATTTCTGTTTGTTCATCCCAACCACTCAGCTGTCTAAGCTCGCAGACTCGGAAAGTATTCCCCAGCAAAAAAGCCAGTGATTCAGACAGGCGGGCGCCTCAGCATTGGCAGTCCTCAGACTTTATAGCATTTGCATTTGTAGTTTCTTTTCTGTTAGTTACTACCTGCTTTTAAACATTGTATGTTTCGAATGGTGATAATAATAAAGTGACTATGCATTTTTCTGAATTAATCATGTCGCTGTCGCTCATTTATTGCATTGCACTAACACTTGCATTTTTTCACTCCACTTTTTCACTGTGACTAGCAAAGTTAGGAGGGAGGATGATGAAAATAAATACTCATAACCAATGATCATATGCTTTCGGGTAAGACCGTACCGATGACGTATAAGGCATTGTTTCAAATCCCTAAACACTGGAGATATAAGGAGTTAGTCCCTTGTTAACCACTTCGAGCCGAGAAGTAGGAATTTCTTTCGGACTTTTTAACCCTTACATCTTAACCCGGGGCAGGGTAGTTGTCAGTTAGCTTGACCGAGCATTCAAGTCTTACAGAGGAGTGTTGTCTTTCGAGGACCAATATCAGTCTATACCTTTCAAAAGGTCAAATCTCACCAATCAGGAGTGAGACAGTTACAATCCTTTCGGAGCAATCAAGACAACCAGTGTCATACGACTTTGTTCCAAAAGAAAAAAAGAAAGAAAGCCCGCTAAGTAAAAAGGAAGAAAAAACTGGAAAGCTAATACTTAGGCAAAAATCAGGGCATCCCGCTGGACTTCAAAAGAAATCGGAAAAAATCGAAAAAGAACTCAAAATGAGTCAGTTCAGGCAAAAGTTAGGGAATCAAAAGAATGAAAAAGAGGGATAAAAAGAATTTTCCCCAGCAAGTCAAAGTCGTGTACACAGACACCGAAAGCGAAGAAGGAGTAACTATCACTTTAGAAGAAAAGCTCGTGAGTTCCCTAGTTGTGGGTCTTACCATTCAACATACTTCTCGAAGAGGCGAGTGCTTGTGCCAGGTTAACTGAACCTTAGGATCGGAGATCATCACGTAGACGGGGTGGGTACAAATCAAAATTTGAGCCATATATCCTTTGTTTCACGAACCGTGAACCCGACCACGATACAACCCTTAAAAGACCTAATTGAGGTAGGGTTAGTCTGAAGCGCATTGCGATAAGGTTGAGTAACCTGACTCCTTCTTGACTTGCTAGTCACATCCTTATTGTATTTTTCACTGACCACGTAAGCACTACGTTTGAACTTTGGTTCATTCGTCACTCACAATCATGCATGTAAATGAGTGACAACTCAAAATTTTTTCAAAACCTGCATAATCGCTGCATTAAGATTACCATTCGTGAACAAACGATTCTAATTGCAGGTTAGTAGTTGACATGAAAGAAATTCCAGCAGGAATAATCAAGCAGGACTGAGTAATTCAGTAGTCTGAACCAGAATGGTGTATGTTGCGAAAACTTGTGAATCAGGGGCATTATTTTCCAGTAAGTTCAGTATCAGTTAGTCTGAGGACAAGTCCCGAAGTTTCAGTTGATCAGGGGCAGTTTATTTGAGAAGCAGTGGATCAGAAGTGAGTCTTCTCGGGAGCCAATCAGGGGCAGTTATTCAGAATGCGGATATTTGAAAGCAGATGCTTCCAGTGGATAATCAGATCAGGTTAAGTCGCTTGAACGCTCATTCAGGGGCAAGTCATCGCAGAGAATGTTGAAATCAACTGGGTTGTTAGGTGTCTAATGGAGATTGAATGCTGTTGTTGTACAGATACCGAGGCAAGTAATCTCGAAGTCGTCTCGTAGCAAGCTGTTCGGAACAAGTATTCCCAAGAGTTAGATTGGGGCAAGTTGAATTGTACTGGGAGCAAGTTGTTCAAGCCAGTCTTTCATCCCCAGCTGAGTGTACTGGGGCAAGTTGTTCAAGCCAGTCTGTTTATCCCCAGCCGGAGTGGAGTATCGGGGAATCATGACATTACCCTTACCAAAAACCTTAACATTCCGAGAAAGGTCGTGCTGTCGTTGGATCATTATCCTGCAGTTTAAACCTGTTGCGTGTCAGTAACCAGTCGTTTCCAAAATCCAGTTCTCGCCTGGCAAACCGGTAACCAGTTCTCGTCTGGCCCACCTTATTGTAAGCATCAGTTCCCGTCTGGTGCAGTTTATTGTAAGCAGCAGTTCCCGTCTGGTGCAGTTTATTGCAACCAGTTCTCGTCTGGTCGTCGTTTCTTCAAGTGTTGTATCATTTCTCGTCTGGTACATGTCGTCGTGTAACCAGTTCTCGTCTGATCATCGTGTGTTTTAACCTATGGGTTATACCAGTTCTCATCTGGTGTACGTCAGCTTTCATCCAGTTCTCGCCTGGTTGTCTATACCTCAGTCTGTTATCCAGTCAACCCCGTCTGATATCCAGAACCCGTAAGTCAGTTCTCGTTTGACAACCTAACATGTTTCGCTATCAGCTCTCGTTTGGTGGTCCACCCTGAATGCTAGTTCTCGTCTAGTATTTCTTATATCTCCCACTGTGTACATAATCCGTGTTTACCCTAAACCAGGAAAAAACACAAAAACCTAAAGATATCTGACACAGTATTTCCCAATGACCCGCATGTTGTCATGTTCCCCGATACGAAGCTCGACGGATGCCAGCGCTCCGAGTAATGTTTGAATTCCTTGTGGATGTTGTTAAATAAGAATTGCCACTCTTCAGCAGATGAAAGTTGCGTATTATCCCCGGAAGATTCGAGATCGTATTTTACCCCGTATCAGAGTAGGATCAGAAGGATCCTCAGCAGATTAAGATCGACATCCTTGATAGTAGGGGCATTTCCAGCAGTGTGTCGCGCGCAATCAACCTCAGTTTGGGTCAGTCCCCGCAGAGTACAATCAGTCGTCAATGGTTTGAAGAAAGCATCCCCAAGCAGAGTTGTTTTCTTTCCCCAGTAAAGTCACCGAAGCAGGATTCTTTCCCCAGCACCGGGTCACAAGTGCAGGTGTCGTAGGAAATTGTTCGTACGCCGAATTATGCAGTAACTGATGGTGCCAGACTAGAGGCTCCAGCGGAATTGAGATTCCCCATCAGGGTCATGCTCTCTCCTGAAGTTGAATGATTCCCTCTTCCCCAGTAGAGTGTTGGGACAGCTGATGTTGTATTCCTCTGCAGAGTTGTACTCTCCCCCGAAGTCAGACGATTCTTTCTTCCCCGGCGGAATTGAAATTCCTCATCAGAGCGCACTCTCCAATGAAGTAGAATGATTTCTCTCCCCGGCTGAGTCCGCAGAAAAGCAGAATCCTTGGAAGAAGTTGGGACCATGAGTGGATTTTCCCTAGCAGATGTTGAACATCTGATGTTGTGTCTCCCCAGAGTCGTACTCTCTCCAGCGAAGCAGAATGATTTCTCCTTCCTCATCCGAGTTTGCAGATGTCCAAGAGAGCCGAGTCCTTGGAAGTTGATCATGATTGTTGTTTCCCCAGTGGAGTGTTGAGCAGCTGAAGTTGTTTCCCCACAGAGTGGTTATCCCCAGACAGAACCTGATTGATATTGGCGTGTCCACGTTCTCCTCAGCAGGATGATTCCCCTACCTGAGTAGTTCTTTCTCCTTGACAGGAGAATTCCCCTTCGGCATTTATTTTGCTGACGGGATCGCATCATTGTGCACGACTGCATGGCATTTAACATAGCATTTAACACTGCATAGCATAGCATTGCATAGCATTGTACAGGATTGCATAGCATCTAGCATAAACGCACAGCATTCCCACCGTGTGGGGCATGGCGCAGAAGCATACGCATCATAAGCATGATCCAGGTTACTATCATTCTTGTCTTACAGGTATTCCACCAAAAGACCGGTTGCTCAGGACGATTCCTGATATTCTCTCCAGCGAGGTCGTTTTCTTGAGATGATTCTTAAAGACCCCGGTGTAATCCCCACAGTCGCTTGGCTCAAGATGATTTTTGAGATCCCCAGCGAAGTTTTCAGTTCGAGATGATTCTCGAATTCCTCAGCAGAGCCGTTTGCTTAAGATGATTCTTAAGACCTCAGCGCAGTTTCCCGAGTTGTTTGCTTAGGGTGATACTTGAGCTCCCCAGTAGCGTATCCAACAAGAGTTGCCCAGGGAGATTCCTGGGATACCCAGCAGAATAAAAGTCTCCAGAAAGGTTATGAGTTCAGGATGATTCTTGAAGGTGCCCGACGGATTTGTTTAGCAGCGTGATATGTCTGCTCCAACAGTGATGTCTAATCTGAGGATGGACTTCGTAAACGCCTGAGGGCGGCATCAGAAGGTTCCTGTGAGTTCAGACTTCCTTGTTGATGAATCAACGTGTGGCTGAAGACAAGATTCCAAGCTCAGGTTTCGTACCTTTGGATATGTTTGATTCCAAGCTCAGGTTTCGTACCTTTGGATATGTTTGATTCCAAGCTCAGGTTTCGTACCTTTGGATATGTTTGATTCCAAGCTCAGGTTTCGTACCTTTGGATATGTTTGATTCCAAGCTCAGGTTTCGTACCTTTGGATATGTTTCCATTCCAAGCTCAGGTTTCGTACCTTTGGATATGTTTGATTCCAAGCTCAGGTTTCGTACCTTTGGATATGTTTGATTCCAAGCTCAGGTTTCGTACCTTTGGATATGTTTGATTCCAAGCTCAGGTTTCGTACCTTTGGATATGTTTGATTCCAAGCTCAGGTTTCGTACCTTTGGATATGTTCGCCTCCAAGCTCAGGTTTCGTACCTTTGGATATGTTTGCCTCCAATATTAGGATGTGTATCGTGGAAGTGTTTGTTTCCATCCCAAGCTCAGGTTTTGTACCTTTGAGATGTATACTTCGGATTCCCGGACCGGGTTTGTGTTTGACGGCGAGGTCAGATTATATTTGTTCGACGGCGAGGTTGAATATTTGTTTGACGGCGAGGTCAGACTCTTTAAATCCCCAGCAGAGATGATGTTTGTACGACGGCGATGTCGAGTGTCTCTAAGAGGATGTTTGTTTCCGACGGCGATGTCAGACTCAGTTTTCCAGCGGCGATGTTGGATGTTTCGTTCTCCAGCGGCGATGTTGGATATTTTGGTGATTCAGATTCATTTCTCCAGCGGCGATGCGGGGTATTTTGTTCAGTGTTGTATTCTCTCCAGCGGCGATGCGGGGTATTTTGATTGTTCGACGGCGATATCAGGTTTAGTCTTCCAGCGGCGATGTTGGGTGTTGTGGTTGTCTGAAGGCAATATCAGAAGAATTTAATGTGGATAACTGACGGCGATGTCAGATCGGTATTTCTCCAGATAGTTGCCGTGCGGCTATTATTCCAGTATCATGAGTTGAGTAGTTGGCAAATTTTCGGGTTTACCGGTATTCAACCGTCTCGCACCTTGATTGGCCGAGAGCCGTTCGCTTCTCACCCAGTCAGGTCCAAGCCGCTTGAATAGGGGCAGCTGTTGCACCCCAAAATTTGACCAACCGGGTCTCGTATCTGGCTCGAGGTTTCGACGCATAACCGCATTCGCATCTGCATATTGCATACATTGCATTTTTCATCTGTTTTGATTTTATCGGGATCACAGCTCTCGTCTCGTGTTTCAGATATCTTTTATCAGTTTAGATAGTAGAGTCGCATTTTTGGGATGTTTCGGTGCCCGTTTATTTTTACCGGCTATTTTGGTGCGCTCTCGTGGTTTTATGTGTCGTTCGGTGTTATGGTGATTTTTCTGGATTTTATTGGCTATTTTTAGGGTTTAAATAGTTTTTAAATCATTTTTAGGATTTAATAGGATTTTTAAATAGATTTAAATCATTTTTTTCATTTTTAGGATTTAATAGGATTTTTTAATAGTTTTTAATTCTTTTTAAATAGATTTTTAATCATTTTAGGATTTAATAGATTTTTTAGGAATTTTTAGAATATTAATAGTTTTTAAATAGTTTTAATAGCTTTTTAATCTTTTTAATATAGATTTTTCCTTATTAAATAAATAGATGTTTTTAGAATATAGATTTAAATCATTTATAGCATTTTAAAGAAATAATATAGTTTTTTTTCATAGAATTTAATATAGTTTTATTAGAGATTTATTAGAATTTTTAGTGGGTTTATTAGAATTTCTTAGAGTATTATTAATTAGGAATTAATTAGATTAATTAGGTTTTGGAATTAGTGTTAATCCTTTTTATTAATCATGATTCAGTTTTTGATCTTTTTTATGGCATTTTCGTTTTTGGGCCCATTCAGTTCGCAGCCCAATTCAAGGTCCTTTGGTCCAGAAAAGTCCAGCTTTTTCCAGCAATTGCCAGAAAGTTCCAGAAGCATCCAGATAATTCCCAGCACTATAAGATCAGCAGTACACGTGTAAGCTAAAAGAGGGAGGCCCCACGTTACTTCATATCACCACGCCACCTCACCCCTCAGGAGGGACCCACGTTTCCACGCTTCATCACGCCACATCACCCCCAGACGCTCCCTCTATCTGCCACGCCAGTCCACACGTGGGGGCCATGCACTAACTTCCTCCACCATCCCTGGCCACGCGTCACACCACCGATGCCCCACCGGGAAACCCCACCGGCCGGCGGCCACCGTGAATGTCACCAGAAACACAAAAAACCCAGAAACCTCCATCATCAACCTCCAACCTTCATCTTTCTCATCCAATCTCCGGTCATCCCACCGATCACCATCAATCTCGCCGGAGAATAAATCTCCAGAACTTCATTGTTCTTCATGAACATGCATCAGCCATAATTTCCAGAAACAAGTTGCAACAAGATCTTCATCATCATCGTGTGTTCATCCAGGTTTCCCAGAGCTCATCAATGATTTTCCAGAAGAACAACACAAATCTCCAGAACACAACTTCAAGAACATGCGTACTCGAATCTCAACCATAAGAAACATGCAACAATCTTCACCAATCATCTAGTCGTCAACTTCGTACGATTTCCAGAAAGTTCTTCATCGTTTCTTCATCAAGCAACAACACGAACTCGGTCCAGATCCAAGATCAACCTTCAAGATCTTCAAATCCGTCATGAGCTTCGTCCGGATCTTCCACCAGAAATGCCTTTCATCATTAAGAACCCAGACTCCAACCATAAGCCTTCAAGTCCCTCCAGAAGATTCTTCCAGATCCATACAAAGATCATCATGTTGGTTTAACGATCTTCATTGTTCTTCACGCTTCAGAACATGCAAGAGCCTCATCGTTCAACACTTCATCAAACAAACATCATCAGATTCCCAGCAAAGAACTCCAAGAGCAAATTCTATCCAAGATCGTCAACTTCAAATGAGCGACGAATCTGTTAGCCCTCCACGTAGCTTCTCACCATCGAGAAGTACCCTAAGCATCATCAATATTTGGGGGACTATGTTTGTGTGTTTGTTGGAGAAGGGAGGTGTTCGTGGGTTTCGAACAAAGCTTCAGGGAGGACGAAGGAGGTTTACGGCGGCGGAGGAAGGAGAGAAGGATTAGGGGAAAATTAGGGTTTCGGGTGGAAAGGGAGTGAAGGAGGATGTTGGACCCAGGGGGTTTTGGGCCTCGAAGCCCAATGTTTTTTTTTTGGCAGTTTACACCCCCATTTTTTTGGCAGCCTCAGATCCTGTATTTTTTGGTAGGCATTGGGCTTCAGGCCCAACGAGGGGTCTATCTACACCTCCATAATTTCTTCCTCACCCCTCCTGCGTGTGGGCAGTGTGGACTGGGCTGGGCCTTTGGCTTTCTTTTATTGTTTGTATTACTAACACCCCCCTGTAAGCTGTGTACCCCCTCCCCTTTTGTTTGTATTTTTTTTTTATTTTATTTTTCTTTTGTTCAAAGATCTTAAGAAATAGAATAAAGAAAAAAAAGAGAAGAAGAAAAGAAAAATACCATAAAGAAAAAAGAAGTTATTGAAAAGAATATTACGAAAAAATAATAGAACAAGAATTTGAAAAAAGAGAAAGAAAAAGAAAAGTGAATAGAAAAAATAGAGAAAAATAAAGAGAAAAATATAGTGAAAAATAAATAGAAAAATATGAAAAATACTTTGAAAGAAAGAAAAAAAAATAGTTGAAAAGAAAAGAAGAAAAAAGGAAAAAATATTAAAGTAGACTTAATATTTTTTAAAGCACATTTTCTTTTAGGATATATTTTCATAGATTTTATTTTACGATTTTAGGATAGTTTAGAAGCCCACTTGTTAGGGGGTTATTTTCCATTCGATTTTTCAGGATAGGATAGGATAGTATTTCCTAGGAGATTTATTTCCAGTATTCACTCATTGTAACCATTTTTCAGAGATTAATAAAACGAGATTTGAGCTGTGGTCCCGAAGTAGCCGAACTACAGCTGCTCTGATTCCTTGTACCAGACAAGGATATGTAGGCATAGGATGCGATATCCTAGCGAGCACACTAACGACTGACTTTCTGTTCTCTCGCTGCTGTGCGATCGAGACCTTCCCGCTGACGATTAATTGATACCCTTTTCTCTCTTGCCCAAGTGCATTTGAGACCAAGCCATAGTTTTGCCCATAGGTCCCCGAACCTTTTAAACCAGTTGTTTTTCTCACTACTGTGTGAGAATGTTTTGTTTAGCCGTAGTTAGTCTGAACTACGTAAAGCTCTGATCTTCCATGCAGTGGAAGTACGTAGGTACAAGACGCGAGGTCTTGGCGAGCCAATTTTCCCTGTAGTCCCGAACTACGTTGACTCTGACTTTCTCTCTTGAGAATACGTAGGCATAGAATGCGACGCTCTATCGAGTCAATTCCCTTCCCTTTATATTTAGCAGCCGTAGATAGATTGTTTTGCATCCTTTAGACAACCCAAGCAAGCGTGGATCCCGTCGAGTACGACGGACGCGAGGGGTGCTAATACCTTCCCCTTGCGTAACCGACTCCCGAACCCAGGTTTTGGTTGCGATGACCATACCTTTCCCCGTTTTTCGCGAGGTTTACTTCGAGTGTTTCCTTTCCCTCCGTTGGGATAAATAACGCACGGTGGCGACTCTTCTGTCAGCCGACGCCGATTTTCGCAGTAGCGACAGCAGGGATGCCATGAAATGTTACGAGAAGAGATCTTTCAACATCCTTCATAATGTGATAGACTCGGGCTTCGGGCTATTGTACCATGCCATGGCTTCATTCCTCAGAGTCGTCGGGAAGAGCCTGCATTTGATGGCTCTTCGGACGTTCTGATAGTCGTGCATTGCTTCAATATCTTCCAGATGGTCGTCTGGTCCGTCGTGCCATCATAGGTGGAGAGCGCAGACGGATTCTCCATCCCGTGGAGGATGGGGGTCTCCATGATTTCTCGTGACAAGGGAGTTCGGTGACTGTCCTCGTCACTACGGACAGAGGAGCGTGGGGGGGGAAGGATTGTGTCGAGGTACTTGACCGCAACCCTTCATCCTCTTACTCGGGCCATCAAGTTTATTCTTCCTCAGGATTAGGGAGTGTATCTCCTTCCAGGGAGGTGACATGTCGCGCTTCTTAGAGGCCAGGGTTTGGGGCTTCTTCAATTATGGTCGGCATCCTCGTTGACGGGAAGAGGGGCTCCAGTAATCCTCGCGTTGGGTTCTCTGCAGAAGAGAGCGAGATGAGCTATCTTGTTCTAGCATCCTGATATGCTCGTTCTATTGGAACAACATCAAATTAGTCTGGTTAATGGCTGCGAAGAGAGCAGTCATCGTCGGATCCACTCCTACTAGCGTGGGGAAGGGCTGGAAAACAGTCAGGCTTCTTGATCGAGGGGCGACGTTGCATGTCGTATCGTCAGATAAAGGAGAGGCAGTCTGCCCATCCATAACATCACTATGATGATTATCGATGGGCCGACCATGGTCTTCTTCGTTGGTGAGCAGGTTGAAGGCAAAATTATGGACAACATCGTCATGGCGTGGGCTGGTCATGATCTTGAAAGTTAACGAAAGCTTTGGTTCTGCTGCTCGGAAGAACATATAAGCTTTAGTTTCCCATAGACGGCGCCACTTATCGTACCTGATCAGAAGAGATTGTTGGTCTGCCATGCATCATTGAATGGTAATTGCCACCGGAGGTAGGGAGAAGGAGGGGGTGTACCTGCAAAGCACTCTGATGCTTAAGTGAGTAAAAGATCAGAGTGGGAGAGCAAATACAAAAGTAGGTGTATAATGTAATACATGACCCTCTAGTGAAATGAGGTATTTATAGGGAGACCCCAGGCAGGGCCAACAGTTACTTGCATTAGACCAAACTGTCAAGCCCAACCTAAGTAACTGCTAGAGCTTACGTGGCGTAGTGAAAACCAGCATGTGGTATTCGCCCTAAATCAAATGCCCTGTGATCTTCGGAAGGTGGGTTGACCAACTCTTTCGGAGGTGGGTAGTTGCCTGATGATGTGTCCCACATGGGGGAACATGTGGAGAACGTGGGGAGAACGCGTGGATCTGCCCGTCAAGGGAGTCGTCTGTTCGACGCATGTGGTTTGTGCCCGACACGAGAGGATTGGACCTTATTAGGCCTTCCCAACGTAGTGTTGAGTTGGTTTGTCCAACTGATGGACAGGTCCCAGCCCAGTCCAAAACAGATTCCCTTGTAAACCACTTACCCCTAATAAAAAAATATTTTTACTGCCCAATTTCAAGAGCTTTGTCCTTCTTCAAACATCAATTCCAAGCAAAAAGCCTAAGATCTCCCTGCTCCATCACTTAGTTACATTGGAATTGGTACATTGGTACGCATATGTCATCACACAATATTTTTATAACTCAATCAGTACATAAAATAGTGGTTGAGTTTCAATCATTACACAAAATAGTGGTTAAATTTCACTTTTTGTATAATTTTGTTTGTTTCTTTTTAAATGTCGTATGCAAAGTTTAAAGTAGTATTAAATGTTTTTTATCAAAATTATCCCTAAAATAATTATTATAGAGAGAAAAAGTAAATTGAATGTAATAAATAATTAGGGGTACTACAGGTAATAATAAAATTATTTATGAAAAATAACAATATTAATTAGTTTTCTTGGTATGTGTAAAAAATCAGAAAGTGACAAAAATAAAGTGATTTAATATTATAACTTATCTGCATCAAACATAACATTATAATTTATCTCCAAAATATAGTAAATTTGTTTACTTACAAAAATAAAGTGATTTAATAATATCATATTATATCCTATTAAATATCTCAAATTATTACTTTCAAGGGATTTATTCCCTAAATACTACAAATTGTATGAAGAAAACTTTAACCAAGAAAAAACTCATGGATCTTCCAATAATATTATTTTTCAAATTCTTCCATATATAAATTCACCATTATAATTGCAAAATCCTAAAAGAAAGAAAAAAAACTATGAGAATTCAAATATACTCATAAATTAGTCCTAATCAATATTAGCAAATAACTCATTAAAAATTAGAAGGACAAACAAAAAGATAGAAAAAAAAATATATAGAGGAAATGAATGTTTCATTATGTTGCTTCATATTCTCTCTTGTTCGTTTGATTTGGGCCTTTTTTTAGTGATTGAATTCATCTTCTCGCTAATTAAAGTATTAAATGTTTCTCCAATGTTGGCAACAGTAGTATATTTTTTGAAATTTTTGAAATACTTTTTCAAATAGATTTGGGAAAAAATAAACAATAAAATCATAAATAAAAAGAAAGCAAACTCTCATTGTGCATAACAAAACCTTAACTGTCATCATATTTGGGGGTAATTTGTGATTAAAAAAAACCTTTTGAACGTTGGTGTGAAAGCGGTAACTAAAATATTGGAAGACATAACACATAATTAAGAGGTAAAATAGATTTGTGAAGTAGAAAGAAGGAAAATCAAAACAAAAGCAAAAGAGTTTTTGTTAAGATAAAGAAATAGATCACTTGAGATTGTTAAAGGAAGAGACACCAAACATTGTCTATTAGTCCAGATCTGCAAAAATCAACACACAAAAATTGATGAATTGGAACAAAATGCTTAAAGATTGCATTTTTACATGGTTGATGGAACAAAAACAATAAAAATTTAACCTTTTTTCATACAATGAGATGAAAAGTGTAATATCATAGAAAGTTCAGACATGCAAAATAAAAAATTTACCATAAGATCTATATTTCTTTGTTTCCTTTCACCTTAAGATTGATAGATTTGAAGATTAAAAAATGGTAGTTCTGAAGGTAAAAATTTAGTCTCATTTGAAATATCTGCAAAAATCAGAACAAAAAATACAGTAAAATAGGTAATAAAGAACATAAAAATGATATAAGTAAGTGAGAAGAGAGGAGAAGAGAAAAAAGCATAGAGAATGTTCAGAAGAAAGAAGAGAAAAGAGTGATGAAAGAGAAAAAAGAATGATAATGAAGGAAAAATGTATAGAAGCGAGACATTAAATGGAATTAGTTTAAGTATGCCTTTGGGGAAAAAAATTAGATGTGTTCAAAATTTAAAACGATGCATTGTTGGGTAATAGCGTAGTTGCAATGGGATCTGACCACAATCATGGTTGAAAATAGTTGGAATTTGACTTAAAATACCCAATTTTTGCTGACACGGCGACAGTAAGAATAAAGGTATTTTGGTGATTTCCATAACACATAGATTTCTTATACTATAGATGAGCTTTTTAATAATTATCCATTACAAGCTAACATAGGGTACATGTTAACTTAAATAATTGGATCTTTAACACAAGGCCCAATTCGACTAAAACACAATTCGACTACAGCATGTAGGTCTTCGACAACAGTATGTGAGCAGACTTCGACGACATACTAAATTAGAGTTCGATCCAAAATCTCACAAATATCCACCTTGGATCTAACTTTATAACATCAAGAAACAAACTAGTTTTCTTCATGCAACTTTATCAACTGCATACAGTGGAAAAACATGCAACTAGGCAACGTCTTAGTGATCATATCAATGATATTATGATTTGTCGAAACCTTCAGCACTTGGACTTCTCCATGCTTGCTTACCTCTCTAACAAAATACAACCTCACATCAATGTGCTTGGTTTGCTTATGATAGGCTGAATTCTTCGACAAGTGTATTGCACTTTGACTATCATATTTAACAGTGACAACTCGACCTTGAAGTTTCAGTTCCTTTGCAAAACCTTCAAGCCATAATGCTTCCTTCATAACTTTAGTTAGGATGATATATTCCGCTTCAGTGGTTGATAAGACAACAACCTTCTAAAGTGTTGCTTTCCAACTGATTGTTATGCCAAACATAGTGAACACATATTCAGAAATAGATTTTCTAGAATCCATACAACCTGCATAATCTGAGTTGACATATCCTTCGATTGCTGCTTTACTATCTTCACCCAAGGCTCCACCATAAATTATGACTCTGTTTATAGACTCATTTATGTACCTTAGAATCCACTTTAAAGCTTTCCAGTGAGCCTTTTCAAGATTCGCCATGTACTTGTTTACAAGGCTTACTGCATATGCTATGTCGAGTCTAATACATACCATAACATACATCAGAGAACCCACTATATTAACATATGAAATGCTATTCATATAAACACTTTCAGCATCAGTATCGGGACACTAATTTATACTCAGCATGAATTGAAGGTTTGTCGAAGTCACAACAGGCTTTGAATTCGACATACCAAACTTTTCGAGAATCTTCCGTAGGTATGCCTCTTGAGATAAGTATAATTTTGACTGATTTCTATCTATTCAGCTGTCAATTCCAAGAATCATTGATGCAACTCCTAGATCCTTCATATCGAACTCCTTATTAAGTTCAACCTTCACCATCATTACATCTTCGACATTGTTGCTTGCTATTAGAATGTTATCCACATAAAGCAACAAAGTAGTAAATGAATTACCAGGTCGAAATATGAAGTAAACACAATGGTCAAACAAACTTATAACGAAACTTATATGTGCCATAAACTTGTCGAATATCCTATTCCACTATCGAGGAGATTGTTTTAGTCTATATAAAGATCTCTTCAGTTTGCACACATAAACTTCCTTCCCCTTTTCGACATACCCTTCAGGTTGCCTCATCAAGACTGTTTCATCTAGATCACCATACAAGAATGTAGTCTTCATATTCACTTGTTCTAGTTCAAGGTCAAACTGTGCCACCGTAGTAAGCAACATTCGAATGGATTTGTGCTTCACAACAAAGAGAAGACATCATTGAAGTCGACACCTTCTTTCTAAGTGAAACCCCTGGCAACCAACCGTGCCTTGTATCTCTTCAATGCCACTCCTTTGATTCTTTCCTTAACTTTGAAAATCCACTTACAGCTGACTAGCATGGCTCCAACAGGTTTCTTGGTCAATTCATAGGTGTTGTTATCATGAAGAGACTTTATCTCATCATCCATGGCCTTCAGGCATTCATTCTTCTTTTGACTCCTCATAACTTCCTTATAGTCTCTAGGTTCTTTGTCGAGAATCTCACTTGCATAGATTAAGGCATAAGCTATAAGATCTGCATACCCAAGTCTCTGACATGGCTTGATGACTCTCCTCGACCTGTCTCTTGCTAGCAGGTAGTCATTATCAGTATCCTCATCTTCAACAGCAGCTTCTGCTTCTTCTTCGACTTCATATGGGGTACGTAATTCAGCATCAACATGCTCCACCTGTCATACCCTAAATTTGTCCTACCTTCCTTATCATAAATAATTGTGTTGCTTGGTGGGTGTTCTTTAGATGAGTATTTGGCTTTGGGCCATGATCTTATAACTGTTTCTCATATCTTGGAGTTTTTGTTGGTTTGTGTTCAATGGGGTCAAAAATATTTCTATGGAGGATGCAGGGTCCAGTTGAGGATAAGAAAAGCTTAGGTCTTGTCGCGGTGGTTGAATAATCTAGATGTGGTTAGATGGTCAAGCCATACGACACGAGTGGTTTTAAGGCGTGCTCAAGAAGTCCATAATGAAGGTCTCGGTTCATCACATTTTCAAATGGAAAACATCAAGAATGATTTGACAATTGACTCATGATTAAGATTGTTCTGTGACTGACTTTAATGCTCAAGGACTAACTCAAAGTATCATCCAGGTCAGGGAAGATTTGAGAGTAGTTTTAATTGAGAACACGAAATTATTTGTGCTTTCAATTATGATTGCTTTCTAATCAAGAAATGGAATAGTCGGGGCATTGTAGATTTATTTCAAGGACTCATTGTATTACCAAAACCCATGATTCAAGTAATTTGCAAGAGAATCACTAAAGAATCCATTATTTTGTTTCAAGTATATTACTTGAGTCCATATACGTTCATTATAAAATATCATGACCAATACAAGAAATTTTACAAAAAAAGCCCATGTACAATTTAAGTCCATTACACTAAAAAAGGCTCACGAGAAGTTACTCCAAATGAGAGGTTCATTACATTATCAAGCCTTTACAAAATTATAAAACTCTACAAAAAAACAAAAGCCATTATCTCATACAACCATAATTGCCAATGAAATGAGGAATTCACAAGCAACGTGAGGGAAAATAAGCTTCATGAAGCTTTCAAAACATGTCCCACAATGCACGTCCAAGCCATAGAAACACAAGTTCAAGCTAACAGTAAACTTTTTAAAAGTACCCAAGGCTAGTTTTCTTTCCATGAGGATTTTTGACCCAAAGTAGATGCATCTGTAATTGCAAAAAAATGGGAATTATGTGAATGACAAAGCTAGCCTGCTATCACACCAAAAAAGAGCATGAAAACCAAGGGAAGAAAAGTTGTTTTTGCTCTTCAGTTTGCCTGCACGAATGATGTCTCGAACGATGTCGCCACCGCTGAAAGACTTGTTCGAGATGCTCAGAAACTCGGCGTAAACATTATTCTCATTCATTCAGGCTATTAGTGTTGTCAGACATAAAGAGAGGGTTTCTTTCAAGAAGTTAAACCCTATAAGGATCATCCTACAATTATAAGAAACTTGCAGAGAGTTAGGTGTAGTCATACCAGTTAGCTTCATCGAGGAGGCAAACGATGCACATTATAACTCAATAGTTTCCGGAGACAGCCCGGGCAATGGCGCTTCAAGGTGTTGGGATTTTGTTTTATCAAACTGCTATTAGATACTGAACCTGCATTGATAAAACATAACAAAGTGCCAAGTTATTGTTGTTTGATGTGCACACACATGACATGAGAGAAGCCATGGCAACATACAATGATATGTCTCCGCATACACCGACCTCATGTTTTTTTGCCGGGTCACGCAATCAATAATACAACCACACGCCATGACCTGCAGCAGATAGTATAAGCCATTTCAATTTCCAATTGCAAACTCACATAATTGAAGAACAAAATTGTTTAAAGAGAGACCACTCATCAACAATTACCCTGCTGCCGGCAGATTTCGCAACTCAACACAACAGCAGCATCGCGCAATAACTCGCACACCAGCTTACAACCACGATACACCCGCAGCCGTCAATGATTTAGCAACAGACCACGACTTGCAACACAAAAAATCCTACAGCAAAAATCCTGCAAAGTGAATACACCAATTCTGAGAAATTCACGCAAACATCAAACAAATAGTTTGCAGCAAACATGGGTGGATTCCTTCAAATCTCGATAAAACTTTCACACAAAGACAAGCATACCAACCTTCATTTCGCAACGAAAAATCGCTGATACGCAAGTGGCGTTCCTTTCAGACCCAAACGAGTGACCAAGACCTTGTGTGGTAAGCCTGGTACTTGCAATTCACTGCATGACACGTTCAAACATTATGCAGACACATTTTGAACAAAAATCAGGGTGGCCCCACAAGAAGAAAATTGTCCACAATTCCAGCCATAATACCATAACCAGCTTCCTATACCCACAACATACAAAAAGAAAAAACGCAATAAAGGATATAGTAAGCAGAAAAATTCACAAGCTGATATATGGCACTACTTACCACCAAAACGGTCCCACACAGCTGCGAATACTGCAACAATAGAAAAAGCAGAAAGAGCCAGCACCACAAATTGCACAAATCGTACATTGTCATCCACCACTCTTGGTACCTGTATAATACCAAAGAAAGCAGGGCAACACAACCGCAGAGCTGTAATTTTTTCATAGCATAACCACCTGCAATACCTCAGAAAAATGTTGCAATAATGACCTGCTGTGAAATTACAAATTTTGAAAAAAGGACAATGTACACACACACTCGTACGAGAGCCGAATACCACAATACCACAGAAAAATTCATACACAACACAGCAGGGTGGTAACACGACGCATACCTTTGGGTTAGTCCAAAAAGCACATGCTTTTTGGGTTTAAATAACAAACGTCGGAGCATCACATAATGGGGGAGGCCACTAAACTTTTGGTAAAAAAACAATATTTAGACTTCTTGGATAGAACCTCTCAACAAACCTTCAACCAGGAAGGGAGAAAAACTTGGACTCATTCTCCAAATTTCTTCAATCTTCATCGCAAATCCCTTTTCCAACTCACCCATAACCTTCCTCCAACTTCATTCTTCTTGAAATCTCAAATCATCAAAGCTCCGACTCATTTTTACAACCCAGGAATTCTTTCTTCATCCCATCCATAATTTGGCTCATTTTGGCTTCAAATCATAACCTTCAGAAACCATACCTTCCGCCATTTTCAAACAAAGCCCAGCTCAGTGTCTTCTTCTTCAACTATTTCAAATCAGACCAGAAACACCATCAAGACCATCACCAATCTTCAACCAACTCACAACCCAAATCATAAACCTTTCTATACAAAATCAGAATAACCTTCTTTCCCCTTTGGCCGAGCTTCATTTCAACCTAACTCTTTGAAACCTAGAACCCAAATCCTTTCTTTGTAACCCAAATCGTATGATAGAGAGTAGATGAAAATGAATGATAGGAGACGGAGAAGGTTGTTCTGAAAGTGCTTTGAACTTCCTCAGTTTTTCGATTGATTGTTCTTAGGGATGGTAAGATTTTGAGAGTGACGACACCTCACATTGGATTTTCTTGATGCCTGTTTGTTTTTTTCATTTATTTTTTTTTTTTATTTTTTTATTTTTTTTTATTATTTTTTTAAAATTTATTTATTCGGAGAAGGCAAAGGTATTCCCATTTTGTGAATAAATTCGTAAAAGGATGGATGAGTGGATTTGGAGTTCACACCGTTGGGCTTTGGCCCATGGGACCTCTTGAACACCATCATCATTTCTGTAAACCTTTTTTTTCTCAACACCCCTCTGTCATATTTTTTATTTCTTTTTATTATTTTTTATATTTTATATTTATTTTGTAATTTATTTTTACACATAGTTTATTTATAATATTATAATATAGTATATATTAAATATTTTCCTTTCAAACTCATTTTTCAACACCATTTCTTATTTAGTCTTTATTTAAATTAACTAAAATATTTTCAAACTCATTTTCAAAACTAATATTTTTCTAGTTCTTATTTAAACTTATTCTATTAAAATATTTTATTTTCAAACTCCTTTTTAAAACTAATAGTTTTTTTATTATTTATTTTTATTATCTATTTAAATTTAACTACTAAAATAATTTCTTAAATTAAATTATGAGAAACTAAATCCTTGAAGTCTAGCACTTCTTGAATTTTTTGGATAATCATTATTGGGGTGTACACCTTAAATAATACATTATTCGACTTCTCATTTTTAAAATACTCTCTTTTTGAATAAAGAAATATCATAAGAATCTAGCATTCTGTGTGATATTTCCGCTGTTCATCCAAACATTTTCGAATGAAAAAGGTGTTGTCGAGATCTAGCATCACGATAATGCTCCGATTAATTGGTTGTGAGGCCGACGTCTCATTTACCAAGTAGTCGTCATTTTCAAATCCAATATCGTATTCTCACCTCTCGTACCACAATTCTTTTTCATACCCTCGATTCAATTCTTCAAAATATCTTTCTCGACCGAAAGAAGAAGGTTCTTGGAATCTAGCATTCCTTGAATTTTCGAGTGAATAGCTCTTGAGGCACGCTCTTGAGTTGTTATTCACTCAACCTTTCGACTTTTTCAAACTCAAACATTTTCAAACGTATCCTAAGTCGAGTGTTCATACGCATTCGCAACCATCGACATTTCGCACACACTTCACAATTCCTCGTGGTTTCGATATTAGGGGCACCCTTAGGGACTAATATCGTTTCTCACAATCTTAACCCTTGACACGTCGTCAAGTCGGTTTCATCTTCAATCAAATCTTCGACACGTCGTCGAACCATTTTCAAACCAACTTCCTTTGGCCTCGCATGCCATTCTTCGATTCGATCCTTTCACAAACATTTTTAAAACTTACGAAAGAGAGATATTCTTAGAATCTAGCATTCTTTGAATATTTGAATGAGTAACTCTTGAGGCATGCCCTTGAGTTGTTATTAGTGCATTCTTTCGATTTCAAAACATTCAATCCTTTATCTCCAATTCTTTTCAACCCAATTTCCGAAAGAATCGAGTTCTTGGGATCTTGCATTCCTTGAATTCTTGAGTGACAAGCTCTTAAGGCATGCCTTTGAGTTGTTTGTCAGTCACTCTTTCGTTTCTCAACCCACTTCAACCTCATCTTTTCGTGGTTGTTACCATGAACTACGACTGCTCTGATTCTTCATTCTCGCCCGAATGTAAGATACGTAGGCACAAGATCGCGATGATCTTGGCGAGCTACCTCCCCTCCATCTTCCATTTCCTCCCATCCTTTCCCGTAGTCAAACTACGACGCTCTGATTTCTCATTCTCGTCCGAATGAGCATACGTAGGCACAAGGGCCCCAATCCTTGGCGAGCACCTTATCCTCTAACCACCCATCTCTCCTTATCGTCTTTAACCTTTTAACCTACCAATTCTACCTTTAATAACGAAAAGAAAACAAGTAAACCTAAACAACACTCCCCGCAATTACCTTAAGAGGTTCCCGTCGAGTACGACGGACGTGAGGGGTGCTAATACCTTCCCCTCACGTAACCGACTCCCGAACCCGGAACATGGTTGCGACAGCCCTGTTCCTATCCTTTAGTTTTAAGAGGTTTTCTCGATATTTTCCTCTCCCGTTTGTTCGGGAAAAATAAAGTTCGGTGGCGACTCTGTCGAACCGCATTTCCGCGCCTTTCGCGCGAGGGTCGTATTTTCGAATGATTTTTCGAGGTGCGACAACTGGCGACTCTGCTGGGGACGTATTTGCTCCATGCAAAGAGAGAGTCGAGCCTATCTTTTGGTTTGTGAGGAGTGTTTGTTTTTTATTTGTTTTCTTTTTGTATTTGCTCTCTTGTGGATTTTATTTATGCTTGTTATCTTAGCCTGTCGGTTCTTGGGATAACATCGTAAGTAAGGCTCTACGCCCGAGCTTTGGTAAAAGCAGAGAGAACACGTAGTTTAGAATTGGTAGTCGAGTAGTGTTAGTCTCCGAGGACTTGCTCCTTATGGGCCTAGCATGAAAGCTCCTCCAGAAGAGATCTATTCGTAGATCTTGTTGTAACACAGCTAGCCTGTTGCACGACTTGATTAATGAAGGGTCCGTGATTCTGGGAACCTTTTGTTAGCACCAGTTCCGATATTGGTGGTCGTGTAGTGTTAGTCTCCAAGGACTCGCTCCTTGTGCGCCTAGCATGAGGACCCTGCTCAGGAGAGACCTTATCGTCATTATCGTCGTAATACAGCCAGCCTGTTGCGTGACGCTAATAGGACTAGTGTCCGTGATCCTGGGAACCAAACGTAGAAACCATCCCGTAAGGGGTTTATGGGTAAGAGTGTTTAGATCTTCCCGTATAGGGTCTTACCTGCCAATTTTCTTTGAGCAGGAATTATGGTCACTTATCTATCACAGTTATCTAGCTTCAGGAGTTGTTTGAACTATGATCCTGCGATCCTGGATCTTGTATCTTGCATTGCATCTTGCATATCATTTGCATTGCATTTCATATGTTGTGCATTTTGCATTTCCAGTCCTCCAACAAAATCTTATGTCTTCGTTCCTTCCTCTCTAGTAAATCAAGTTGATTCCTCGACACCAATACGCAACTAAAGCCAATACCAGACGAATGATGGAGCAGATTCAACAGGAGCAAGCCGCCTTCAGGGAAGAATTGGATTCTATGAAAGGAAAGATCGACCAGATCCTCGAAGCCATCTTCGCGGCCAGGAGAGAGGAAGAACAGCGTGAAGCCGCCGCTGTCGTCAACAACAATGGTCAAGGACAAGGGTCTACTGCCATCCCTTTGGTTCCAATTCCAAATCCTCATGGGATGCCGTTGAACTTCAATAACACAGCTGAAGGAAACACTTCTCAGCCAATCCCAGCGCCTGGAGTTACCGTTGGAGTTATCCCGCATGCCCAGCCTGCTGCTGTGCAAATCCCGGTTCCTCATATCGAAGATACTCTGATGGATCAGTATGACGACGTTCAGAACTATCATGCTGCTATCCCCATTGCCAGTCATGTTGCTGCTCAGGATTCTGAAGCCATGAAGATGTGCCGAGATCTAGCCGAGAAACTCCGAGCTATGGAGGGGCACAATTCAAATTCTTTCAGTGCCTTGGAATTGTGCTTGGTGCCTGATGTTGTCATTCCTCCCAAGTTTAAGGTACCTGAATTCTCGAAGTACAAGGGTCTCAGTTGCCCAAACATTCATTTGAAGATGTACTGTCGCAAGATGGCTGCCTATGCTAGAGATGAAAAGCCCATGATCCATTGCTTCCAAGACAGCTTGTCTGGGGCATCACTCGAATGGTATATGCAGTTGGAACGTAACAGTGTGCGCATTTGGGCCGAGCTAGCCGATGCATTTGTCAAGCAGTACAAATACAAAACCGATCTTGCTCCGAATCATACTCAGCTTCAGAGTATGACTCAGAAGGACAACGAATCCTTCAAGGAGTACGCGCAACGATGGAGAGAGCTAGCCGCAAGGGTGCATCCACCTCTTGTTGACCGTGAACTGATTGACATCTTCATGGGTACTTTACAAGGACAATACTACGAAAAGCTGATCGGTAGTGTCTCCGCTGGATTCTCTGACTTGGTGATCGTCGGTTAGAGAATTGAAGAAGGGCTGAAGAGTGGAAAGATCCCAGGAGGTTCTAACAATCAGGCCAATGCCAAGAAGCCTTTCAATGGATACAAAAAGAAGGAGGGCGAAACAAATTCCATCTTTTTGCATAAAAGGCAAGCTTCTCAACAAGCTCCTGCTCCTATGCCTTATCAAGTTCCCTACTATCAGTATCAATATGTTGCTGCTGCGCAATATGCTCTAATGCCTTATCAGCCAGCTGTTCAAGCAGTGCAAGCTCAGATGCCACGCCAACAGGCTCCTCAGCAACAAGCCTACAACCAGCAAGGATATCAATATCCTCCTCAGCAACAGCAGATGCAAGCTACTCAGCAACGACAAGGTGCTCGCCCACAGCGTCAGTAGAGAACATGGAGGCCAGATAGAGTTTTTGATCGCCTGCCAATGAAATATGCTAGTATCTTTGCTCAGTTGATGGAGAAGAAAGATGTTGTTCCGAGAGATTTGGCTCCTCCAACTGTCATTCCTGCCGATTACGATGCAAATGCTCATTGTGAGTTTCATAAGGGCACTCCAGGTCATACCATTGAGGACTGTAGAGCTTTCAAGCACATAATTCAAGACATGATCGACAGGGATGCTATCAACTTCAATGGGAAGTCTCCAAATATCATCAACAATCTGATGCCACCAGTCAACTAGTGCCAACATCAGATCGATTCCAGTCAAGTTCGTTCCCCGAAGAAGGCAGTCATGTTTCCATTTCATTATTCGCAGTTCTTATATTTTGTCTTTGTTTGTTTAAGTATTGTATGCTTTGAACAATTTCCATTCGTATTTAGTTTTCATTAATGTATTGTTTATGCATGTTTTGAATTAGTTATGTCGTATTCACTCATTTTCACTTATCACCGACACATTTATTCACTTCACTCTATTCACTGTTGCTTAGCATGATTTGAGGGAGGATGATGAAAACAAGATACCCATAATTGCAAACTCATATGCTTTCAGACCGAATCTCATCAATGATGTACAAGCATTGCTTCAATTCCCCATACACCGGAGATATAAGGAGTTAATCCCTAGTAAACCACTTCGAGCTTAGAAGTAGTAGTTTCCTTCGGATATTCAAACCTTTTTACGCTCAACCTGGGGCAGGGTAGTGTTCAGTTAATTCAACCCCGCACTCGAATCAACAAAGCAAAATCCAGAAGACGTTTATTCATCAAAAACCCATGCTATGGCAGTCACAATCCTCCAACAAAGTCAAAAAATCAAAAAGCCTGCTAAGTCAGACACCTTAGAGGGGACTTAGGCAAAATCAAGGCAATCCCGATGGATCTGACAAGCAAAGTCAATCCATGCAAAAGTTAGGGATCAAAACAAAAGAAAAAGAGGACCCTGAAACCCTCAACAAAAACAAAATAATATTCAATGGCCACCCAAATCAAAAGGGGCACTGACATCCATCAAAAAACCAAAATAAGGTGACTGCCACGACGAGCAAACCTTGAATCATCAAGTTTATACCGCCAAGACAAGGGTAGAATTAACTGAGCGTAGGACTGGAGATCATTAAGAAGAATGGGTGGGTACAAATCATACTTTGAGCCTAGCATCCTTTGTTTCATAACCGTGAACCAGACCACGTTATAACCCTTAAAAGACCTAATTGAGGCGAGGTTTATTCTGAAAGCATATTGTCGCAAGGTTGCGTAACCTGACTCCTCACATGATTTCTAATCATCAGCATTGGTGTCATTATCCTTGCTATATCTCACGCACCAACCAAAATTAGCACAATGTTTGGATTAACAGTCTGCTCGTCTCACTACCACGACACCCTCAATAAATGACACACTTTTTCAAAATTTGCATTGAACTTTGCATTAATTATTACCATTTGTGAATGTACAATTTTATTTGCAAACCAGTGCTAGGTATTCAAAGACATTTCAACAAGGGGCAATTAAGGAGGAACTTGACTTTCAGTGGCCGTCACGAAGCAAGACTACCTTAAAATCCACAGGCTGGGGCAAATCGTTTCAATGGCTCGAGCAGGGGCAAGTCATCCGAGTTCAACTTCCATATGTCAGAACTAGTTAATCTGGGGCAGACCATTGCCATGTTCGAACTAGGGCAAGGCCAGGTCATCTTGACCATCAAGCAAAGCTGCAACCTTCTCTGAAGGAAATTCACGACAAATCACCAAGTACCCGGACTTGGGGGCATCCAGAGCATCATCTTCTGCTTTAATCGTGACGTCTACAACGAACTGCGTGTCGAGGAAGTCTATCCCTCCCACCACCCGAAGTCCAATCCACATTGGCAACTACCAAAAATCCACCATGCTGACGTCTCCCTGCATTTCCAATTACCCGTCTGCAATCGTATACATCATACGCATCGCATTCGACTTCATACGCATCTTACATCATATTCATACTCCAATCATACCATACTTCCCCAGCTCTTGCATCTCCGCTCGTCAGCATTTGCATTTGCACGTCCACTCATATGGAATATCATTTATCATCCAGCATTCATATATGCAAGTCAAGGTCCAGGATCAATCCCGAAGATTTCCAAGACCATTGGTAGCCCAGTCAGGGGCATCTTCCGCAAGATGGTGGGTTTGTCCCATGATTTTCAAGAGCTTCAAAGTAATCATCAGCTCAGTCAGGGGCAATCTTCTGCAATTGTGGGTTTCTCCCACAAAATTCGAAGTTTTTCAAAGCAAGATTCAGCCCAGTCAGGGGCATTTTTCAAAGACCATGGGTGTCTCCTATGACGTATTTCAACCTCGTGGTAGATCAGATATGCAAATCAACATTCAGCCTAGTTAGGGGCATACCGTTCAAGACCGTGGGCATTCCCACTAAGTTGTTCAAACTTTTGTTGGGCAAATCCAAGAAGTTCAGTGCAAGATCCAACCCGAGCATGGGGCATCTTCAGCAAAACCGTGAGCGTACCTCATGAAGTTGTTCAGCCTTTTGTTGAGCAAGACAAGACAAAATTCCAAGGCAAACTCGGCCCAGTCAGGGGCATCCTCTTCAGAATTCATGGGCGTAACCATGAAATCATTTCAGCAAAAATATAATCTCCAAACATGAATGTGGGCGTACCCCGTTGATTAATTTCAATTCAATCTTCCTCTTGGGTGTTCCCCAATGAGTTGTATTCAGCAAGCGTGACCGTTGTCAATTGCCTTACTATCATCCTTTTGGTGATAGTCGAACTTCGTCGGTTCAACGTAACCTGCATCCTTTCGATGTTGGTAACCTTCAATTTGTGTTTGCCCTATCATCTTTTTGGTGGTAGTGGCTGGTGTGAGTTTCGCTCCATCATCCTTTTGGTGGTGGGTCTGGCATTTCGTCGATGTCAGATTGTGCGATTGTGTTTGCCCTATCATCCTTTTGGTGGTAGTGGCTGGTGTGAGTTTCGCTCCGTCATCCTTTTGGTGGGGGGTCTATCATAGTCATTAATGATAGATTGTGCGATAGTTTATTTGTGTTTGCCCTATCATCTTTTTGGTGGTAGTGGCTGGTGTGAGTTTCGCTCAGTCATCCTTTTGGTGGTGGGTCTGGCATTTCGTCGATGTCAGATTGTGCGATTGTGTTTGCCCTATCATCCTTTTGGTGGTAGTGGCTGGTGTGAGTTTCGCTCCGTCATCCTTTTGGTGGGGGGTCTATCATGGTCATTAATGATAGATTGTGCGATAGTTTGTTAGTGTTTGCCCTATCATCCTTTTGGTGGTAGTGGCCGGCGTGAGTTTCGCTCCGTCATCCTTTTGGTGGGGGGTTTATCATAGTCATTAATGATAGATTGTGCGATAGTCTGGTGTGAGTTTCGCTCTGTCATCCTTTTGGTGGGGGGTCTATCATGGTCATTAATGATAGATTGTGCGATGTGTTTTGTGTCTCGCTCCGTCATCCTTTTGGTGGGGGGTCTATCATGGTCATTAATGATAGATTGTGCGATGTGTTTTGTGTCCCGCTCCGTCATCCTTTTGGTGGGGGGTCTATCATGGTCATTAATGATAGATTGTGCGATGTGTTTTGTGTCCCGCTCCGTCATCCTTTTGGTGGGGGGTCTATCATGGTCATTAATGATAGATTATGCGATGTGTTTTGTGTCTCGCTCCGTCATCCTTTTGGTGGGGGGTCTATCATGGTCATTAATGATAGATCGTGCGATGTGTTTTATGTTTCGCTCCGTCATCCTTGCGGTGGGGATCTATCATGGTCATTAATGATAGATTGTGCGATGTGTTTTGTGTTTCGCTCCGTCATCATTTTGGTGGGAGGGGGGTCTATCATGGTCATTAATGATAGATTGTGCGATAGTGTTTGAGCTTCGCTCCGTCATCCTTTTGATGAGGGGTCTGTCATAGTCATTAATGTCAGATTGCGTGATATCGTTTGTATGTGTTTACTCTATCGTTCTTTTGGTGGTAATACCCGCGTGTGTTTCATCCCATCATCCTTTTGGTGGTGTGAACCTTGTGCCAGTTATTCATAGCATACTCAGAAGCATACCTTATCAGGTATTTCAATTCCCGAGCATTCTTTCTCTTTTTCGGACAAATTCAGGGTCTTATTTATATCCAATTGTCTTCTACCTTGAAAGTGTGACCGCCATAGCCTTTCATCTTTCTCGGTCTAAGCCAATTAGATAGGGGTATCTGTCATACCCTAAATTTGTCCTACCTTCCTTATCATAAATAATTGTGTTGCTTGGTGGGTGTTCTTTAGATGAGTATTTGGCTCTGGGCCATGATCTTATAATTGTTTCTCATATCTTGGAGTTTTTGTTGGTTTGTGTTCAATGGGGTCAAAGATATTTCTATGGAGGATGCAGGGTCCAGTTGAGGATAAGAAAAGCTTAGGTCTTGTCGCGGTGGTTGAATAATCTAGATGTGGTTAGATGGTCAAGCCATACGACACGAGTGGTTTTAAGGCGTGCTCAAGAAGTCCATAATGAAGGTCTCGGTTCATCACATTTTCAAATGGAAAACATCAAGAATGATTTGACAATTGACTCATGATTAAGATTGTTCTGTGACTGACTTTAATGCTCAAGAACTAACTCAAAGTATCATCCAGGTCAGGGAAGATTTGAGAGTAGTTTTAATTGAGAACACGAAATTATTTGTGCTTTCAATTATGATTGCTTTCTAATCAAGAAATCGAATAGTCGGGGCATTGCAGATTTATTTCAAGGACTCATTGTATTACCGAAACCCATGATTCAAGTAATTTGCAAGAGAATCACTAAAGAATCCATTATTTTGTTTCAAGCATATTACTTGAGTCCATATACGTTCATTATAAAATATCATGACCAATACAAGAAATTTTACAAAAAAAACCCATCTACAATTTAAGTCCATTACACTAAAAAAGGCTCACGGGAAGTTACTCCAAATGAGAGGTTCATTACATTATCAAGCCTTTACAAAATTATAAAACTCTATAAAAAACAAAAGCCATTATCTCATACAACCACAATTGCCAATGAAATGAGGAATTCACAAGCAACGTGAGGGAAAATAAGCTTCATGAAGCTTTCAAAGCATGTCCCACACGCACGTCCAAGCCATAGAAACACAAGTTCAAGCTAACAGTAAACTTTTTACAAGTACCCAAGGCTAGTTTTCTTTCCATGAGGATTTTTGACCCAAAGTAGCTGCATCTGTAATTGCAAAAAAATGGGAATTATGTGAATGACAAAGCCAGCCTGCTATCACACCAAAAAAGAGCATGAAAACCAAGGGAAGAAAAGTTGTTTCTGCTCTTCAGTTTGCCTGCACGGATGATGTCTCGAACGATGTCGCCACCGCTGAAAGACTTGTTCGAGATGCTCAGAAACTCGGCGTAAACATTATTCTCATTCATTCAGGCTATTAGTGTTGTCAGACATAAAGAGAGGGTTTCTTTCAAGAAGTTAAACCCTATAAGGATCATCCTACAATTATAAGAAACTTGCAGAGAGTTAGGTGTAGTCATACCAGTTAGCTTCATCGAGGAGGCAAACGATGCACATTATAACTCAATAGTTTCCGGAGACAGCCCGGGCCATGGCGCTTCAAGGTGCTGGGATTTTGTTTTATCAAACTGCTATTAGATACTGAACCTTGTTGCACCCTAAAATTTGACCAACCGGGTCCCGTATTTGGTTCATGTTTCGACGCATGACCGCATTCGCATCCGCATATCGCATACAGTGCATTTTTTCAGTTGTATTGAGTTTACCGGGATCACAACCCTCGTCTCGCGTCTCAGGTGTTTTTAGCAAGTTCGGATAAGCAGAGTCGTATTTTTTTGGGAAGTCGCGCTCTTCCCTGTGTTTTCAGCTCGCACTGTTGTTTTTGGGGATATTTCGGTGTCCGTATTTTACTGCTCATTCTGTTATGGTCTCGCGGTCTCATTTGCCCATTTTCACTGTTTTTTTTTTGTTTTGTTTTTTGCTCCTTGTGGATTTATTAGGAGTTATCTAGGTTATAGGATTTATTAACCATTTCTCTAGATTTTAAATAGGTTTTAATAGAGATTAATAGTTTTCTATTATTTGAATATTAATTTTTAGAGGTTAATTAGATTTTTAGGCTTAATTAGAATATTATTTTGTTTAGGGTTAATTGTCTAATTGAGTAGCCTTAATTGACTAGGTTTTATTAACTTTTTTTCAGATTTTTAAATAATTAGTTAATATAGGTTAACCATTCATTTCAATTAGACTTAATGAGTATTAATTTTCATTTGAGTCTTTAATCAATTTTTGTCGATTCTTAATTAGTCTTTAATCCATTTGAGTCCATTTTAATTCATCAGCTTTTTTAGTTTAATCAGTATTAATCCATTTTCGTGGGCCCATTCTTGGAGACCCAGAGTCAAGTCCAGAATTGCCATGTGTCGTTATAAAAGCATGCCACGCGTGTTAATCAGAAGGGGACACATCACATAATTCCACTCACACTCAGAAAACACGTAGCATCCCCATTTCTCTCTCTGCGCCACGCCACCTCACACGCGTCTTCCATGCGCCTTCCCACCGTGACACTTGGCCTCGCCTGATCCTCACCGGTTGCATGGCCGGCGGCCATGCAACCACCGCCCCCAACCTCTCCGGTAACCCCTAACAAACCAGTAACCGTCTCCGGCCGCCGTAAACTTCGCCGGAAAACCCAAAAAACCCAGAATCCATCTCCTTTCTCTAATCTTCATCCAACTCTCCGATCCAAATCCATCATGTATTCATCGTTTTTCCAGAAATCACCAATAATCTTCTCCGATCATCATCAACATTCGTTCGATCTTCATCATCATCATCCTTCAACAATCTTCACAAGAGCAGCCATCTTCTCCGGTCTAGATCCTCCAGAAAAACGCCCAGAATCAAGAACACTCGTCCGTGTTCTCCGCATCTTCAATCACCTTCGAGCAATTTCCAGCATCAAGAATGTGCTTCAACCACTTTTTGCCTGATCTTCAACAAGATCCTCCAAGAGCACTCCATGTGTTCATCGAGAATTCTTCTCAGATCTCCATCCAAAATCCATCTGTAACTGTTTTTCGCTCATCAGAATCAAGAACATGCATCAAGTTCTTCATCGTTTGCTCGTCAAATCTTCAGATTCACCGTCTTCAACAAGAGTGTCTTCAACACACCTTCAACAACGTTCATCGTTGATCTTCAAGAGTTGCAAAGATCTGTGAAGATCTTCATCTGCGGCGCCTTTTTTCCAGAACATCATCACGCTCTAGAAACACTTCAGAAGGCATCAACCTTCAACGCGTCAAGAAATCCCTCAGCTATCATCAGGTTTTCAAGAACATGGACCTTCGTTACTTAAGAATTTTCTCTGAGATCTTCAGACCGTGGTTGATTCTTGCTTCGATTAATTGCTTGTTATGTCGTTGGTGATTACGAGATTACAGTTGCTTTTGGTTTGTAGTGTGAGCAAAGAGGTTGGGGAGAAAGATTGAACGAGAAGTTGAAGTGGGAGGGAAGATCAGAGAGAGACAGATACGAGAGTGAGAGAGAGAGTTCAGAGAAAGAGGTTGAGGGAAACGGCGTGTGAACAGTGCGACGAAGAGGAAATTTGGGTTTGTTCGTGAACGAAGAAAGAGGAAAGGATGTCAAGTGGACTGGGCCCTGGGCCCAATTGTGTTTCTGGCACGTACACCCCCAATCCCTGGCTACACCCCCTCCGTTTTTTCGTTGTTGAAGGATTTTGGGCCTGAGCCCAACGGGATTTTTGCTGGTGGATACCTCCGTTTCACTTACTGCACCCCCCTCCCGTTTCTGCATACTTGTTGCTGGGCTGGGCCCAGTCTCCTTTGTATTTTTACTGCTGTACCCCCTGGCTGCTGTTTAAGCCTCTCTTGTATTTTTCTTTGTTTTTTATTATTTCTTTTTTTCTTTTGTTTAGAGATTTAGGAAAAAAGGGGAAAAATATATATGAAAAAATATTTGAAGAGAATATTGAAAGAGAAAAATAATAAGAAGAATATTGAAAAAGAGGAAAAGAAAAAGAGTAAAAAAATATATTTGAAAAAGAATGTTGAAAAGGAGAAAAGAACATGGAAAAAAATAGTGAAAAGAATATGTGAAAAAAATAGTGAAATATGAAGATGGAAAAAAACAGAGAAAAACGATATAAAAATATTAGTATAGATTTTTCTATTTTCTTTTAGAATAGATATTTTCTTCATAGGAGTTTATTTTACCTTTTTAAAGGTAGTTTTAGAAGTCCACTTGTTAGGGGACTATTTTCCATTTGATTTTCCATTATAGATGGATAGGATAGTTTTTTTTTAGGAGTTTAGTCCTGTTTCTCAATCATTGTAACCATTTTCAGAATGTTAATAAAACGAGATTTGAGCTGTGGTCCCGAAAGTAGCCAAACTACAGCTGCTCTGATTTCTCGTACCAGACGAGAATATGTAGGCATGGGATGCGATATCCTAGCGAGCACACTAACAACTAACCTTTTGTTCTCTCGCTGCTGTGCAATCGAGACTTTCCCGCTGACGACTGATGTTATCCTTTTCTCTTGCCCGAGTGCATTTGAGACCAGACCGTAGTTTTAGTTCCCATAGGTTCCCGTACCTTTAAAACCAGTTGAATATCTCACTCCTGTGTGAGAACACCCCGTCTAGCCGTAGTTAGCCTGAACTACGTAAGCTCTAATCTTCCATGCCGTGTGGAAGTACGTAGGCATAAGACGCGAAGTCTTGGCGAGCCAATTCCCCGTAGTCCCGAACTACGTTGACTCTGACTTTCTCTCTTGAGAATACGTAGGCGTAGAGTGCGACGCTCTATCGAGTCAATTCCCTTCCGTTTAGATTTAGCAGCCTTAGATAGATTGTTTTGCATCCTTTAGACAAACCAAGCAAGCGTGGATCCCGTCAAGTACGACGGACGTGAGGGGTGCTAATACCTTCCCCTTGCGTAACCGACTCCCGAACCCAGGTTTTGGTTGCGACGAACATGCCCTTTTCCCGTTTTTTGCGAGGTTTACTTCGAGCGTTTCCTTTCCCTCCGTTGGGATAAATAACGCACGGTGGCGACTCTTCTGTTCAGCCGGCGCCGATTTTCGTAGTAGCGACAGCTGGCGACTCTGCTGGGGACTGTGATAGTTCCCCATGCATGTGGGATCCAACGTCCCCTAAGAGAATCAATCCTAACGCTTATTTGCTTGTCTTTTGGGTGTTTATTTTTTTTTTTCATTGCTATTATCTGTTGCTGTTGTGCTGGGGAGGGTGATACTTTGAGTGATAGTCGGACCTGGGCTGCTTGAGTATGCATTTAGACGTAGTTGTGGAGATTAGTGGGCAAACCTGTTTGTTGAGCAGACACGAGTTCCCCATGAAATTCACGCTCATACGAGGTTCTCTCCGAGGTGCTTCTTTCCGATCCTGAGGATCTGAGGGGAGTCCAGACGTGAGGATTGTCGACTCTGGGGACCGATCAATTGGAAGTCAACTAAGTGAGGCCTCTTCATGAGATGATGGTGCCACTCCTTCTGGGAATCGTATCGTCGCTTATGAAAGTCTGTGACGCTGATGACCGCATAGGATGCCGTACCTTAGGTCCATACCCGTGAGTGGGGTTTTTTTTGCGAGAAACGTGACTTCCATCCTACCCGCTATCTTGGTGTTCTCTTTTAGAGAGAACGTACTCCGTCAGCAGTGCAACAACATTTAGAGCGTGTTGTGGGAGCTGTGATCCCGTGTTTGTGGCATATTGCATTTTGCATAGCGTGTTGCATCATATTGCATAGCATTTCTCCTGCTGGCCAGAGCTCTTATCCAGCCGTTGTTTGATTTCAGAAGGTGATTATCCGGTGATTGGTCTGAGCAACTGTTGATTGTCAGAAGACGACCTAGGGGTTGAATAGATTTGAGCAGAATCGAGCATTGAAGTCAGCCGAAGATTATTGGTAGCTATGTCTGAAGGCAATTTCCAGTCTCCTAACACCTTAACAGGGTTTACTATGGCGTCCAATCCTTTGTATGATTCCACGTCTGACGAAGGCTTTCCGCAAGTGAATAACCTTACTACAGCTCAACTTGTGCAGACTTCTGTTAGAGGCCAAAATCTGCATCAACAGTTTGTCATCCCAAGTGAACGTTCTTCTTCTGATGCCGCGAATTATCAGAATGTTATTCCTACTGGTTTGATCTCCCGAAGAGAAGTTCCGATAGTGAGAACTAATAATCCATTAGCTCTTGTGCAAGCTAAGAGGTTGCACGCATTGGAGGAACAAGTCAAAGCCCTGGAAGTTAAGAACGATGTTGGTCTCAATGCTTCAGATATGTGCTTGGTTGCTGACCTAGTGTTACCTCCTAAATTCAGAGCGCCGAAGTTTGAAAAGTATAAAGGAGATAGTTGCCCGAGGCTACATTTGGTGATGTTCTGCAGAAAGATGACTTCGTTTGTGCAAAACGACAAGTTGATGATTTACTGTTTTCAGGACAGTTTGACTGGGGTATCTTTGAAGTGGTATATGCAGTTAGAGAAGGATCAGATTCGATCATGGGTGGATTTAGCCAGAGCTTTCCTGAAGCGGTATGATTACAATATGGACATAGCTCCCATTCGCATGGAGTTGCAATCTTTGTCTATGGGGATCAATGAACCTTTCAAAAAGTATGCTCGGAGATGGAGGGATTTTGCTTCCAAAGTGGAACCACTGATCCCTGACCGAGAGTTGGCAGGCATGTTCGTAGACTCCTTGCAAAGCCCGTACTTTGAGAGATTGCTTGGAGTTTCGCTGAGTTTCTCCGAATTAGTGGGAGTTGGAGAACGTATTGAGAATGCTATAAAGATTGGAAAAATTCAGGTTGTCTCAAGCGGTCAGGCTAGTGAAACTGAATCTCTTCATGACTATCAGAATGAAGAGGGAGTTGTGATCAATGCAGTCATACCAGATGTTGGGTACCCTCGAGATGAATTGGTGAAATTTATTGGTTCTTCATCTTCTCAGAGATCAGTATCTTCTATGCCTTGTTATGCTGGACAGACCACTGTGCCTAGGGCACCATATCAGGAGTCTTATGTCGCTTCCCTTGCAAATCAGCGAACTCGTGGTCAAGGTTATCAGAATCAGTGTCAGAATCAGAACGGACCTCGTAGCAACTTGGAATGAAGGAATGCTCCTTCTCATCCAGTTCCTGTGTCGTACAGTCAGTTTTTGCCACAGTTAGTCCAGAGTTCTTTGGTGGAGCCGAAAGCTCTCAAGCCTGTGCCAGAACCTTACCCTCTTGGGTACAATCCCCATGTTCAGTGTGGTTACCATGGCGGATCACCAGGACATGCAACTGAAGATTGTAAAGCGTTTCAGGCGAAGGTACAGCAGTTGATCGACCAGGATTGCATTTCCTTTCGAGAAGGATTTTTGTTTGTTCATACCAACCGCTCAGCTGTCTAAGCTCGTAGACTCGGAAAATATTCCCCAGCAAAAGCCAGTGGTCCAGACAGGCAGGCGCCATCAGCATTGGCAGTCCTCAGACTTTATATCATTTGCATTTGTAGTTTCTTTTCTGTTAGTTACTACCTGCTTTTAAACATTGTATGTTTCGAATGGTGATATTAATAAAGTGACTATGCATTTTTCTGAATTAATCATGTCGCTGTCGCTCATTTATTGCATTGCACTGACCCTTGCATTTTATTCACTCCATTTTATCACTGTGATTAGCAAAGACTGGAGGGAGGATGACGAAACTAAACTCATAACCGATGATCGTATGCTTTCAGATAAGACCTTACCGATGACGTACAAGGCATTGTTTCAAATCCCCTAAACACTGGAGATATAAGGAGTTAGTCCCTTGTTAACCACTTCGAGTCAGGAAGTAGAAGTGTTTTCGGACTTTTTTAACCCTCACATATTAACCCGGGGCAGGGTAGTTGTTAGTTAGCTTGACCGAACACTCAAATCCTACAGAGGAATGTTTCCATTCGAGGACCAATTACAGTTTATGCCTCTCAAGAGGTCGTACCTCGTCAACCACAGTGGTTAAACCTCACCAATCAGGAGTGAGACAGTTACAATCCTTTCGGAGCAATCAAGACAACCAGTGTCACACGACTTTGTTCCAAAAGAAAGAAAAAGAAAGCCCGCTAAGTAAAAAGAAAGAAAAAGCTGGAAAGCTAATACTTAGGCAAAAATCAGGGCATCCCGCTGGACTTCAAAAGAAAACGAAAAAACGAAAAGAACTCAGAAGGAGTCAGTCCAGGCAAAAATTAGGGAATCAAAAGAATGAAAAAGAAGGGATAGAAAAAAATAAATCCCCAGTAAAGTCACAAAGTCGTGTATACAGACACCGAAAACGAAAAGGAGTAACTGTCACTCCGAAAAGCCCTGTGAGTTCCTTAATTGTGGTTCTTACCATTCAACATACCTCTCGAAGAGGCGAGCGCTCGTGCTAAGTTAACTGAACTTTAGGATCGGAGATCATCACGTAGAAGGGGTGGGTACAAATCAAAATTTGAGCCCAAATATCCTTTGTTTCACGAACCGTGAACCCGACCACGATACAACCCTTAAAAGACCTAATTGAGGCAGGGTTTATTCTGAGAGCGCATTACGATAAGGTTGAGTAACCTGACTCCTTCTTGACTTGCTAGTCACATCCTTGTTGTGTTTTTCACTGACCACGTAAACACTACGTTTGAACTTTGGTTCATTCGTCACTCACAATCATGACATGTAAATGAGTGACATCACAAGATTTTTCAAAATCTGCATAAACACTGCATTAAGATTACCATTCGTGAATAGACAGTTTTAATTGCAGGATAATAGTTGACACGAAAGAAATTCCAACAGGGAATAATCAAGCAGGACTGGATAATTCAGCAGTCTGGGTCAGAATGGTATGTTGTGAAACCCTGTAAATCCGGGGGATTGACTTCCAGTGAGTTCAGAATCAGTTAGTCTGAGGACAAGTCCCGAAGCTTCAGTTGATCAGGGGCAGTATACTTGAGAAGCAGTTGATCAGAAGTGAGTCTTCTCGAGAGCCAATCAGGGGAAATCATACAGAACGTGGAGATTTGAAAGCAGATACTTCAGGTGGATAATCAGATCAGGTTAAGTCGCTAGAACGCTCATTCAGGGGCAAGTCACCGCAGAGAGTGTTGAAACCAACTGGGTTGATAGGGGTTTAATGGAGATTGAATCTTTTTGTCGTATAGACACCGGGGCAAATAATCTCGAGGTAGTCTCGTAGTAAGTTGTTCAGAGCAATATTCCCAAAAGTTGGATTGGGGCAAGTTGAAATGGGGCAAGTTATTCAAACCAGTCTGTTTATCCCCAGCCGGAGTTGAGTATCAGGGAATCGTGTCATTACCCTTATCAAAAACCTTAACATTCCGAAAAAAGCCTCGCTGTCGTTGGATCATTGACCTGCAGCCTAAACCTGTTACGTGTCAGTAACCAGTCGTTTCCAAAGTCCAGTTCTCGCCTGGCAAACCGGTAACCAGTTCTCGTCTGGCCCACCCTTCCGTAAGCATCAGTTCCCGTCTGGTGTATTTTATTGTAAGCATCAGTTCCCGTCTGGTGTAGTTTATTGTAACCAGTTCTCGTCTAGTCACTGTTTTCCTAACCTATGTGTTATAACCAGTTCTCGTCTGGTCACCGTTTCTTCAAGTATTGTATCAGTTCTCGCCTGGTACATGTCATTGCGTAATCAGTTCTCGTCTGGTCATCGTGTGTTTTAACCTATGTGTCATACCAGTTCTCGTCTGGTGTACGTCAGCTTTCAACCAGTTCTCGTCTGGTTGCCTATGCCTCAGTCTGTTATCCAGTCAGCCCCGTCTGATGTTCAAACCAAATCAATTCTCGTCCGATAATCTATCTTGCTATCAGTTCTCGCCTGGTAGTCTATCCTTTGAATGCTAGTTCTCGTCTAGTATTTTCCATATCTTCCGTTTTGTACATAATCCATGTTTATCCTAAACCAGAAAAACAAAAACCTAAAGGTATCTGACACAGTAGTCCCCAATGACTCGCATGTTGTCATGTTCCCCGATACGAAGCTCGACGGATACCAGTGCTCCGATTAATGTTTAAATCAGAATTGCTACTCTTCAGCAGATGAAAGTTGCGTATTATCCCCGCAAGAGTTGAGATTGCATTTTACCCGGTATCAGAGTAGGATCAGGAGTATCCTCAGCAGATTAAGATTGATATCCTTGATAGTAGGGGCATTTCCAGCAGCGTGCTGCGCGCAATCAACCCCAGTTTGGGTCAATCCCCACAGAGCACAACCGGTTGCTAATGGTTTGAAGAGAGCATCCCCAAGCAGGGTTATTTTTTCTTTCTCCCCAAGCAGGGTTGCCTTTCCATTTCTCCAGCAGGACGGTTACCCTCAGTTGGAGTTGACGTTGCCTTCGGCATCTATTTTGCCAAGTGGTTTTCAGACCTGGTGTTCTCTGGCAGCTCGAGCCTCCATTTACATTTGCATATATCGTCATAGCATTTATACAAACATACAGCATTTCCACGTCGTCTGGGCCTCGCATTTTCAAATAGAACATATAACATTTCCATGTCATATAGGGCATTGCATCATTTCAAGCATATGCATTTCGAAACATGGACCAGGTTGGTTACCTCATGGCTTTCGAGTATGTTCCCTTGCAGAGCTGTTTGGTTAAGCTTTTCTTCTCCCCCAGCAGAGTGATTCTTCACATTTGGTTGTTACGTCGGCACCGAAAAAAGATTGACGTATATCAGATTTCTGAAGCTGCCTCCTGTTGACAGAATGGGTGCCGAGCAGCCGATTCAGAAGTTCCCCAGGAGAATTGTCCTCAGGTTCTCCGTGAACTGTGAGATGACAGGATTTGATCCCATAAGTAAGATGGGAATCAAGGTGTTTGCTGTCTGAAGCATTATTTCAATACTTGTGGCGTCACACAAGTGATTGAGGTTAAACATAAAGGAGAGAAATTTTTATCAGATAACTGACCAGTTGTTGCCGTGACAACCAAACTTCAGTCCATTAGAGGCTATTCCTCAAGCAGTTTTGCAGTATATTCCCACGATTGGCAAATTTCAGGGTTTCATTAGTATTCAACCGTCATCTACCTTTGAATGTTTGAAGGTTGAGCGCTCTTCACCCATTCAGGTCCAAGCCGCTTGAATAGGGGCAGTTGTTGCACCCTAAAATTTGACCAACCGGGTCCCGTATTTGGTTCATGTTTCGACGCATGACCGCATTCGCATCCGCATATCGCATACAGTGCATTTTTTCAGTTGTATTGAGTTTACCGGGATCACAACCCTCGTCTCGCGTCTCAGGTGTTTTTAGCAAGTTCGGATAAGCAGAGTCGTATTTTTTTGGGAAGTCGCGCTCTTCCCGGTGTTTTCAGCTCGCACTGTTGTTTTGGGGGATATTTCGGTGTCCGTATTTTACTGCTCATTCTGTTATGGTCTCGCGGTCTCATTTGCCCATTTTCACTGTTTTTTTTTTTTTTTTGCTCCTTGTGGATTTATTAGGAGTTATCTAGGTTATAGGATTTATTAACCATTTCTCTAGATTTTAAATAGGTTTTAATAGAGATTAATAGTTTTCTATTATTTGAATATTAATTTTTAGAGGTTAATTAGATTTTTAGGCTTAATTAGAATATTATTTTGTTTAGGGTTAATTGTCTAATTGAGTAGCCTTAATTGACTAGGTTTTATTAACTTTTTTTTCAGATTTTTAAATAATTAGTTAATATAGGTTAACCATTCATTTCAATTAGACTTAATGAGTATTAATTTTCATTTGAGTCTTTAATCAATTTTTGTCGATTCTTAATTAGTCTTTAATCCATTTGAGTCCATTTTAATTCATCAGCTTTTTTAGTTTAATCAGTATTAATCCATTTTCGTGGGCCCATTCTTGGAGGCCCAGAGTCAAGTCCAGAATTGCCATGTGTCGTTATAAAAGCATGCCACGCGTGTTAATCAGAATGGGACACATCACATAATTCTACTCACACTCAGAAAACACGTAGCATCCCCATTTCTCTCTCTGCGCCACGCCACCCCACACGCGTCTTCCATGCGCCTTCCCACCGTGACACTTGGCCTCGCCTGATCCTCACCGGTTGCATGGCCGGCGGCCATGCAACGACCGCCCCCAACCTCTCCGGTAACCCCTAACAAACCAGTAACCGTCTTTGGCCGCCGTAAACTTCGCCGGAAAACCCAAAAAACCCAGAATCCATCTCCTTTCTCTAATCTTCATCCAACTCTCCAATCCAAATCCATCATGTATTCATCGTTTTTCCAGAAATCACCAATAATCTTCTCCGATCATCATCAACATTCGTTCGATCTTCATCATCATCATCCTTCAACAATCTTCACAAGAGCAGCCATCTTCTCCAGTCTAGATCCTCCAGAAAAACGCCCAGAATCAAGAACACTCGTCCGTGTTCTCCGCATCTTCAATCACCTTCGAGCAATTTCCAGCATCAAGAATGTGCTTCAACCACTTTTTGCCTGATCTTCAACAAGATCCTCCAAGAGCACTCCATGTGTTCATCGAGAATTCTTCTCAGATCTCCATCCAGAATCCATCCGTAACTGTTTTTCGCTCATCAGAATCAAGAACATGCATCAAGTTCTTCATCGTTTGCTCGTCAAATCTTCAGATCCACCGTCTTCAACAAGAGCGTCTTCAACACACCTTCAACAACGTTCATCGTTGATCTTCAAGAGTTGCAAAGATCTGTGAAGATCTTCATCTGCGGCGCCTTTTTTCCAGAACATCATCACGCTCTAGAAACACTTCAGAAGGCATCAACCTTCAACGCGTCAAGAAATCCCCCAGCTATCATCAGGTTTTCAAGAACATGGACCTTCGTTTCTTAAGAATTTTCTTTGAGATCTTCAGACCGTGGTTGATTCTTGCTTCGATTAATTGCTTGTTATGTCGCTGGTGATTACGAGATTACGGTTGCTTTTGGTTTGTAGTGTGAGCGAAGAGGTTGGGGAGAAAGATTGAATGAGAAGTTGAAGTGGGAGGGAAGATCAGAGAGAGACAGATACGAGAGTGAGAGAGAGAGTTCAGAGAAAGAGGTTGAGGGAAACGGCGTGTGAACAGTGCGACGAAGAGGAAATTAGGGTTTGTTCGTGAACGAAGAAAGAGGAAAGGATGTCAAGTGGACTGGGCCCTGGGCCCAATTGTGTTTCTGGCACGTACACCCCCAATCCCTGACTACACCCCCCTCCGTTTTTTCGTTGTTGAAGGATTTTAGGCCTGAGCCCAACGGGATTTTTGCTGGTGGATACCTCCGTTTCACTTACTGCAACCCCCTCCCGTTTCTGCATACTTGTTGCTGGGCTGGGCCCAGTCTCCTTTGTATTTTTACTGCTGTACCCCCTGGCTGCTGTTTAAGCCTCTCTTGTATTTTTCTTTGTTTTTTATTATTTCTTTTTTTCTTTTGTTTAGAGATTTAGGAAAAAAGGGGGAAAAGATATATGAAAAATATTTGAAGAGAATATTGAAAGAGAAAAATAATAAGAAGAATATTGAAAAAGAGGAAAAGAAAAAGAGTAAAAAAATATATTTGAAAAAGAATGTTGAAAAGGAGAAAAGAACATGGAAAAAAATAGTGAAAAGAATATGTGAAAAAAATAGTGAAATATGAAGATGGAAAAAAACAGAGAAAAACGATATAAAAATATTAGTATAGATTTTTCTATTTTCTTTTAGAATAGATATTTTCTTCATAGGAGTTTATTTTACCTTTTTAAAGGTAGTTTTAGAAGTTCACTTGTTAGGGGACTATTTTCCATTTGATTTTCCATTATAGATGGATAGGATAGTTTTTTTTAGGAGTTTAGTCCTGTTTCTCAATCATTGTAACCATTTTCAGAATGTTAATAAAACGAGATTTGAGCTGTGGTCCCGAAAGTAGCCAAACTACAGCTGCTCTGATTTCTCGTACCAGACGAGAATATGTAGGCATGGGATGCGATATCCTAGCGAGAACACTAACAACTAACCTTTTGTTCTCTCGCTGCTTTGCGATCGAGACTTTCCCGCTGACGACTGATGTTATCCTTTTCTCTTGCCCGAGTGCATTTGAGCCCAGACCGTAGTTTTAGTTCCCATAGGTTCCCGTACCTTTAAAACCAGTTGAATATCTCACTCCTGTGTGAGAACACCCCGTCTAGCCGTAGTTAGCCTGAACTACGTAAGCTCTGATCTTCCATGCCGTGTGGAAGTACGTAGGCACAAGACGCGAAGTCTTGGCGAGCCAATTCCCCGTAGTCCCGAACTACGTTGACTCTGACTTTCTCTCTTGAGAATACGTAGGCGTAGAGTGCGACGCTCTATCGAGTCAATTCCCTTCCGTTTAGATTTAGCAGCCTTAGATAGATTGTTTTGCATCCTTTAGACAAACCAAGCAAGCATGGATCCCGTCGAGTACGACGGACGTGAGGGGTGCTAATACCTTCCCCTTGCGTAACCGACTCCCGAACCCAGGTTTTGGTTGCGACGACCATGCCCTTTTCCCGTTTTTTGCGAGGTTTACTTCGAGCGTTTCCTTTCCCCCCGTTCGAATAAATAACGCACGGTGGCGACTCTTCTGTTCAGTCGACGCCGATTTTCGCAGTAGCGACAAACCTGCATTGATAAAACATAACAAAGTGCCAAGTTATTGTTGTTTGATGTGGACACACATGACATGAGAGAAGCCATGGCAACATACAATGATATGTCTCCGCATACACCGACCTCATGCTTTTTTGCCAGGTCACGCAATCAATAATACAACCACACGCCATGACCTGCAGCAGATAGTATAAGCCATTTCAATTTCCAATTGCAAACTCACATAATTGAAGAACAAAATTGTTTAAAGAGAGACCACTCATCAACAATTACCCTGCTGCCGGCAGATTTCGCAACTCAACACAGCAGCAGCATCGCGCAATAACTCGCACACCAGCTTACAACCACGATACACCCGCAGCCGTCGACGATTTAGCAACAGACCACGACTTGCAACACAAAAAATCCTACAGCAAAAATCCTGCAAAGTGAATACACCAATTCTGAGAAATTCACGCAAACATCAAACAAATAGTTTGCAGCAAACATGGGTGGATTCCTTCAAATCTCGATAAAACTTTCACACAAAGACAAGCATACCAACCTTCATTTCGCAACGAAAAATCGTTGATACGCAAGTGGCGTTCCTTTCAGACCCAAACGAGTGACCAAGACCTTGTGTGGTAAGCCTGGTACTTGCAATTCACTGCATGACACGTTCAAACATTATGCATACACATTTTGAACAAAAATCAGGGTGGCCCCACAAGAAGAAAATTGTCCACAATTCCAGCCATAATACCATAACCAGCTTCCTATACCCACAACATACAAAAAGAAAAAACGCAATAAAGGATATAGTAAGCAGAAAAATTCACAAGCTGATATATGGCACTACTTACCACCAAAACGGTCCCACACAGCTGCGAATACTGCAACAATAGAAAAAGCAGAAAGAGCCAGCACCACAAATTGCACAAATCGTACATTGTCATCCACCACTCTTGGTACCTGCATAATACCAAAGAAAGCAGGGCAACACAACCGCAGAGCTGTAATTTTTTCATAGCATAACCACCTGCAATACCTCAGAAAAATGTTGCAATAGTGACCTGCTGTGAAATTACAAATTTTAAAAAAAGGACAATGTACACACACACTCGTACGAGAGTCGAATACCACAATACCACAGAAAAATTCATACACAACACAGCAGGGTGGTAACACGACGCATACCTTTGGGTTAGTCCAAAAAGCACATGCTTTTTGGGTTTAAATAACAAACGTCGGAGCATCACATAATGGGGGAGGCCACTAAACTTTTGGTAAAAAAACAATATTCATACTTCTTGGATAGAACCTCTCAACAAACCTTCAACCAGGAAGGGAGAAAAACTTGGACTCATTCTCCAAATTTCTTCAATCTTCATCGCAAATCCCTTTTCCAACTCACCCATAACCTTCCTCCAACTTCATTCTTCTTGAAATCTCAAATCATCAAAGCTCCGACTCATTTTTACAACCCAGGAATTCTTTCTTCATCCCATCCATAATTTGGCTCATTTTGGCTTCAAATCATAACCTTCAGAAACCATACCTTCCGCCATTTTCAAACAAAGCCCAGCTCAGTGTCTTCTTCTTCAACTATTTCAAATCAGACCAGAAACACCATCAAGACCATCACCAATCTTCAACCAACTCACAACCTAAATCATAAACCTTTCTATACAAAATCAGAATAACCTTCTTTCCCCTTTGGTCGAGCTTCATTTCAACCTAACTCTTTGAAACCTAGAACCCAAATCCTTTCTTTGTAACCCAAATCGTATGATAGAGAGTAGATGAAAATGAATGATAGGAGACGGAGAAGGTTGTTCTGAAAGTGCTTTGAACTTCCTCAGTTTTTCGATTGATTGTTCTTAGGGATGGTAAGATTTTGAGAGTGACGACACCTCACATTGGATTTTCTTGATGCCTGTTTGTTTTTTTCATTTATTTCTTATTTATTTTTTTATTTATTTTTTTAAAATTTATTTATTCGGAGAAGGCAAAGGTATTCCCATTTTGTGAATAAATTCGTAAAAGGATGGATGAGTGGATTTGGAGTTCACACCGTTAGGCTTTGGCCCATGGGACCTCTTGAACACCATCATCATTTCTGTAAACCTTTTTTTTCTCAACACCCCTCTGTCATATTTTTTATTTCTTTTTATTATTTTTTATATTTTATATTTATTTTGTAATTTATTTTTACACATAGTTTATTTATAATATTATAATATAGTATATATTAAATATTTTCCTTTCAAACTCATTTTTCAACACCATTTCTTTTTTAGTCTTTATTTAAATTAACTAAAATATTTTCAAACTCATTTTCAAAACTAATATTTTTCTAGTTCTTATTTAAACTTATTCTATTAAAATATTTTATTTTCAAACTCCTTTTTAAAACTAATAGTTTTTTTATTATTTATTTTTATTATCTATTTAAATTTAACTACTAAAATAATTTCTTAAATTAAATTATGAGAAACTAAATCCTTGAAGTCTAGCACTTCTTGAATTTTTTGGATAATCATTATTGGGGTGTACACCTTAAATAATACATTATTCGACTTCTCATTTTTAAAATACTCTCTTTTTGAATAAAGAAATATCATAAGAATCTAGCATTCTGTGTGATATTTTCGCTGTTCATCCAAACATTTTCGAATGAAAAAGGTGTTGTCGAGATCTAGCATCACGATAATGCTCCGATTAATTGGTTGTGAGGCCGACGTCTCATTTACCAAGTAGTCGTCATTTTCAAATCCAATATCGTATTCTCACCTCTCGTACCACAATTCTTTTTCATACCCTCGATTCAATTCTTCAAAATATCTTTCTCGACCGAAAGAAGAAGGTTCTTGGAATCTAGCATTCCTTGAATTTTCGAGTGAATAGCTCTTGAGGCACGCTCTTGAGTTGTTATTCACCCAACCTTTCGACTTTTTCAAACTCAAACATTTTCAAACGTATCCTAAGTCGAGTGTTCATACGCATTCGCAACCATCGACATTTCGCACACACTTCACAATTCCTCGTGGTTTCGATATTAGGGGCACCCTTAGGGACTAATATCGTTTCTCACAATCTTAACCCTTGACACGTCGTCAAGTCGGTTTCATCTTCAATCAAATCTTCGACACGTCATCGGACCATTTTCAAACCAACTTCCTTTGGCCTCGCATGCCATTCTTCGATTCGATCCTTTCACAAACATTTTTAAAACTTACGAAAGAGAGATATTCTTAGAATCTAGCATTCTTTGAATATTTGAATGAGTAACTCTTGAGGCATGCCCTTGAGTTGTTATTAGTGCATTCTTTCGATTTCAAAACATTCAATCATTTATCTCCAACTCTTTTCAACCCAATTTCTGAAAGAATCGAGTTCTTGGGATCTTGCATTCCTTGAATTCTTGAGTGACAAGCTCTTAAGGCATGCCCTTGAGTTGTTTGTCAGTCATTCTTTCGTTTCTCAACCCACTTCAACCTCATCTTTTCGTGGTTGTTACCACGAACCACGTCTGCTCTGATTCTTCATTCTCGTCCGAATGTAAGATACGTAGGCACAAGATCGCGATGATCTTGGCGAGCTACCTCCCCTCCATCTTCCATTTCCTCCCATCCTTTCCCGTAGTCGAACTACGACGCTCTGATTTCTCATTCTCGTCCGAATGAGCATACGTAGGCACAAGGGCCCCAATCCTTGGCGAACACCCTATCCTCTAACCACCCATCTCTCCTTAGCGTCTTTAACCTTTTAACCTACCAATTCTACCTTTAATAACGAAAAGAAAACAAGTAAACCTAAACAACACTCCCCGCAATTACCTTAAGAGGTTCCCGTCGAGTACGACGGACGTGAGGGGTGCTAATACCTTCCTCTCACGTAACCGACTCCCGAACCCGGAACATGGTTGCGACAGCCCTGTTCCTATCCTTTCGTTTTAAGAGGTTTTCTCGATATTTTCCTCTCCCGTTTGTTCGGGAAAAATAAAGTTCGGTGGCGACTCTGTCGAACCGCATTTCCGCGCCTTTCGCGCGAGGGTCGTATTTTCGAATGATTTTTCGAGGTGCGACACCACCTCAATAGGAATCCCTCTCTCAACCAACTATTTAACAACATCATTAGTTTTTTAAGGACATCTCAATTTCATTAAAAACTACATCTCGACTGGTGATACACCTAATGTAACCTGGCTCTAGGCACCATAGCTATAAGCTTTGACTCCTTAAAGGTATCCCATGAACATGTATTTTAAAGCTCTAAGTTTGACCTTGTCTTACCTAATGTGAGCATAGGTCACGCAGCCTGTAATACCCCAAATTTTGCCCCGGATTTATTAGGGTCATTTCGCACGTCATCTCATGTTGCATGGCATTTTAACTAACCGCTGACCGAGTTGTCCAGTCTATAGTTGTTGCAAGAAAAGTCACACTGTGCGCTCGTCTCCGAGTCATGGGATTTATTTGATGATGAGCGGCATTTTACGGCAGTTTCAACGTTAAATCAATGTGAAGACTTGATTTGAAGAATTTTATTGTGATAGATGTGTGTTTTCCTGTTAGATGAAGTTAATCGGAAGAGCTTGGTCATTTGTGTTTAAGAGGACAAGTTGGATTTATTATAATAAGGTTGTTCATTTAAATTGCCGGAAGGATTAATCGGAAGTTGTATCGGAGACGAGATTTAGTCGGATAAATTGGATGAATTTTAAAATAAAACAAAATAGAATTTTATTGGTGTTTTCATTTCATTTTAAAATAAAAATATTTCATTTTTTAATAATGTTTTTCATTTCATTTTTATGAAAAGGAAAGTAAAAATAATAATTTTATTTCATTTTGTAATATTGTTTTCATTTGATTTAAATATATATATATATATATATATATATATATATATATATATATATATATATATATATATATATATATATATATATATATATATATATATATATATATATATATATATATATATATATATATATATATATATATATATATATATATATATATATATATATATATATATATATATATATATATATATATATATATATATATATATATATATATATATATATATATATATATATATATATATATATATATATATATATATATATATATATATATATATATATATATATATATATATATATATATATATATATATATATATATATATACATTTTTATAATGTCTTGGTCATTTTATTTTTCATATCAAAAGAAATAGAGATTTCATTCCATTTTTTATAATGTGTTTTTCATTTGCGTTTTCATTTTTATCAAAAGAAAAACAAAAATATAATTTTATTTCATGCTGTTATAATGTTTTATTTCCATTTTAAATTTTAAAAGAAAAATAACAAGATAGTTACTTCATTTTTATTTATGCTTTCATTTCGCCTTTTATATATCCGAAAAATAAATAATAATAATATTTTCATTTCATTTATATCAAAATTAATTTACATTTTTAAATAACTTTACAATTTTTTAAATTGCATTTTCTTTTCAAAAAAATTCTAATTTTTTTTCCTAAATTGCTAATTGGTCCTAAAGAAAACTGTCTTCCAACTTCCGATTTCTTCCAGTCTCCAACTTTTCTCCGTACTTGCAAAGTCCATAAAACGGATAATTTTATCGGTTAGAAGTTTTTTCGATACCCTCAGAGCAGTGTCATCACTGGGTACGTCGGGAGGGCAACAGATTGTTCTGTCGCCAGCTCCCGACTCAATTCCAACCAAAGGAAAAAATCGACAGTCTGTTCCGATAAGACAACCGGGAGAGAGAGAGAGAGAAAGAGAGAGAGAGAGAGAGATAAAAAGTACTTTTTCAGGGAAGTGAATATAAAAAAAGATGTTTTCCAAAAAAAATGCTTATTGAAAAATCACTTATTCAAAAAGAGATCTTCCAAACAAGGCCATAAACACAATCCCAAAAGAAGTGCTAAATCCAACGGATCAAGCACAGAAGCAACAAACTTCTCTAAAATTTCAGCAAATCAGAAGCAACAAACTTCTCCAAAAATTCCGTAAACGAAAACGCAACCAAGCTATGTTTCAGCCGTTAAAGTTCCTGAGAATCAAAGTCAATGCAAATAAGTCATCAAGCGCATCAAAAACGCCTAAAAAATAGTAACAATCTTGGCAGAAAAATCGTAAAAATCCAGGCCCATAAAATTAAGTGGAGATTGGTATAAGAACAAATGAAAGAATATCACTAAGGGGGGAGGTTCAGATGAGCTAAAAGCCTCATCATCATCAAGTTCAACGAAAAACCCATGAAGGTATTTTCATCACTAACGATCAGAAGGAGATCGAAGCGTCGTCACCAATAGTGTCCTCAACGGACAAGGGCATCACGCGTTACCGCTCCCAAGTGCCTCAGGCTACCATCATCGGCATTTTACCTCCAGCCATCATCACCGACAAAATCAAGCTTCCAGAAACCCATAAATTCGTAAGGATTTGTTTTTATTTTTCTTGCTCATGTTGTTATGTTTGTAACAGGGAAGAAGGATAGAACGCATGCAAGCGGAAAGAATAAGTGAAAACTCCGAAGGTCATCCATGGACAATGGAAAAGGTACCGCCGCCGCTTGGAGAAGATGAGAGGGTCAAAAACCCTAAATACAACATAGAAACCAAACGCACGCCCTTTAAGTTTTGTTTTCGTTTTCTTTTTTTTCTATTATTTATTAGTTTTCAGTTTTTAGACATGTAATATATTTTCTTTTAATAACCCTTAGTTAAAAGGAAATATTATAACCACTAACATGTTATAACCTTTTAATAACCTTCAACGATAAGTTCTACTTTAGAAACTTAAAAACTCATCCTTTCCTTTTTTTTTTAAACTGAAAAACCTTTTTATTTTAAAACTCAAAAATCTTTTTATTAAAAACTGAAAAATATTTTTTTTAATTAAAACTGAAAAAAAAAATTTATAAAACTTAAATTTTTTTTATAAGTTAAAACTTAACATTCTTTTTATAATTTAAACTTAAAATTTATATTAACCAAATAAATCTATTTTAAAATTAAAACAATTTTTCATAATTAAAATATTAGAATTCAAACCAATTGTCATAATTAAAACATTAAAATTAAATCCTTTTCGTAATGATTAAAGATAAATTTTTTTACTAAGTATAGATTAAACCTTTTTTAAACTTATAATGATTATTAAAAATATTTTAAGGACGATTTGAGTCCTTTGTTAAAAATTTTGTTTCAATTTAAAATAAACTTTTCTTTTAAACAAAATTCAAAAAAATAAGGAACTCCTTATGTATGCCAGTTTTATTTTCATCTAACCATCGTTACTTCTTATTCATTTCAGCTTATTAATCCTTCATTTTTTTCGTATTGTCGTTGTTTCAATTGTAATTATGCAAGGCCATCGTCGCTGTTATTGTTATTGTCTTTTATTTTTTCGGTTGTAATTTATGTGAGGCTATTGTCACAATTTGCTTTCAATTCCGTATCGTTTTTTTACACTTTTTCATATTTCCATACTGTCACGTAATTATCTGACATGTAATAATTCGGTGTTCGCGTTAATTTACCGTTATGTCCTTCCAAAGGATTAGATCTAGCTGTTTGACCGCCGAGTCAATAACCCTAATCTTTGACCATTTCAAAACCCTAATCTTGCCTAGGTGTCCCGCTGCGGACAAAAATACCCTTTACCCTAGCATTAGGCTAAGAAGGCGCCGCACTCTGTTTTAGGGTTTCCCGCCATGGAATATTTAGTTAACCCTAATTTTCAAATTAACTATTTCAACATAGAAATAGGAGTCCCCACACTCCACGTAAGCGCTTCCTTAAGAAATGCTTACTTCCCGTTGAAACCTTGACCACAGTTAAGAAGTTTCTAACCTCCCTTTCTATGGGAACTACGATTACTCTGATTCCATCCCCTACCTCGGATACGTAGACACAAGATGCGAATCTTGGCGAGTAAACTTAGGACTAACCCTTTAGGTCTCTTTGTCACTCTTAACCCTTAGCTCAGTATCTACCTTAAGCAAATAATAAAGTAAATAGCAAACTTTAAACAAAAGGTTCTTCTAGAGTACTACAGAAGTTTAGGGTGCTAGTACCTTCCCTAAGCTTAACCAACCCCTTACCTAGGTCTTTCCCTGCATTGTTTACAATGCAAAAAATAGGTTTTCCTTCATTTGACCTTTTCCTTCGGATAAATCAAAGATCGGTTGTGAACTAAAGATGTGATTTAAACTAATTAATAGTTTGGTATCCTATTCTCACCGTAATAGAAAATGACGACTTCATTGGGGACCCTCCTAACTTTTAAGAGTTACCCCTACTTTGTTTATTTTTCTGCTGTTTACTTTATTATTTGTTTGCTTGCATGTATATATTATTATTACCGTGCTTAGGGGTATCTATTGTTGTTGTAAGATAAGTCCTACACCCGGACTTGAGCGAACTTATTATAGGAATGTGATATATTCGACGAGGCTTATAGGGAGTGATTCCCGACCAAGCTGACTTGAGAATCACCACTCAGTTGAGGCCCTTTTGAAAGGTAGTTATGTTGAATGAGTATTCGTGAAAACATTTACTAACTTCAATGGGAGCCTGTGATATTGGGGACCGTAGTACCTTAACACCACTTTGGCCTTATATAGAACGTAATGCGGGAACTATGGGGGAGTAGTCCCACAATAGTTGCTACGCGATACTACACTCAAAAGAAGTTCTGTTGAGAATATTATTAACCACAGAGTCAATCGGGAAATTGATAATATTTGAAGGATGGACTGATGACTTTGGGAACCTCTTTAGAACCTTGTTCTACAGGTACAACTACCATATAGTACATACCTTTTAGAAAGGGTAGACCTTAACTCCATTTATTGTTCCTTTAACCTAAGACCTTTGTATGTCTTTGTACATTGCATCATATCATTCCTAGTTTTAAGGAATTCAATAGTCCTTCGTAAATTTAAAAAAGTCCTACATTTTAAAGTCTAAAAACCTTTATAGCTTTCCTAAAAATGTTTGCAATCGATCGTTGAAATTCTTGAAACCATTACATGGCATTAGCATCACATTTTTGCATTTCATTTTCCCCCGGTTTCTCATTCTCGGTCCTTTCATCTTCTAGTATCTCTTTGAGTCGTCAAGTTGATTCCTCGACACAGATATCAAACTAGAGCTAAATATAGACGCCAGATGTCATAATAAGAGGAATATAATGCTGAAGTCCGAACAGAGATCAATGAGTTGAAAGCAGGAATGGCCAGGCTTAACGAGATGCTTCAAGTACTGATTACTAGAGGAGATCCACCTCAGAGGACAGCCGTTCAGGAAATTTCAAGTGCTCATCCACCTCCTGTTCAAGAGCCACCATTTACTTGGCCAGAGTTTGGTTTACCTCCTAACTACTCTCCACCTATTGCGTCGGCTGCTATGAATGGTCAGACTATCAGACCGATTTTTCAAGGTCTCGTCCTTACCGAGGCCAGACCTGTGGTCCACACTGCTAACCAGGTTGTCCCAACTCCCTTTGAGAATCCTTCATATGGATACAATGTTGCTGGTGTTCAAGGGGGAGACCAGGAAGATTTTGTTGAGCCTGAGATTACCCGTGAACAATTTCAGATCATAAATAAGAGACAAAAAGTTGTCGAGGGTACTGATTTCTTCAATGTTGATGCAGATAATATGTGCATAGTTTCTGGCCTTATTCTACCTGCCAAATTCAAGACTCCTGAGTTTGTAAAGTATCAAGGTCACTCATGTCCAAAAGCCCATCTAGTCATGTACTTCCAAAAGATGACATCTTACACCAACAATCATAAATTGCTCATCCATTGCTTTCAGGATAGTTGATAACGCGAAATCATATCGTTTATTTGGCTTGATTTACATGCATTTATTTGTGACTATTATTAATTTATCTTGATTTATGTCCTATTATATGATTAATTCACTTCGTTTAGCAGATTAGGGAAAATTTGGACTAAAGAAAGAAAAGAAGAAGAAATGGAAGGAAAATAGATGAAAAACAGATGAAAAATAGCAGATACGGATTTTGCTGATATGACGGTCGTCACAGGTCCATTACGACCGTCATGCGTGTGACGACCGTCACGGTCCATTACGAGCGTCACGCAGACAAAATATCAGTGCGTTCAAATCAGAAGCAGCCACGATCAAACTCAACTTAATTTCTTCCTACACTTTCTCCACTCACTGCCCACTACTGGAAGTTACTCCCACTCCATCCATAACTTACCCATGATCTCTGGAAGTTGAAGAATGAATTATCTCCTATAAATAGGCCCTAGATTCAGAGTTTTAGGGGAAGCCTTCGACGTATCGAAGTGCTGCCAAAATTCTCATTGAAGCCATTTTTCCCATTTTTATTGTATTTAACTTCCTTTCCGTTTTCCCTTTAGTTCAGAGCTTTGTATTTCTTTTTGCAATTTTATTTGGCCAATTGGCCAAAGTAGAATCCTACCGACATTGTGGAGGACTACTCTTCAATATCAGTACTACTTTCCAGGTTCTTATTAATTGAATTACTACTTTATTTCCGTCATAATGCATGTTTTACTATTATGTTGTTTATGTTTATTTCTGTTTGCATTAACTATCATGTCTAGCTAAATTAGTTTTATCGGTATGTAACCGAATTAGTAGGACAGGATTCGATAGTAACCGATACCTTCCCTTTTTACAAACAACCTTTCTGGTCGTAGTTTTTAATCTTAATTTCTAAATAAACCTTCGTCGCGACAACGAGAAATTATTTACAGTAGTTTCGCCACGACAGTGGGAAATTCATAAAGGTACGAACCAACAAGCGACAGCTGCGGCTAAGACCAGATAGTAAAAACTAGGCATTCGTTTTAAAAACAGCGACAACGCTTTAAAAGGGATTAGAACTTAATGGTTTTCAAAAAGTAACTTTAACCCCGAATGGGATAGCGACAACATACGTTCCGCCTTAGAGTTGTGACTAGCGTCAACAACCATCGTGAGACAAAGGTCTTTAAACTGTTATTTTCTTCTTAAAAGTGTTTGCAAAGAGTAGAAAGCACCGGTGATCTGTCGAATCCCCGATAACTAAGTCCTTGCATACCGATATCCCTTTACCGCTTTTCCTTTAAACCAATTATCTTTATTTTCCTTGCATTTAATTTCATTCGCATTCAACTTTCCTAATTCCATTAGCCTTAGCTTTATGCCGTAATAATAGATAACGGTAGATTGACATTGGTTTCTGTTGGTTCGACAATCTTTTATATTACTTCGATATTTCCGTGCACTTGCGGATGCATCAAGTTTTTGGCGCTGTTGCCGGGGACCAACAGTCAATATTGTGATTCCGTTGTTGCATAGTATAGACTAAGACACTTTTATCTCAATTACAATGTATAACCCAAATTTCCCTTATAACTACCATCCCCATTATTATAGCTACCACCCCTAGTATTTTCAGGAACCACAAGATCAGCTTAAATCTGACCTCGAAATATTATTAGAAGATTTCAATATGACACATTCTCGACCAAATTCCCTCTATGATGACTACTCCCAATATTCTGAGGAAACGCAAGAATTTGACACATCCAACCTTGAACTATTACTAGAAGAATTCGAAGAGACGTTTGCTCACTCTAGGATAGAATCTATGATGGAGCGCTTTGTGGAGACACAAACTCTCCAAAATGAAGATTTTAGAAAACAACATCTCCAAATTGATGAAGACCTTAAGCAGATGAGCACTATAGTCGATTCCCTCGCGACTCACAGCAAGGCTTTGGAGACTCAAACCTCTTTGCTTACACAAACACCTCTAGGACCCTTCCTTGATAGCCATGTGAATGTTGTAACCACTAGTAATAAAGAACAAATAGAATATCCTAGGGAGAGTGATCATGAGTCTGAGGAGATTTTTATTGAGAAAAGCATAATTATTGAGAAAAGTCCACCGACACCACTCGAAAGGGAGGTTGTCGAAGAGGTGGAGAAGGAAGCACCCATTGTTTTTCCTCCTCCCTATACCCCACCTAATTCTTTTTCACAATTGGTTGTGGAAGCCAAGGTAGACTCCCAATCCAAAACATATGTGGAGGTACTGGAAAATACCCACACCAATGCACCTTTGTCTAAGGTCCCTCATAGGAAAAAAAATTCGAGGACCGTGAAACTATGGTCAGTATTACTGTTAAAAGGGTACGATTAACGTTTGAGGTGGTGGATGAAAAAACTAAGCCCAAATTTGAAAAGCTGATACGCATGATAGATCCAGAACCACCACCACGCGTTCAAAACAAGAAACCACCCTACAGAAGAAAGAAACGAAAAGGTGAGGGATATGAGCGATGGCTTGATAAGTGGCCATGGAAACTGAAGACTATTCAAAGTTCGATCGAGGAACCATTCTCGAAAGAACCACCATGAGTACTTGCACTCCTTAGCCGTCGAGCTATCGACGCTAAACAAAGCGTTGTGTGGGAGGCAACCCACAAGGTCTTTATTTTAATTGGTTTGTTTAAATTTGCAGAAAATAAAGAAATGTATCGGTTGTTACGCTTTAGTTATATCTAGGCGAAAAATCTCTAGATGACGATCTGAGAAGATGAGCTATGCCCACAGACATTCATACGAGTGTCGCTGCTGGTGGGGACACTAATGATGAGTACTTCCTCTGGAAGCGAGCAACATGATGAGCTGGTTCAAGAATTACACAAACGAAGGTATCTCAAAATGCCCACCGCCGAAGTAGAAGTGATCAGCGAAGACAAGGATAGCAAGAGCAACAACATTCATACAGGTTCTATCTTTCCTTTTCCAACTTTTACTAAAACATTGAGGACAATGTTTGGTTTAAGTGTGGGGGAGGAACTTTATCACTTTCATTTTATTGCCTTTTAGTTTGATTTATTGTTTTTATCTATTTTTAATGCTATGTCAAAGTCTTTGCATGTGCTGTCGAGTCTTTATGCGTGGTTTTCGCCTGTTATTCAAACTTCCCAAAAATTTCAAAATTTCAAAATTTTAACCTCCAACAAAAAAAAACTTTTTGATTCATGACATGGTACTCTGAAAGTATATAGGCTGTTTAGGCTATGTTAGAAAAACTTGGGAAAGTTTTAATAAAACTGATATCATCTTGACACCCTTAACCCCCTAAATATGCAAAATCAACTTGAGTACCCATTATGCCGAGACCTTAAAGCTCCAGTTCTTTTAGTAATCCCTAAGTAGTTTATTTAAGCAGTCAACACCATCCCAACCACACTAAGTAAGAAACCGATGCAAATAAGTGTATGATCTCTAGTTTAAAATAAGAAGAAAAATTATGAAGAAAAAGACTTGTTCCTTCTAAGTTAGGTGCTCCTCACCCGATCACTTAGCCCAATGGTACAAAACCTTTAAGTTCAATTGATGCTTAAGCATATTTTTAAAAAAGAATGAAATATCAATGAGATCATAGTCACTAACAAGTTTACTTGCCATGAATCTGTATGGATAACAGGCTTAATGTGATTGCATTAGAATGAAATGAGGTGAAAGAGAGCATGAGGTATAGGTTGAGTTATAATGGCATGACTCAGGTTAGTTTGCATAAGTAGGGAGTTTTTGAAATTGTGTCATTATGGTATCCTTAGTATTGATATTTAGTACTTATTAATCTAACATTAGCCTAACAGCCACATATGATTAGAGTTTCACCGTGTCCTTGTTTCAAATTATGCTTATTTCTTTTCACCGTGTTGGTTGATTGCTTGAGGACAAGCAATGGTTTAAGTGTGAGGGTGTTTGATAACGTGAAAGCATATCGTTTATTTGGCTTGACTTACATGCATTTATTTGTGACTATTATTAATTTATGTCCTATTATATGATTAATTCACTTCGTTTAGCAGATTGGGGAAATTTTGGACTAAAGAAAGAAAAGAAGAAGAAATGGAAGGAAAATAGATGAAAAACAGATGAAAAACAGCAGATACGGATTTTGCTGATATGACGGTCGTCACAGGTCCATTACGACCGTCATGCGTGTGACGACCGTCACGGTCCATTACGAGCGTCACGCAGACAAAATATCAGTACGTTCAAATCAGAAGCAGCCACGATCAATCTCAACTTAATTTCTTCCTACACTTTCGCCACTCACTGCCCACTACTGGAAGTTACTCCCACTCCCTCTACAACTTACCCATAATCTCTGAAAGTTGAAGAATGAATTATCTCCTATAAATAGGCCCTAGATTCAGAGTTTTAGGGGAAGCCTTCGACGTATCGAAGTGCTGCCAAAATTCCCATTGAAGCCATTTTTCCCATTTTTATTGTTTTTATTTACTTTCCGTTTTCCCTTTAGTTCAGAGCTTTGTATTTCTTTCTGCAATTTTATTTGGCCAATTGGCCAAAGTAGAATCCTGCCGACATTGTGGAGGACTACTCTTCAATATCAGTACTACTTTCCAGGTTCTTATTAATTGAAGTACTACTTTATTTCTATCATAATGCATGTTTTACTATTCTGTTGTTTATGTTTATTTCCGTTTGCATTAACTATCATGTCTAGCTAAATTAGTTTTATCAGTATGTAACCGAATTAGTAGGACAGGATTCGATAGTAACTGATGCCTTCCCTTTTTACAAACAACCTTTCTGGCCGTAGTTTTTAATCTTAATTTCTAAATAAACCTTCGTCGCGACAGCGAGAAATTATTTACAGTAGTTTCGCCACGACAGTGGGAAATTCATAAAGGTACGAACCAACAAGCGACAGCTGCGGCTAAGACCAGATAGTAAAAACTAGGCATTAGTTTTAAAAACAGCGACATCGCTTTAAAAGGGATTAGAACTTAATGGTTTTCAAAAAGTAACTTTAACCCCGATCGGGATAGTGACAGCATACGTTCCGCCTTAGAGTTGCGACTAGCATCAACAACCATCGTGAGACAAAGGTCTTAAAACCGTTATTTTTCTTCTTAAAAGTGTTTGCAAAGAGTAGAAAGCACCAGTGACCTGTCGAATCCCCGATAACTAATACCTTGCATACCGATATCCCTTTACCGCTTTTCCTTTAAACCAATTATCTTTATTTCCCTTTCATTTAATTTCATTCGCATTCAACTTTCCTAATTCCATTAGCCTTAGCTTTACGCTGTAATAATAGATAACGGTAGATTGACATTGGTCTCTATGGGTTCGACAATCTTTTATATTACTTCGATATTTCTGTACACTTGCGGACGCATCAATAGTCTGGGTGGTGCTTCTCTCAAATGGTATATGAATTTAGAGCATAACAGTATCCACTGCTTCTAGGATCTTGCCAATGATTTTATAAAGAAATACAAGTACAATTTGGACATGGCTCCGGATCACCGTCAACTTCAAAGTATGTCTCAGAAGGAAAAAGAGTTATTCAAGGAATACGCTTAACGCTGGAAAGAGTTAGCTTCCCAAGTTTAACCCCCTATAGAAGAAAATGAGCTTACTGGAATGTTCATGGATACTTTGTCCCCTTTCTATTGGGAAAAGATGATTGAGAGTGTCTCTTCAAGCTTTACAGATCTGGTGACTATTGGCCAAAGGTTAGAAAAAGGTTTGAAAAATGGAAACGTATCCAAAACTGTTGAATCTTCAAGTGGGGAAAAGAAGTCCTATGGGAATTTCCATAAGAAGAAGGATGATCAGACCAATGTTGTCATGACTGAATCAAGAAAGCCTCGCCATGGACCTCAACCTGTTGTTGCTCCGCAGCCAGCTCATACTCCTCAATGTTCAGTTATTAGACAAGACCAGTATCAAAAGAGGAATCAATTTGATCCTATTCCCATGACCTACACGGAACTTTATCCTTACCTGGTTCAACGAGGACTGATCACTATAAGGGCTTTACCACCTCCTCCTAACCCTCCTCCAACTGGATTAAGGGCTGATTTCCAGTGCGCTTTTCATGAGGGTGCCTTAGGCTATAACTTGGAGCATTGTTTTGCACTGAAAGCTAGAGTGCGCGAGTTGATTAGTGACGGAATACTTGATTTCACGGATAATCCTTCAAATGTCTAGAAGAATCTATTGCCAGTGCATCAAAAGTGAAGCTTCCCAGCGGGTTATTAGTGTTTCAGACAGAACGGCTCACTGACTTAGTCACTAGGCTTTTGTTTCTCATTGTTTGTACTTTCCTTATTTTATTAGTTGTTTGCTTTCAAACTATGTTTGTACTTTTATATTAATGAGTTGAGCATTGCAACTTTTGATTTAACTCACTTTATCTATTATTTGCATCTTTACGCTTTGTCTTTCAAATATTTACTTCTTATCCAAATTTTTGATATGCAAATATTAGAGGGAGGATGACGAAAAAGTTATACCCATAACTGCTATCAGTATGCTTTCAATCAAAATTTGTTGACGATGTAAGGCATTGCTTTAATCCCCAAACACTGGAGGAATAAGGAAGTTATTCCCTTGTCACCCCTTCGAGTCTAGAAGTTGGAGTTTCTTTCTTTACAAAAAAAAACCCGCAAGCTTAACCTAGGGCATGAGTAGTTCTCAGTTAACTTGGTTGTGTGTTCATGCAATACACCTTTCCTATAAAGGTTGCAACCATAATTTATTTTCCTTCGCACACAACAAACAAGTGTCGAAGATGTTTTAAGCCAAAAAGTCGATGATGGTTCGTCGTAATCATTAAGCCAAGCAATCATTTTCTTTCAAAATAAAATAAAATAAAATAAAATAAGCCCGCTAAGTCAAAATCTATGAAGGAGACTTAGGAAAAACTGGGGCATCCCGCTGACTATAATCTTCACCAGAAACAGCTCAGGCAAAATTTAGGGATAATACAAAGTAGAGGTGGCAATAGGATCCATTAAGAAAAAATTCATCCAATCCATCCACCCTATAAAAAATAAGTTAATGGATTGGATTAAATCCATCCATTTATATGCATGGATGGATTCAATCCATCCAACATATTTTGAAAATCTAATGGATCATTTTTATTTTTGTTATATTATTTTTTTAAAAATAATTAAAAATAGATTTTTTAAAATCTAAATAAAAATAAATTTTTAAAAGAAAAAAATTGTTTTTTTTCAATAAAAAAACTGATTTTTTTTTTAAATGATTTTTTTTTTCTGAAAATATAAATTGTTTTTTTTCTGAAAAAAAACTGCTTTTCGATTATGTGAAAAATCGATTTTTTTTTCAAAATAAAAAACTGATTTGTTTTTCGATTATGATATTAATCAGACAAGCGCTTATCAACATCAAATGAACTACGTTCTTGTTTACCGAATTAAGCAAACGGTTAAAAATATGACGAATTAACGAATTAAGCAAACGATAACACGCAATTAAAATTAGGAACATGCATACAATCGAATTTAACCAATTCTATCCTATGAACAACAATTGAGTTAAGCAAACAATTGTAATCAAATTAAGGAGATGACTTCATAGAAAAGGATTGAAAGGAATCAGAGTAAATTGATATAATAATAACCTCAAAGTGTTGAAACCGTACACAACAGGATTTGCCCGGAGGTATTAGTTCTCCATGAGTTCTTCTCAAACATTTTTCTCTATTTTTTTTTCATGAAAATTGACTAATGTGAACAGTAACACGAGTTCTCCTTAAAAAGACAAACAATGGATTCGGTTCAAAATCCAACTGGGTCGAAAATATAACCCAGACCCAAAACATGACCCAAAACTAAAACAAATTCCTAATGTTGTAACTTCAACGAATATTCTGGGAAAATATGTTTCGAATCTGACTTTGACTCCAACGCGAAAGTCGTATCTCTCTCTCTTAGCTTTCCGACAATTTTTAGAACGCCTCAAACGGATTCCCGGAACTCTAGTTATGATCGTTTTTGTACAGACTACTAAAGCTGAAAAATAAAGTGCGAAAATAAAATTAAGCCAAAAATAAAATAAAATATAAAAACAAACTAAAACATAATAATAATCAAAATAAAGTAAAGAAATGCCTAAAGGGTGTGTTTGGTTCAAATGAGGGGGAGGGGAGGGGAGGGATTTTAATGAAGGGGAGGGGAGGGGAGGGGAGGGGAGGGATTTTTTTAATCAAATAAGTGTTTGGTTCAAAATAGAGGAGGGGAGGGGAGGGGAGGGGAGGGGAGGGATTTTAATTAAAAATGTGTTTGGTTCAAAAGGGGATGGGAGAAGTTTTATTAATAATTTACAATTTTATCCTTATGATCTTATATAAGTCATATGATATTAAAATGTGAAAAATTCATCCGCATTTTTGTTGGTAATAAAATTTCTAATATTGAATGATTAAAAAAGTATTTATTTGTCACAAAAGAAAATATGATAGAATACCTAACAAAATAAGTATTTATTTTGTTGGTTTACAATTTGATATAAAAGAAAATATTATAGAATACCTAACAAAATAAAAAGAAAAAAACGAATATAACTAAACATAATTTTTTTTTTTATAAAAAAAGGACAATGATAATTTATATTAAGTATAAAAATTATAAAATAATTTGAAGGTGGAGAATTATAATAAGTTGGTGGAAACAATTGAGAAAAAACAGTCACACGAAAGAAAACAAATAGTTTTGAAATACTGAAATTAAATTGAGGATATTTTAGTAAATATAATAATTTTTAAATATTAAAACTCATATTCCCTCCCCTCCCCTCCAAATCCCCCCAATTCGGAGGGAACCAAAAAGTGTGTTTTTGGATGGATGGATATCCATCTATTAGAAATATGTTAATGGATGGATTGGATGGATTTTATTTCTTAATGGATGGATTGGATTGGATTTTTATTAAGAGAGTTAGTGGATTGTTAATGGATTAATGGATTGTTTTGATTCATCCATTAACAATCCAATCCATCCATTTTGCCACCCCTAATACAAAGGGGAGATCTTTAAATCCTTATCCTGAAAAATCCTCAATGTTAAAACAACCCAAGGTTATAGGGAAGTAGTGGCTGCCTTTTCATAGGTCCTTGATTTCTAAACCATCATTGCTACCGTCAGTGCAATTCCTAACGTATAGGAACTTGAATTCATAATATGAGTTAACTGAGTATAGGACTGAAGATTATCGCGTAGATGGGGTGGGTACAAATAACTTTTGAGCATTTCTCTTTTGTTTCTTAAACCATGGACTATACCACGTTACAACCCTCAAAAGACCTAATTGAAGCAAGGTTATTTTGAAAGCATACTACATTAATGTTGCGTAAGCTGACTCCAAAAGATATTTGTGAATCATTTATTTTGGCAGGACGCCTTTCTTTTAAACTTTGAGCGTCCTGAACCACCGTGTTCTGACCCACAACTCACTTATTTTTCATCTTTCAAAAATAATTCTGATTTCAAAAGTTGCATGAACTTTACATTACCATGTTCGTATGAATATTTTTGTTTGCAAATTGGCTTTCCTATAAGGAATGTTCAAACAATCGAGAAACTTGGTCAAGTGATCCTACCAGGGGCAAGTTCCTTTTACATCCTGTCTAATATGTTCAAGGCAAAGTATTCTCATATTTGGTTTATCTAGAAGATTTTTCAAGACTCAAACTGGGGCAGCCTTTTGAAAGTACAATAAAATAGTCATTTTTACGAATCAGACAAGCTGAAGTAATCTGGGGGCAGTTTACTTGAAGAATCCGCCAGGAAGCTCTTCATCCTTCCTACAAGGACCATCAACTTGATACAGTTTAGAAGTGTGACAGAGATGTGTTCAACAGTAACATCTTTAGTCCCGTAGCAAAAGGACATCGATCTCTGTTTTGATGAATCAGTCTTCCAGTCTTGTCATCTCACCAAGAGAGTCGAGCCTTGTCGTCGGCATCTGCGTTTGCATTTAGTCATATATCATAACATAATTCATAGACGTACACATATCATGAATGTTTCATCCTCATTTTCATTTCTCCTGAGGTTGTGTTTTATCCACGTCTTACCTTGTGGTCAAAGTCCAAATTACTTGGCACCTACCAAGAAGATTTGTCGTGTCTATCTGACGGTTTTCCAGATATTCCCTTTTGATTCTGAGGGTGTTCCAGAATCTTATCCGATGTTTTTCCGGATTTATTTCTCTTTTTGGTGATTTTCCATATTGAGTCTTTGTTCTGATGTTCTTCTAGAACTTATCTGACGGTTTTCCAGATATCCCTTTTGATTCTGATTGTTTTCCAGAATCTTATCTGATGTTTTTTCGGATTTATTTCTCTTTCTGATGGTTTTCCAGATTGAGTCTTTGTTCTGATGTTCTTCCAGAACTTATCTGATGGTTTTCCAGATACTCCTTTTGATTCTGATGGTTTTCTAGAATCTATCCGATGTTTTTCTGGATCTGTCTCTCTTTGATGCTTTTCCAGTTTGAATCTTTGTTCTGATGTTCTTCCAGAACTTATCTGATGGTTTCCTAGATTTTCCTTCGATTCTGATGGTTTTCCAGAATTTACACAATATTTTTTCGGACTTGTTTCTCTTTCTGATGTTTTTCTAGATTGAGTGTTTGGTTATGATGTACTTCTAGAATTCCTTTGTTACTTATCTGATGTTCTTCCAAATTTGTCTTCAAACTCTTCCCGTACATTTAGTGAATTCCTAAATATTTTGGAGGTACCTTCTAGAGAATTATCTTCATCTCGTGCTCTTATAGAGGTTCTCATTTGGTTTCTTTGTCCCAGAGTTTATTCAAAGTTTTTCCGAGTATCTCTGGTGTGCTTCAGAGTTCATTCGATGTTCTTCCGAATGTCCCTAAAATTTGTTTCTTGGTCCCAGAGTTTATTTCAATGTTTTCCCGAGTATCTCTGGTATTTTTCAAAGCTTATTTGATGTTCTTTTAGATGTTGTTGATGTTTGTTTCTCCCTTTTATATTTTCCGATAATTTTTTAAGATCCCACTCGATCTCTTCATTTAAATGAATGTCCCGAAAATTCCAACACTTTTTGTTTACCTGATCCTACCATCGTGTGGGTCCTATGTTACCTTGTCATCCTAGAGTGCTAGTCGGTCATGCCTGAATCTGTGGCACAATTACTCTCGGATATATATTACTGGAGGTTGTCTCGTTGGTGCCATCTCCATTTGAGGATCCAAATCTTATCATTCTTTCTAAAAGTGACCATTAGTCGTGCTTACACCTGTGGATCCCTCACTTTAGAATTCCCGGGTGTCGCGCTGTCTCCCCAGTGCGTTGTTTTCCCTAATATGGTTTGTCCGTCGTGTATGTCCCCGTCGTGTCGTCTGCACCCGTGCATTTGTCATTTTCATCATACGCATCATATTAATTCATGGCATTGTTAGCATTATAGCCCATTTTCGTTTTGTCCATAGCATTGCATATCACTGCATCTAAGGGCAAAATTTTTGGTTATCTGTATTTAAATCTCTTTCACCGTGACTTCTCAAGTCTCCGCTGTTCAAATCATCCGGTAAAACTATTTAAATAGGGGCAACTATAATACCTCAGATTTTGCCCCGGATTTATTAAGGTCATTTCGCACGTCATCTCATGCTGCATGGCATTTTAACTAACCGTTAACCGGGTTGTCCAGTCTGTAGCTATTGCAGAAAAAATCACACTGTGCGCTCGTCTCCGAGTCATGGGATTTATTTGATGATGAGCGGGATTTTACGGCAGTTTCAACGTTAAATCAGTGCGAAGACTTGATTTGAAGAATTTATTGTGACAGATGTGTGTTTCCTGTTGGATGAAGTTAATCGGAAGAGCTTGGTCATTTGTGTTTAAGCAGACAAGTTGGATTTATTATGATAAGGTTGTTCATTTAAATTGTCGGAAGGATTAATCGGAAGTTGTATCGGAGACGAGATTTAGTCGGATAAATTGGATGAATTTTGAATTAAAAAAAAGAATTTTATTGGTGTTTTCATTTCATTTTAAAATAAAAAATATTTCATTTTTTTAATAATGTTTTTCATTTCATTTTTATCAAAAGGAAAGTAAAAATAATTATTTTATTTTATTTTGTAATTTGTTTTCATTTCATTTTAAAAAAACAAAAATATACATTTTTATAATGTCTTGGTCATTTCATTTTTCATATTAAAAGAAATAAAGATTTTATTCCATTTTTTATAATGTGTTTTTCATTTGCATTTTCATTTTTATTAAAAGAAAAATAAAAATATAATTTTATTTCAGGTTGTTATAATGTTTTATTTCCATTTTATATATCAAAAGAAAAATAACATGATAGTTACTTCATTTTTATTTATGTTTTCATTTCACCTTTTATATATCCGAAAAATAAATAATAATAATATTTTTATTTCATTTATATCAAAATTAATTTACATTTTAAAATAAATTTACAATTTTTTAAATTACATTTTCCTTTCTAAGAAATCCTAATTTTTTTTCCTAAATTGCTAATTGGTCCTAAAGAAAACTATCTTCCAACTTGATTGTGACTTTCTATGTCTAATACAACTTAACTGCAAGTGCACAGTCTATCGCGTAGTAATAAAAGATATCGATCCCACAAGGACTCGTAATCAAACTAGTGTTCACAGGAGTTACTATGTTTAGCTAGGTAGATAATGTTTAAGGGAATAATTGCTATTACTAAAGGGAACTAAAAACGTTACTTAAATTATAATTACGCGAATCGATATGCAATAATTATGTTCTTCGGGGATTTGACAAGTTACTGATATATAAAATATTTTCAGAATTTATTTAAGAAGAAAATAGTGATCTACAGACCTTCGTCTCACGATGGTTGTTGACGCTAGTCGCAACTTTAAGGAGGAACGTATGTTGTCGCTATCCCGTTCGGGGTTAAAATCGCTTTTTGGAAATCTCTAAGTTCTAATCCATTTTAAAGTGCTTTCGCTGTTATTAAAACAAATGCCTAGTGTTTACTATCCGGTCCTAGCCGCAGCTATCGCTTGTTGGTTCGTACCTTAATTAATTCCCCACTGTCGTGGCAAAACTACTTTTAAATAAGTTCTCGCTGTCGCGACGAACGTTTATTCAGGAAATAAGTTTAAACACTCAGGCCATAAACAACTTTTGAAAAAGAAAGGTTTTAACCGGTTATTATCAAATCCCGTATGAATTATTATTACATATCGATTACTCTGGTTTAGCTAGACATGGATTTGGAACAGGTAAAGCGTAAATAAAAGCAGAAATTTAGAACATACATACTGCTGGGAATTAAAGTTACAATTAACGAAATAATAAAAACCTGTAAAGTATCCAATTGGCTTTTGGCCAAATCCCAACGATGTCGGCAGGATTGTGTCTTTAAGCCAATAGAGCGCACAAATGAATATTGCAGAAATGGAATACAGGAAAAAGGAAAGGAAAACAAAAACAAGGCTTAAACTAAATTTGCTCTGGAAAATATTTGGGCAGCACTTTGTTATCTGAATGTGGCTCCCTTTCTCAGCTCCCCTCCTTCTCCTTTTATAGAGGTGAAATACTAACGGTTATAATTTTCAGAAGGTGGACTTGGAGTCAGAGAAAATAGGAAGTAGTGGTCCATTATTTTGGGACTTGGAACTGGTTTTTGCACGTTTACTGAAGTTCTGCGTTTTTGCCTGCATGACAGTCGTCATGGTGTGTGACGGTCGTCACCCGTGTGACGATCGTCACAGCAGCAAAATTCGCATCTGCTGTTTTTCATCTGGTTTTCGTCCATATTTCATCTGTAATTGCTTCTTTTCTTCATATTGCTTTGTTTGGACATGATCTTCAAATACCTGCAAAATATCAGACAAATAACATGGAAGACCCCGAAATCGGATTGAAACCAGTCAAATATTAGTTGAATTATACGTCAATATATATATATATATATATATATATATATATATATATATATATATATATATATATATATATATATATATATATATATATATATATATATATATATATATATACGATTTCGCGTTATCAAACTCCCCTAAGCTTGAATCTTTGCTTGTCCTCAAGTAAAAGCAGGAAGAATAAAAGTCGGCAAGCACGAGGCAGCTTCCTCGTTCAGAAAGTTGGGAAAAACCGGGATTCTAAATAGGAACAAAACGAGTACGGTGACGACACTGGACTATAAGTCTTCGGAGGTCTCTTTTTTATGCAAATCGGTCCCAATCATGCTACTGCAGCTTGGTATTAAGGTTCTCGCGTCAAGTTTACCCTGTTTGTTCTAGCGCAATCACATTAAGCTCGTTGTCCATACACTTTCATGGCAAGTTAACCTGTTAGTGAATATGATCTCATTGCTGTTTTGATCTTTTCATTGCTCATAAGCTTATACTATTGATTTTTCAATGAGTTTTTATACCGTTGGGCTAAATGCTCGGGTGAGGAGCACCTAACTTAGAGGGAACATGTCTCTATACTCGGGCTATATGGCTTTCTTTTCATGATTTTTCATCTTTTTAGAGATCATACACTTATTTGCATTGGTCGCTCGCTTAGAAGTGTTTAGGATGGTGCTGACTGCTTGTATAAACTACTTGGGGCTGAGTTTGCGTAGAAACTTGAAACTTTGGTACAAGTAGGTAGTGAAACCGACTCACATAAACCGGAGGTCTAAGGTGTCAGGACGGTACTGGTGTTGTTAGAATTTTCGTCTCGGAGTTTCAAAACTTGGTTTGAACTTTGGCGCATTCTCGTGATGCTTTTGAGGAACAACTGAAAAAATGTTGTTTATGTCGAATAAAGTGGGGAAATTTGCGTAACGGAAAAAGACATATAAATGAGCTGTTATTTGCTAAAATGGGAAAATGTTTGAATTGAAATTACTGAATTGAAAGTACAAGGAAACGGGAAATAAACGCTCTGCTCCCACACTATCTCAATCAGTGTCCCCACTGATTTGAAATGATGCGGGATGGAAATACAGAGAAAATGAAAATACAAGAAAGGGAAAAATACAGGAAACAAATAAAGAAAGAAAGAACTAGTCATGGCCTCTGCCTCGGTCACGTCCTCTGTCGCGTCCTCTACCTCTGGCTTGGTCGACTCGGGCCTCAAAGTTCAGAGCTCCGGTGTGATAGACATAATCTCGGAGTCCTTCGAATTGCAAGGTAAGATTTGCCAAGTTCTCAGTGATGGCTTCCTGGCCAGTTTGGAGTTGTTGCATCGTGGTCCTCTGCCAAGCTTCGAATTGCTCTGCTCGCTGATTTTATTGCTGCATCATGGCGAGTATCTGTGCTTGTTGGTCGAGGGATCGGCGGAGGTCTTCTTCAGAGAAGTCGGGCTCTGGACGGTGGCGGCGGCGACAGTAGGATGTTCCTTCAGAAGGGAGTGGTTGTGATGCCTCAGGTTGCTCAGCTCTGTCCAACTCATCTTGCATTTCGTCAACAAACCCTTGGGTATTGGTTTGAGTTAGGGCAGCGGTAGCAGCAGGGGCATTCAGGTCAAAAAGCCAGTTGGCACGATCCTGTGGGTGCATCCGGGTATGTGACGGCATGATGATGCTTCTGATGGTTTTGCCACGCACGACCGGATGGTACTTTCCATCGGACCTGGAGCGAATGAGGTGAGAAGCTCTACAATGGTCGGTGTCGAGAAATACCGAAGGAATTGTATGGAGATTCTGGAGTTGGTTACCGAGGTTCTGGCCTAGTGCAATGGAGGTAACAATCCCGCCAAAGTAAAATGGCTTAGAGCCACGGTTGCAGTTGGCCTGAATGTGGGCCAGGAGGAACGGAGCGGCGTTGATGGGTTCGGAATTGAACACGCAGCGGAGGAAGAAAAGTTCTTTGGAGTTCACCTTGTGGTTGCTATCTCTTGCGAAGATGGTATTGCTCAGCACTCTGTGGAAATACCGGATGGTTGGGTTGTGGATGTGTGTTGCATGCAGAGAATCCCAGCCGTCGGCATTGATTCCGGTCAATTAGGACCAAAGCGCAAAAGCTTCATGTTGAAATTGTTCGGTAATGCGGCGGTGAGCGTCATCACCGCGAGGGAAATGTAGGATGTCGGCAATCTGATTTTGATTCAATTGGTAGTTCGTGCCGAACATACGGAAGCAAGCGGCGCCGAAATGTTGGCTAAGGTCGCCGCTAGAGGTGAAGTAACTGAACGAACTGAGGAACTCAAGGGTGAGTTGTTCGTAAGTGGGCCGCGAATTTGTGCACAGATGCCAAATGTCGGCTCTCTGGAGCACCCAAGTGACGCCGTCAAGGAGGCCGAGCTCCGTGAGAGATGGTATGTGCGGATAGTGGGTCGGTTGTAGCGACCGTTGATGGAAGGCGACGTAGTTTGCTCTCTGTTTCTCGCCGGAGTCGCCGTCGCCGAAAATGATATTGCTAATGTCAGGGGTTTCATTGTTTCTTGCCATTTGCTAGATGAAGCTGATGAAATGGGGGAAGAATGCGGTTTCTGCGGAATGAGAAATTGCACAAAATTGGTTAATGAAGATGAAATGGGAGTTGGGATTATATGTAGTAAGGAGGGAAAACGAAATTTTGAAATGGGGTTTGGATGTGTGGTGATGGGAAGTTGATAAGGTGGGAGTGGGGGAAGAAACGTAACCTCTGTTATAGCAGATATCGGGTTTTGGACTCGTGACAGTCGTCACACATCTGTGACGGGCGTCATGGTTGTGTGACGGTCGTCACACCAGCAAATTCTGCAGAACGCGGAATTTTGCTACAGGGGTGCTTTTAACATGGTTTTAAGGCTTGTAATTGATATCGCAATGTAATAAATCAGCCAAGAAACATATGATAACATAAAAACAGAATAAAGGAATAATGAACAAAATTGAAATAACATTTAATTAAAATGATTGGTTTTTTAATGTAATACATAAGTGAAATGAAACAATGCGAAAATCAAAATAATTTAAAGCGTACAGCTAAACAGGAAAAATAAACTAAACTAAAGCGAAAATCTCAGTCCTTTTGTGCCTTCAATTCGTCAAACTCTCGGGCGTAGTAATCGAGCTGGTCACAAACTAAGTCCATGAAAGCTGATAATTCGGCGTGGATGCTTGTTATCTCATTTCTTGCGGTGGTCAAAGCTGCGTCGAAGTTGTCTAATCGGTTCAGAACAGTATCCATTTTGTCAGTGGTTTCGTCAGGAATGGGCTCAGGATAGGTGTTGTAATGTGGAGGGGTCTCAGGGTCTACCTCAGCTTCGGATACAGCATCCTCATAATACATATAATCATGTGCTTCAGAGATGTGATCACTGTCGTACATGTAATCCTGTGGTGTGGATTCAGGTGAAGGAGGTCCCATAGGCTCATCCAATTCATAAACCCAATTGTCCGTGTTATGGATACTAGTCATCTGATGATTTGGCAATGTGAATAGCTGGACAGGTTTGTCATTGATAAGGTACTCGTAAGGTCCAGGTCCCATGGTTCTTAAAATGCGCCTGTTAAAGCAAAACTGGATATTCATGGGTCGGGCGGTGCCAAAACTAGTGCTTGCATTTAGGTGGAATCTAAGGCCAAGCTCGTGGGCAATCATTGTCACGAGGCCTCCTATTAGAATAGGTGATTGTGGTTCCTGAGTGAGGCGTAGGAAGGATCTCATCATAAAAGGCACGACATTCACTGGACGGCCCTGAGATGCACAAAATAAGATAAAAAACTCTTCTTTAGATACTGTAGTAATGTTTTCTTCTTTTCCGAAAAGGGTGTGAGCTAGGATCTTATGAAAGTATCTGAAAGCGGGGTTATGAATCTCATCGTTATACATGCCATTTGGGTCAGGGTGATAGTCGCCTGTGATTTTACCCCATAACTGGTTTAGTTCAAAATCAAGATCGTCATCTTCGGCACTGATGAACACATGTGGTCTGCTAGGAAATCCTAGGAGGTTAGCTAATGACATACGGCTATGGGTTTGGTCCATTCCAAACATCCTAAAGGTGATCAGCTCTATGTTTGATCCAAAACCATAGTTGGGTAAGTACCTGAAGGAACTAAGGAATTCGTAGGTGAGGTCCTTATAGGTAGCAAAACGAGTTTTCAAGGAGGTGTTCTCCCAGCCTAATTGATTAAACAGGAATTGAATGCTATCAGTACTTCCTAGCTTCTCCATGGTAGACTTATCATAATACAGAGTTAAGGCTATGTCTCTCTCAGTTAATGCTTCAAATCTTGCCTTTTGAGCTAATCCTCGAAAATGAACCTTTGTGAAGTCGTACTCGGCCATACTCGCAAGTTAGTCGGAGAAAAACAGTAGGAATGTTTGAAGGCTTTTAAAATCCTGAAATGTTTAAAACAGAAATTTTAAGTCAGAATTTTTAGAAACAAAAGGTGGTAGAAATAAAAACAAAGTTTAAATAAAAGAGAAAATAATGAAACAAAAATTAAAAATAGTAGCAATTCAAGTTTAAAATTTTGTTAAAATTTCAAAGTAAGATTTCAAATAAAAATGAGAATGAAATACAGTAAAAAGGGAAATACGGGAAAATTGGGTTGCCTCCCATTAAGCGTTGTTTTTAACGTCAAAAGCCTGACGATAGCTTGGTGACAAGCTATTCGGGGGTTTGAGCAGGAAGCTCGAGCAATTTTATACTGCTGACTTGAGGTTTGTTTTCATTCTTATTATAATGTTTTAGATGTTGCCCGTTTACGATAAACGGTGCATTCGTCTTATCGGTAATTTCAACAGCTCCACTTTGAAGTACTTTAGTCACTTCAAAAGGTCCAGACCACCTAGATTTTAGTTTACCTGGGAAAAGTTTCAATCTTGAATTAAATAGAAGTACGATGTCTCCCACACTAAATTGTTTCCGGACTGAACGTTTATCATGCCATTTCTTAGTTCGTTCTTTGTAGATACGGGCATTTTTCGTAAGCGTCCAATCTAAGTTCTTCTAATTCGTGTAAGTTCAGGATTCGTTTCTCTCCTGCCTCAGTGTAGTTGATATTAAGTGTCTTAATGGCCCAGAAGGCTTTATGCTCTAATTCTACAGGGAGATGACAGGATTTACCGTAAACTAATTTGAAAGGTGTAGTACCTATTGGTGTCTTAAAAGCGGTCCTATAAGCCCATAAAGCTTCATTCAGCTTTGACGACCAATCTTTCCGTGAGGTAGCGACAGTCTTTTCCAATATTTGTTTTATTTCCCTGTTCGAGACCTCTACTTGTCCGCTAGTTTGCGGATGATAAGGTGTAGCTACTCGGTGTCGGACTCCATATTTAGAAAGAAGTTTGTCAAAAATTCGCGATATGAAATGTGATCCGCCGTCACTAATGACGAGTCTGGGTACACCGAATCTAGGAAAGATTGTGTTTTTGAAGAGTTTGATTACTACTCGTGCGTCATTTGTTAGAGCGGAAATGGCTTCTATCCATTTAGACACATAGTCTACAGCGACGAGTATGTAGTTATTTCTAAAAGAAGACGGGAATGGTCCCATGAAATCTATTCCCCATACGTCAAAGATTTCTACCTCTAAGATTCCTTTCTGAGGCATTTCATCGCGTCGTGAGATGTTTCCAGTTCATTGGCATCAATCACATTTTATCACAGCGATGTGAATGTCTTTCCAGAGGTTAGGCCAGAATATGCCGGCTTGGAGAATCTTAGCGCACGTCTTGGATGTACTGGCATGACCATCATATGCTGCTGAATGGCATTGGAAAATGATGTTTTCTATTTCTTCCTCTGGGATACAGCGACAGTATATGTTGTCGGCCCCTCTCTTGAAGAGTAGAGGTTCGTCCCAATAATAGTGTTTCAGATCGTGGAAGAATTTCTTCTTTTGCTGATAAGTGAGATCCGGTGGAAGCACGCCTGCAGCTAGGTAATTAACAATGTCGGCATACCAAGGTAATGTAACTTGGGCATAGACGGCTTCTACGGCTTTTTCGAGTTCGGGATCTTCCGAGATTAAGTTAGGCATGTCACTTTCTAATTTGGCTATCAGATGTTCGTATGGAAAATCGTCATTTATCGGTACTGGTTCATGTTTAATGCCTTCTATTCGGGATAAGTGATCTGCAACTACGTTCTCGGTTCCTTTCTTATCTTTAATTTCTAAGTCAAACTCTTGTAATAATAGGATTCATCTCAATAATCTTGGTTTGGCATCCTTTTTGCTTATTAGGTACCTAATGGCAGCGTGGTCTGTGTATATGATAATTTTTGCTCCTACTAAGTAGGAACGGAATTTGTCAAGCGCAAATATAACTGCTAGAAGTTCCTTTTCTGTTGTGGCGTAGTTCATTTGGGCAGGATCTAAGGTTCTACTGGCGTAGTAGATGTCATGGAGCTTCTTGTCCTTCCTTTGTCCTAGAAATGCGCCTACAACATAATCACTCGCATCGCACATGATTTCGAACGGTAGTCGCTAATCGGGTGGTTGCATAATTGGTGCGGTGATAAGGGCTGATTTTAATGTTTCGAATGCTTTTAGACAGTCGCCGTCAAAGACGAACTCAGCATCTTTCATCAACAGGCCGGTCAGAGGTTTTGTGATTTTTGAAAAATCTTTTATAAATCTGCGGTAGAAACCAGCATGTCCTAGAAAACTCTGTATTTCGCGTACGGATTTTGGAGGTTGGAGATCTTTTATAATTTCTATTTTAGCTTTGTCGACCTCAATCCCTTTATTAGATATGACATGTCCTAGAACTATTCCTTGTCGGACCATAAAATGGCATTTTTCCCAATTTAGGACGAGGTTCACTTTTACACAACGTTCTAATACCATTTCTAAGTTTTGTAGGCATCCTTCAAAACTTTGTCCACATACTGAGAAATTGTCCATAAATACTTCCATGATGTCGTCTATGAAATCTGCGAAGATTGCCATCATGCATCTTTGGAAGGTTGCTGGAGCATTACAAAGTCCGAACGACATTCGGCGGTAAGCAAAAGTACCATAAGGACAGGTGAATGTAGTCTTTTCTTGGTCATCAAGATGAATGGGAATTTGGAAAAATCCCGAATAACCATTTAGAAGCAGAAATATGAATGTTTGGTTAATCTTTCTAACATTTGGTCTATGAAGGGTAAGGGGAAGTGATCTTTTCGTGTGGCTTTGTTAAGCTTTCTATAATCAATGCACATTCTGCTTCCAGTCACGACTCTTTTTGTTATTGATTCGCCTTTTTCATTCTTAACTATTGTGACTCCTCCTTTCTTAGGTACGACATGAACTGGGCTGACCCATTCACTATCGGAGATTGGATAGATGATTCCTGCATCTAGCAATTTCTTTACTTCGTCTCTGACTACTGTACTTAGGATGGGGTTCAGTATCCTCTGATGCTCTCTAGAGGTTTTACAGTCTTCCTCTATTGTAATTCGATGCATACAGATCGAAGGGCTTATACCTTTTAGATCGCTTATGTTATAGCCTAACGCGGTGGGGTACTTCTTTAGGACTTCTAATAGCTTTGCGGTTTCTAGTTGTCCTAAGTCGGCGTTGACTATCACTGTTCTTTTTAGTTCATCGTCTAGGAATTCATATCTAAGGCTTTTGGGTAGTGTTTTAAGTTCTAAAATGGGTTCTTCGGACCTGGCATATGGTTTGGGGTTAGTGCTAAGCTTTCGCTTAGACTATCGTCTTTATATGGTTTACGCGAATCATCGTCTTCAGAAATATCAGGTATTTGAATCTTTATTATTTCTGAATACATGGTCTCTTCATTTTCAAGTTCTCTTATGCATTCGTCAATTACATCTACTAAATAGCAGGTATCGTCTATGGCTGGTGCTTGTAAGAACTTGGTGAGAATGAACTCTATCTTTTCTTCTCCTACTTCGAATGTTAGCCTTCCTTTCTTTACGTCTATAATAGCTCCGGCTGTAGCTAGGAATGGTCTTCCTAAAATGATCGGAGTAACTGAATCTTCCTTAATATCCATAATTATGAAATCGGTTGGGATATAGAATTGTCTTATGCGTACTGGAACGTTTTCCAGTATACCTACAGGATATTTGACGGATCGGTCAGCTAATTGAACGGACATCTTGGTTGGTCTAAGTTCACCCATATTCAGCTTTTTGCATATGGATAGGGGCATAACACTGATACTAGCTCCTAAATCGCATAGAGCTTTGTCTATTACGAACTTTCCTATGACGCAGGGTATGGAGAAACTACCTGGGTCTTTTAATTTAGGAGGCATGTGGTTTTGAATAATAGCGCTACACTCTGCAGTAAGTGTAACTGTTTCGTTATCCTTGATCTTTCTCTTATTTGACAGGATTTCTTTGAGAAATTTAGCATACGAGGGCATTTGAGTGATAACTTCTGTAAAAGGAATAGTGATATTCAACTGTTTAAGGAGCTCTACAAATTTCTTAAATTGCCTTGAAGTTTTGGAGTTTATTAGTTTTTGAGGATAAGGAATCGGTGGTTTATATGGCGCTGGAGGTGCTTGAGTTTTTTCACTTGCGGTGTCCTCCTTCTCGTTGTCTTTCTTCTTCTCTAACTCGGATTCCTTTTCTGCTTGTTCAGTTGGTTTTTGTTGCATGACTGAGTTTTCGGTTCTCGGATTGATCGGTTCGTCCAATTCTTTTCCGCTTCTTAATATAACTGCATTTGCTTGCCCTTTTGGATTTTGTTCGGGTTGTCCAGGAAATGTGCCAGCGGGTGCGGCAGCAGAGGCTTGTTATTGAGCCACTTGTGATATCTGTGTTTCTAGCATTTTGTTGTGGGTGGCTAAAGCGTCTACTTTTCCGGTCAGCTGTTTAATTTGCTCGCTAGTGTGTATGTTTTGATTTAGGAATTCTTTGTTTGTTTGAGCTTGAGTAGCTATGAATTTTTCCATCATCAACTCAAGGTTTGATTTCCTAAGGGCAGTCTGGGCAGCAACTGGTTTCTGATATCCCGGCGGAGCAGCAGGCATCTGCAATGCATTATCGCTTTTGTAAGAAAAGTTTGGATGGTTTCGCCAACCTGGGTTGTAGGTATTCGTATAGGGGTTTCCTTGAGCGTAATTTACTTGGTCTGGTGGGATTCCGGCCAGCAATGGGCACTCGGGCGCATTATGAGTGGCGATTCCGCATAACTCGCAGTTTGGAGTTACGGCAGCGACGATTGCAGTGGGGTTAACGGTCAGACTGTCGATCTTCTGTGCTAGAGCATCTACTTTAGCGTTGAACTTTTCAAGGCTGCTGATCTCGTACATCCCACCTTTCGTTGCGGGTTTCTCTGCCGGAATGCGTTCACCTCCCCATTGGCAGTGGTTCTGAGACATGTTTTCGATTAGTTGATAGGCTTCGTCGTATGGCTTATCCACAAGTGCACCGCCCCGCGGCGACGTCTACCGTTAATCTGGTGTTGTATAAAAGCCCATTATAGAAAGTATGGATCGTCACCCAGACTTCTAGACCGTGGTGAGGACATGTTCTCATCATACCTTTGAATCGTTTCCATGCTTCATAGAGAGATTCAGTATCTTTCTGTCGAAATTCGTTGATTTGAGCTCTGAGCATGGCAATTTTGCTTGGCGGAAAATATCTCGCTAAGAAAACGTTCTTCAACTGTTCCCATGTCGTAACGGAGTTGGATGGTAAGGATTGTAACCATGTTCAAGCTCTATCTCTAAGAGAGAAAGGGAAAAGACGAAGTCTTATTGCGTCTGGAGTTACTCCATTTGCTTTCACTGTGTCTGCGTATTGTACAAACTTCGTTAAATGTTCATTCGGATCATCAGTTGCATTTCCTGAGAATTGATTTTGTTGTACAGCTGATAGCAATGAGGGTTTTAGCTCAAAATCGTTTCGAGTTATAGCTGGGGAAACTATGCTACTTCTAGGCTCCATCTGAGAGGGTGTAGCGTATGCCTTCAGTGGTTTGTTTTGAGGTCCTTCAGCCATCTTTGGTTCTTCTTCAGATTTGGGAGTGTGAGTGAGAGGATCGGGAATGTTATGTTTTCGTTGGTACTCAATGATGAGACTTCTTAAATGTAAGAAGCGCTCTAGTTCTGCGACTGAAGGTTTTAAGATATCGTCTTGTGGGCGAGTACTTGGCATACAATCGACAGAACCAGTAAAGGGAGAGAGAATTGTTAACCTAGTCTATACGGCATAACAGAAGGTTACACTATTGACTAAACGGGTCCCCGGCAACGGCGCCAAAAACTTGATCGCGACTTTCTATGTCTAATACAACACTAATGTAACACCCCAACTCTAACACTTGTGGATAACAGGAAAAACAATAACTCATATAACAAACAAAGCGCAGCAGCGCAAACTTTGACTGCATGACGGTCGTCATGAGCCTGTGACGGTCGTCACACGGGCAAAATTCCTCACATCAGAGATGTTACACTTCAACCTGACAGACAATAATCATTATGCAACAACTTGCAATTATCATACGTAGCACAAAATTAGATGAACAATCACCAATGTATTACCTAACCATTTAATCATAAAACAACTCGTCATTACTTCCGGTAGAAGTTCGATAAAGTATACAACATGTTCTCTTAAAACAATTTAATAAAAACATCGTAACAAGTTCAATCAACAATAACATCGACTAAAATAATAACAGCAATCGTCCATCCCCCCAAGAGTGTTACGTATCAGAGCGACCAATGACACCTTAATGGGAACTACGCTCTATTCCCGACTACCTGCAAATTACCACCAGAGGAGGTAACATACAACGGAAATAATAGGCTTCGTCGTATGGCTTATCCATGAGTGCACCGCCCGCAGCGGCGTCTACCGTTAATCTGGTGTTGTATAAAAGCCCATTATAGAAAGTATGGATCGTCACCCAGTCTTCTAGACCATGGTGAGGACATGTTCTCATCATATCTTTGAATCGTTCCCATGCTTCGTAGAGAGATTCAGTATCTTTCTGTCGAAATCCGTTGATTTGAGCTCTAAGCATGGCAGTTTTGCTTGGCGGAAAATATCTCGCTAAGAAAACGTTCTTCAATTGTTCCCATGTTGTAACGGAGTTGGATGGTAAGGATTGTAACCATGTCCAAGCTCTATCTCTAAGAGAGAAAGGGAAAAGACGAAGTCTTATTGCGTCTGGAGTTACTCCATTTGCTTTTACTGTGTCTGCGTATTGTACAAACTTCGTTAAATGTTCGTTCGGATCATCAGTTGCATTTCTTGAGAATTGATTTTGTTGTACAGCTGACAACAATGAGGATTTTAGCTCAAAATCGTTTCGAGTTATAGCTGGGGCAGCTATGCTACTTCTAGGCTCCATCTGAGAGGGTGTAGCGTATGCCTTCAGTGGTTTGTTTTGAGGTCCTTCAACCATCTTTGGTTCTTCTTCAGATTTGGGAGTGTGAGTGAGAGGATCGGGAATGTTATGTTTTCGTTGGTACTCAATGATGCGACTTCTTAAATGTAAGAAGCGCTCTAGTTCTGCGACTGAAGGTTTTAAGATATCGCCTTGTGGGCGAGTACTTGACATACAATTGACAAAACCAGTAAAGGGAGAGAGAATTGTTAACCTAGTTTATACGGCGTAACAGAAGGTTACACTATTGACTAAACGGGTCCCCGGCAATGGCGCCAAAAACTTGATGCGTCCGCAAGTGCACGGAAATATCGAAGTAATATAAAAGATTGTCGAACCCACAGAGACCAATGTCAATCTACCGTTATCTATTATTACGGCGTAAAGCTAAGACTATTGGATTAGGAAAGTTGAATGCGAATGAAATTAAATGCAAAAGAAATAAAGATAATTGGTTTAAAGAAATGCGGTAGAGGATATCGGTATGCAAAGACTTAGTTATTTGGGATTCGACGGGTCACCGATGCTTTTTACTCTTTGCAAACATTGTTCAGAAGAAAATGACGGTTTAAAGACCTTTGTCTCACGATGGTTGTTGACGCTAGTCGCAACTCTAAGGCGGAACATATGCTGTCGCTATCCCGTTCGGGGTTAAAATTACTTTTTGAAAACCATTAAGTTCTAATCCCTTTTAAAGCGTTGTCGCTGTTTTTAAAACGAATGCCTAGTTTTTACTATCTGGTCCTAGCCTCAGCTGTCGCTTGTTGGTTCGTACCTTAATATGGTTTCCCACTGTCGTGGCAAAACCACCGTAAATAGCTTCTCACTGTCGTGACAAAGGTTTATTTAGAAATTAGATTAAAAACTACGGCCAGAAAGGTTGTTTGTAAAAAGGGAAGACGCCGGTTACTATCGAATCCTATCCTACTAATTCGGTTACATACCGATAAAACTAACTTAGCTAGACATGATAATTAATGCGAACAGAAATAGACATAAACAGCGGAATAATAAAGCGTGCATCATGACAGAAATAAAGTAGTAATTCAATTAATAAAAACCTGTAAATTGTACTGATCTCAAATCCTTGGGTAGTCCCCCACAATGTCGGCAGGATTCTACTTTGGCGAGAATAAAAAGGTACAGGAAGAAAATACAATATTCTGAACTAAAGGTAAATGGAAAAGAAATAAAAGTAACGATACAAATAACTTTGATGGAACTTTGGCAGAATTTCGGGATGAAGAATCCACCCCCTTTTCTCTATGAGTCTCTTGTCTATTTATAGGAGATATTTCATTCTTCAACTTCCAGAGATCATGGGTGAGTTATGGAGGGAGTGGGAGTAACTTCCAGTAGTGGGCAGTGAGTGGAGAAAGTGTAGGAAGAAATTAAGTTAAGATTGATCGTGACTTCAGATTCTGCGTTTTTGTCTGCATGACGGTCGTCATGATATGTGACGGTCGTCAGGACTGTGTGACGGTCGTCACAGCAGCAAAATTCGTATCTGCTGTTTTTCATCTATTTTTCATCTGTTTTCCTTCCATTTCTTCTTCTTTTCTTTCTTTAGTCCAAATTCTCCCCAATCTGCTAAACGGAGTGAATTAATCATATAATAGAAGATAAATCAAGATAAATTAATAAAAGTCACAAATAAATGCATGTAAATCAAGCCAAATAAATGATATGATTTTGCGTTATCACAACTTCCGACTTCTTCGAGTCTCCAACTTTTCTCCGAACCTGCAAAGTCCACAAAACGGATAATTTTATCGGTTAGAAGTTTTTCTGATACCCTCAGAGCAGTGTCATCACTGGGTACGTCGGGAGGGCAACCGATTGTTCCGTCGCCAGCTCCCGACTCAATTCCGACCAAAGGCAAAAATCGGCAGCAGTCTGTTCCAATAAGGCAACCGGGAGAGAGAGAGAGAGATAAAAAGTACTTTTTCAGGGAAGTTATTATCAAAAAAAGTTGTTTCCCAAAAAAAGTGCTTATTGAAAAAACACTTATTTAAAAAGTGATTTTCCAAACAAGGTCATAAACACAATCCCAAAAGAAAGAAGTGCTAAATCCAACGGATCAAGCACAGAAGCAACAAACTTCTCCAAAACTTCAGCAAATCAGAAGCAACAAACTTCTCCAAAAATTCTGCAAACGAAAATGCAACCAAGCTACGTTTCAGCCGTTAAAGTTCCTGAGAATCAAAGTCAATGCAAATAAGTCATCAAGCGCATCAAAACGCCTGAAAAGTAGTAACAATCTTGGCAGAAAAATCATAAAAATCCAGGCCCATAAAATTAAGTGGAGATTGGTATAAGAACAAATGAAAGAACATCACAAAGGGGGAGGTTCAGATGAGCTAAAAGCTTCATCATCATCAAGTTCAACGAAAAACCCAGGGAGGTTTTTTCATCACTAATGATCAGAAGGAGATCGAAGCGCTGTCACCAATAGTGTCCTCAACGGACAAGGGCATCACGCGTTACCGCTCCCAAGTGCCTCAGGCTACATCATCGATATTTTACCTCCAGCCTTCATCACCGACAAAATCAAGCATCCAGAAACCCATAAATCCGTAAGGATTTGTTTTTATTTTTCTCGCTCATGTTGTTATGTTTGTAACAGGGAAGAAGGATAGAACGCATGCAAGCGGAAAGAAGAAGTGAAAACTTCAAAGGTCATCCATGAACGATGGAAAAGGTACCGCCGCCGCTTGGAGAAGATGAGAGGGTCAAAAACCCTAAGTACAACATAGCAACCAAACACACGCCCTTTAAGTTCTGTTTTCGTTTTTTTTTTATATTATTCATTAGTTTTCAATTTTTAGACATGTAATACATTTTCTTTTAATAACCTTTAGTTAAAAGGAAATATTATAACCACTCACATGTTATAACCTTTTAATAACCTTCAACGATAAGTTCTACTTAAAAAACTTTAAAACTCATCCTTTCCTTTTTTTTAAAAAAAAAAACTGAAAAACCTTTTTATTTTAAAATTGAAAAATATATATTTTTTTAAACTGAAAAACCTTTTTATTTTAAAATTGAAAAATCTTTTTATTAAAAACTGAAAAATCTTTTTTTTTATAAAACTTAATTTTTTTTTATAAGTTAAAACTTAACATTCTTTTTATAATTTAAACTTAATTTTTTTTAAAAACTTAATATTTATATTAACCAAATAAATCCATTTTAAAATTAAAATCATTTTTCATAATTAAAATATTAGAATTGAAACCAATTGTCATAATTAAAACATTAAAATTAAATCCTTTTCATAATGATTAAAGATAATTTTTTTTAATAAGTATAGATTAAACCTTTTTAAAACTTATAATAATAATTAAAAATATTTTAAGGACGATTTGAGTCCTTTGTTAAAATTTTTGTTTCAATTTAAAATTAACTTTTCTTTTAAACAAAATTCAAAAAAATAAGGAACTCCTGATGTATGCCAGTTTTATTTTCATCTAACCATCGTTACTTCTTATTCATTTCAACTTATTAATCCTTCATTTTTTTGTGTTGTCGTTGTTTCAATTGTAATAATGCGAGGCCATCGTCGCAGTTATTGTTCTTGTCTTTTATTTTTTCGGTTGTAATTTATGCGAGGCTATCGTCGCAATTTGCTTTCAATTCCGTATCGTTTTTTTTACACTTTTTCATATTTTCATACTATCGCATAATTATCTGTCATGTAATAATTCAGTGTTCGCATTAATTTACCGTTATGTCCTTCCGAAGGATTAGGTCTAGCCGTTTGACCGCCGAGTCAATAACCCTAATATTTGACCATTTCAAAACCCTAATTATGCCTAGGTGTCCCGATGCGAACAAATATATCCTTTACCCTATCATTAGGCTAAGGAGGCGCCGCACTCCGTTTTAGGGTTTCCCTCCGTGGAATGTTTAGTTAACCCTAATTTTCAAATTAACTATTTCAACATAGAAATAGGAGTCGCCGCACTCCACGTAAGAGCTTCCTTAAGAAATGCTTACTCCCCATTGAAACCTTGACCACAATCAAGAAGTTTCTAACCTCCTTTTTGAGGAGAACTATGATTACTCTGATTCCATCCCCTACCTCGGATACGTAGGCACAAGATGCGAATCTTGGCGAGTAAACTTAGGACTAACCCTTAGGTCTCTTTGTCACTCTTAACCCTTAACTCAATATATACCTTAAGCAAATAATAAAGTAAATATCAAACTTTAAACAAAAGGTTCCTGTAGAATACTACATGAGTTTAAAGTGTTGGTACCTTTCATAAGCTTAACCAACCCCTTACCTAGGTCTCTCCCCGCATTGTTTACAATGCAAAAAATAGGTTTTCATTTATTTGACCTTTTTCTTCGGATAAATCAAAGATTGGTTGTGAACTAAAGATGTGATTCAAACTAATTAATAGTTTGGTATCCTATTCTTACCGCAACACAACCAAATACTCTTAGCCTGTCGAGACTAGGTGGACATCCTGACCAAACTTCTTCAGGTGTCTTCATATCTAACACAGTAGAAGGACATTTATTTATCAAATATGTTATTGTTGAAACAACCTCAACCCAAGACACCTTCTTTAATCCAGCACTAGTCAACATACATCTAACTATTTCCAAAATGGTTCAATTAAACCTTTCTACCAAACCATTTTGTTGTGGAGTAACTACAATAGTTTTGTGCCTTGCAATACCTGAAGCAACACAAAAACCATTGAATGCCTCATTTCAAAATTCAAGGACATTGTTGGTTCTCAACCTTTTGATCTTTCTGATAGTCTGATTTTCGACCAGAGTCTTCCAACCTTTGAAATTCTCAAAAGTTTCATCCTTAGTCTTTTAGATGAATACCCACAACTTCCTGAAATAATCATCAACTATGGATAAAAAATACCTTGCTCCTGAATGTGATGGATACCTTGCAGGCCTCTAAAGATCAGCATGGATGTAATTAAGGGATCCACGAGTTTTTTGTTTGCCTTTGTTGAACTTCACTCTGCAAGATTTTCCAACTACACAAGGTTCACAAAATTCCAGCTTTTCGACTCTGTCTCCTCTAAGCAGATTTTGTTTCCCTAATTCAACCAGACCCCTTTCACTAACATGGCCCAATCTCATGTGCCAAAATTTTGTTTTCGACAACGATTTGTGGATTCAACATTTATCAAACCACTTACAACTTCAGCCTAGAGGGTATACAAGTCTTATTTCTTTACGCCTCTCAAGACTTCCTTTTACCCTTTCATGATTCTTAGGATACTTTTCTCTCATTGAAAAACACATCCCTTCCTGTCGAATTCACCAAGAGAAATCAAATTTCTCTTCAAATCAGGTACATACTTGACTTCGGTCAATAACCTTATTGACTCGTCACAAAGCTTGAATCTCACAGATCTAATGCCTGCAATTTTGCAAGATTTGTTGTTTTCTAGCAGCACTCATCCACCATCTTGATCACATAGCTCCTCGAACAATTCTCTATTTGGAGTCATGTGCCAAGTGCAACCTGAATCCATAATCCACTCATTTCTTGAGTCGCCGCTTGAAACCACAAAAACATCAAATGATACGAAGTCATCTTGAACAATGGCTGCATTGCCATTATCTTTACCTCCATGATCTTCCAGGCGTTAAGAGCACACTTTTCTTGTGTGACCCCTCTTCTTACAGTGATAACATCGAATATTAGATGCCTCACCACTATAAGACTTCTGCTGACTTTTACCTTTCTTCTTGTCGAACTTACCATCCTTTCGCAAGATTTTTCCCTTAACGGTCAAACCTTCACCAACTGTTGAAGGTTTATACTCCTTTCGTTCGTTCAAGTTCTTAGAATATAAGGCTGATTGAAATTCTTCAAAACTCAGAGACTCTATTCCATACAAGAGTGTTTCTTTGAAGTGAACATGTGTTATGGGCAAAGCGCACAACAACAACAATGCTTGATCTTCATCATCGATCTTCACATCAATATTTTCAAGATCAAGAATTAGCTTGTTGAACATATCCAACTGCTCAGCCAACACTTTGTCTTTACTTATCTTGAATGAATATAAGGTTCACTGCAGATAGAGTCGATTCCCATAGATTTGATAATGTATAAACTTTCAAGTTTCAACCATAACCCTGATACCGTAGTCTCATTTGATACCTGCCGAAGAACCTTATCACCAAGACTCAACAATATTGTGCTGTGGGCTTTTTCTATCATAGTCATCTTTTCTTTTTCCGTTAATGTAACGTCCATGGTTGCTTCTCCCTTAAATGCTTCCAAACAACCCTACTGAACCAGTAGGACTTTCATCTTCAAGCGCCACAAACCGAAATCGTTCACTCCAGTGAACTTTTCAATCTCATACTTTGTTGAAGGCATCTTCCTCAACGCTCACCACACCAATTTGTTATGAACTAGGATGTCTTAAAACAAAATATACTCGGTTTCTTTATGATCGAGAAACACACAAAGGTTATGGTTAAGGAAAATACAAGGAGAACAATAAGGATTGATTATAACTGCTATTCTTTACTTTCTCTACGAAACAAATCACAAGTACTCAAGAATAACAAATAACCCTCCCACCCTAATTAGGTTTTGTCATACCACAGTTAAGATGAGAGACTAGTATATTATTTATAATAAAACCTAACATATTAAACTATTTGCTTTTAAACAATTATCCATTACAAGCTAACTTAGGGTACAAACTAACTTAAACAATTGAATCTTTAACACAAGACATAATTCGACAACTACATACTAGAACACAATTCAAATAAAGCATGTAGGTCTTCGACAACAACATGTGAGCAGACTCCGGCAACATGCTAAACTAGAGTTCGATTCAAAATCTCATAAATATACATGATAAATCAAATCAACTTCTATTAAGTTGGTATATTAGAATTATAAAAATACCAAAATACTGTAACAATCACTTAGATTACAAACCATAATAGCATTTAAATATACAGAATAACAAAACTAGAAACACTATAACAAACATAGTAACAAATCAAGGTTACATACAATCACATAATAACATAATAACATAATATTTATCTGTTTTTTATTTGTGAAGAAGACCCACTTTTTAGATACTTACCAATCAAAGAATAAAGCTCACAAAATATTATCGTTAAAATTCCGGTCCGACATCGTATAAATGAAGTGACGTTAGAGTTTAAAAGTTTTTAATTTTCATTGCTCTGATAAATGAAAAGGCTAATGTCTAATGAAAAAATAAATTATATAAAGTGAATAAAATAATAAACCGCGAGAAGTTTTATTGGGTTGTGTTATTTAAAATTTTAAGAAAAAAATGTAAAATCAAGTCAAAGAGTAAAATCTAAAGATTTTACAGAATTTAAATTGTGTAAAATCGTTCTAATATACTATTTTACTTAAAAGCGATTTTACGTGCGATTTAGAATCAAATACCAACATAAAAACGTAAAATCAAAGAATTTAGATTTTAAACACGATTTTAACAACCTTGCTAACTCGTAGTTGATCAAGTTGGAAGAGTGTTTTTCAAAGAAGATTCTACTACAAATATTAATTTTTGTTAAATGACAATAAAATGTTACTAGTATTTTAAATTTTTTAATAAATAAAATAAAACAAAATAGAGAGTCAAAGAGGGAAGAAGAATAAAGGGTAATCATTGTAATTAAACCAAAACGAAAGGACAATAAGCGTAATTTTGGATGACAACGACGTTTAGAGAGGGAGAAGCAGCAGCCAAAAAGTTGCATCCAAACAAAGCCTTCTCTCCTCTCTCTCTTTTTAAGACGTCACATTGTGCATTCCTCGGCCTCTTACCCTTTGCTCGTCTTTTCGCAATCTTCCGCTTCTCGAACAATCTCCGCCTCACAGTTTCGTATTCTTCCCGATCTCACCACTGTAAGTAAATCCACTTCCAATCCATGACCTAAATTTCTCGATTCAATCCTAATTTTGCAGATCCCTAATTGATTCGTCGATTGTTTTTGCTGTTGATTGAATCGATCGTTTATTTAGCTCGCAATTCAGCTGTTTTACTGTTGTTTTTAATGCTTAATTTCATAATCTAGCGTTTTCTCACTGATTTTGTATGATTTCCATTCTGTTAGTCTTGAAACATGTTAATTAGGTATTCGATTTTCAAGTTATTCCCCCTTTTTTGAGGAATTCTATAATCTGATTAGTATTTAGCTGATCTACGATGCATACTGCAATCTATTTATTTATTGATTTATTTTAAATTATAATTTTTTACCATGAGTGTATGGATTCATTTCAAGCTGTGTTGATAGCTGTAGTTAGTTTACTCCCCTGGTGCCATTGTTTTGCATAATCTATGGATTTTTCCTGATTTTCTTACGGTATATCTTAAAGTGACTGTGGCCAGTTTAACATTTATTAGTTTGTTGAATCAAGAGGTCGGTAATTGTCTATGTAACACCGATACTTCTGAAAAAAAAGTGTGTCCGTGTCTGTGTCGGTCACGTGTACCAACAACACTTGTGATTATGTTTAATTTACTATTTTTTTCAAATTATTATTGGTGTTGCCATGTCAGTGTCGCGGTCGTATTTGCAGTGCTTCATAGGTAATTGTTAAAACTATTATAGATGTTATTGGGTTCCTGGTGCGACTATAAGAATTTTCCTTTTGCTTTTCTATCCAAAACTTTGAAGCTGTTAATTCAGGATAAAGTTCTAGGTTTTGTGTTTATAGCGTTCCCTGCTCATAATATTACTTGATAGTGATTATATGCGTTTTCTGGTCTACTGAATTTTCATTCAGGGCAATCATGAGTGATGAAGGAGAAAGGACTTGTCCTCTCTGTGCTGAAGAGATGGATTTGACAGATCAGCAATTGAGACCATGCAAATGTGGCTACCAGGTTTTATTCTATATCTAAGTTCTTTTTATCGCGCAATAATCTGATTGATGTTGTATTTTTTAAGTTTACATTTAAATGATCTTTTAACATATTTTTATCTATTGATCGTTTGATATTTGGCATTTTTCAATCCTTACTATTCATCCATCGTTGATGGGCTCAAAATCAAAAGACATTAGTGTCTGTCAAACTTGTTGGTCAAAGGATCCTAGAGTTAGCCCAGCTGAAACCTTGGAGTTGGCTATGCGCAAGCCGCAAAGTCACCTGGATTCATATTCCCGGTTTCATTATGGACTAATAATCCCGTAGGATGTTTAGGGGTTACTTAGTTGTGAAACAATTAGTGGAGGGATCTATCATGTGTCATGTGTTGTAGTTTCAGACTTTTTTTTTTAATTTTTTTTTTATATATTTTTTTAAAGTTGGGTGAGAGTGATATATATATATATATATATATATATATATATATATATATATATATATATATATATATATATATATATATATATATATATATATATATATATATATATATATATTTTATTTTCTCGCTGATTCTGGCAGGACAATTTTCTCTGTTTTATGTTATCTGTTCTTGAGGCACTCATTGTGCAAATATTTTGGTGATCTAATGATTTTTTTAGCTTATAAAATAGACTATTCACGCCTCCCTGTCAATTTTTATTTTAGTGTATTTTATGCAGTCTACTCGTGCAAGGTGGAATTTTGATTAATTATTACTCCTCAAATGAATATTGTGGTTAGTCTGTAAACTATTTAGTATGAGTTCAATCTTTTACTGATTAGAATACGTGCTAGTCCCTTCTCTTTGTTGTGTGTTATGTTTTCTGAGACGTTTTTTTTTTCCGATAACCACGAACACAAACAATGTTGTAATGCTAACTGTTTCTGTAATTGGCTGTAGATTTGCGTCTGGTGTTGGCATCACATAATGGACATGGCTGAGAAGGACAATACAGAGGGACGGTGCCCTGCATGTCGTTCTCCATATGATAAGGAAAAGATTGTCGGGATGGCTGCAAACTGTGAGAGGTTATTCTTTTAACAGTACATTTTGTAGGCTTGAAATGTTTATTCTTTCCGCATCCCCTTCCTTTCCTTTTTAATTAAGTGTGCATGCATTTGTCTAACATATATATATATATATATATATATATATATATATATATATATATATATATATATATATATATATATATATATATATATATATATATATTCAGATAGAACAAGGTACATCTCAGTTATTATGGGCCTGTTTGGTTTTGTAAAACATTTTCTATTAATTTTTTTCTTTTCATGTGTTCAGACTATTATCTGTTGAAAACCGCAAAGCGAAAACACAGTGTTATTTTTGTGATTAAAATTGAGATCATACAATGAAAGCCTAACAGGCCTTACACTCTCAGTTTCTTAGATTGTGTTAGTCAGAAGCATTTTTTTAAATGCTTCCATGGTTAGGCATTTTTATAATTGTCTTGCTGATAATATCTTTGCTTAGATTGGTGGCTGAAGTTCATATGGAAAGAAAGATGAAGAGCCAAAAAGCAAAGTCTAAATCATCTGAAGGACGGAAGCAGCTCAATGATGTTCGAGTTATTAGGAGGAATCTTGTTTACATAGTGGGGTTGCCTCTCGACCTGGCTGATGAAGATGTAATATTTTGACTTCATCTACTCCAATAGTTCCCATCTTTTGCATTTCTTTAATTAAAAAAGTAGCATTAAATTCCACCTTACCCTCCCGTGTCTTTCAATTTTTCCCATTGTTCTCAGTGGATGTTTTTAAAACTTTATCAATATTCATGCAGCATCTCCAGCGGCGAGAGTATTTTGGTCAGTATGGGAAGGTCTTAAAAGTGTCAATGTCTCGGACGGCAGCTGGTGTTGTTCAGCAGTTTCCAAACAGTACATGTAGTGTGTAAGTTTGTGATCTTTCCAAATTTGTAACTCAGCTTGTCTTTTCATAGTGGTGTTTGCATGATTGTCATAGCAGCCAAGGCAGCCACTTTAGTGAGCATGGTGGAGAGGCTCTTGGCCACTCCTGAAAGTTAGTGGCGCTACTCTATTGGTATCCAAAATCTTTAGTTAAACCTCTCTAAAACCCATCATAATTGGCCACTCCTGAAAGTTAATGGCGCTACTCTATTACTCAGAAGAGATGTAGTTGATAATTTGTTGGATCCCTAGAAGTGTTTATTTTGAAGAGGAAAATGGTTTGGTCCCTATGATGTCCTTCTCGACACATATTCCAATCAATTTGGATGTGGTTGACTTTGGAAGCTACCCAATTTTATCTCTAAAAACTGTATTTGTAATTATATCTCGTCTTGATGACCATTAATATTTCTTATCATTTTTGTCCGTTATAATTTTATTAAAAGTTTCAGCTCTTAAAGGAAAGATTTTTGGTTTCAGTTATATTACTTATTCAAAGGAAGAAGAAGCAATTCGATGTATTCAAAATGTACATGGATTTGTTTTGGAGGGTAGACCTTTAAGGTATTAATCCTTGCACTTGTTGAGGCCTTTTTCTTTCACATATGAGATGATTGACCCCTGGTTCTTGCTTATCAGTTTCTTATGTTATCTGTTTTTACATTTCAGGGCTTGTTTCGGAACAACTAAATATTGCCATGCATGGCTTAGAAACATGGTTTGAAAAATACTAATTCCTACAAAGATTTTTACCTTTTCCTTGATTAGTTGAGCTTTTAATCGTGGATAAATTTTGATGAACAGCCTTGCAACAATCCGGATTGTGTGTATCTTCATGAGATTGGCTCTCAAGAAGACAGTTTCACCAAAGATGAAATAGTTTCAGCATACACTAGGTATTGCTATTACATAAGTTTTGATGCAAAGCATATTATGTTTTGATTTAAAAATAAAACCATACTATGTTGCAATTGGTTCAGGTTCCTTGTCATGTAAGCATTTCTTATCAGCATTTAGTTTTTAATTAACAATGATGAATCTACCTTACCTTTCCGAGATACTAAACTATTTGTGGATAGCAGAAATTCCTACTTTGTGAATATCATGTTGACTATAGTTAAATGTTTGGAATCTGAAACCTGACTGTCATAAAAGGCAAGGATTTTTAAGGGCAATTGGCAAGTTTGGGTTTTTTTGATGGCTAATTAATGTCATCATTTATTTTAAAAATGGATTAAGACGGGTTCACATTGCATAAACTGTGTTACCCTCTAATTTGTGCTTTTGATGATTTCACTTTGTTTTTTTAAGAAGTCATGTTCAACATATTACTGGTGCTGCAACCAATATGGAACGGCGTTCAGGGAATGTATTGCCTCCTCCGTTGGATGATTGCACGAGCAACAATTCAGAGAAACCCATTGTGAAAAATACTTCAAGTGTATGCGTTTCTTTTTCGTTATGCTTTTAACACTCTTTTGTTATATTGCATCTATTTTTCTGGGCGTCGGTCTTTACTGCAATGTTTCCCTGTGCTGACTCATTATTTAGTTGCTCTTCGTCCAGACTGACTATGCTGCTAAATGCCCTTTGCAGCTAAACATGTAGTTACTAACTTTCTATTTTGATTATGGAGCAGAACTCTGTTTGCGCTGTACGAGATTCTCCTCCTAGTGGAAGCCCTGCAAAGCCTATGGCTCCCCCTGCTGCATGGTAATATATAGTGTTGGGTTTGGATTGGAATGTTAAAACTTAAGATTATTTGAAGTTAATTAACATTTGAATGTGTTATTAGGGGTTTACGGGCTACAAATTGTCAGCCAGCTGCTGGTGGTATATCATGTCCTACTGGACTGTCCAAGCCCAAGCCTGATTCCATCAGCAGCACACTACCCTTTTCCTCTGCTGTTGCAAGCACAAATCAAGTTTCTAAGCATAGTGAGTCAATAAAGGGGCAAGTGTCAAGTGATGGGCGTCATAGTATAGTGCCTGGAGAAACAAATAACACTATGAATGTCCTGGCGAGTGCAAGTGAAAAAACTTTGGCTTCTGATGTTTCTCTTGTACCTGTGAATTCAAACACCCAATTGCCTTCTATACCATTAGTCAGAGATGGTTGTACATCATCAAACACAACAAAGTCTATTGACATCACATCTAATTCAAATGGCAGCTTTTGTTCTGACGAAGCAGTTACTGCTACCAATAAAGTGATTCAAAATTTGTCATATGGGTTGTCCTCTCTTGACCTTGATAGAAATGTTCTAAATGAACATTATAACGTAACCAAACCCAGCAGCAGCCCACCTACTGATTTTGTATTGGTTAAGTCTATGCAATCTCAAGGATCAAAACATATTGATAAATTCAGAAATGTGAAAAATACAAATGCAGCTAGTAAAGCCTCTATATCAGATAGCGAGGTCTGTAAATCAAAACAACAATATGATTTAAAATTGGATTTTCAATCTAAGCAAGCATCTGGTTATGTTGAAATAGAAGGTGATGTGACATCTTTTGATAGTCAGAGACTCAAGGATCCAGAAGTTGTTAGTCATTCTTATTTGCCTAATTCATGTTTCCCTTACATGGAAAATCATAATAATCCACATCCTCTGCAGCATGGTGAACCTTGTACTGTTGTAAATACTGGTTCTTTAGCCGCAGATAATGAAGTTGGGTATGAACCACAATTACATGGATCTAAAGCATTATGCAATGGCTATTCTGAGAAATTAGACAGTACCAGCACTTACAGTTTGCTTCATGATGAAAAGAATGATCATCACATTGGAAGATTAATTAGTAAAACAGTTAATGTTGGAAATGATGCTGCTACAACAGATAATGGTGAGAGTAGTATAATTTCAAATATATTGTCCATGGAGTTTGATGCCTGGGATGATTTGGCGAAGCTGTTAAGTGACAGCACCGAAAATCAGAATGGTCTGCTAAAGAAATCTAGCTCTTGGAATGTTCAAACCAATCAATCAAGATTTTCTTTTGCACGACAAGAGGAATCCAAAATCCAAGCCTTTGATATGAATCCATCTCATGGTGCCAACCAACAATTACTCAGAAGCCGGTCTCTTATCCAAGATTTTGTGGAAACAACAGACATGTCTTTGGACAAGATGGATATTGCATATGGCTTTCCCGCCAATAACATTGAGGAATCCGAAAAGCTAGGCACTGGTCAGTTTGTTGCTTCTTCCAATAAGCTTTCTGGTGAGTATTAATAGCTTACATAAACTAGCCACTCTTTCTATTTATGTAGCATTTCTCAACATTGATTTCTTTTTCTGATTTAGCACTGATGTTATTTTATGCCAATTTTGGCTTGGAGTTTTTCTTTTTGATTGAACTGAATTTTTAAAAAATATCTTACTTTTGGTGGAATTTGCTAGAAGTAAAACTTTTGATAGTTATTGGGAATCTAGAGAGCCCACGCCCACTATTGAAAGTGTATTCCTGAAAAAATAGTGGTTAACTAGAATGCTTATAAATGTAAGTGTATTCCAGAAGGAATAAAGGCTAATGGTGCTCATAGAGCGGCAAGAGTCTGTTTTTGTCATGGCGGAGGATAAAATTCCATGAATATATTTGTACACCACTGAAAAAAAGTAAAAAGGTCAAGTGGTCTGGATTTACTCTTGAATTTCTAGATAACCTGCCCTGTCAATCGTGCGATGATTTACAGTAGAATAGATAACTGATTATGATAATGTCACCAAGTTGAAATTGAAATAACAGCTTCCAAGCTCCTCTTATCTTTGTAAAGACATGCAATGATCTTCCTCTATTATGGTTTTCAGCTAACTCAAAACCACAAATTTCAGCGCCCCCAGGATTTTCAGTTCCAAGCAGGCCACCACCTCCTGGTTTTTCTTCTCATGAGAGAATGGGGCAGACTCTTGACTCAATTTCTGGTTAGTTATTGCTTTGTTCGGCTTGCACCTACTTCCTGCATATTGTTTGAAATTGAATGACTGTTTTCCTTTTGACAGGGAATTCATTGCATGACCCTTTCTTATGGAGAAATTCATATCAGACACCGTCAACTGGAAATTTTGGTGGTGCAGGAGACATTGAGTTTATGGATCCGGCTATTTTGGCAGTTGGTAAGGGGAGGCTTCAAGGTGCGCTAAACAGCCAAACACTAGACATGCAATCCAATTACACCCCACAATTAAATTACCTTGAGAACGAAGCGAGACTTCAGTTATTGATGCAAAGATCTCTCTCACCACAAAATAACCATCGATTTTCGGAAATTGGGAACACATTTTCTCAGCTTGGTGATCCTTATGGAGTTTCTTCACGGATAGATCAATCACATGTCAGTAATCTGGCAACATTTCCTCAACTGTCTCTCCAGCAGTCTAGAAATGCTGTCTTGTCAAATGGCAATTGGGATGGGTGGAATGAATTGCCGAATGGAAATAGGATAGGTATGGCCGAGCTTTTGAGAAACGAAAGACCCGAGTTTAGTAAGTTTTATAGAGGATATGATGATTCAAAATACCAGATGCCAAATTCTGGGGATCTATACAACAGGACATTTGGGATTTGAATTTATTGGTTATATATCTTTCTCAATTTTGGGCATGGCAAAGCCAAGGCAGAAGTGGAAAAGCACAATCTTTCCGGCATTGCTTAAGGTGTTCGAGCTGGCTCTGGTTCTCGGCGTTATTTCTCTAATGAACTACCTATGGCTATGATGATAGTCGAAGACTTCAAATGGTAAATTTTCAAGCCTCTCCCCTTCTTAATATAATACTTCTTATGGTTGCCTTGGCTTCTAGTAGCATAGTCTATACTGTGTGCAAGAACATATCGTCAACTGCTTGTTAACCGGTATTATATTTAAAACACGCTTTTCTTAAAAAACATCACATAATTTTCCTCCCTTTTCTATATGTAGTTCCGGATTTGCTGAAGCAAGCTGTGTGAGATTTAAGAAATCAACGATGGATTGAAACATGATGATTAGCTCATAGCCCACTTAGATCTTAGTCCAATGTTCTCTTTATAAGTACAGACAAAGGAAACTTGTCTATTGACTATGAAGTGTGAACTAATCAACTCTATTTATTGGGATTGTAATTTTCTTTACTGAACTTGTGGATATAAATGGAGGTTGGGAATATGATTCAATGGTAATACTTTTGGCAGCAGCTTTGCATCTCTTCATATTTGATATTTTTCATTTTTCGTTTTTACTAGAAAGTAAGGAATCTCTTCACCTAATTTTGGGTGAAGTGGTGCTCAACGAGTTTTAGTTTATGTCGAACATCTGAGCAGTACACAAATTCAATGATCAATTGGGACAATTTTTTATTAGGTTATATTTATTTATCGGTTGAATTCTAGATGAATCTAGCTGGATTTAGGAGGTTTAGATAAAGAAATTGATATATTTTTGGCTTAAATGCAGTTTTAGGTACACTAGTATGATATTCGGTGTTTTTTTTTTTTCCTTTCAATCGTCAGCCAAACCAATAAATATATTCAAATTGACCATGATTACTACGCATAAAAATTTGTCATTTTCATTTTTTTTATCGTAGAAATGATTGTTATTTTTATTTTTTTAATATCAAATTATTAATTATTATTCTGTATATTATATTTAATATATTAATAAAATTAATTTAATGAAAATATAATGTTTTATGAAACGACAATCATTTTAAAATGGAGATTATATGATATTGGCATGTCCAGAACCTTTTTTTTATCATAATCTAATTTTAAAATGAAATTATAATTTATATTATTATTATTATTATTATTATTATTATTATATAAAATGAAATTGTTGAATGTGCTTCCATTGTATTGAAATTTGTTGTGGTCTCATTGTACTAAAACCCTATTAGTTTAATTTGATATGTTTCTTAGATTTATATGGTCTGGTCGGTTAGTTGTTAAAGCATTAGGTTAAGAATTCACCATCGAGGGACACTTGTACATGCCTATGTTAAATGATATTTGAAGAATAGAACTTCAAAATCAATTTATAAGCTGGACGTGTGTCACGTGACAAGTTAATTTATATGATCGAATAAGGTTCAATGTAAAATTATAAGGCATGCTAATTGAATAAAAGAAATTAACATGCCATATCATTAAATATTGTACTTAAGTATAAAATGAAACACAATCAATGTTGAAAAATAATATGGCGGGGATAGTGGAACCACTAGACAAAATTCTCAGAGATAATAATTAGTTGTAATTTCTAAAAGGTCCTTTTAGAAGTTATAATAGTAAAAAGAGGAGATACAATGGGCGATACGATTCAGATTTCAAACTCATATAGAAGACGTTTTTTTTAAGTGATATAATAGACATTGTTGAAAACTAATTAATGTCATGAGGATGTTCTAAATGCTTATACAAATATCTACAACCACTACCATAAACATGTGATGTAAGTATCCAAGCTCATCATCAATAATCCAATCATTCAAAAGACACACGGAATAGAGAGAACAATATCAATAAATTTGGATTGCTCAATGCATCCTTAGTGTTACTCACGTATCTCTGTGAAAAACCATTAATGCACTCTTAACATTGTAAATAATCGATTATTAATGTTTAGATTGAAAGATTTACATAGAAAATCCTTATCATTCATTAAGAGACAATCACAATTTATTATAGGATCGATTATGCATTGATTAAACATCTTAAAAATTTTGTTGTTTTTCTTCCAATTAAGCAGTCTGTCCTCTAATTAATTTACTAGACTTCAAAAATGTCTTTTTTTTTTTTTTTGTTTTAATCAAAAAGTGAAAGACTTCTATGTGTTTTAGTTGTATGTGATTTATCCATACTAATTACACACTAATAATTCAGATAAATATGATTAAATGAGCTTTTACATTTTTCCTCTTTCACACTTTGAAGTTTAAGTCTCAACATTATTTTTGAATTGAGCATCACACAAGATTTTTGAGTATTTTTTATGAGGCTTGAGATATTTCTATATTAGTTGCCATCACCCGAGACATTTTAAATCATCAGTGATCATAAATTCTAATTCTTCACTTGAACTAACTTTAATTTGATTCGGAAGGATAAATTAATTTTATCAACCATCTTGTGCATCTTTGCCTGCTTGAGCTAACTTTATCATTTTACTTGACTTCAAGTGTTGTTATCATGAAAACCACTTCAAATATTGTTACCATTTTAAGTGTTGTCACTACTTCAAGTGTTGTCATCATCAAAACCATATCATTATCGAAGTTAAGTAGTTGCTTATTGAATTTTGTTATCCACAAACTTAATCATCTTGGATCACTTTTTTATTATACCTACAAACACATGAATGCAAAATGTGAACTAAAATGTTCTTTGTTGTATATGGTGCATACAAATTAATTTTTTTGGTTCATCAAACGGATGATCCAAATCTTCACTTTTCCATTTTTCTTGAATACTCTAGCACTTTGAAGTTGAGTAGAGTCATCAGTGTTACCATTAGACTTTGACCTTTTTCTTTTTCATTATGGTACAGAGCTAGAGTTTGGATACATTCTATACCCTCCGATTCCATCACAACATGAGAGCATTTTAAAGAGATGTTAAGGCTATGGCCTCATTGTGGGCTCGAAAATGGTAAATTGTTCATACCCTTTACCATGGGCTTCTAATGAAAAAAAACATAAACGATGCATATGCTCTCATTAAAGATATGAAATAACTGAAAGTCCATTGAACATTCACACTCCACAAAAAGGGACAAGTATGAAATTGACACTTTAGAATATATTGCTTCTAAAGTTGATATATATATATATATATATATATATATATATATATATATATATATATATATATATATATATATATATATATATATATATATATATATATATATATATATATATATATATATATATATATATATATATATATATATATATATATATATATATATATATATATATTTTTAAATGTGATAAATTGAATGTCACTATTGTCACCCTAATGTTTAACCTAGTGAAATTTATGAGACTATTGGTTATGCTTCTATTGAGTGTAAAATGATTTCAAATTTAAAGTATAACATACAAAACCTTAATTACTTTGACAATTCTTAAAGAGGGAATCCGTATTCTATTACGTATAATTCAATGTGGAGAGACCACTCAAAATTATCTTACAAGAACACCTTCCCCCAACATGCGGTTAGACCCCTGAGTTTTCAAGAACAAAAGAGTGTTTTTGCTGCCAAAAGTCCAATCTTAAAAATATAAATGAAAATTTTATGATCACTCAAACTAAATTAAGTGATGAGTTTAAAAACTAGAACATGCACACAAATGAAATCCTTAAGAAACTAGTATATAAGATGGATTCCATGTCCACCCATGATAAAATGACGGAGACTCAAATATTACAAGTAACACAACAAGTTTATTCATCAACTAAATCTCCTAGGACATTTCCATGGCAGCTCCAACAAAATCCAAAAGGGCATTTAAGTGCCGTCACCCTAAAAATGGAAACAACTTGATGAGTCTAAGGAGAAAGATGAGATTGAAAATGAGGAGAGTGAAAATGTCAGTCCAACAAGTGAGGTTGTAGAGGAGGAAAAAGAAAAAAATCATATCTCTCACTAGCACCATACGAACCACCTGTCACATTACCATAAAGGTTTGTCAAAGTTAAGATTGAAGAGATATTTAAAAAGGTAATGGAGCTTTTAAAAAAAACTATACATAAATATTCCTTTCACATAAGCTCCGTCTAAATGTCGTCATATGTTAAATTTATAAAAAAACTATCAAACAAAAGAAATCTAGATGATAATAAGGCATTTGCTTTAACTAAGGAATGCAATTCCATAATCCAAAATAAATTGTCTCACAAATTTAAAGATCTGAGAAGTTTTTTAATTACACGTGTAATTGCAAATAAGAGCTTCAAGCGTGTTTTGTGCGATCTAGGGGCTAGTGTTAACCTAATTCCTTTATTAATCTCTGAAAATCTTGATATTAGTGAAGATATTTTAACTTTTCTTTATAGTATTCTTAGACTATACAACTTACTAGGTTAGTGCTTATTCATTAATCTTCAATGTATTTATTGTAAGGCTATTATAAATATTAGTGTGATCAAACTAAAGGTAGACAAAATTTATAAATTCTATAAGGTCCAAGGAGGTTTCAATGATGAAACATTTGAAGGTTGATAATAGCGGGGAAATCTTGAGTGTTTCAAGAACAAGGAATGATTATAAAGAGATGTCAAAATCCAAGGGTTTTGATAAGTCAATGATAAAATGCTTTACGTATCTTAAAACTAGTCACTTCAAAAAAAAATGTTTCGAGAGGAGGGTAGCAATGTTAGTACTATTCATATTGCAGTTGTCTCAGATGAAGATGATTATGAGAGTGCTAGTGTACTAGTGGTGTCGAATTTGGAGACAAGATGAGTTGAAGTTGAAAGCATGTGGCGTTGTTCGACTCAGTGACAATAAGGTTTTAAAATTTTATGGTGTTGACATGGTTAGACTTATAATGTATGAAAATCATGAGTTTCTTTTACACAATGTAAGGTATGTTCCCGAGTTTTATCAAAATTTATTGCACATAAGCATGTTCGATGATGTAGGCTATTACACTAGTGTTGAACATGAGATGTTGACAATTTTTATTAGTGCATGAATTGTGGCTAAAGGGTCTAAAATATGCGGGATATATATTTTATATGATTCCTGATCGTACCTGACCAGTTGAGATTTCCGACTGCCATGCGTCACTGGTCTGGGAGCTGCTCAACGGAGTAAGGAGGAGGAGGAGGGGGATATACTTACAAAACACTCCAATGCCAAAGTAAGTAAAGGACCAGAGCGAGAGCTAGTACAAAAATTAGGTGTAGAAAATTGAATACCTGACCCTCTAGTGAAAGAGGGTATTTATAGTGAGACCTCAGCGTAGGGTCAACGGTTACTTGTGTTGGGCTGGACTGCCAGACCCAACCTAAGTAAATGCTAGGGCTTACGTGGCATAGTGAAGACCAGCACGTGGTCTTCGCCCTTGTTCAACTGTCCCGTGATCTCTAGAAGGTGGGCTGACCAACTCTTTCGGAAGTGGGTAGTTTCCTGATGATGTGTCCCCGCGGAGGAGACACATGGAGAACGTGTGGAAGACTTGTTATTCTGCTCGACGGGAGGAAGAAGTCTGCTCGGTGTGTCTAGAAATGTGTCTGAAGCTGATTGATTTAGGCCTTGTTGGGCTTTTCCCAACAAGCGTTGGGATGGGCCTGCCCGACGAGCGGGCATGCCTGAGTCCAATTCAGAACAGGAGCGAGGACTTGACGATAACTGTGTCGGGGAGGAAGAAGGCGTGAGGAGGAAATTTTTTCGGACTGCCGTGTCGAGGATGCAGGAGCGTGATGATCATAATCCTGTCAGACTATCAGGTCGAGGAGGCAGGAGCGTGAGGATCATAATCCTGTCGGGCTGTCAGGTCGAGGAGGGGAAGGTTGGCGTATCCTTGTCCGTCTGTGCTCGCGGGAAGAATGAAGGGACGTGGCCGTTCGTAGTGGCCACATGTCTAACACTCAATGGGTTATGTAGGGCGGCTACCCTAGGGTACTCGAGTGCCTACGGGCGCTTCGAGTCTCGTGTCGGGTGTATAAATAGGCAGGTGCCAGCCCCTTTACCACTTTCTGCCTTCTTTTGCCCTTACACGCGACGCTTGGATTCCGCGCACGCATTTGCTCACCGTCGCCGCCGTTACATCCGCCGCGTATTCCGCCGTCTCCACCGACTGATCCAGTAAGTTTCCTGTTTCTACTCTTCCATTTTCTTTAAATTTAATGCCATTATCGGGGACGTGAAGAATGCCCCGAGGAGGCGAGGGTTTTTCGTCGAATACGGCGGTGTACCCTTTAATTTAGGATGAAGGCCCTGAGGACACTTGGGGCTGTAGGATGAAGGTACCGGGGACGATTGACATGATATGGATGGGTGCCCCGGGGATGTAGCATAGTGTTGGATGAATACCCCGGGGACGTAGGATAGGGTCAGATGAGTACCCCGAGGATGTTTAATAGGATATGATGAATTCCCCAGGGAGGGCCGTCTGGGCGGAGATAGACGCCACGAGGACGCGAGCTGCCGCTGAGTGGTGGCCGTCGTCCCCCTCGCCCTTTCACTTGATTCGTGGTGTAAGGGTAAATTTAATCTTGGACGTCGAATTCACCATTCACTTATGCTTTTCAGGTGAATATGACCTCGTGGGTGCCGAGAATCATGGAAGTCAATGTGGAACTGGAGGCTCCCGCTGCCGAGGTGCTGGCCCGCTCTGTTAAGGATTGGGTTACCGAGGAGCCTCTAAATACGTCGTCCTGTTTTGTCGACGACACTGATGCCTACGCGACAGTTGAGGACTGATGCAAAGGCTCACCTATGGCCTGAAAGGTGTATCGCCCACAGGACTATCATCGGATATGCTCGAGCTACGGGAAGATGAGGTTCCCGATGTATGAGTTCTACTTTTGCAAGGCCGATATCATATTTCCTTTTACCGATTTCCAGCTGGGCGTCTTCGACTGACTGAAGTTGTCCCCTTCGCAGCTTCATCCCAATGGCATAACCTTCATCCGGGCGTACGAGCTCGTCTGTCGGCATCTGAAGATTAGAGCCACTCTTATGCTGTTTTTTCGCCTCTTCCACCTGCAGAGGAAAACGGTGGATGGCCGCCACAAATGGGTGTCTATTAGACGCAAAATTTCACTTATTTGATCTATCAAATATTGACATCTTTCACTCAATTTTGTCAAGAAAGTGTTGAAAACCACTCTTGTTTTGTTTTGGTTTGCAATATATTGTGTAAATATCTTGGTACCTTTGATTTGTGTGCTATTGTGCAGGAATTAGGCACAAAACAAATGGAAAAGTAAGACATAAGAAATGGGCATATAAACAAAGAAAGTAAGCAAACAAACAGCAAACTCACTAGGCGAAGATGCAACGAGGGAGTAGCGAGCACTCGCTAGGCGAAGGCGCAGCGAGTCTCCATCGAATACTTCTAGTGGCAAAATGCTGTCATGCTCGCTAGGCGAGCAGGTAGCGAATGAGCTAGCAAAGAAAACCATTATTGCTCGCTAGGCGAGCAGGTAGCGAACAGTCCCAGACTTGGACAGTCTGAAAGTACCGAAAATTCGCTAGGTTCGCTAGCTGTTCGCTAGGCGAACATGACAAATCCTGAATGTGTATTTAAGTGTTTTTATTGCTTTTTTAGGTCATAACTTGATTTTGTAACATTAGATACATCAGAACTTATCTCTCTTCATTTCTTCTAGAGAGAGAAACTCAAAACCCTAAGGGGGAGGAGGTAAGATCTTCGATCTCTTGTTGGGGTTTGGATTGTAATCTTTTGATACCTTATGTATTTCACCTAACTTATGTTTGTGAACTAGTTTTGATTCTATATTGATTGATTATCTTTGATTGCTTGTATGTGGGTCTTGACAAAACCTTTTCACATGTTTGATATAAGATTTTCTTCTATCAATGAACAAACTTTTGATATGGTTTTGAAGTTGATATTCATTGTACCTCTATGGTGTTGTGTTGATTAAGTAGCATGGGTAGGATCAATATGATATTGTGTGGGTATGTGATAATAGTGATGAAGAACGATGTTCACCGACATTTGGCAGATTAGATGAATACATGTAAAAAGGGTTAAACGTGTGTACTTATTTTGATCATTGTGTTTTGTGCAAAACAATTGTTTATCCGATATGGTTGTCGTCCTTGTTTACCTGTTTATCTTTGATTTGAATCATGATAGAGATATACTTTTCAGATCTGGATCTAGGATGATTACCTGTTAGGTCCTAAATGCTAGAGATAGGTTTAGGCTTAACATTTGCTTGAGTATCAGTTCTTAATGCTCTGTGTTGTGTTTTTGTTGGATGAGAGATCACCAATGAGACAACATGGTTGTTCTCTCAATGTTGCGTTAGAGATAAGCTCTGTCATGGGTGATACATATGGGTATTAGAAGAATGATTGCGCTGTGTTTAATTTGATTAGAAGAATGCATATGTTATCAATTGATGAAATCCAATCCCAACAAGGCTCCGTTTATATTTCAGTCTTTATTTATATTTTATGTTTTTATCTATGGTTCCTTGAACCTTTTAAACCAAAACTGTTGAACAATAAGCTTAGAAATATGGAAATCGTTGAACGGCGTTCATGTCGCACTAATCCCTGTGTAGACGATAAAACTAGGTACTTAATACATTTTTGCTTGCTGCTTTACCGCACCAACAAAATGGCGTCGTTGCCGGGGATTGGTGTTGAGATTTTGAAGTGCATTGCAACGGCTCTATGTTTTTAAGCTTTGTATATTTTGTATATATTTGTTTCTTTTTATTTTTTTCTAGTGTGTTCAGGAATGAAAAAAACTCTTTCTAGAGTGGTCGCTATTGGTATAAAAGCATTCAATGAAGCTTCGACCGAGTTTGGATGGCGATGATAGTATGAAACAAGTGAATATTGTCAAGGTACATGGTTTCCTTTGTTTATAATTTTAGAATGCTTAAGAACTTAAGTCTTTTTGCAAATAAAATTTGTTCTTTTGGCAACTTGTTTGAATGATTGTTTCACTTAGGACCAAAAACCACAATTTGTGAGAAATCTTCCATTGTTTACTAAATGCTGGATTTCTGACAAACTTTGTTGATTCATGTGATTCATGCTTTATCTTGTTATCATTGTGAATTTATGGAAGCATTAGAAATGATTAAAACACTTGTTTATATTGAGCAAAACTATGTCCAAATGTAACTTACCCGTGAGTAGAGAGAATTCGGTAACCCATTTGAGCCTAAACAATGTGAATCTCATTCTTAATTTTGTGAGATTCTAAAATTTTTCTTGAACCCGTGAATTTGTTTAAATTGTCTTCTTTGCCATAAAAAGCTAAGAGCATTCACTTGAGGGTTGAGTAAAAGTTAAGTTGGGGCGAATGAAAAAGGAAGATGGTAGGTTGTTACAACTTTTGAAAAATTCAAGCAAGCATTGAAAAAAATTTGTTATGTGAAAATGAATATAAAAAAAAAGAGAAAAATAATGCTTGCTTGGAAAAGAAAAATAGTGAAAGAATAAGTTGTAAAATAAAGTTGGGAAGGTTTGCGATTAAGAAATGAATGGAATGAAGTTGAGATGTGTAAATAGCGTGTACGATGAATGCCTCTTTTGCGTCGGCAATTTTGTTTCCATGGCCTTAGAAATGTCCCTTGTTTGTAAACCCAACCAAGCTATAACCTTAAATATATTAGTGATATTCTTGCTTCCATACTTTCACTTTTGATTGTTAGATGTTGTATGAATTAAATTGATATTGGCATTCTTTGTTGGTTGAGTGAAATTGTCCCCGCGGTTGCAAACGCATAATTTCTTCAATCCTTATTCGAAGAGGAGAGTTAGAGTGATTCATTCATGAAAAACATCGTTGTTGATCAATACATGGCTTTATGTTTGTTTTAAGAATTTAGTTATTGTGCATTATTTGATTCTAAATATTTGAAACCATTGCTTGTTTGCATCATTTGTGTTTGAGCCAATCTTATCCATTCTTGGGTGAATCTTAGTCTTGAGCAACTCTTGTTGCAAAATGAGAGGCATACTTTGCTTGAGGACAAGCAAAAATCTAGTTGGGGCGAGTTGTTAGACGCCAAATTTCACTTATTTGATATATCAAATATTGACATCTTTCCCTCAATTTTCTCAAGAAAATGTTGAAAACCACTCTTGTTTTGTTTTGGTTTGCAATATATTGTGAAAATATCTTGGTACTTTTGATTTGTGTGCTATTGTGCAGGAATTAGGCACAAAAAAATGGAAAAGTAATACATAAGAAATGGGCAAAGAAACCAAGAAAGTAAGCAAACAAACAGTAAGCTCGCTAGGCGAAGATGCAGCGAGGGCGTAGCGAGCACTCGCTAGGCGAAGGCGCAGCGAGTCTCCAGCGAACACTTCCAATGGAAAAATATTGTCATGCTCGCTAGGCGAGCAAGTAGCGAACGAGCTAGCGAAGAAAACCATTCTTGCTCGCTAGGCGAGCAGGTAGAAAACAGTCCCAAACTTGGACAGTCTGAAAGTACCAAAAATTTGCTAGGTTCGCTAGCTATTCGCTAGGCGAACATGACAGATCTTGAATGTGTATTAAGTGTTTTTATTGCTTTTTTAGGTCATAACTTAATTTTGTAACATTAGATACATCAGAACTTATCTCTCTTCATTTCTTCTAGAGAGAGAAACTCAAAACCCTAAGGGGGAGGAGGTAAGATCTTCGATCTCTTGTTGGGGTTTGGATTGTAATATTTTGATACCTTATGTATTTCATCTAATTTATGTTTGTGAACTAGTTTTGATTCTCTATTGATTGATTATCTTTGATTTCTTGTATGTGGGTCTTGACAAAACCTTTTCACATGTTTGATCTAAGATTTTCTTCTATCAATGAACAAACTTTTGATATGGTTATGAAGTTGATATTCATTGTATCTCTATGGTGTTGTGTTGATTAAGTAGCATGGGTAGGATCAATATGATATTGTGTGGGTATGTGATAATAGTGATGAAGAACGATGTTCACCGACATTTGGCGGATTAGATGAATACATGTAAAAAGGGTTAAGAGTGTGTACTTATTTTGATCATTGTGTTTTATGCAAAACAATTATTTATCCGATATGGGTGTCGTCCTTGTTTACCTGTTTATCTTTGATTTGAATCATGATAGAGATATACTTTTTAGATCTGGATCTAGGATGATTACCTGTTAGGTCCTAAATGCTAGAGATAGGTTTAGGTTTAACATTTGCTTGAGTATCAGTTCTTAATGCTCTGTGTTGTGTTTTTGTTGGATGAGAGATCACCAATGAGACAACATGGTTGTTCTCTCGACGTTGCGTTAGAGATAAGCTCTGTCATGGGTGATACGTAAGGGTATTAGACGAATGATTGCGTTGTGTTTAATTTGATCAGAAGAATGCATATGTTATCAATTGATGAAATCCAATCCCAACAAGGCTCCGTTTATATTTCAGTCTTTATTTATATTTTCTGTTTTTATCTATGGTTCCTTGAACCTTTTAAACCAAAACTTTTGAACAATAAACTTAGAAATATGGAAATTGTTGAATGGCATTTATGTCACACTAATCCCTATGGAGACGATAAAATTGGGTACTTAATGCATTTTTGCTTGCTGCTTTACCGCACCAACAGTGTCGCTGAAGCAGCCGAGGAGACTCTTTCGGGCATACACGGGCTTTGTCCGGGATTTCAAAACGCGTTTCTATGTGCGCCTTCCTGTATCGAAGAGAAGCCCGTGAAGTGAATGGGCAACGAGAGGAAGTTATGGTGTCGAGGATACCTTTTGAGTGGTCTGAGGAGCACTTCAAGAAGGGAACAAATCACTAAATCATGCGGGCAGGGACCATGGATGAGGAGGACCAGGTGGGCTATCAGAGGATAGTGTCCTTCGTATGCAGCTTCTCCCCGACAAAGCTTATGACGCTCGACGGAAAGTTTATCCTCGACAGCCAAAGGAATGTTCGTAAGCAGGCGAGGATGATAAATACGAAGGCTCTTCTCGAGTGTTCGTTCGACGAGGAAGCTCTCCGTTTCTTAGGTAGTGGGTGATAACTTGCCCGACTCTTTGGTCTTCGTTTGTCTGTTGTTGCTAATCTTTTCTTGTTCTTTTTTTTCTTGCAGGAAGCATGTTGACTATCGAGGAGCGAGTGAAGAAGTTGGCAACCTCAAGAGCCGCGACCAAGAGCGGAAAGGGCAGGGTTGCCCAGGTGATGCAGCAACCTCTCGCCGACCAAGGAAGAAATGGGTCCTCGTCTTCTCCTCAAGGCAGCCATTCCCCGATGTCGCAAGGGACCATGAAGCGGACAAGAGTTCAGTCGTCCGATGCCGTCGTCGACCTCACAGAGGGGGTTTCCGAGGAGTGATTTCTCATCCTCCCTCTACCATTAGCATCCCAGGTTCTTCCATGGTGCTAGGTCTCCATCAGTGTTGGCTTCAGAAGTGAAGGTGGTCCTCGGGGTGAACCATGATGCTCGACGACAGGTACTCACCAAAGATCTGGCCGCGATGATGTAGGTTTTTTCAACTGCTCTAGTACTAAGTGACGAGGGTTGTTCGTCTGCCGAGCTGGCTAAGTTGCAAGGAGACATCGCCTTTGCTCAGACGAGGTTGACCAAGCTGACCGCGGAGTTGGACCTGAGCAAAGAGGAGGTGGCCGTGTAAAATGCAAGAGGGGTGTCAGTGCTGAGGATACGGTGAAAGCCGCCGAGGAAGAATTGGCGAGGCTACAGACTTGCGTGGGGGAGCTGGAGAACTTACTTCATCCTTCCGAGGGTGAGACGGATGAAGAGAAGCTCTTGATCTCTCGCGTTGATTTGTTAAGCAGGATTCGTGAGCTGGAGCACGACTGTCTGGGGGCTGTTGAGGTCGGGTTCTCCAGTGTTGTGGAGCAGATCAGGGTCGTGAATCCCGAGGTCACTCTGGTCACCGAGGGGATTGAGCCCTACCACCAGGTCGCCGACGGTAACGAAGGGGAGCCATGGTCGCAACCCTCCCCCTGCAGCGTGAACATTGTCATACCCTAAATTTGTCCTACCCATTTTTAAATATTTTTGCATTTTTTGATTCTATTTTCAATTTTACATTGCTTGCTCAGTTTCACGTCATTTAGACAAGTGTCCACTCATAATTGAGCGTTTTCCAATTTTTATCATTTCTGGCCAATGAGAGCATGACACGTGGCCTAAAACTGTTTTTATGAGTTTTAATTCTGTCATGTTTTCCTAATTCTCTGTTCATATTTTGTTTGTTAGTAGTTTATTAGATTTTTAAATCTAGAATTTTAATTATTTAGAAACTAGAAATAGAATTTAGTTTTTTTTAGTTAATTAGATTTTAGAAATAGATTTAGTTAGAAGTTAGAATTAGTTTAGAAATTGTTCCGGACTGGGCCGAGACTTATCCCACACTTAAGCAGGCCCAAATTTCCTTTTGGGGATAGGCCCAATAGGGCATCTCGACGAGCAGGTCCTGCCGAGCACGACGCTCCCTCTGTGTCGAGTATGGACCCTCAACCGCCGGGCAGATCTCCCGGGCAATCGGCGTCTGCCATCTCTCTCTCTCTCTCTCTCTCTCTCTCTCTCTCTCTCTCTCTCTCTCTCTCTCTCTCTCTCTCTCTCGTCGGGCAGAGTCCAGCTTGCCCGAGGAGGTCCTCGAGCCTTCCCCCACATCCTCCACGTGCCCCTCACGCAGGGACACGTCATGAAGTAACTACCCATGTCTTGGAGATTCGGTCTTCCCCCTCCCGGATAGTACGGAACAATTACCCTAGGGCGAAGACCACGTACTGGTCTTCATGATGCCACATCAGCCTTAGCAGTTACTAACATTGGGCCTGAGAACCCACCCAGTGCTAGATAACCATTGGCCATGCGCTGGGGGCTCATATAAATACCCTATTCACTAGAGGGTCAAGTAACTTAACTCTTACACTTTCTCTCTGTGCTTGCTTCCACTCTGCCCGTCATTTATTTTGGCATCAGAGTGTGTTTCAGGTACACCCACTCCTCTTCAACATCCAGGTGAACAACTTCTAGATCGACGACACGTGGCAGATCATCGATCACCTTCTGGTCAGGTACGATCAGTGGCACCGTCTGTGGGAAACTAAGCTTCCCCGTTCTTCTGAGCAAAGAACCAAAACTTCATCTCTCCAAACTCTTAGCCCACGCCGCGATGATGCTGTTCACGACTCAGCTCCACGACACCGATGCCAGGGACGACCAAACTGCTTCCCCTTGTTCCAAGGAAGCGCAGCACCAGGTTGCTCCTCGGGCAAGGGGCCAGGCGACTTCGACACTATTTCCTGGCCCACACCATCGTGGTCAGAACCGAGCAACCTATCAAGCAGTTGCTCGGCCGACCCAACATGGCTGGTCGCATGCTGAAGTTATCACTGGAACTCTCTGAGTTCGACGTCATCTACGAAGGCAGAAAAGCTCTCAAAGCCCAAGTCCTGGCCGACTTTGTCGTTGAAATGACCCCCGCGCCAGAATCAACCCCAGGGACCCAAAAAAGGACCATCTTCGTCGATGGCGCCTCGAGCTCCCCGGGAAGCGACGTGAGCATCATCCTAGAAAACGAGGAGGGCACCGTCGTGGAAGTCTCCCTAACACTGGCCTTCCTTACGACGAACAACCAGGCAAAATACAAAGCCTTCCTAGCCGGACCCCGCATAGCAGAGAACCTCGGTGCCAAGGATATCAAAATCTTCAAGGACTCCCAACTGGTCGCTTCACAAGTACGGGGCGAGTACCAGGCGAAGAACGATAACCTGGCCGAGTACTTAGCCCTCATAAGGGAACATATGAATAGTTTTGTCTCCGTGTAAGTCCAACACGTATCCCACGAGTAGAATACGCGAGCAGGCATCCTGTCGAAATTGGCGAGCACCAAGAAGAAAGGCGGGCACAAATCCTTCGTTCAAGAGATCCTCGCGCAACCAAGCACGGAGAGAGAAAAAGCGCTGCTCGACGTCAATGCCATCAGGGATGCCAAATGTTGGATAACTCGTATACATGCCTACCTCGACAGGGGGAGCCTCCCCGACGACGCTAAGGAAGCCAGTACGGTAAAATAGCGCGCCTGCTCGTTTGTCCTGCTCGACAGCAAGCTCTACCGCAGGGGCTTCGTGATCCCACTACTCAAATGAGTCGACCAAACTCAAGCCCTGACCATCTTGCAAGAAGTTCATGAGGGCATCAACACACAACACCTCGGAGAACGATCCATGGTAAGGAAAGTCCTACGAGCTAGATATCACTGATCGACAATGCAAGAGGGCGCAAAATAACACATGAAGAAGTGCGACAGATGTCAGTGGCACGGGGACATGCACCTCGCTCCACCAAGAGAAATCAAATCCCTCTTCTCACCGTGGTCGTTCGTATGGTGGGGGATGGATATCCTCGACCCATTTACCCTTGGCTCATATCAGAACAAGTACCTGATAATGGGCGTCGACTACTTCACCAAGTGGATCGAGGCTGAAGCCCTCGCCAAGATCACAACACACAACATACTCTGTTTCTACAAGAGGAACATACTCGTCAGGTTCGGAGTCCCGCTCGCCATAGTCACTGACAACAGGACACAATTCACCGACAGGAACTTCCGGGACTTCGTCACCAAACTCGATACCAAGCACCATTTTACCTCAGCCAAGCACCCACAGACGAACGACCAAGCCAAGGCCACGAACAGGGTAATCCTCCAAGGATTGAAGCGGAGGATTGGTGACGCCAAAAGAGGTTGGGTCGAGGAACTCCACAGTGTACTGTGGGCTTATTGAACAACACCTCACTCGACCACCGGGGAAACCCTATTCTGCCTCACGTACGGAACCGAGACGGTGATCCCCGTAGGAATCATGGAGCCGTCCAGAAGGACCGAGGCACCTCTCGAGGAGAAAACAAACGACGAAGCTCTTAGGGAGGAGCTCGACCTAGTCGAGGAGATCCGGTCGGGGGCAGCTCTACGTGAGGCCCTCTTAAAATAAAAGATCTCTCTTCGTCACGACAACAGGGTCATAAAACGCGAGTTCCAGGTCGGCGACCTGGTCCTACGCAGAAACCAAAATGACATACACAAGGGCAAACTCGCTGCAAATTGGGAAGGCCTCTATCGTGTCCGGGACAAGACGGAGCACAGGCCTACTACCTCAAAAATTTACATGGGGATCAGATAGCTCGACCATGGAACACTGAAAAGCTAAAAAATACTACAGTTAAACACTGCCTGCGAGAACCATCCTCGCGACCACAGGAGCGCGGCGTGGTACGATCGCGTCTCCTCGGAGTAATGAAATAGCAAGCGCCTGCCCTTTGTGTGTGCGGGCAGAGTGTCCTGCTCGATGGCAACCCCCTTGACCGAGAGTCGCCGTCGCAGTACCGGACCGGCCGAACACCCAGATCGCGATGGGACGTTCACGCCGTGGGGACAGGATCACGATCGTGGTCCGATCCCCTTGCCGACCAGGAGACAACCCAGGTCAACCGGTTAGTTCCCTACACTACCGGGCAACAAAAGTCAAGCTGCACTCCTACTTGGCAAATTTTACATCAAAGCATAACAAACATGCAACCTGGCATACAAAGCAAGCAAATGGTTATCACACATAAATTTACGAGCACACACAAATACTTAGAAAGAAAATTTCAATTAAACGGGCACAAGCCAGGAAGTCAAATTATTACAAAAAATGGGCCCATGCCCAACATTCAAAAATAAAATGTGGCGCGCAGGGCGAAATATGCCAGACACGCAGGCCAAAGTGAACAATAAAAGGGGCTCGCATGCCATCATCCCTACTCTACGGTCTCCTCCTCCTTATGGGCGACATCATCCCCTTCCTCGCCATCCGAACCTTCGGGTGTCAGGATCCGACCATCTTGGATCTGGTAGTAAGGGTCAGTCCTTTCGGTCACAAGATCGGCATTCACAAGCCTGAACTGCTCGACGACGTGCTTAAAACCCACCTCGACGACCCCGAGGAAATCCTCCTCGAGTTTTCGAATCTTCACCACGAGCTCTCCCCTCGACTTCAGTTGCCGCTCCTTGTCAGATTCTTCTCCAGTTGGGGCAACTAGAGACTCGAGATCCGCAACACGACCTCAGACACCCTTCAGCTCCTCATCTCGCTCCTTCAGGGTCTTCTCCAGCTCCTAGACGCGTTCCCTTTGGATCTTTTCCTGTAAGTGATACTCCCTTTGATCGACCGCCAACTTGGCTCGGACTTCCTCGATAATGGTCAGCTGGCTTTTGACAGCAGCTAGGTCCTTCGAGGAGCAACCCGCCTTATTCAGCACGAGGGCCATCTCGAATACCCTCACCATAGTCTCCAAGTCCACGGACAACATCTGTCACCGGTCATCTTTGCTCACTGCCAGTATGCTCCTCTCCTCCTCTGGTGTCACCCTGGGTTCGTTCCTCCCTAAAAAGAAATCTGGTCGAAGGCAGCAAGGGGGGCAGGGTTAGGGGTGGCAAAATGGATGGATTGGATGGATATGGATTGGATTGCTAATGGATGGATTAAAACAATCCATTAGTCCATTAAAATCCACTAAAATTTTATTAAAATTATCCAATCCGATCCATCCATTAAGAATAAAATCCATCCAATCCATCCATTAACATATTTTTAATGGATGGATATCCATCCATCCAACTTTTTTTTTAATTTCGTAAAAATAATTTTTTTTTCAAAAACAAATTAGTTTTTTATTCTGAAAAAAAAAATCGATTTTTTTCCAAAAAAAAAGTCGGGTTTTTTTTCAAGAATTTTTTTTTTTTAAAACAAATCAGTTTTTTATTCTGAAAAAAACCGATTTTTCAGAAAAAAAAAATTGATTTTTTTCCAAAAAAAAGTCGATTTTTTTTTTCAAAAAACAAATCAGTTTTTTATTCTAAAAAAAAATGATTTTTTTCCAAAAAAAAAGTCGGTTTTTTTTTCGAAAAAAAATTTTATTTTATTTTTTCGAAAAACAAATCAGTTTTTTATTTTAAAAAAAACTGATTTTTTTCCAAAAAAAAATTCGGCTTTTTTTCGAGAAATTTTTTTTTTCGAGAAAAAAATTTATTTTTTTTCGAAAAACATATCAGTTTTTTTTTTGAAAAAAAAAACTGATTTTTTTTCAAAAAAATTAAAAAAAAATTTTCAGAAAAAAATATAGTTTTTTTAATTATTTTTTTAAAAAATCTAATTTTAAAAAAATAAATCTAACGAAAATAAAAATAATCCATTTGATCCTTAAAATATGTTGGATGGATTGAATCAATCCATTTATATGCATGGATGGATTAAATCCATCCATGCATATAAATGGATGGATTTAATCCAATCCATTAACTTATTTTTTGTGTGGTGGATGGATTGGATGAATTTTTTGATGGATGGATTGAATGGATTTTGCCTTAATGGATTTAATTGCCACCTCTAGGCAGGGTGAACCCGCGTTCCGGGGAAGTTTCTGTGAGATCGATCCGAGGCACCTCGCCCTCCCTTCGCTGTTTTGGAACTGGAGCCTGCACCAGGGACCCTGCCGCCTGCGGAGACGAGGTAACCCCCGGAGAAAAAACCACCAAATTCCTGTGAGCAGCAGGGGCCCAACCTTGAGCTCGGCGGTTTCCTCTGTTCATCAGTTTGACGACTCTCTCCTCCACTGAACCCATCGCACCTGCAAGCGAACACAAAAATAAGAGTTAAAACCGAAAAATAAACAAAGTAAAAGCATCTGCTCGGATAAGCGCCACTACATAGGAACCGATGAGCCTTGGCCTCCGATCGACATTCATGCAGAGCTCTAACGTTGATGTGTCGGGTCTCCGTCAATATGTTCCCCTCAGCATCTTTGATATATTCACTATCCTGGGACACACACTTCTGAGGAGGAAGACGCCCGACAAAATCTACCAGCCGGCAAAATGCCAAACTATCTTCCTCGCCCAACCTGCTCGGCCTAAAGATAAAACTATACATCCCCGCACGCAAGTGCAGGTCCTGCCAGTCGAGAGGAAAGTTGGACTCGTAGTTGTTCTGAGGCTTTCCGTTGACCTGAATGAATTTCTTCTTAAACATGGTGTCGTACGCCTCATTTGTGGCCGACATGACCATAAACCAACGTTCCTTGAACCCTCGAACATAATCGGTGTACGGGCGGAAAAGCCTGGTCGCCTACTTTAATGAAACCCAACTGTGCCGACCAGGCACCGTCTGTCGTTGCAGATGGAACACGTAGAAAAATAAGGGGATGGTAGCTCCGAGCTCCAGATAATTACACACGATCTCAAATGCTTGGAGGAAGGCCAACGAGTTCGGGTGGAGTTGAGACGACGCCAACATAAGGTGGTCGAAGACGCCCTGTTGAAAGTCTGTGAAGGGCAGCCGCATCCCCACCTCTTTAAAAGCGGAAGTGCCAGGGAACACCCGAGGTCGGCCTCCCGAGGTTGACAAGCGCGAAACTATCGGGGACACCCGACCACCCTATCTTCAATGATGGCGAACGCATCCGAGGAGTCGAGGATGAACCTCGACATATAATTAAGAGGCTCGTCTCCAAGCCACTCCTCCAAAGGCCTCTCCGGAGGGTCCAAATCAACCTCCTCACGATCTTCCTCATCCGCAGAGAGATACCACCCCGCTTCTTCTTCGACATGACCGACCATCTTCCACCTGAAAAATAGAGGAGCTTGGTGAATTCGACAGCAAAATCAAATCCACCCTTCCACCGGAGGTCAAGTGAAAGGGCGTGGTTGTCCCCGCTCGCGCCCGGGGAATTCACCCCATTGTCCTTGGGGAATTCAAAGTTTAGTTCATTCCTCCCCGGGGTACTCATCGCAAGGCCCGAGGACGGACGTTCCCCACCTAATTTTGAAGGATCCTCCGGCGTATTCGCTGGAAAAATCCGCGGTACCCCCGACGGCCCTAGCGTAGCTACTGGAAACGCCACCATATACAGCTAAAATACCAAGAGGGACGAAGAGACTTACGTCACATAAATGCAGAAAGGTCACTGCCGGGTAGAAAAATTCCAGGTCTCGGGCATAAAAATTCCAAGCGTTGGGCAGAAACTTGAGAGGTTAAGCAGTGACGAAAAGCAAATGAGCGAAAAGACGGGCCAAGCCAATGAATATATACCCCTAGAACGGGAAACGAAACGTCGCTAGGTACTTAAGTACCTAGCTCCCTAGCTGTCACAAGGAGACACGCGAAAACCCTCCGTCTTCCTGGCGCCTTCTCATATTTTAATCCGACTACGAGTCTGGCATGTCTTTTGCTTGTTTGGGATATACACCCGACCTATAAGCCCGACACCTTCCTCGCCGGCGGGCACTTCAGTGAGCCCGACGACCGTCCTCGCATCCTGCCACACGCCTTCCCCCTACTTAAGTCATAACTCGCTTGGCCACGAGTGACGACTTCAGGGGCTACTGTTCGGACTTGGCCGAGGCTTATCCCACACTTAAGAAGGCCCAAATTTCCTCTGGGGGACAGGCCTAATAGGGAATCTAGGCGAGCAGGTCCTGCCGAGCACGACACTCCCTCTGTGTCGAGCACGGACCATCAACCATCGGGCGATCTCCTGGGCGATCGACGTCTGCCATCTCTCCCTCTCGTCAGGCAGAGTCCAGCTTGCTCGAGGAGGTCCTCGAGCCTTCCCCCCACGTCCTCCACGTGCCCCTCACGCAGGGACACGTCATGAAGTAACTGCCCACGTCTTGGAGATTCGGTCTTCCTCCTCCCGGATAGTACATAACAATTACCCTAGGGTGAAGACCACGTACTGGTCTTCACGATCCCACGTCAGCTCTAGAAGTTACTAACATTGGGCCTGACAACCCAGCCCAGTGCTAGATAACCGTTGGCCCTGCGCTGGGGGCTCATATAAATACCCTCTTCACTAGAGGGTTAAGTAACTTAACTCTTACACGATCTCTCTGTACTTGCTTCCACTCTGCCCGTCACTTACTTTGGCATCAAAGTGTGTTTTAGGTACACCCCCTCCTCTTCAACATCCAGGTGAACAACTTTCAGATCGACGACGCGTGACATATCATCGATACCCTTCTGGTCAGGTACGATCCGAATGGTTAATTTAGGGTTAATTTAGGAGTAGATTTTAATTAGATTTAAAATAGGGTTAATTTAGATAGAATTTATAATTAGATTTTTAGAAAATTGATTTAGAATTTATATTAAGTTTTAACTAGAAGCTAAAATTTAGAATTTTAATTAAGTAATTTTAGATTTTTAGAATTAGAGTTATTTAGAATTTTTATTAAAAATAGATTTATTTAATTAGAATTGAAATAGACTTTTTATTATAATTGATTTAGATTTTTATTTTTAGTTTAGAATTATAATAGTATTAAGAATTAGATTTTTTAATTTAATTAGTTTTATTTAGATTAGGATTAGAATTATCAGTTAAATAGGATTTGATTAGAATTAGTTTTTTAATTTAGAAAATTAGATTTAGATTAGAGTTTAAATTAGGATTCAATTAGAAATAGTTAGGGTTAGAGTTAATTAGTTAGGTTAGATTAATTTTAGGTTTAGTTAAATAAGTATTAGTTAGTAATATTAACAGAAAATCAGCACAACGTCTGGGCTAACAATTCATTCGTTTCACACTATCACGACACTTCAATAAAACGACACTTTTTTCAGAACTTGCATTGAGCCTTGAATTAATATTACCATTTGTGTATGTATAATTTTAATTGCAAATCAGTACTAAATATTCAAAGACATTTCCACAAGGGGCAATCCAAGGAGGAACTTGACTTTCAGTGGTTAACACAAAGCAAGATTACTTCAAAATCCAGAGGCTGAGGCAAGCCATTTAACATCCCGAGCAGGTGCAAGTCATCTCAAGTCATTAGAGTTCAGCTTCAACTTCAAAACTGGTTAATCAGAGGCAGACCATTACCATGTTCAAACCAAGGCAAGGCCAAGTCACTCAGACAAGGTCATCCTGACTATCAAGCAGAACTGCAATCTTCTATGAAACAAATTCACAATAAAACCACCAAGTACCCAGACTTGGGGCATCCAGAATATCGTCGTCTACTTCAATCATGGTGTCTTCAGCAAACTACGCGTCGAGGAAGTCAATCCCTCCCACCACCCAAAGTCCAATCCGCACTGGCAACTACCAAAAGTCCACCACACTGGCGTCTCCACTTGCATTTTCAATTACCTGTCTGCAATCATATGCATCATAAGCATCACATTTGATATCATAATCATCTTGCATCATATGCATACCCAAGTCATATCATATCTTCCCCAGCTTTTTCATCTCCGCGCGTCAGCATTTGCATTTGCACTTCCATTCGTTATGGAACATCATTTTTATCATACAACATTCACATATGCAAGTCAAGGTCCAGGATCAATCTTGAAGATTTCCAAGACCATCATCAGCCCAGTCAGGGCATACCATTCAAGACCGCGGGTTTCCCCCACAAAATTCAAGAGCTTTAAAGACATCATCAGCCCAATCAGGGGAATTTTGCGCAAGACTATGGGTTTTTCCCACGAAATTCAAAGATACTCAAAGCGAGATTCAGACCAGTCAGGGGCATCTTTTTTTCAAGACCGTGGGTAGTTCCCATGACGTATTTTAACCTCGTGGTTGATCAGATCTTCAAATCAACATACAACCCAGCCATGGGGCATATCATCCAAGACCGTGGGTATTCCCCATGAAGTTGTTCAACCTTTTTGTTGGGAAAATTCAAGAAGTTCAGTGCAAGATTCATCCCAGACAGGGCCATCTTTAGCAAAGCCGTGAGCGTTCCTCATGAAGTTGTTCAACCTTTTGTTGACCAAAACAAAACTTCAAAGACAAACTCAGCCCAGTAAGGGGCATCCTCTTCAAGTGCATGAGTGTTCCTCATGAAGTTATTTCAACAAAGCCGTGATCTCCAAGAAAGACGATGGGACGTACCTCGTTGATTCATTTCAATCCAATCTTCCTCTTGGGCGTCCCCTAATGAGTTGTATCCAACAAGCGTGGCCGTTGTCAATTGCCTTACTATCATCCTTTTGGTGATACCTGAACCTCGTCGATTCAACCTAGCCTGCATCCTTTTGGTGTTGGTAACCTTCAAATTTGTATCGTTCTATCATCCTTTTGGTGATAGCAACCTGTGTGTGTGTTTCGCTCCGTCATTCTTTTGGTGGGGGGTCTGTCATCTTATTGATGTCAGATTGTGCGACAGTGTTTTTCCTATCATCCTTTTGGTGGTAGTGGCCGGTGTGAGTTTCGCTCCGTCATCCTTTTGGTGGGGGGTCTGTCATCTTGTTGATGCCAGATTGTGCGATAGTGTTTGTCCTATCATCCTTTTAGTGGTAGTGACCGGTGTGAGTTTCGCTCCGTCATCCTTTTGGTGGGGGGTCTGTCATCTTGTTGATGCCAGATTGTGCGATAGTGTTTGTCCTATCATCCTTTTGGTGGTAGTGACCGGTGTGAGTTTTGCTCCGTCATCCTATTGGTGGGGGGTCTTTCATCTTATTGATTTCAGATTATGCGATAGTGTTTGTCCTATCATCCTTTTGGTGGTAGTGGTCGGTGTGAGTTTCGCTCCATCATCCTTTTGGTGGAGGGTCTGTCATCTTGTTGATTTCAGATTGCGCGATAGTGTTTGTCCTATCATCTTTTTGGTGGTAGTGGTCGGTATGAGTTTCGCTCTGTCATCCTTTTGGTGGAGGGCCTGTCATCTTGATTGATGTCAGATTGTGCGATATTGTTTGTCCTATCATCCTTTTGGTGATAGTGGCTAGTGTAAGTTTCGCTCCGTCGTCCTTTTTGTGGGGGGTCTGTCATCTTATTGATGTCAGATTGTGCGATAATATTTGTCCTATCATCCTTTCGGTGGTAGTGACTGGTGTGAGTTTCGCTCCATCATCCTTTTGGTGGAGGGTCTGTCATCTTGATTGATGCCAGGTTGTGCGATAGTGTTTGTCCTATCATCCTTTTGGTGGTAGTCGCCGGTGTGAGTTTCGCTCCGTCATCCTTTTGGCAGGGGGCCTGTCATCTTGTTGATGTCAGATTGTGGGATAGTGTTTATCCTATCATCCTTTTAGTGGTAGTGGCCAGTGTAAGTTTCACTCCGTCATCCTTTTGGTTGGGGCTCTGTCATCTTATTGATATCCGATTGCACGATGGTGTTTGTTCTGTCATCCTTTTGGTGGTAGTGGCCGGTGTGTGTTTTGCTCCGTCATCCTTTTGATGAGGGGTCTGTAATCTTGATTAATGTTGGATTGTGCGATAGTGTTTATACTATCATCCTTTAAGTGGTAGTGGCCGGTGCGAGTTTCGCTCCGTCATCCTTTTGGTGGGGGGTCTGTCATCTTGTTGATGTTATATTGTGCGATACTGTTTGTCCTGTCATCCTTTTGATGGTAGTGGCCGGTGTAACTTTCGCTCCATCATCCTTTTGGTAGGGGGTCTTTCATCTTATTGATGACATATTGTGCAATAGTGTTTGTCCTATCATCCTTTTGGTGGTAGTAGCTGTGAGGGCAAGTTGTCCAACAACATAGGCTTCCAAGTTTTCGATGATGACAAAACACAACCTTGGATAAATTGGAAGTATCATGCATACTTCAACACTCTACACCTCTCCTTTTATTCTTAAATCATTATACCTTATATGGTTCATGACTGACTATGACAAGATGCACAGAAGTTGCAAAAATCTTTATTTTTGCAGGTTTCTAAGCCATGAGTCGACCATACAGTCGGCGCATGGAATCTGCACTTTCTGACGGCTCAGCGCATGGAAGCAATGCGTCAACCCTACAGTCGGCGCATGAAAGTTTGATTTCCCAACGGATCCGCGCATATAGACATGCGTCGACCATGCCACTCAGCGCATGGACCACGACTCAGCGCACGTCGACCCTATGGTCGACCGTTCGCGCGCAGTGCAGAAATTTCTGTTGTGTTTTGAATTTCAGTTTTGTCTGTTGTTGTGGTTATTACTATAAATAGAATCTTGCTCATTTTTAACTAACAACAATTGAAATCTTGAGTAAATTGTGAGGACAAGAAACGTGAAATAGGTGCAACAATTTTCTTTATCTTCATCCTCAAAACAACACACAACTCTGCAACTACACACAATCATTTTTGCGGCAATTTGTGTCTTGTTCAAAGGTGATAAGGTTCGAATCCGTTGATTGAAGATCCGGTTCGGGTGGAAATTGTGGCAGGTGTTTCTTGCAGAAAACCTTGAAGGTTTTTCCCATCAAGACTCGAAGGTTTTGTAGGTTTTTTGTTACGGATTGTTTCGTTCAACATTCAAGCAGGTGCGAAGGTAATTGATCAACGGAAGGTTCATCAATTTAGTAGCTAGGGCGTTGAAGTGTTGAAGGCATTCCGGGTTCGATTCGTTGGTGTCTAAGATCAGCCGAGCCGAAGGTTTGAACAACGAAAGGTTATTCAATAAGGTGGCTGGAATCAGAGGTCATTCACAACAATCGAAGGGCTTGATTCATCTTGAATCAAGGTGCAAGAAGTGATAGCAATCATCAACATCAATAAGGATTGTTTGTATTTTTGCTTATCAACTCTTGTGTAAACTGTTACTTCCAACAGGTGATATCTATTCAATCTATCTCAATTCTAGTTTTAGAATTGAGGGCAGACGTACCCCGAAGCGAGGACGACGGGGGAACTGCCTCATCAAATCGTGTGTTCTTTAATTTTCTACTTTTTCATTTCAGCTTAAAAATAAGTGATTCTAGCTTAAGTGATTATTGTCAAATTGTGATACAAATTGAGTAAGGTGTTGGAACCCTGTTTTTGAATACTAAGTACAATAAAACATTGTACTAAGGCAATTCTAATCACTTACTCAACATAAATATCTCTTGAGGTATTTTTGCACACCAACTGTTCGACAAAAGTCCTGAACTAAAATTGTCTTATTTTTGCGTCTAGTTTTGGTGTGCCTTGTTAATCATTGGAACTAGGAATTGTTACAAGTGAATCATATCATTGATTAGTGTAAGGTGTGTGGTGATTTACTCTCCGTAATTGTCGTCAATTCATTAGCTTTACGCATATCCGGTTTTCCAATAATAGTTCGTTTAGATTATATTTTCCTCGGCCGCTTCCGCACTTAAAACAATTTTCATAAACCAATTTTTAAATTGGTAGGGCCGACTCTAATTTTTAAAAGGGATCTATTCAACCCCCCCTTCTAGATCCGTGCCTTAGTCTAACAAGTGGTATCACGAGCTCCGGTTATTCGGTCCTTCAAATACAACATTGATAGAATAATGGCTAACGAACCAAAAAGGGCGTATAATAGAGCTCCTGTTTTTAACGGTGAAAATTATAGTTATTGGAAAGACTGTATGCGGGTGCACATAAATTCCATAGACAGAAAAATATGGAACGTTATTCTCAATGGTCCTTTTGAAATAACCATGACCAATGAAAATAATGAGTTAGTGCCAAAGCCCGAAGCACAATGGACCGATGACGATGAGCGAAAGTACAATTATGATTGGAAAGCTAAAAACATTCTAATCTCCTCATTAGGTGTAGACGAATACTATCATGTATCCCATTGTCCTACTGCTAAGACTATGTGGGATGCACTACAAATTGCCCATGAGGGGACAAACGATGTTAAGTTTGCTAGAATCAACACTCTTATACAAGAGTTTGATCTCTTTTTCATGGAGCAAGGGGAAACCATTGCTGACATGCAAAAGAGATTTACTCATCTCATCAATCGATTACATTCACTAGGTAGGCCTATTTCCAATGATGTTGCTACTAATAAAGTCTTGAGATGTCTTAACAGGGAATGGCAGCCGAAAGTGACCGCCATCAAAGAGGCAAATGATCTTACCATATTAGATTTGACAACATTGTTTGGCAAATTGCAAGAGCATGAACAGGTACTCTTGAGCCTAGACCAACACGAAAGAAAAGAAAAGAAGGACAAAACGAAGGTGAGTGAAAAGAAATCTATAGCTCTTAAGGCTTCCTCCTCGAAGTCTAAAGCAAAAGAGCAAAGTGAGGATTCTTCAAGCGACGAAGAAGAAGAGGACGAGAGCGAAGACATGGGGTTGTTCGTTAAACATTACAACCGTTACGTAAGAAAGAACGACATCCAACATTCCGAGAAGAACTTGGTGAACTTCCGGAAACAATCAAGGTACTCCAAAAATTATGACTCAAATGGTAGAAAGACTAGAGGGTCGTGCTACAAGTGTGGAAAGCCCGGTCACTACAAACCGGACTGTCCGATGAACAAGAAGGGAAAGGATAAAGAATCATCCAAGTCACAAAGAACATCATCAAAGCCCAGAAGAGCTTACATAGCTTGGGAGAGTGATAGTGATTCCTCCGATGATGAAAGTTCTAGCGATGAAGATGAAGCCGCCAACTTATGTCTCTCTGCTCATCAAAAGAATAAAAAGAAACAGGTACGACATGCTAAATATGAAAAATCCTCTAGTATGTCTCATCATGAATTACAAGATGCATTTGATACTTTGCACCATGAAGCTAAAGAGGCCTTTAAAAGGCTTGCCTCAAACAAACAAATTTTTATCCATTTGGAACAAAAGATTCGAGATTCCGAAAGGAAACTTGAGGCACTCAAAGCTTCTATGGTTGAAAGCACAAAAGCAACTTGTGAGGACCTTAGAAATACGATACTTAATTATGGGTGTGATACTTGTCACATTTGGCAAGGTGAAGTAAGAAACCTAAAGGCCAAACTTGATAAGGCTCTTGAGCCCAAGATCACCTTTGCTATCGATAAATCAAACTTTCGAAAAAGTATGGTTAATCCATATCAAAAATACAAATATGTCATAAAGGATGAAGATAGCAAATCTGATCAAAGTGTCAATTTCTCTTGTCTCTATTGTTGCAAGAAAGGTCATTCTATTGCTAAATGTAGGTTTAAGAGGTTTTTGGTTCCTAAAGGCATTTATCAATGGTTACCCAAATGAAACCTCTTTGTTACTCACAATTCAGGACCCAATAAGCCATTGGGTACCTTCTTGTGTTAATTGCATATTCATAGGTACAATGTCTCGAGACCACCGAGAGAAGATGGGTTCTCGACAGTGGATGCTCAAGACACATGTCAGGAGACATATCATTCTTCTTTGACTTCGTGGCTAAGAAGAAAGGATACGTAACCTATGGTGACAACAACTGTGGAGCAATACTAGGTAAAGGTAGTGTAGGTAATCCTTCCTCTACTACTATTTCTGATGTTTTGCTCGTTGAAAGTCTTAAACACAATCTACTTAGCATCAGTCAGTTGTGTGACAAAGGATACAATGTATCGTTTTCTAAAAACTGTTGCAAAATTGTACACAATGATGATAAGAAGAGTATGTTTAATGGCTTATGTGTGAACAATGTCTATATGTTAGACCTGAACGAAGTATCGTTAACTAGTGACAAATGCCTCGTAACAATGAGTGAAGACTCATGGTTATGGCATAGGCGTTTAGCACATGTTAACTTTGACTTGCTAAATAAAATAGTCTCAAAAGACTTAGTCGTAGGACTCCCCAAAATAAAGTTCACCAAGGATCACCTTTGTGATGCTTGTCAAAAAGGGAAGCAAACGAGGATCTCATTTAAATCCAAAAAGATTGTTTCAACAACGAGACCTCACGAACTTCTCCATATGGACTTATTTGGGCCGTCTAGGATTAAAAGTCTAGGAGGAAACTATTACGGTTTTGTAATAGTGGACGATTTTTCAAGATTTTGTTGGACTATCTTTTTAGCAAGTAAAAGTGATACTTTCGCCGCTTTTGAAAGGTTTGCTAAGCTTTCCCAAAATAAGTTAAATACAAACATTGTGTCAATTAGAAGTGACCATGGCGGTGAGTTTGAAAATCATTTATTTGAAGAATATTGCGGTAACCATGGCATCAATCATAACTTCTCGGCTCCACGAACTCCTTAACAAAATGGGGTTGTGGAGCGTAAAAACAGAATTTTAGAAGAATTGGGAAGAACAATGATTAACGATAGTGGTATACCGAAATATTTTTGGGCCGACGCCATTAGTACGGCATGTTATGTTTTGAATAGGGTGCTCATCCGCCCCATTCTAAATAAAACTCCGTATGAGCTTTTGAAAGGGCGAAAGCCAAATGTCTCTCACTTGCATGTTTTTGGTTGCAAGTGTTTTGTATTAAACAATGGAAAGGAAAACTTGGGCAAATTCGATTCCAAGGCCGACGAAGGTATCTTCCTTGGATACTCTCAATCTAGTAAAGCATATAGAATATACAATAAACGATTACTTGCTGTAGAAGAGTCTGTGCATGTTACTTTTGATGAGTCCTATCCGAGAAATGTCGGAAAGGATAGTGTTGTTCATGGTGCAGGTACATCCACAGAAGACATACTCAAAGATGGCGAAACGGGGATTGATCAACCCGACAAAGTCAAAGTTGAGGAGGATAAGGATGTACACCATGAAGTAACCAAGTAAGTTCATCCGCCTACAAACGATGATCTCCCTCAAGCTTGGAAGTCTTCTAAAGATCATCCAATCGACAACATTCTCGGAGACATCACAAAGGGAGTCACTACTCGATCTAAGCTAAGTAATTTCTGTTATCACTTCGCTTTCGTTTCGCAAATAGAACCTAAAAATCCTAAGGAAGCCCTACTCGATGAACACTGGTTTTTGTCAATGCAGGAGGAACTGAATCAGTTCACTAGAAATGAGGTTTGGGACCTTGTCCCTCCTCCACGAGGTCATCGAGTAATCGTCACCCGATGGGTGTTTAGGAACAAGCTAGACGAAAACGGGGTAATAACCCGTAACAAGGCGCGTTTAGTCGCGCAGGGGTATAACCAAGAGGAAGGCATCGACTATGAGGAAACTTATGCTCCGGTTTCCCGACTCGAGGCTATACGCCTTCTCCTTGCTTTTGCTTGTGCGAAAGATTTTAAGTTATTCCAAATGGATGTCAAGAGTGCGTTCCTTAACGGGTACATAAATGAAGAGGTCTACGTTGCACAACCTCCGGGTTTTGAATCTCATGAGTACCCCGATCATGTTTATAAACTAAAACGGGCTTTGTATGGTCTCAAGCAAGCTCCTAGAGCTTGGTATGAGCGCCTAAGTAAATTCTTACTTGATCAAGGTTACTCAAGAGGAAAGGTTGACACGACTCTCTTTATTAAACGTCAAGGAAAACACTTGATATTTATACAAATTTATGTTGATGATATAATCTTTGCGTCTACTAACATGAATCTCGTGAGAGAGTTTTCTGATCTTATGCAGGGTGAATTCGAGATGAGTATGATGGGAGAGCTCACATACTTTATCGGTTTGAAAATTAAACAACTCAAAGAAGGAACATTTGTGAGTCAAACAAAGTATTGTTTGGACCTTATCAAGAGGTTTGACATGGAAAAATCCAAGGCCATAGACACCCCCATGCCTACATGTGCAAACTTGAATAAAGATGAAAGCGGTAAGGACGTAGAGGTAAAAAGGTATAGAGGTATGATTGGATCACTTCTCTATCTCACTGCGTCGCGTCCCGATATTATGTTTAGCGTGTGTATATGCGCAAGATACCAATCATGTCCTAAGGAATCCCACCTAAAAGTTGTTAAACGAATACTTCGGTACCTATCCGCTACTCCAAAGTATGGACTGTGGTATTCCAAAGGTAGTGATTGTTCTTTGGTAGGTTACTCCGACTCCGATTTTTCCAGTTGCAAATCGGATAGGAAAAGCACTAGCGGTACGTGTCATTTGTTTTCAAACTCTTTGGTCAGTTGGCATAGCAAGAAGCAAGTTTCAGTTGCTCTATCAACCGCCGAAGCGGAATACGTTGCCGCCGGTAGTTGTTGTGCTCAAATCCTGTGGATTAAGCAACAATTATTGGACTTTAACCTTAAACTTGAACGTATTCCGATTCTATGTGATAATACCAGTGCTATTAATCTTACCAAAAACCCTGTATTGCACTCTCGCACTAAACATATCGAAATTCGACACCATTTTCTTCAGGATCATGTAGAGAAAGGTGATGTTGTATTTGAACATGTTGACACTAAGAATCAACTAGCGGATATATTTACAAAGCCGCTAGCCACTGAACCTTTCTTTCATATTCGCCGAGAACTTGGCATTCTCGACATTTCGGAGCGGGGGTCATAAATTGCTTACTCTATGTTATTTCATTTAAAACCATACTTTTTGCAAGTACAAGTATGTTGTTTATCAAGCTAATCCGGCATTAAGGTGATATTGTTCCTCTTCTCTCTCTCTCTCTCTCTCTAATAACTCTTTTGATGACAAAGTGTATCGTTTGAACTGTGTTGCATATGTGTGACATATGTGTGACATCTGCTGTGTATTTAAGTGTTTGGTTGAACATTCTTTTATGGCATTATTGTCTGCATAACTAGCACCATTACATATGATACAAGGCAAAAATTCTGCATTTTCATGTCTTGAGTCGACCATATCAGAACAGAGGTCGACGCATTCTGTTCAACTTTTGTATTTATTGAAAAACTTACAGTATGCGTCGACGCATGCAGAGCTATGGTCGACGGCTCGCTAGAAAATTCAGTTTTCTTTCCCGCCTGATGTTCCATGTTCCACATTTAAGTCATTTACTCATGCATCCACTCATATTCCTAGGAAGTTGCATCTACTATCTCCACTACTCTTTTTTGTCTCTTCCACTTTCCCACAAACCCTAAGTACCATTTAAAAAGGGGAAGTCATCTTCTCAAATCACAAAACCTCTCATTTCAAAATCCTCTCTCTATCCACAAAATCTCTACCCATGGCTACCTATGCTCGCAGAAAGAGGTCAAGAGGGTCAACTTCTGCATCAGTACCCATTACCGCTGAATCACTTGTTCCTCCATCTCTTCGTGAAAACTTCAACAAGAATATTGGTCAAAGAAAAGTTGTTCGACAACATGCATTCTACGAACTTGTCACCGAGCGCATGCACCTTGGAAAAATCATGGAGCATCTCAAATATCACGGTATTGAAAAATTTCTTCAATGTAATGAAAAGTACAGTGAAGACCTGGTACGCATATTCTACACTTGTCTCAATGATAAATTTCATGGTGAACATTTTCACTCCGTTATCGGACCCACTAAGGTATCTGTTAATGGTGAAGTGTGGAAAAAATACTTTGATATGTCTGTGGCTGCTAATGAACCTCCTCTCCCTAAGGTAACTGATTCACAGACAATTGCGGGGTATAAATTCGAAGATGCATTGAACAGTATGCTCAAAAACCCCTATCCTGCCCACATTGTGAACAGTGCTGCGTTTCCAAGATCAGTCACTTCCGGGAAACTCAAATCTGCAGCAAGAATCTATCAGTGGATCGTGGCGCGCATTCTGCGGCCCAAAAAGGGTAGGCTATCACGAGTGGAACAGGCTGAAGTCCATCTAATATACATTCTGGCTCACAATATCAAAATCAACTGGCCCTATTACATCGCAAGTTGGATGTATGAATTACGTGACTCCAGACGAGGCACGACACTTGCCTATGGATCATTTATCCAAGAGGTCCTCAATTCTGCAGAAGTGGATTACCCTTCCTTTCCATACACTCCCATTTCCTCTGACAAAGAATTCAGTCCAAAGACTTTCTCAATGATGGGATACATCTGGATGAAAAAACAGAAGAGGTACAAATTCTATCGTCGAGCAAATATGTCTGAGTTCATTGCAGAGAGTGCAAGTGATTCAGAGAGTGAAGAGAGTGAAGAAAATTCAGACGGTTCAGAAAGTGAAGAAGAACAAGAACAAGATACACAGGCAGATGACGCAGAGCAACCAGACCGAGCCGATCATACAGAACATCAAACATATGAGCCTCTCGACAACTATCAAGAGTCGTCACCAAATGTCAATCTCAATACTGACTGGACTCCTTACGTGGGTCAAAATGAAACTGAAGTTGAGGAAAATAATCAAGGCTGGGGTGAATGGCAATACACAGGGTGGACTACTCTTGGGAGACTCTATCAGCCCTATCAAGCTAGTTCTGAGGCGCCTCCTTCTCCTCAGCAGCCATCCAACAACTCCGATATTCTGGATATGATGCAGTCCATGCAATTGGACTAACATAGCTTCATGACTACTATGCAAGAGCAACAACAAAATTTTATGAGAAATCAGGATGAACGGATGGAACAAATTCGCTCTGAGCTGCGTACTCAAAATGAGCGGCTCAATGGAATTTCCGAACAGCTGGATGCTCGCTTTGAAATTCTGGTTCACTCCCATCAAGCTGAAGAGCGAGCCATTACTGACAGTCTCGAATTCTTGAACAACATAACTGAAGAATTCACCGATTTGGCTCATCCTCAACGTCATCCCCATTACTATGAGAGGCGTGGCCGTGGTCGTGGCCGTGGCCGGGGTTATTAGCCTGTGTTTCCCTTACATTTTCTTTTGTTGTTTAGATGCATGCATCATGGTTTTAAATTCATGTATTGCTTAGGTTTGATGCGAACGTTGTTTTGGTGTTTTATATTTCTACATTTTGTCATGACTTAATGTGATTTGGTGTTTTAGTTTATCTATTATTTCCGTTCATCATCCATATTTTGTGTGAATATTGGTGTATGTTTATTTATCATCTGTTGGCTATATTGTCTGTTTAATCATGGTTTTATGTTGGATATATTGTTAATCTATCAAGACTTTATATTTCTCCGTTTCTTTTTGATGTTGTCAAAGGGGGAGAAAGGCGTAAACCACAACCCCTATGACTGAAAAAGAAAGGGGGAGCGTAAAACCGTGTTAAAGATATCGCATGTAGTGTGCATAGGTTGTCATCATCAAAAAGGGGGAGAATGTGAGGGCAAGTTGTCCAACAACATAGGCTTCCAAGTTTTCGATGATGACAAAACACAACCTTGGATAAATTGGAAGTATCATGCATACTTCAACACTCTACACCTCTCCTTTTATTCTTAAATCATTATACCTTATATGGTTCATGGCTGACTATGACAAGATGCACAGAAGTTGCAAAAATCTTTATTTTTGCAGGTTTCTAAGCCATGAGTCGACCATACAGTCGGCGCATGGAATCTGCACTTTCTGACGGCTCAGCGCATGGAAGCAATGCGTCGACCCTACAGTCGGCGCATGAAAGTTTGATTTCCCAACGGATCCGCGCATATAGACATGCGTCGACCATGCCACTCAGCGCATGGACCACGAATCAGCGCACGTCGACCCTATGGTCGACCATTCGCGCGCAGTGCAGAAATTTCTGCTGTGTTTTGAATTTTACTTTTGTCTGTTGTTGTGGTTATTACTATAAATAGAATCTTGCTCATTTTTAACTAACAACAATTGAAATCTTGAGTAAATTGTCAGGGCAAGAAACGTGAAATAGGTGCAACATTTTTCTTCATCTTCATCCTCAAAACAACACACAACTCTGCAACTACACACAATCATTTTTGCGGCAATTTGTGTCTTGTTCAAAGGTGATAAGGTTCGAATCCGTTGATTGAAGATCCGGTTCGGGTGGAAATTGTGGCAGGTGTTTCTTGCAGAAAACCTTGAAGGTTTTTCCCATCAAGACTCGAAGGTTTTGTGGGTTTTTTGTTACGGATTGTTTCGTTCAACATTCAAGCAGGTGCGAAGGTAATTGATCAACAGAAGGTTCATCAATTTAGTAGCTAGGGTGTTGAAGTGTTGAAGGCATTCCGGGTTTGATTTGTTGGTGTCTAAGATCAGCCGAGCCGAAGGTTTGAAGAACGGAAGGTTATTCAATAAGGTGGCTGGAATCGGAGGTCATTCACAACAATCGAAGGGCTTGATTCATCTTGAATCAAGGTGCAAGAAGTGATAGCAATCATCAACATCAATAGGGATTGTTTGTATTTTTGCTTATCAACTCTTGTGTAAACTGTTACTTCCAACAGGTGATATCTATTCAATCTATCTCAATTCTAGTTTTAGAATTGAGGGCAGACGTACCCCGAAGCGAGGACGACGGAGGAACTGCCTCATCAAATCGTGTGTTCTTTAATTTTCTGCTTTTTCATTTCAGCTTAAAAATAAGTGATTCTAGCTTAAGTGATTATTGTCAAATTGTGATACAGATTGAGTAAGGTGTTGGAACCATGTTTTTGAATACTAAGTACAATAAAACATTGTACTAAGGTAATTCTAATCACTTACTCAACATAAATATCTCTTGAGGTATTTTTGCACACCAACTGTTCGACAAAAGTCCTGAACTAAAATTGTCTTATTTTTGCGTCTAGTTTTGGTGTGCCTTGTTAATCATTGGAACTAGGAATTGTTACAAGTGAATCATATCATTGATTAGTGTAAGGTGTGTGGTGATTTACTCTCCGTAATTGTCGTCAATTCATTAGCTTTACGCATATCCCGTTTTCCAATAATAGTTCGTTTAGACTATATTTTCCTCGGCCGCTTCCGCACTTGAAACAATTTTCATAAACCAATTTTTAAATTGGTAGCGCCGACTCTAATTTTTAAAAGGGATCTATTCAACCCCCCCTTCTAGATTCGTGCCTTAGTCTAACAGTAGCCTGTGTGAGTTTCGCTCTGTTATCCTTTTGGTGGGGGGTCTATCATCTTGTTGATGTCAGATTGTGCGATAGTGTTTGTCCTATAATCCTTTTAGTGGTAGTGGCTGGTGTGAGTTTCTCCTTATCATCCTTTTGGTGAGGGGGGGGGGGGGGGTCTGTCATCTTGTTGATGTCAGATTGTGTGATATTGTTTGTCCTATCATCCTTTTGGTGGTAGTGGCCGGTGTGAGTTTCGCTCCGTCGTCCTTTTGGTAGGGGGCCTGTCATCTTATTGATGTCAGATTGTGCGATAGTGTTTGTCCTATCATCCTTTTTGGTGGTAGTGGCCGATGTGAGTTTCGCTCCGTCATCCTTTTGGTGGGGGGTCTACCATCTTATTGATGTCGGATTGTGCAATAATGTTTGTCCTATCATCCTTTTGGTGGTAGTGGCCGGTGTGAGTTTCGCTCCGTCATCCTTTTGGTGAGGGGTCTGATATTTCGTCGATGTCAGATTGTGCGAGTGTTTTGCTCTACCATCCTTTTGGTGGTAGTAGCCGTGTGTGTTTCATTCCATCATCCTTTTGGTGGTGACAATCTTTTTGCTATTTATTCACAGTCTACTCAGAGGCTTACTTTATCCAAAATTTAAATTCCCAGGCATCTCTTTTCTTTTCGGACACATTCAGGGTCTTCTTCATATCTAATTAAATTCTACCTCGGGGAAAGGAACCCTGTAGCAGTTCATTTCCCTAGGTTTAAGCCGATTAGATAGGGGCATCTGTCATACACTAAATTTGTCCTACCCATTTTTAAATATTTTCGTATTTTTCGATTATATTTTCAATTTTGCATTGCTTGCTTAGTTTCACGTCATTTAGACACATGTCCACTCACAATTGAGCGTTTTCCAATTTTTATCATTTATGGCCAATGAGAGCGTGACATGTGGCCTAAAGCTGTTTTTGTGAATTTTAATTCTGTCATGTTTTCCTAATTCTTTGTACATATTTTGTTTGTTAGTAGTTTATTAGATTTTTAAATCTAGAATTTTATTTATTTAGAAACTAGAAATAGAATTTAGTTTTTTTAGTTAATTATATTTTATAAATAGAATTAATTAGAAGTTAGAATTAGTTTAGAAATAGAATTAGAATTAGGAGTAGATTTTAATTAGATTTAAAATAGGGTTAATTTAGATAGATTTTAGAATTAGATTTTTAGAAAATTGATTTAGAATTTATATTAAGTTTTAATTAGAAGTTAGAATTTAGAATTTTAATTAAGTAATTTTAGATTTTTAGAATTAGCGTTATATAGAGAGTTATTTAGAATTTTTATTAAAAATAGATTTATTTAATTAGAATAGAAATAGACTTTTTATTAGAATTGATTTAGATTTTTATTTTTAGTTTAGAATTATAATAGTATTAAGAATTAGATTTTTTAATTTAATTAGTTTTATTTAGATTAGAATTATAATTATCAGTTAAATAGGATTTGATTAGAATTAGTTTTTAAATTTAGAAAATTAGATTTAAATTAGAGTTTAAATTAGGATTTAATTAGAAATATTTAGGGTTAGAATTAATTAGTTAAGTTAGATTAGTTTTAAGTTTAGTTAAATAAGTATTAGTTATAATATTAACAGAAAATTAAAAAAAATTAAAAAAAAGAAGAAGTTTGGATTTGAATCAAGCCCACGGTTGGAGGCCCATCCTGGGTTAGCTTTTAAAAGACAGAAAAAAACCTTAAAGGGGACACTGTAGATCTTCCCCTCCAACCCTAACGGCGCCGTAATCCCCACCCTTTAGCTTCTCCATACGCTATCCCTCCGCCGCCGGTCTCTCAAAACCCCTTGCCTTCTTCCTTTTCAACCATAAATCGCCGCACTACCCCTTTTTCTGTCCCTTCCAAAAAGCGAAAATCCCAAAACTCTAACCTCTCTTCTCTCCGAATTCGCCGTTATCCTTTCATCTTAACCCTTAGCAAAACCCCCTTTATCTTATTCCTTAAAAAACCCCTCAAACCCCATCGTTTCCACCATTTTTTTACCACCAACAATCGGTGAATGCCGCCATTCACCTTCAGCAGCATGCGGTTCTCGTTTCCACGACGACTTGGAACGCTGCTTCATCTCGACCCAGCAGATCAAAGCCGTGTATCAACAACATGATTCGACCTCGTACCAACACCACAAGCAATACAGCACGCTCCGGGCAACAACGCGTCACGAGTATGAGCGTCATAGCAGTAATTCTGCAGTGTGTTACAACACAAGCAGCTCAGCCAGGATTCTTGCCACTAACCGTTTCGTGTTCGGTAAATCTTTCGAATCAAGTTCGCCACTATGATGTGTTTAGTCTATTGTTGATTTAGTGTATTTTGGTGATAGGATATATAGCTTTTGATTTCATCTGTGATTCTTGAGTTTATGGATATGGTTTACGATTACACATTTGCTTTAGATCGCGGCTAGGTGAGTATGAAAATATATGATAGTTGTTGACATTGAAATCACAATTTTTTTAAATAAGTATGCGGTGCCGATCCAGTCGGAATTCTCAGCGAATGCTCTTCTACTTTCTTCATATCAATGTAATTCTGTTAAGTACATATTGGTTGTCATTTCTTTTGACTGGGGCATGTTGTAATTCGACCGTGAGTTCTAGTTTGAATGTTTTTCTTATTCTTGATATTTGATTCTGTATGAAATTTGAAAGTCAATGGTTATCAGTTATGTTTAATTTCAAACAGTCAAGTTGACTTGTGGGCTTGTGTCGCATATCCTTTTGGCTAACCTTGATTATCATGTGCCTTGGTGTAATATCCATGCTGAATTTTAGTTAGTACAACAATGAAAATTCTATGAACATTTTCCTAGCATGTACGGACTGGTTACCTTCTTTGCATATTCTATAATTTGAATGCAATATTGGTGACATTGCTTTTGTAGATTTCATGATGTTGCATTTGATTTCACAAACTATCTCACCTAGCTGTCAATGCTATTGTCTTTAGGATGTTATCATCTATTGTTGTTTAATACTTTCATGATTTCAATATGTTGATAATCTCGTTAAATTTCAAGCATTGCGTTGACATTCCCTTCACACACAAGTCGATTTTGAACATTTTTATGTTAAAATTCTAATTTCTAATCATTAAAATTATTTTATGTTTAATTAACTAGTTTGTGAAATAATTCAAAAATAATTTTAGACTTTTTTTATATAAAAATGACATTTTCAATCCCAATTCAATTCATTTTCTAAATTAAGTTGTAATTAATTAATTTTTTGCTAAAAATAAACAAAAACTCTTTCCTAATTAATAACGAAAGTAGTGAGCTCTTGGGGTCTAGCATCCCTTGGATCCTTGGACAACCACTCTCGAGGTGCACGCCCTTGAGTTGTGGTTGTTCCGTCTTTTGGTTTCCAAATCATTTTTCACTCAATTAAAATTTTTAAACAATTTTTATTAATTATATATTTTTATAAGAAATTTTAATTATTCCTTCTTTTAAAAAATATATTTCAAAATTATTACCAAATAGTTTTTTTTAAATATTAAACTTTTAGGAAAATATAATTTATTAATTAAGTTAAAACCTTTTTCTAAGATATTAATTTTTTCTCAAAACAATTTTCAAAGTAATTCTCGATTTATCGAGCCATTTTCACCTTTGTAAGTCGAGTGCTTTCTAAGCCTCACCATCAACCTTCGAACACCATACACAATATTTTAAAGCTTAATCCTGAGCTTCCTTACAGTGATACCTATTTGATCAATTATTTCTAGTTGGTCACTTAGAAGACTATCCCCCTTTGCTAGTGCACACGCTTAAAATTCAAATTTAAACCTCGACTCACCTCGAGTACTTTTTTTCAAAGCAAACTAAATCCTTGAAGTCTAGCACTTCTTAGGTTTTTGGATGATTATTATTAAGGGGTACCCCTTAGGTAATGTATCATTTGACTTTTCATTTTTAGTACGCTCTTTTTGGACAAAGAAATATCATAGGAATCTAGCATTCTGTGTGATATTTCTGTTGTTCATCCAAACATTTTTCAAATGAAAATGTGTCTTTAGGATCTAGCATCCAAATAACACCCCGATTAATTAGTTGTGAGACTGACGCCTCAATTACCAAACTATCGTCGTTTTTCTCCAAAAATTATTTTCAAATCCAATTTCGTAATCTCGCCTCACGCAACAAAGTATTTTCATACCTTATTCCCATTCAAATTATTTCAAAACTTTTTCTCGATCAAACTTCGAAAGAAAGAGGTTCTTGGAATCTAGCATTCCTTGGATCTTCGAGTGAATAATTCTCGAGGCACGCCCTTGAGTTATTATTCACTCAACCTTCCGACTTTTTCAAATGTTTTCAAATGCTCTCATAAGTCAAGTACTCGTACGCATTCGCAACCCACATTTCATACACATTCACAATTTATCATGGTTTTGATATTATGGGCACCCTTAGGGACTAATATTGTTTCTCACGATCTAACCCTTGAAACATCGTCAAGTCGGTTCTTTTTTCATCAAATTCTCCACTCGTCGTCGAGCCATTTTCAAACCAACCTCCGTTTTCCTCGCATTCCGTTGTCGATTCAATCTTTTTATAAACGTTTTTTAAACTTATGAAAAAGGGATATTCTTAGAATCTAACATTCTTTGAATATTTGAATGAGTAACTCTCGAGGCGCGCCCTTGAGTTGTTATTAGTTCATTCTTTTGATTTCAAAATATCCAATTCCTTATCTTCAACCTATTCAACCCAATTTCTGAAAGAATTGAGTTTTTGGAATCGCGCATTCCTAGAATTCTTGAATGTCAAGCTCTTGAGGCACACCCTTAGGTTGCTTGTCAGTCACTCTTTCGTCTCTCAACTCAATTTCAAACCAATTCAAACCTCGTCTTTTCGTGGTTGTTACCACGAACTACGAACACTCTTATTCTTCATTCATCCTTGAATGTAAGATACATAGGCACAAGATTGGGATGGTCTTGGCGAGCACACTTCTATCTTCCTCCATTCTTCTGTTTCCCCCCATTCTTTCCTGTAGACGAACTACGACACTCTGATTTCAAATTCTCGTCCGAATGAGCATACATAGGCACAAGGACCCCAATCCTTGGCGAGCACCCCATCCTACAACCATCCTGTTTTCCCCTTAGAGTCTTTAACCTTTTACCCTACCAATTCGCCTTTAACATCGGGAAGAAAACAATCAAACCTAGACAACGCCCATCACAAAATACCCTAAGAGGTTCCCGTTGGGTACAATAGACGTAAGGGGTGCTAATACCTTCTCCTTGCGTAACCGACTCCCGAACCCGGAACTTGGTTGCGACAACCCTGTTCCTATCCTTTCGTTTTAAGAGGTTTTCTCGATATTTTCCTCTCCCGTTTATTCGGGATAAATAAAGTTCGATGGCAACTCTGTCGAACCATATTTCCGCACCTTTCGTGCGAGGGTCGTTTCTCCAAAATTTCACCGTGATTTTTTGAGGTGCGACAAACGTCCCATCGCGAGTTGGGCGTTCTGTCATTTTGGTACGGCGGCGGAGGCTCTGGATTGAGGGTTCCCCGTCGAACATAATGCTCTGCCCGCGCACAATAGGGCAGGCACTTGTTTTCGTTGGTTTTTTGGGAGGCGCGTGGTACCAGGTCGCGCTCCCGGGATCACGAAGTCATTCGTCACGTCAGTGTTTAACTGTAGTATCTTTTGAGCTTCTCAGCGTTCCATGGTCGAGAAATTTCGTCCTCGTGTAGGTTTTCGAGGTAGTAGACCCCGTGCTCTGTCTTGTCCCGGACATGATAAGGTCCCTCCTAATTTGCGGCGAGATTGACCTCGCGTGCGTCTTTTTGATTTGTTTGTAAGACTAGGTCGCCGATCTGGAAATCGTGCCTTACGACTTCGCTGTCTTAGAGAAAGGTGGTTTTTATGCTTTAGCACGGCTTCGCGTAGAGCTACTGTTGACCGGATTTCTTCGACCAAGTCGAGTTATTCACGGAGAGCCTCATTGTTGGTCTCCTCCTCGAGGGGAGATTCAGTCCTTCTGGAAGGCTCCCTTATTTCTACCAGGATCACCGCCTCGGTCCCATAAGTGAGTCGGAAAGGGGTCTCTCCGGTGGTTGAATGAGGCATCATTTGGTAGGCCCAGAGCATACTGTGGAGTTCCTCGACCCATCCTTTCTTGGCGTCTTCGAGTCTTCGCTTCAGACCTCGGAGGATAATCCTGTTCGTGGCCTCTACTTGACCGTTCGTTGGTGGGTGCTTGACTAAAGTAAAGTAGTGCTTGGTCTCGAGTTTGGTTACGTATCTCTGAAGTTCTTGTCAGTGAACTGCATTCTGTTATCGATCACAATGGCCTGGGGGACGCCGAACCTGGCGAGGATGTTTCTCTTATAGAAGCAGAGTATGTTGTGTGCCGTGATTATCGCCATAGCTTCGGCCTCGATCCATTTGGTAAAGTAGTTTACGCCGACTATCAGGTATTTGTTCTGATAGGAGCCTATGGTAAACAAACTGAGGATGTCCATCCCCCACCAGGCGAAAGGCTGTGGAGTGGAGAGGGTCTTGAGCTCGTTTGGGGGGGAGGGGAGAGGTGCATGTCCCCGTTCCTCTGACACCTGTCGCATATCTTCACGTGTTCTTTAGCATCCTGCTGCATCATCGGCCAGTAGTACCCTGCTCGCATGGCCTTCCAGACGAGGGACTTTCCCCCTAAATGTTGAGCGTTGATGCCTTCGTGGATCTTTTGCAGGATGCCCAAGTCCTGGGTTTTGTCAACACATTTTAGGAGAGGGATCGAGAAGCCCCTTCGGTACATTTTCACCTCGAGCAGCATATAGTGTCGCTACGCGAAAAATGACACAGAGTCGCCACCAGATTTTATTTATCCCAAGTAGGGAAAGGGATATAGCGATAAAACCTTTGGGAAAAGAGCATGGTCATCGCAACCAAGTCTTAGGGTTCGGGAATCGGTTATGCGAGGGGAAGGTATTAGCACCCCTCGCATCCATCGTACTTGATGGGAACCTTCTAGGTGGTTTGGCGTGAATGGGTGTTTTATTTCTTAAAAGTTTGCTTGTTTAAGGAAAGAGAGGTTGGTTGTTTATTTATAGTGCTCGCCAAGGATTGTGACCCTTGTGCCTACGTATCCTCACTTAAAAGAAGTGAAGAATCAGAGCTCTTTAGTTTGGAGGCTTGTGAAATAGTTGTTTGTTGGTTGATTTTATACCTTGAAAATGGGTTTTTGGATTGATGCCCTAAGGCAAAAGAAATAGTTTGATGAGTTGGTGTTGTTTTTAGGTTTTTTTGAAGAGAATGTGTTCTTGACTAGGATTATACAAAAGACTTTGTATAGAGATGAATGTATTGAATAACCAAGTCGAGCGCCTTGTATTCAAAACATTTGGAACGAGTGTAGGAGGGTTCCATTCTCATTCCTTCTCCACCACTTTAAAGTTCATGATGCATAATTCTAATCGTATATTTTATTGTGCTTTGGATTTCTATGAGAAAAGAGAACCACTTAACGTTGGATCAAGGTTTATTGTTTGTAAATATATTTTAAGTGATGCGATCAAGGTCGATGGCGGTGCACAAGGCAACCGACTTACAAGGTTGAAAATGGCTCGATGAGAATCGAGAATTTGTTTTCTTGAAAATAGTTTTTGGAAACAAAGGTCAAAAAGGACCATAACAACATTCACAAACTAAAATAATACAAACATATAGGGCTAGTCACCTCGAACAAGGAAAAAACACACACAAAAAAAAACGGCGAACTCTTTGAATTTTTTTTAAGGTAAAAATGCAAAAAAAACGAAAAAAAACAGTGGTATGACACGGATGGCCGTGTCGTGTGAAGATATCACTCGATTGTCGAGTTTGAACGACGTTAAATAAAGCGCTAGTTGGGAGACAACCCAACCTCTGTAAGTTTCTTTCATTTTAATGATTAAACAGTACTATCGCAAATTGCATGATACAAGGGATAACAGTCCACTCACTTTTGCAAAATAAAATTTCAAAATCCTGATCAGTTCGCGCCGTGAAGGGTGTTTGCACCGCAAACTGAGAAAAATGGGCATTCTGTTTTTTGCATGTTCGCGCCGCGAAGGGTGTTTGCGCCGCGAACTGAGAAAAGTGGGCATTCTGTTTTTTGCATGTTCGTGCCGCGAACATGGGTCGCGCCGCGACCTGAAGCAAAAAATGAAAAAAATTTCCCTTGCTGTCTTTTGTGATTTTATTTCCTTTCTCTTGGTTCTTAAAAATGGTTTCCTGGTCCCCTTGGGATCTCACACAATACACACAACACAAACACACTTAACAAATGATAATAAATGGCAAGTGCAAAAATATAAAGAGAGAAAAAGTTTGAAATGGATACCCAAAAGCTTTCTATCTTTCTTGCAAGTTTCCACTGGTTTTGTGTGGGTATTCTCTTCCCTCTTCCTTCTATGCTTTGAAGGTGATCGTGACTTTCTATGTCTAATACAACCTAACTACAAGTGCACAGTCTATCGCGTAGTAATAGATATCGATCCCACAGGGACTCGTAATCAAACTAGTGTTCTCGGGAGTTACTATGTTTAGCTAGGTAGAATATGTTTAAGGGAATAAGATTGTCACTAAAAGGGAACTAAGAATACTATTTAAATTATAATTGATTGAATCGATACGTAGTAATTGTGTTCTTCAGGGATTTGATAAGTTATGGTGTATGAAATAATTTTCAAAGTTTATTCAAGCAGAAAATGGAGATTTGAAAACTCTTGCCTCACGATGGTTATTGACGCTAATCATGATCCTAAGGGTCAAACGTACACTTTCGTATTCCGTTCGGGGTTAAAATTATTTTTTGGAAATCTCTAAGTTTTAATTCATTTTAAAGTGCTTTCGCTGTTATTAAAACAAGTGCCTAGTGTTTACTATCTGACCTTACCGCAGCTTTCGCTTGTTGGTTCGTATCTTAATTAATTTCCCACTTTCGTGGCAAAACTACTTTTAAATAAGTTCTCGCTTTCGCGACGAAGTTTATTCAGTGAATCAATTTTAAACACTCAGACCATAGATTACTTTTGTGAAAAAAAAGTTTTTCAACCAGTTGTTATCAAATCCCATTCGAATTATTACTACATATCGATTACCTAAGTTTAGCTAGACATGGATTTGGGAAAGATAAAATATAAATAAGAATAATAAATAATAATTTGCATTATAATAAAACTGAAGTCGATCAAAATGAAAACCTGTAAATATGCCAATTAGCCTTTGGGCAGATCCTCCACAGATGTTGGCAGGATTCTGGTCTTTAGTGCCAATTTGATCGTACAGTAAAATAGAAATTACAGAAGAATGAAAATGGGAATACAGGAAAGGTAAAGAGAAACAAATGAGAATAAAACTGGAAAATAATGCTCTGGAAAGTAAATTCGGCAACACTTCGTGGTATGAATGCAGCACCCTTTCTGAAGTCCCCTGCTTCCCTTTTTATAGAAGTGGAATCCCAACGGTTATCTCTGAAGATGATGGACCTTGAGGCAGAAAATTTAGGGAGTAGTGGTCCACTCTGTGGGAATTGGAACTGTTTCTTTGACGTGTAATCTGAGTGGGGCATTTTTGCCTGCATGACGGTCGTCACAAGGTGTGACGGTCGTCATGAAGCTGTGACGGTCGTCACATCAGCAAAAACAGCTTGCTGCGCTTTTCATTGTGTTTTCACTCCTTTTTCGTCCATATTTCATCTGAGATTGCTTCTTTTCTTCATGTTGCCTTGTTTAGACGTGATCGTTGAATACCTGCAAAACATCAGACAAATACACGGAAATAACCCGAAATCGGATCGAAAACGGTTAGACTTTAGTTGAATTATGCATGAAAATATCTATATGATTTCGTGTTATCAAACTCCCCTAAGCTTGAATCTTTGCTTGTCCTCAAGTAAAACATGGAAAAGTCGGCAAGCACGAGGCAGCTTCTTCGTTCGCAGAGTTTGGAAAACCCGGGATTCTTGGTAGGAACAAGACGAGTATCATGACGACACTAGACTACAAGTCTTTGGAGGTCTCCTTTTTATGCAAATCGGTCTCAGTCATGCTACTGTAGCTTGGTGTCAAGGCTCTCGCGGCAAGTTCACCCTGTTTGTTCTAGCGCAATCACATTAAGCCCGTTGTCCGTACACTTTCATGGCAAGTCGACCTGTTAGTGAATATGATCTCATTTCTGTTTTTGATCTTCTTCATTGATCATAGGTTTATGTCATTGATTTTCAATGAGTTTTTCGTGTCGTTGGGCTAAATGCTCGGGTGAGGAGCACCTAACTTAGAAGGAAACGTATCTTATATTCTTGGGCTTTTTAGCTCTCTTTTCATGATTTTTCATCTTTTTGGAGATCATACACTTATTTGCATCGGTCGCTCGCTTAGAAGTGTTTTTAGGATGGTGCTGACTGCTAGTATAAACTACTTGGGGTTGGGTTTGCGTAGACACTTGAGACTTTGGTACACGTAGGTGGTGAAACCGACTCGCATAAACTAGAGATCTAAGGTGTCTGAACGATACTGGTTTTGTTAGAACTGTCGTTTCCTCGGAGTTTCAAAACTTGTTTTGAACTCAGGTGCATTCTCGTGATGCTTTTGCTTTTAAGGAACAAATGAAAGTTTTTGTTTACGTTGAATGATGTGGGGATTGTTTGCGTAACGGGAAAAATATATAGACGAGCTTTATTTGCTAGCAAATGGAAAGTGTAAAAATAGAAATTACGAAAATTCAAAGTGCAGTGAAATGGAAATAAAGGAAATTCAGAGTACAGTGGAATGGAAATAAGGCTCCGCTCCCACACTATCTCGATCAGTGTCCTCACTGATTCTTGAAGCATGCGAGAGGGAGATACAACTGAAAATGAAAATACAAATAACTGAAATATAGTAAACAATGAAGGAAAAATGGAAATCTAGTCACGGCCTCTGTCACGTCCGCGCTGGCGTCCTCTGGCTCTGGCAATGGCTACTCTGTCTTCATAGCTCATAGCTCCGGTGTGGTAGACGGTGTCTCGGAGTCCTTCGACCTGCAAGGACAGATTCGCTAGGCTCTCAGTGATCGTAGCTTGGCCGGTGTGAAGTTGTTGCATTTGAGTCCGGTGCCAAGCTTCGAACTGGCCAGCTCGCTGATTCTGCTGCTGCAGCATCGTGAGTATCTGTGTCTGCTGGTCTAGGGAGCGGCGGAGGTCCTCTTCTGTGTAGTCTGGCACGGGATGATGGCGGCGGCGGCGAGAAGATGTACCTACGGGAGGAGGAGGCTGCGATGCCTCTGGCTGCTCGGACTTGTCCAACTCAGCTTGGATTTCATCGTCGGAACCGTGAGTGTGGTCCTGAGTGGGAACAGCAGCAGCAGGAGGGGCAGTGAGGTCGAACAACCAGTTGGTATGGTCCTCTGGATGGATGCGGGTGCGGGAAGGAAGGATGATGCTTCAGACGGTCTTGTCACGCACAACCGGATGGTATTTGCCGTCAGCTCGGGAGCGGATGAGATGAGAGGCTCTGCAGTGGTCGGTGTCAAGGAACACCGAGGGGATGGAATGGAGGTGCTGGAGGCGGTCGCCAAGGTTCAGCCCAAGTGCAATAGCCGTGACAATCCCGCCAAAGTAGAATGGCTTCGAGCCACGGTTGCAGTTGGCCTGAATATGGGCCAGCAGAAACGGGGCAGCGTTGACAGGTTCATTGTTAAAGACGCAATGAAGAAAGAAGAGCTCTTTGGAGTTCACTTTGTGGTTGCTGTCTCTGGCGAAGATAGTGTTACTCAACGCTCTGTGAAAGTACCTGATGGTTGGGTTATGGATATGAGTGGCGTGCAGGGAGTCCCAACCATCGGCATTGAGGCCGGTCAACTGATACCACAGCGCGAAAGCTTCGTGCTGGAACTGATCGGTGATGCGGCGATGAGCGTTGTCGCCGCGAGGTAGCTGTAGAATGCTGGAAATCTGATTTTGGTGCATCTGGTAGTTGACGCCAAACATCCGGAAGCAAGCGGCACCTGAATGCTGGTTAAGTTCGCCGCTGCTTGTGACGTAAGTGAACGAACTCAAGAACTCAAGAGTGAGTTGTTCGTATGTTGGCTGTGGGTTGGTGCAGAGGTTCCAGATGCCTGCTCTTTGAAGCATCCAGGTTACACCTTCAAGGAGTCTGAGCTCCGTAAGCGATGGAAGGTGCGGATAATGAGTCGGCTGGAGCGACCTCTGATGAAATGCAATGTAGTTTGCTCGTTGTCTTTCGCCTAAGTCTCCTTCACTGAAGGTAATGTTGCTGACATCTGGGGTTTCTGCATTCCTTGCCATTGTTGGAAGATGGAGAGGTTTCCGAGGTTTGGGGTTTTTCTGCAGAGAGGGAAAAAATGACAGAACGGTGGTTTGGAGGTTGAATTTGGAGTTGAAGTTTATAGTTCAATGTGGGGAGGACGAAAATTCGTAGTGGGGTAGGAGTTAGGATGATTGAAAGTGATAATGGGGGGAGTGGAAGAGAACACAAACCCTGTTTTATCAGATATCAGTTTTTGACTGCGTGACGGTCGTCACGGTGGTGTGACGGTCGTCACCCGCGTGACGCTCGTCATGTGGCTGTGACGGTCGTCACAGCAGCAAAATCTGCAAAACGCAGAATTTTGCTCTGAGGGCGTACTCGTAGTGACTTTAAGGCTTAGTATTGATACGGTGATGTAATATAGCAGCCAACAAACAACAAATAATGCGAAAACAGAATAATTTAATAAAAACTAGAATTGAAATAACATAAAATTGAAACAATTGTATGTAGTACATAAAGAAAACTAACAATGCGAAGTATCCAAATGATTAAATGAAACTAAACTAGACTAAACTAAACTGAAAATACTGCTAAGAACTAATAACTAATCTTTTCGTGCCTTCAACTCATCGAATTTTTGTGAATAGTAGTCGAGTTGGTCGCAGACTAAATCCATGAAGCCTACCAGTTCGCTGTGCATGCCTGCGATATCAGCTTTTACATCAGTCAGAGCTTTATCAACGTCGTCCAATCTGAGTAACACGGCATCCATTTTGTCGGTGGTCTCCTCAGGGATAGGCTCAGGATAAGTATTGTAGTGTGGAGGAGTCGTAGGGTCTACTTTAGTTTCAGATGCAGCGTCCTCATAGTACATATAGTCGTGTGCCTCAGAGATGTGGTCACTGTCATACATATAGTTTTGTGGTGTTGACTGTGGTGAAGGAGGTCCCATAGGCTCATCCAATTCATAGAGCCAGTTATCCTTGTTGTGGATGCTTGTCATCAGATGATCGGGCAGTGTGAATAGCTGTACTGGTTTTTCGTTAATAAGGTACTCATACGGTCCAGGTCCCATAGTTCCTAAAATGCGCCTGTTAAAGCAGAATTGTATGTTCATGGGTCGGATGGTGCCAAAACGAGTGCTGGCATTTAAATGGAATCTAAGGCCAAGCTCGTGGGCAATCATTGTTACTAGGCCTCCTATAAGGATAGGTGTCTGAGGTTCCAGCGTGAGGCGTTTGAAAGATCTCATCATGAAAGGCACTGCATTTACTGTCCGTCCCTGAGAAGCACAGAACATGATGAATAACTCCTCTTTAGATACTGCAGTAATATTTTCTTCTTTTCCAAACAAGGTGTGGGCTAGTATCTTATGGAAGTATCTGAAGGCTGGGTTGTGTATGTCATCATTGTGCATTCTGTCTGGTTCAGGGTGATAGTCGCCTGTGATTCTACCCCAGAATTGATCGAGTTGCAAATCAATATCGTCATCTTCTGCACTGATGAACACATGCGGTCCGCTAGGGAATCCTAGGAGGTTAGCTAGTGACATCCGGCTATGGTTTTGGTCCATTCCAAACAATCGGAAGGTAATCAACTCTGTGTTGGATCCAAAGCCATAGTTGGGTGTGTATCTGAAAGAACTAAGGAATTCATAGATAAGATCCTTGTAGGTAGCGAAACGTGTTTTCAGAGCAGTGTTCTCCCAACCTAGTTGATTGAATAGGTATTGAATGCTATCTGTGATCCCTAGTTTATCCATAGTAGCCTTATCATAATACAGCGTTAAGGCGAATTCTCTTTCGGTCAGTGCTGCAAATCTTGCTTTTTGAGCGAGTCCTCGGAAGTGAACCTTTGTGAAGTCGTATTCGGCCATACTCGCAGGTAATTCGGAGAAAACAGAAGGAATGTTTTGAAGACTTTAAAAATCCTGAAAAGTTTGAAACAGGAAATTGAAGTCAGGATTTTTAGAAACGAAAAGCGGTAGAAACAAAAGACAAAAGAGAGAAAATAAAATAAGAATAAAAGTACGAAAATGAACGAAAGTAGAAAGTAGTAGTAATTTTAGAATTTTTGTTGGATTTTTCAAAGTAGAATTTTAAGGAAAAATGAAATGCAATAACGAGGGAAATTTGGGTTGCCTCCCAGTAAGCGCTGTTTTTAACGTCTAAAGCCTGACGATAGCTTGGTGAGAAGCTATTCGGGTGTCTGAGCTGGAAGCTCAAACAATGTTATATTGCTTACTTGAGGACTGTTGTCATTCTTATTGTAATGTTTTAGACGTTACCCGTTTATGATAAATGGTGCATTTGTCTTATCAGTAATTTCAACAGCTCCACTCTGAAGTACTTTAGTCACTTCATAGGGTCCAGACCACCTAGATTTTAGTTTACCTGGGAAGAGTTTTAATCGTGAATTAAAGAGCAATACGATGTCTCCAACACTGAATTGTTTCCTGATTGAACGTTTATCATGCCACCTTTTAGTTCGTTCTTTGTAGATACGGGCATTTTCGTAAGCGTCTAATCGAAGTTCTTCTAACTCGTGTAGGTTCAAGATTCTCTTTTCTCCTGCCTCGGTGTAGTTGAAGTTGAGTGTCTTAATGGCCCAAAAGGCCTTATGCTCTAACTCTACAGGGAGATGGCAGGATTTACCGTAAACTAATTTATAGGGGGTAGTACCTATTGGTGTCTTAAATGCGGTCCTATAAGCCCATAAAGCCTCTTGTAGCTTTGACGACCAATCTTTTCTTGAGGTAGCGACGGTCTTTTCCAAGATCTGTTTTATTTCTCTGTTCGAGACCTCTACTTGTCCGCTAGTTTGCGGATGATAAGGCGTAGCTACTCGGTGCCGGACTCCATATCTAGAGAGAAGTTTGTCGAATATTCGTGATATGAAGTGAGATCCTCCGTCACTAATGACGAGTCTCGGTACACCGAATCTAGGAAAGATTGTGTTTTTGAAGAGTTTGATTACTACTCGTGCGTCGTTTGTTGGAGCAGCTATGGCTTCTATCCATTTAGACACGTAATCGACAGCGACGAGTATGTAGTTATTACCAAAAGAGGGTGGGAATGGTCCCATGAAATCTATTCCCCAGACGTCGAAGATTTCTACCTCTAAGATTCCTTTCTGAGGCATTTCATCGCGTCGTGAGATGTTGCCAGTTCGTTGGCATCGATCGCACTTTTGCACAGCGATGTGAACGTCTTTCCAGAGATTAGGCCAGAATAAGCCGGCTTGGAGAATCTTAGCGCACGTCTTGGATGTACTAGCATGACCACCGTATGGTGCTGAGTGGCATTGGGAAATGATATTTTCTATTTCTTCCTCTGGGACACAGCGACGATATATGTTGTCGGCCCCTCTCTTGAAGAGTAGGGGTTCGTCCCAATAATAGTGTTTCAGATCGTGGAAGAATTTCTTCTTTTGCTGATAAGTAAGATCCGGTGGAAGCACGCCCGCAGCGAGGTAATTAACGATGTCAGCATACCAAGGTAATGTGACTTGGGCATAGACGGCTTCTACGGCTTTTTCGAATTCTGGATCTTCCGAGATTGAATTGGGTGTGTCACTTTCTAATTTGGCTATCAGACGTTCGTACGGGAAATCGTCATTTATCGGTACTGGTTCATGTTTGATGCCTTCTATTCGGGATAAGTGATCCGCAACAACGTTCTCGGTTCCTTTCTTATCTTTGATTTCTAAGTCAAACTCTTGTAATAACAGGATCCATCTCAATAGTCTTGGTTTGGCATCCTTTTTGCTTATTAGGTACCTTATGGCAGCGTGGTCTGTGTATATGATAATTTTTGCTCCTATTAAGTAAGAACGGAATTTGTCAAGCGCAAATATAACTGCTAGAAGTTCCTTTTCTGTGGTAGCGTAGTTCATTTGGGCAGGATCTAAGGTTCTACTGGCATAGTAGATAGCATGGATTTTCTTGTCCTTCCTTTGTCCTAGAACTGCGCCTACAGCGTAATCACTCGCGTCGCACATGATTTTGAACGGTAGTCGCCAATCGGGTGGTTGCATGATTGGTGCGGTGATAAGGGATGATTTCAATGTTTCGAATGCTTTTAAACAGTCGTCGTCGAAGACGAACTCAACATCTTTCATCAACAAGCCGGTCAGAGATTTTGTGATTTTCGAAAAATCTTTTATAAATCTTCTGTAGAAACCGGCATGTCCTAGAAAACTCCGTATTTCTCGTACGGTTTTTGGAGGTTGGAGATCTTTTATAATCTCTATTTTAGCTTTGTCTACCTCAATCCCTCTATCTGATATGACATGTCCTAGAACTATTCCTTGTCGGACCATAAAATGGCATTTCTCCCAATTTAGGACGAGGTTTACTTTTACGCAACGTTCTAGTACCATTTCTAAGTTTTGTAGGCATCCTTCAAAACTTTGTCCACATACCGAGAAATCGTCCATAAACACTTCCATAATTTCGTCTATGAAATCTGCAAAGATTGCCATCATGCATCTTTGGAAGGTTGCTGGAGCGTTACAGAGTCCGAACGACATTCGGCGGTAAGCAAAAGTGCCATAAGGACAGGTGAATGTAGTCTTTTCTTGGTCATCAGGATGGATGGGAATTTGGAAGAATCCTGAGTAACCATCTAGATAGCAGAAATATGAATGTTTGGCTAGTCTTTCCAACATTTGGTCTATGAAGGGTAACGGGAAGTGATCTTTGCGCGTAGCCTTGTTAAGCTTTCTATAGTCAATGCACATCCTGCTTCCAGTCACGACTCTTTTTGTTATTGATTCGCCTTTTTCGTTTTTAACTACTGTGACTCCTCCTTTCTTTGGTATGACGTGAACTGGGCTAACCCATTCACTATCGGAGATCGGATAGATGATTCCTGCATCTAGAAATTTCTTTACTTCATCTCTGACTACCGTGCTCAGGATGGGGTTCAGTCTTCTCTGATGCTCTCGAGAGGTTTTAGAGTCTTTCTCTATTGTAATTCGATGCATACAGATTGAAGGGCTTATACCTTTTAGATCGCTTATGTTATAGCCTAACGCGGTGGGGTAATTCTTTAGGACTTCTAATAGCTTTTCGGTTTCGGGTTGTCCTAAGTCGGCGTTGACTATCACTGGTCTTTTTAGTTCATCGTCTAGAAATTCATATCTGAGGTTTTTGGGTAGTGTTTTGAGTTCTAAAGATGGGTTCTTTGGACCTGGCATATGGTTTGGGGTCAGTGCTAAGCTTTCGCTTAGGCTGTCGTCTTTATACGGTTTACGCCAATTATCGTCTTCAGAAATATCGGGTATTTGAATCTTTATTATTTCTGAATACATGGTCTCTTCATTTTCAAGTTCTCTTATGCATTCTTCGATTTCGTCTACTAAATAGCAGGTATCGTCTATTGCTGGTGCTTGTAGGAACTTGGTGAGAATGAACTCTATCTTTTCTTCTCCTACTTCGAATGTTAGCCTTCCTTTCTTCACGTCTATAATCGCTCCGGCTGTAGCTAGGAATGGTCTTCCTAGGATAATTGGGGTTACAGTATCTTCCTTGATGTCCATGATTATGAAGTCGGTTGGAATGTAGAATTGTCCTATGCGTACTGGAACATTTTCCAGTATTCCGACTGGGTATTTCACTGATCTGTCAGCTAATTGTACGGACATTTTGGTTGGTCTGAGGTCTCCCATATTCAGCTTTTTGCATATAGATAAGGGCATAACACTGATACTGGCTCCTAAATCGCATAGAGCTTTGTCTATTACGAACTTTCCTATGACGCAGGGTATGGAGAAACTACCTGGGTCTTTTAATTTAGGAGGCATGCGGTTTTGAATAATGGCGCTACACTCTGCAGTAAGTGTAACTGTTTCATTATCCTCGATCTTTCTCTTATTCGACAGGATTTCTTTGAGAAATTTAGCGTATGACGGCATTTGAGTTATCGCTTCTGTAAAAGGAATAGTAATATTCAGCTGTTTAAGGAGCTCTACAAATTTCATAAACTGTCCTGAAGTTTTGGAGTTTATTAGTCTTTGCGGATAAGGGATAGGTGGTTTATATGGCGCTGGAGGTGCTTGAGTTTTTTCACTTGCGGTATCCTCCTTCTCGTTGTCCTCCTTCTTCTCTAACTCGGATTCCTTTTCTGCTTGTTCAGTTGGTTTTTGTTGCATGGCTGAGTTTTCGGTCCTCGGATCGATCGGTTCGTCCAATTCTTTTCCACTTCTTAGTATTACAGCATTTGCTTGACCTTTTGGATTCTGTTCGGGTTGTCCAGGAAATGTGCCAGCAGGTGCGGCAGCAGAGGCTTGTTGTTGAGCCACTTGTGATATCTGTGTTTCTAACATTTTGTTGTGGGTGGCTAAAGCGTCTACTTTTCCTGTCAACTGTTTAATTTGCTCGCTAGTGTGTATGTTTTGATTCAGGAATTCTTTGTTTGTTTGAGCTTGAGTTGCTATGAAATTTTCCATCATCAATTCGAGGTTCGATTTCCTAGGTGCATTCTGAGCGGCTGGTTTCTGATATCCTGGCGGAGCAGTAGGCATTTGCAATGCATTTTCTCTTTTGTAAGAAAAGTTTGGATGATTTCGCCAACCTGGGTTGTAGGTGTTTGCGTAGGGATTTCCTTGAGCATAATTTACCTGGTCTGGTGGGATTCCGGCTAGCAATGGACATTCGGGTGCATTATGAGTGGTGCTTCCGCATAACTCGCAATTTGGAGTTACTGCAGCGACAGTTGCAGTGGGGTTAACGGTCAGACTATCGATTTTCTATGCTAGAGCATCTACTTTAGCATTGAACTTTTCAAGGCTGCTTATTTCGTACATCCCACCTTTCGCTGTGGTTTTCTCAGTTGGAGTGCGTTCACCTCCCCATTGGCAATGGTTTTGTAACATGTTTTCTATTAATTGATAGGCTTCATCGTATGGCTTATCCATAAGTGCACCGCCCGCGGCAGCGTCTATTGTCAATCTAGTATTGTATAGAAGCCCATTATAGAAAGTATGGATTGTCACCCAGTCTTCTAGACCGTGGTGAGGACATGTTCTCATCATATCTTTGAATCGTTCCCATGCTTCGTAAAGAGATTCAGTATCTTTCTATCGAAATCCGTTGATTTGAGCTCTAAGCATAGCAGTTTTGCTTGGCGGAAAATATCTCGCTAAGAAGACGTTCTTCAATTGCTCCCACGTCGTAACGGAGTTGGATGGTAACGATTGTAACCATGTCCACGCTCTGTCTCTAAGAGAGAATGGGAAAAGACGAAGTCTTATCGCGTCTGGAGTTACTCCATTTGCTTTCACTGTGTCTGCGTATTGTACAAACTTTGTTAGATGTTCGTTCGGATCCTCAGTTGCGTTTCCTGAGAATTGGTTTTGTTGCACAGCCGACAACAATGATGGTTTCAGCTCAAAATCGTTTCGGGTAATAGCTGGGGCAGCAATGCTACTTCTAGGCTCCATCTGAGATGGTGTAGCGTATGCCTTCAGCGGTTTGTTCGAAGGTCCTTCAGCCATCTTTGGTTCTTCTTCTTCTGATTTGGGAATGGGAGTGAGAGGTTCGGGAGTGTTATGTTTGAGTTGGTACTCAATGATTCTACTTCTTAGATGTAAGAAGCGTTCTAGTTCTGCGACTGAAGGTTTTACGATATCGCTTTGCGGGCGATTTCTTGGCATACAATCGACAGAACTAGTAAAGGAAAAATGAAAATTGTTAACCTAGTCTATACGGCGTAACAGAAGGTTACACTATTGACTAAACGGGTCCCCGGCAACGGCGCCAAAAACTTGATCGCGACTTTCTATGTCTAATACAACCTAACTGCAAGTGCACAGTCTATCGCGTAGTAATAGATATCGATCCCACAGGGACTCGTAATCAAACTAGTGTTCTCGGGAGTTACTATGTTTAGCTAGGTAGAATATGTTTAAGGGAATAAGATTGTCACTAAAAGGGAACTAAGAATACTATTTAAATTATAATTGATTGAATCGATACGTAGTAATTGTGTTCTTCAGGGATTTGATAAGTTATGGTGTATGAAATAATTTTCAAAGTTTATTCAAGCAGAAAATGGAGATTTGAAAACTCTCGCCTCACGATGGTTATTGACGCTAATCATAATCCTAAGGGCCAAACGTACACGTTAAAATTATTTTTTGGAAATCTCTAAGTTCTAATTCATTTTAAAGTGCTTTCGCTGTTATTAAAACAAATGCCTAGTGTTTACTATCTGACCTTACCGCAGCTTTCGCTTGTTGGTTCGTATCTTAATTAATTTCCCACTTTCGTGGCAAAACTACTTTTAAATAAGTTCTCGCTTTCGCGACGAAGTTTATTCAGTGAATCAATTTTAAACACTCAGACCATAGATTACTTTTGTGAAAAGAAAGTTTTTCAACCAGTTGTTATCAAATCCCATTCGAATTATTACTACATATCGATTACCTAAGTTTAGCTAGACATGGATTTGGGAAAGATAAAATATAAATAAGAATAATAAATAATAATTTGCATTATAATAAAACTGAAGTCGATCAAAATGAAAACCTGTAAATATGCCAATTGGCCTTTGGGCAGATCCTCCACAGATGTTGGCAGGATTCTGGTCTTTAGTGCCAATTTGATCGTACAGTAAAATAGAAATTACAGAAGAATGAAAATGGGAATACAGGAAAGGTAAAGAGAAACAAATGAGAATAAAACTGGAAAATAATGCTCTGGAAAGTAAATTCGGCAGCACTTCGTGGTATGAATGCAGCACCCTTTCTGAAGTCCCCTGCTTCCCTTTTTATAGAAGTGGAATCCCAACGGTTATCTCTGAAGATGATGGACCTTGAGGCAGATAATTTAGGGAGTAGTGGTCCACTCTGTGGGAATTGGAACTGTTTCTTTGACGTGTAATCTGAGTGGGGCGTTTTTGCCTGCATGACGGTCGTCACAAGGTGTGACGGTCGTCACCCGTGTGACGGTCGTCATGAAGCTGTGACGGTTGTCACATCAGCAAAAACAGCTTGCTGCGCTTTTCATTGTGTTTTCACTCCTTTTTCGTCCATATTTCATCTGAGATTGCTTCTTTTCTTCATGTTGCCTTGTTTAGACGTGATCATTGAATACCTGCAAAACATCAGACAAATACACGGAAATAACCCGAAATCGGATCGAAAACGGTTAGACTTTAGTTGAATTATGCATGAAAATATCTATATGATTTCGTGTTATCAGAAGGTGCTTCTCCTCAAGGGTTCTCTATGTGCTTCTATGGAACTCTCTTGATTTTTGCTGGTTTTTTCTCTCTCTATTTTTCTGGTTTGTTAGGGTTTCTTGCCCTCTTTATTTTTTCTGGTTTTCAAAATCTCTTGCTCTCTCCTTTTTTCTCTCAAATGTGTAGTGTTTGCTGAATGAATATGAATCATGTTTTGCAGCCCCCTATCCTCTCTTTTCTCCTTTTTCTGCTGCACTTTCTGCTGTCCCAAAACCACAGCTCTTGCACATGTTTCAATCTTCACAATTTCCATTTTTGAGAGTAATTATCACCACTTTCTTAGTGCAACCCCACTTTTCCCATTTCTATGTATGATTTTGCTGTATTTTTCTTCTGCAACACTCTACATTACCCTCCAACCTTGTACCCATTGGTTGGCTTATGCTTGGACATACCCATGTAGTTAATACCGCTACCTTTTGGACAAAATTTTCAAATTCTGATTTTTGATGTGTAGATGCATCAACCTAAGTTTATCCCTTTTATTTTGTGACATAAAATGACTTTGTAATATGATACATATTGCCACTTCTTGCATGGGGCTGTTTTAGATTGCATTCATATTGCCCATGGTTGAACATACATGGTCTTGATCTTGAAACATCCCAATGTTGATTTAATTCTTAAGTATTTTTATTTGGATGTTTGTGGGCATAATGTATAACATGAAAACTTGGTGTGGCATGAAGAGTACCATATCATGGATTTGATTAGAGACTTGAATGAAGATTAGAAATAGACTAATTTCTAAACATTACTTAAAGTTGAGAATTTGTAACAAATGACATTCTTGTAATGTCATGAAATTTCTCTTTGTAATATTCTTGCCTCCAATCTTGAATTCATGACGAATTTCCCTAGCACCATTAAACTTGAATTGGATGAAGTCTTGAGTTATGGACTTGTGATCTTGACTCATGCTTTGCAAATTTGAACTCCACGTGATCAAGAATTTGAAACAAAGTTGGACGAAGCAATCTTGAATTTAGGCCTTGAATTTCATGTTTATCAAGAATATTGATCTTAAATATCCTAATATTTTCAAGTAACTTCTCCTTGAAGGAATCTACATGAGTAGACTTTCCAACTTGAACCAAACCTTAGATGTGGACCATTTTCTTCCATGTAGCTCATGATAAGCAATTTCCCTATTTGAAAATGGAAAACAAAGAACCGAACCAAATCTTACCTTATGAACCCACATGCTCAATATGCAAAAGAACGATGTATGATATGACGAACGCGGGGTATAAAAGGCTAACGGTGAAAATGAGGGTGTGACACATAGGAGTAGGCCCGACGTTAGACGACGCTGGCCTCCTTCGTATCGTTGGGAAAACGATTTGTGTTAAGGTAGGTGTGGACCAGGGTCGTCCACCAGTTGCTTTCCCCGATGGCGTTGACCTCGAGCGTTGTCTTTGCCTGCTCTGTGCTGGGACGACGGACTTGTTTCTGCCTTTCCTCTTCATACTCTCTAGTTTTGAGAGGATGTTAGCTCGGGCATTATGTTTGCGTGGAATGTGTTGTACGTATGCAGAGTCGAAACTCTTCATTCGCTCCCTGATGAGGGCCAAATACTCGGCCAGGTTATCGTTCTTTGCTTGGTATTCTCCCCGGACTTGGGAGGCAACCATATGGGAGTCTGTGAATATCTTTATTTTCTTGGCTCCGAGATCTTCTGCCAGGCAGAGTCTGACCAAAGCTTCGTACTCGGCCTGATTATTCGTCATCGAGAAGGCCAAGGTTAGGGATACTTCCACTACTATTACCTCCTCGTTTTTGAGGATGATGCATGCGTCGCTTCCCGAGGAGCTCGAAGCGCCATCGACGAAGATGGTCCTGTAACACCCCATTCTACCCCGTACGCGTATTATGAGAATATTAAAGAAAATACATCAGAGTTTTCAAAACACGTAGGATGTCACATTGACATTTTTCTCATTCAATGAAGTATCAAGTCATTTCATGCTTTCCACAATATTTCAACAAGGTCATTCAATAAAACAGCGGAATAAAATCAATGTTTAAACATAATCCCCACAACCGGTGGTTATACATCATTAATCCAATAGATAAAAGATATGTAACAATTAATCCAGAAAATAAGGAAAATATAATGTAATCCTGCATCCCATGTTACATATCAGAGCGACTCCTAGGACCCGATCAAATAGCAAGACACTCCAAACACTACTCAAGTACCTAGTCATCTGCACTCCCCAAGGAGCAGATACGCAACAAACAGAAAATGGGTGAGAACTACATTCAATAAATAAGCGGTGAAATGTACATGCTAAGGAGTAGTTACTTACCATACATACAATCATACATATACCACACACATACACCGTCCACTCCAATCACCCGGCATCAACATCCTATAATCAAATACAAATATGCAATGTGACTCACTGACTCGACACAATACATGTGGTACCAACACAAATACATACAGTTCACCCTAGAACCCGATTCCCGTCAGAATCTGGATAATTTGTATACGTTCCTCTGAACTACAACATATCTCTAGAATGACTTCCACATGAAGTCCAGATGAAACCAGACACCCATCATGGGTTTCCACCTAGCCATCTCCACAAGACACATGACATGAAATGCATGACAACACAATTATGAAATATAATAATTCAAGCATAATTCACGATCATCAATGATCCACCCGAGCCATCCGCTCATCGTTATCCTCTCGGGAATTACCAAATCACATAAGATTGTCCAATTTCGACAATCATGGCTCACACTCATCAAAACACACCCATAAGGGCAAAAACATAATTTTACACATTCTTGTAGAAGCAAGTTTCAAGCACATTAAAGTTTTGATGAAGACAACAAGAACAAGCTTTCTACGCAACATATACATACGCAAAAAGCAAGAGATTCAAGTAAACATCAAAGGATCAAGATAGTACTCTAACATGTGACAATTGGATCAAAGCTTCTCATACAAGCTTCAAGTGTTGAAGATAGAGTTTTGAACATCAATTCAAAGGTATAACAAATATCATTTGAAATACCTATACAAGTGTTCAAATATTCATATCTCACTACACATATGTCAAAAATACTTTTAAAACATTTTTTAGTTGATCTCTCATTTTAAAATTAATTTTGTTTTGGAAATCCTTCAGTGTTAACCGATTAACCCTTTTGGTTAACCGGTTAACGAATATCAAAATTAAGTTTTTGGTGAAATTTTTACAGTGTTAACCGATTAACATATTTGGTTAACCGGTTAACATGTGTCATTTTTGAATATTTTTAAAATGTTAACGGGTGTTAACCGATTAACCTATATGGTTAACCGATTAACACTGAAGCAGTGAGCAAAAATGGCAGCTTTTCATGAAAATATGCATTGCTTTCTATTTAATTTCTGATTGTTTTTGCTGTACAAAATCATACCCTTTTGTAGAGGTATTTTATACAGTATAAATTGATATCAAATTTCAAATTCCAATTCACCTCCAAGAAACTCAATCATAAAAATTACTCATTCTCTTCATCCTTTAAAATTTCATAAAGTGTTCACAAACAGTTTTTGAATAAATTTTCACATATTATCACAACTTCATTTCATTCCCTTTTAAGAACACTTGTATATTTCTTTGAGTAATATTTGTTTCAAGGAGAAGATCGATCTTGAAGATTGATAGCATCATACTCTCAAAGATATCAAACTTATTTCAAGATTATTCTTTGTATTACCTTGTTATCCAGGATTGTTGGAAACAAGTGAGTGTTTGAAGAGGATTGTTCTTCCTACACTTGAATTGCCTATAGATTAGATGGTAGGCTTCACCATTGGTGTAATTAGACTGTGCAATCATTCTAAACTATAGTAAAATCTCTTTCGAGTCGAAAGGGGAGTGGAATACTCTTGGAGTGTGAGGAGAACCACTATAAATTTCTTGTGTCTCATTTTGTTTTCCTCACTTCACTTTCAAGTCCTAAACATCATAACCGAAAAAGAACCAAGAACCGAAAAAGATCGCAAATAAATTTTGAGAACCTAATTCACCCCCCCTCTTAGGCGCATTTACAAGTTACAATTCTCTCTAATTAAATTCATTACTAATCTTCCTTAGGATTATTTTAGTCATATTAATCCTACCGATTAAATGGAATTGCATTCCAAGCGAAATCTGGGCATAAATCCCGAAAATGGGAAAAATTCATCCCAGGCCTGCCCATACGCGTATTGCCTAGCCTGTTACGCGTATTGTCTTGCTGTCAGGCCCACCATACGCATATTGCCCTACCTGTTACGCATATTGCCCAGCTGTCAGGCCCACCATACGCGTATTGCACTACCTGTTACGCGTATTTTCCAATCTGTTATGCATATTGCCCATTCCGTTATGCATATTGCTTAGTCTGTTACGCGTATTGCCCTATCCCATACGCGTATCACCATAACTGCTTCCAAAAAATCAGATTTCATTCCTTTCACGAATCCTCACTCTATACTCTTCATTTTACCACTCAACTCAACCCAGAATTCAGTTTTATGTTAATCGTTTCTCTCTACTTCCACTATACTTCATCTATCCATTATTCTCATAAGAATTCTATCATGAAATGTTCAATTTCGTTAACCCTCACACCCTTATTTTCCAGATCTGTTACCTATCAGAATTTTATCTCAGCATCAATGAATTTTCACACGATTCCCATATCAATCCCATATTCATACATACAAGCATCATATAATAATCATTCAACAATAACAGTAATTTTTGGAATTAATCATGTTACGAAATTTAGATCAAGGAACCAAAAACATACATAAATCCTATGAGAGAAAAGACCTCTCACTACCCTCTCATGTTAATTTATCCATATTGAAATCCATTCTCCCCCCTTACCTTAAATTTGAGCTCTTTCTTGACAACAATGGAGGAATTTTGGTACTTCTGCCCTATCTCTCCTTTCTCTGTCTTTTTCCTCTTTTACGTGTTAACTGCCTACTTTTCCACTAACCCTCTCTTAACCCCTTAAATCAGGTTTTTAATTCATTTAATTTAATTACTAATGATAATAATAATACTAATAATAACAATAATAATAACCATAATCATATTAATATTATTATTAATAATGATTTAAATAATATTAATAATCATAATGCTCATAATCTTGTTATTAAATTAACCATTACTCTAAGTCCACATTACCTCTAACTAAGGTCAGCTCTCACTCTTACCCCTAACCTCACACCCTTAATTAAGGGCATCACAATAAATACGCACACAACAAAGTACAAAATGACTAAATAATTTAAACGGGGTATTACAACTCTCCCCGACTTAAAAATATTTTCGTCCTCGAAAATGTACCTGATGAGAACAATTCCGATACGAATCTCGCATCTTGCTCTCTAATTCCCAGGTCAAACTTCCTCCAGCAGCTCCTCCCCAAGCTACTCTCACCAACGAAATATCTTTCCCTCTTAGTTGTTTTATTCCGCGGTCTTCGATCCTCAACGACATCACCTCTACCGTAAGGTTATATCGAACTTGCACTTCATCTCTCTGAAGCTCATGAGATAGATTAGTAACATACTTCCGAAGTTGCGATACATGAAACATGTCATGCAGATTCAAAAGCTCGGGTGGTAAAGCCACTCTATAGGCAACAACTCCAACCCTTTGTAGAATCTGATACGTTCCAATGAACTTAGGAGCCGACTTCTTTGATTTTAAAACACGACCAACATCGGTCACCAGATTGACTCTAAGAAATACATGGTCATCCTCGCTGAATTCCAAGTCTTTCTTCTTATTATCATGGTAGCGTTTCTGCCTACTTTGGGTCATCTTCTATTTCTCCCTAATCATCTGGATTATCTCCGTGGTCTGTTGCATAATTTTGGGTCCGAGTACCGTACTCTCGCCCGACTCATACCAACATAGAGATGTCCTACACCTTCTATCATACAACGCTTTAAAAGGTGAAATTCCAATAATAGAATGATAACTATTGTTGTAAGTAAATTCAATCAGCGGTAAATGAGTATCTCAAGTGCCTCCCCGCTCGAGTATACAAGCCCTCAACAAATCTTCCAATGAATGAATAGTCCTTTCAGATTGTCCATCTGTCTGTGGGTGATAAGCATAACTCAATTTCAAATTGGAACCCAAAGCTTCTTGCAAGCTTTTCCAAAATCCAGAAGTAAATCTCGGGTCTCTGTCAGATACAATGCTCGGCGGAACCCTGTGTAACTTCACTATCACTCTGATATAAATTTCTGCTAACTTCGTCAAAGGAAAACTGATGTTAATCAGTATAAAAAATGCGCCGAATTCGTCAATCTATCCACAATTACCCAAATTGCGTCAAAACCTCTCACCGTATTCGGCAATCCAGTCACAAAATCCATTGCAATACTATCCCATTTCCACTCTGGTATTTCCATCGGTTGCATCAAACCGAATGTTTTCTGGTGTTCCACTTTTGACTTCTGACATATCAAACAAGCATACACAAACCAAGCTATGTCTTTCTTCATACCCGACCACTAAAATAATTTCTTCAGGTCTTGATACATTTTCGTAACTTCTGGATAAATACTCAAGCTACTTCTGTGGCTTTCTTGCAAAATTACCTTTTTCAAATCAAGATTATCTGAAAATTCTATCTCTGAACTTCAACACACTAGAATCATCTACTTTAATGTCTTCTTCTTTATTCGTTCCACCTAAGGTCATCAAGTTTACCAATTTCAAATCCAGTTTCTGACCTTCTCTTATTTCATGAAGGAACTCATTATTCACTTTCAGCATCCCCAACATTACACTTTCCGAAGTTAACTCAAAAACCATACTCAAGTCTCTAAACTACTCAATCAAATCCAAATCTCTAATCATCAACATCGACATATGTATCGTCTTCCGACTTAAAGCATCTGCCACGACGTTAGCTTTACCGGAATGGTAACTCAAGCTAAAGTCACAGTCTTTCAGAAATTCCAACCATCTTCGCTGCCTCATATTTAATTCATTCTGGTCAAACAGATATTTCAAACTCTTATGGTCACTGAACACTTTGAATCTCAACCCGTACAAATAATGCCTTCAAACCTTTAGTACAAAAACCACTGCAGCTAACTCTAGATCATGAGTAGGATAATTCCTTTCATGAATCCTCAATTGTCGTGAAGCATAAGCCACAACCTTGCCATATTGCATCAAAACACCTCCTAATCCCATTTTAGACGCATCGCAGTATACCACAAAAGGATCATTCAGATTTGGTAAGGTTAACACTGGTGCAGTAGTCAACCTTTTCTTCAGTTCTCAGAAACTTTCTTCGCACAAAAAATATCCCATACAAATGCATGGCCTTTTTTAGTCAATTGGGTCAACGGAAGAGCCAAATTAGAAAACCCTTCGATGAACTTACGGTAATAGCCTGCCAAGCCTAAGAAACTTCTAATCTCTATCACTGACTTCAGAGCCTCCCACTAAAGCACATCACTCACTTTCGATGGATTCACTGCTATGCCTTTTCCAGAAATAACATGTCCAAGAAAACTCACTTCGCTCAACCAAAACTCATACTTCAAAAGTTTTACAAACAATTTATTATCCTTCAGCACTTATAACACAACCCTCAAATGCCCTACATGATCTGCTTCTGACTTGGATTAAATCAAAATATCATCAATGAAAACTACTACAAACTTGTCCAAGTAAGCATGGAAGATATGATTCATGTACTCCATGAACACCCCCGATGCATTGGACACACCAAACGACATCACTGCATATTCATAATGCCCATACCGAGTTCTGAAAGCTGTTTTCTGGATATCATCTTCTTTCACATGGATCTGATGATAGCCTGGCCTCAAATCAATTTTACTGAACACATGAGCTCCCACGAGTTGATCCATCAGATCATTGATTCTTGGAAGTGGATACTTATTCTTGATGGTTACTTTATTCAAATGGCGATAATCGATGCACAAGCGCATACTTCCATCTTTCTTCTTTACTAACAAAACTGGCGCTCCCCATGGCGACGCACTGGGTCTGATAAACTTTTTGTCCAATAATTCTCCCAACTGAGATTTCAACTCTGGCAATTCTGATGATGACAATTTGTATGGTGCCATAGATATAGGTCTGATACCAGGGACAAGATCAATCGTAAACTCTACTTCCCTCTCTGGAGGCAACTCTGCAACATCCTTTGGGAACACTTCAGGAAATTCTCTCACCACAGGTAATTCCTCAATCAACGACTTACCCTCCATAAATAATGAAGCGAACACTATAAATACTTTAGCTTCGTCGTCTACCAAGATTCTCAACTCCTTAGTAGATATAAGAGTAGTCATTTCTTCTTCTTCAGGAGTCAGGAATAACAACCTCTTCCTAAAACAATCAATATAAACATAGTTGCTCTTGAGCCAATTCATCCCTAAAATAACATCCAGTTTGCTGAGTCGTAGATAAATCAAGTCCACTCTAAAATCTTTACCAAAGATCGACACATGGCAATTTAGACACACTAAAGATGTAGTGATCGATCCAATAGATGAAGTATCAATCACCATTCCTCTACTCAAAGTAGACGGCACAAGCCCAGTCTCTTAACACAATCCATATAAATAAACGAGTGAGTTACACCCGTATTAATAATAGCAATCAAAGGAGTATTATGAATGTAACATGTACCTCTGACTAAACGATCCTCACTGGTAGGCTGAGCTCCCACCAATGCAAACACCTTCCCACTTATTTGAGACTTCTTCGGTTTCTGACAATGGGTGCTGATATGACCCTACTCACCATAGTTGTAACAGGTTGGTATGTTGGTTCTATAATACGCGACCACATGACCTGGCTTTCCACACTTAAAGCACTTATTCACCTTATTCTAGCATTCATTTGTATGGTGACCTACACCACCACATCTAAAACACTTGAGAGGATTGGAAGGATTTCCTCCCCCATTTGGTTTCTTCCCAACAACATCTTTTTGCTTTCCTTTATCAGTCGGAGCACGGTAAAGTGTATTCCCATGCCTCTGTTTTCCTCTTCTGTCACTTAGATTCTTATAGTGAGCGATTCTAGCTCTGTTGTCTTCATCAAAGATTCTACACCTGTTCAGCAGCTCAGGAAAGTACCTGATCTTCTGATAACCGACACCCAGTTTGATCTCGGGACACAGCCTGTTCTCAAACTTGATGCACTTCAACTCATAGCTGCATCAGTATTATAATGAGGGCAATACTTTACTAGTTCATCGAACTTAACCGCATACTCCGCCACTGTCATGTTCCCCTGTTTCAACTCAATGAATTTAATCTCTTTCTTTCCGTGAACATCTTCCGGAAAATACTGTTCTAGAAACTCTGCCCTGAACACTGTCCAATTAATGGGACCCTCACCAGCTTCCGATCTCTGACGGGTGTTGTCCCACCAATCCTCAACCTCACTTTCCAGCATATGGGTACCAAACTGTACCTTCTAATACTCTAAGCATCCCATGACTCTGAAGATCTTCTTAATATCCTTCAGCCATTTCTGTGCTACATCTAGATCATGTCCGCCTTCGAACTTAGGTGGCTTGTTATTCTAAAACTTCTCCAAATTACGGAACTCTCCGTTTCCAGCACTCCGATTGATATTCTGACCAATGTTCTCCACTGCATGCATAACAACTTGTAACGCATCAGTCATCACAGCATCATCTCTACGAGCCATACTGCTCAACATCCATGAAAATACAGGTTAAAAAAACACATGACTATAAATATCCTATAGTCAGACTCTACTACAACGCTGGCCAGACGAACCGACCTGCTCTGATACCAATTGTAACACTCCACTCTACCCCATATGCGCATTATGAGAATATTAAATAAAATACATCAGAGTTTTCAAAACACGTAGGATGTCACATAGACATTTTTCTCATTAAATGAAGTATAAAATCATTTCATGCTTTCCACAATATTTCAACAAGGTCATTCAATAAAACAGCGGAATAAAATCAATGTTTAAAAAAACCCCCACAACCGGTGGTTATACATCATTAATCCAACAGATAAAAGATACGTAAAAATTAATCTAGAAAATAAGCAAAATATAACATAATCCCGTCATCCCATGTTACGTATCAGAGCGACTCCTAGGACTCGATCAAATAGCACTTCCCAAGGAGCGTAAACGCAACAAACAGAAAAGGGGTGGGAACTACATTCAATAAATAAGCGGTGAAATATACATGCTAAGGAGTAGTTACACACCACACATACAATCATACACATACCACACACATACACGTGCCACTCCATCACCCGACATCAACAACCCATAATCAAATACAAATATGCAATGTGACTCATTGACTCGACACAATGCGTGTGGTACCAACACAAATACATACGGTTCATCCTAGAACCCGATTTCCGTCAGAATCTGGATAATTCGTGTACGTTCCTTTGAACTACAACCTATCTCCATAACGACTTCCACATGAAGTCCGGATGAAACTAAGCACCTATCATGGATTCCCACCTAGCCATCTCCACAAGATACATGACATGAAATACATGACATGAAATACATGACAACACAATTATGCAATAAAATAATTCAAGCATAATTCACGATCATCAATGATCACACGAGCCATTCGCTCACCGTAATCCTCTCGGGAATTACCGCAATCGCACAAGATTGTCCAATTTCGACAATCATGGCTCACACTCATCAAAACACACCCCTAAGGGCAAAAACATAATTTTACACATTCTCTTTAATTAAATTCATTACTAATCTTCCTTGGGTCCATTTTAGTCATATTAATCCTACCGATTAAACGGAAATGCGTTCCAAGCAAAATCTGGGTAAAAATTGCGAAAATGGGAAAAAAAAAGTCATCCCAGGCCTGCCCATACGCGTATTGTTCAGCTTGTTACGTGTATTGCCTTGCTGTCAGGTTCACTATACGCATATTTCCCTACTTGTTACGCATATTGCCTAGCTGTCAGGCCCACCATACACGTATTGCCCTACCTGTTACGCGTATTGCCCAGTCTGTTACACATATTGTCCAGTATGTTACGCATATTCCCAAGTCTGTTACGTGTATTGCCCTGTCCCATATATACGTGTATCACCAGAACTGCTGCCAAAAACTCAGATTTCATCCATTTCACGATTCCTCACTCTATACTCTTCATTTTACCACTCAACTCAACCCAGAATTCAGTTTTATGTCAATCGTTTCTCTCTACTTCCATTATACTTCATCCATCCATTATTCTCCTAGAATTCTATCATGAAATGTTCAATTTCATTAACCCTCACACCCTTATTTTCCAGATCTGTTATCTATCAGAATTTTATCTCAGCATCAATGAATTTTCACTCGATTCCCATATCAATCCCAGATTCATACACACAAGCATCATATAATAATCATTCAACAATAACAGTAATTTTTAGAATTAATCATGTTAGGAAATTTAGATCAAGGAACCAAAAACAGACATAAATCCTATGAGAGAAAGGACCTCTCACTATCCTCTCATGTTAATTCATCTATATTGAAATACATTCCCCCTTACCTTAAATTTGAGCTCTTTCTTGGCAACAATAGAGGAATCTTGGTTCTTCTGCCCTAGCTCTCCTTTCTCTGTCTTTTTCCTCTTTTACGTGTTAACTGCCTACTTTTTCACTAACCTTCTCTTAACCCCTTAAATCAGGTTTTTAATTCATTTAATTTAATTACTAATAATAATAATAATACTAATAATAACAATAATAATAACCATAATCCTATTATTATTATTAATAATGATTGAAATAATATTAATAATTATAATGCTACTAATCTTGTTATTAAATTATCCATTACTCTAAGTCCACATTACCCCCAACTAAGCTCAGCTCTCACTCTCGCCTCTTACCTCATACCCTTAATTAAGAACATCACGATAAATACACACACAACACAGTACAAAATGATAAAATAATTTAAATGGGGTGTTACAGGTCCACTTGTGGGCTCTGGGGGTCGGTTCCGCGGTGGTCGTCATCTCGACGATAAAATCGGCCAATATTTACGCGTTGATGGTGTTGCACCCTAAATTTTGACCAACCGGGTCCCATATTTGGTTTATGGTTCGACGCATTTCGCATTCACATTCGCATACTGCATACAGTGCATTTTCTCATTCATGCTGATTTTATCGGGATTACAGCCTTGTTTTCACATTTCGGGTATTTCAGACCGGGTCGAATAATCGGAGGTTATTCTGAGAAGTCACGCGCTTCCTGGGTGTTTTCAGCTTACGCAGTGATTTTGGAGGTTCTTGGTGTCGGGGTTTACTGTTTGTTTCGATCTGGTCTCGCGCTCTCATTTATTTTGGTTGATTGCCTTTGTTTGCACTTTTAGGATTTAATAGCATTTTATAGAGTTTAAATAGAATTTTAGAATTTTAATAAATAGATTTCTTTTTATTTTTTAATAGGGTTTTAGATTAATATAGAATTTAATAGATCTTTTAAATATAGTTTTTTTTATATAGATATTAGTTTCTTCTTTTGATATAGAAATTAAATAGATTTTCTTAGAATTAAATAGGTTTTGGTTTTCTTTTAGAATAATAATAGTTTTTAGATATAGTTTAATTAGATATTATTAGGTTAATTGACTAGATTTACTACAGATTTTAATCTTTTTTAAATAGATTTTCTTATTATAGAATAACAGTTTTTAAATAGATTTAGATATTAATTAGGTGTTAGTTAATTAGGTGATAATCATTTTCATTAATTAACCATCTTTTTCGTTAATCCATTCATAATCACGTTTAAATCCTATTACTTGTCCATTATCATGTATCAGTCTATTATGCAGAGTTTTGTTGGGCCTTTTATCCAAATTATCCATGCAAAGCCCAGGTCCACGAAATTCCAGGTGTCCATATAAATAGCATCACACGTGTATTATCCAGGGGGGGCCACTTCATTTTTTCTTCTCCGCATGAGTGCCACTTGGCGCACATGCAAGACTCCACTCACTCCCTCTCTGACCACGCGTCTTCCATCCACCAAACTCCAGCCACCTGTCTTCACCCTAGCCCCCGCCAGATGCATGGCCATCGGCATGCAACATCCTCCGACCGTCACCCCAACTGACTCCGGCCATCGTAACTTCTCACCGGCGATACCGCAACCGTCGCCGGAATCTCTAACCACCACCGAAAAACGCAAAAACACTAGAAATTCATCCAACTCCTTCGTTCTTCATCGCAAGCTTCATCACATCTTCATCATCCATTCATCAGTTTTTCCAGAAGATCACACTAACTCGTCCTGTTCATACACCTTTTCCAAATCACGCTGGAAAACTCAAACTCCCGCCGGGATGTTCATCATGTTCTTCAGATTCTCTTCAAAGATTTTTCCATGATCTTCATCAGATCTGGGAATGTTTTTCAACCTTCATCGATTCTTCTTCAAGCTGCAAGAACATGCATCTGATGTTCGTCATATTCATCAATTTTCCGGATTCGTTCACACGATCTTGACCTTGTTTTCCCAGATTTTTCTTCCAAAATCAATAAACTCATGAACAAGTCCCTCAATCTTTAAACAGAACCTTCATGATGTTCATCGCACCATTCATCATGTTCAAGCGATCGTCCTTCAGTTTCCAGATCTAACTTCAAGAATATTCTAGAGAAGCTTCAAGATCTTCGTACCATCAATCTGTCCTCCAGATTTCGTCATCTTCTTGTCCAGATTTATTGAGAATTGCAAGAAACGCCAAGATCTTCCACCAGACATGCCAAGATCCTCTTCAACGACTTTGATATCTACACGGCATCTTCCAAACGTCTCCGGAACTTCATCTTACGCATAAAAAAACCTCCGATCTTCATCATTCTCGTATCTCCTTCGAATCTACGAACAAATTTCAGCTCGAAGCGAAACACATACCTATTGGTTTCCAGGTATCTCCATATGGATTTGTCATGATTTTGTTGGTGGAAGGGAGTTTTGAGAGGAGATGGAAGAAGAATTAAGAAGAAAATGGACGGGGAGAGGGTTTGAGAGACGAAGCAGACGGCGTCTAGGGTTTTTGGCCAAGGAGAAAGTGATTGGAAGGGGAAAGGGTATCGTGGCTTGTGGTTGGGCCAGGCCCAACGTTCGTTTTCAGTCCACACCCCGTGTCTTACTCATTGCACCTCCCTGTTTGGGAGTTGTTTTCTCTTTCGGACTAGTGGGCTAAGCCCAGCGAGTTTCCATTGGCACCCTTATTTCCTGTGCAACACCCCCCTTTCCCTTGGTTGTTTTTTGTTTTGTTTTGTTTTTGCTGAATTTTGTATTGTGGGCTGGGCCCAATGGCCCTGTTTTTTGCTGACTGCATCACCCCTGGCTGAACTGCACCCCCTTTTTGTTCTCATTTTTTTTTTATTTTCTTTTATAGTCATTTGCTTAGATTTTTTTTTAGGAAAAAGAATATGTAATATAAGCATAGAAAAAAATAGAAAATATAGTGATATAAAAAATGATAGTATTTTACTATTTTTCTTTTTTAGGATATAATTTCTACCTAGAGTTTATTTTACACTTTTCTTTTAGAAGTAGATTTAAATGTCCACTTGTTAGGGGACTATTTTCCCTTAGATTTTCCATGTTAGATGGATAAGATTTTTAGATTGTTTAGTCCTATTTCTCAATCATTGTAACCCTCCGAATATTAATAAAATGAGATTTGTGTTGTGGTCCCCGTTTTAGCTGTAAGCTGAACTACAGCTGCTCTGATTTCTCGTGCTGAATGAGAATATGTAGGCATAGGATGCGATATCCTAGCGAGCACACTAACAACTAACTTTTCTGTTCTCTCGCTGCCATGCGATCGAGACTTTCCCGCTGACGACTGATGTTATCCTTTTCTCTTGCCCTTGCGCACTTGAGACCAGACCGTAGTTTCTAGTTTCCGTAGGTGCCCGTACCTCTCAAAACAACTTAAATCTCTCACCCGTGTGTGAGAACACCCTGTCTAGCCGTAGTTAGCCTGAACTACGTAAGCTCTGATCTTCCACTCTGAGTGGAAGTACGTAGGCACAAGACGCGAAGTCTTGGCGAGCCAATTCCCTGCAGTTCCCCGAACTACGTTGACTCTGACTTTCTCTCTTGAGAATACGTAGGCATAGAGCGCGACGCTCTATCGAGTCAGTTTCCTTCCCGTTTAGATTTAGTAGCCGTAGATAGATTGTTGTGCATCCTTTAGACAAACCAAACAAGCGTGGATCCCGTCGAGTACGACGGACGTGAGGAGTGCTAATACCTTCCCCTTGCGTAACCGACTCCCGAATCCAGGATTTGGTTGCGATGACCATTCCTTTCCCGTCTTTGCGGTAGGTTTACTTTGAGCGTTTCCTTTCCCTCCGTTGGGATAAATAACTCACGGTGGCGACTCTTCTGTTCAGCCGGCGCCGATTTTCGCAGTAGCGACAGCTGGCGACTCTGCTGGGGACCCACCGTCCCCTGGCTGCTAAGGACTGCGATGGTTCCTTATGCATTTTGGATCCAACGTCCCTTAAGAGAGTCAATCCTAGCGCTTGTTTGCTCGTCTTTGGATGTTTACCTTCTGCGTGTTGTATTTTACTGTATTTACAATTTCCGCATTTTGTTATTATCTGTTGCTGTTGTGCAGTTGGGGGGATGTTCCTTTGAGAGAGAAGCCAAAACCCAGGCTTGAGTACACACATAGATTTAGAGAGAGAGTAGTGGTTAGCCTGCTTGCTTAGCTTGCACCAACTAGCCGCGAAATGTCACTCGGACGAGATTCTCTTTGATGCTTCTTGCCTGGCCCTTAGGGCTCGACAAGTTGTCTGACCCGAGGATTGTCGACTCTGGGAACCGATCAATTAGGGAATTCAACTAAGTGAGGCCTCTTCAAGGGATGATGATGCCACACCTTCTGGGTATCGTATCATCGCTCTTGAAAGTCTGTGACGTTGAACCCGCATAAGATGCCGTACCTTGTCAGATTAGGTTCATACCCGGGAGTGGGAGGGTTTTGCAGGAAAACTTGACTTCCAGCCTACCCGTTATTTTGGTCTTCTCTTCAGAGCGAATGTACTCCGTCAGCAGCGCAGCAGTATTCAGAGATTGTGTGGGGGTTGTGATCCCGTGTTTGCTGCATATTGTATTGCATTTGCCTAAACGTGTTGCATCATATTGCATATCATACTCCAGCTAGCCAGAGCTCTTATCCAGCCGTTGTTTTGATTCTGAAGGTGATTATCCGGTGATTGGCTTGAACAACAGTTGATTGATAGAAGACGACCAAGGGGTTGAGTAGATTTGAGCAGAATCGAGCAGTGAAGTCAGTTGAAGGTCAGCAGTAGCTATGTCTGAAGGCAATTTCCAGTCTCCTAACACCTTGGCAGGGTTCACTATGACGACCAACCCTCTGTATGGTTCTACTTCCGAGGCAGACTTTCCGCAAGTGAACAACCTTACTGCAGATCAGCGTGTGCAACCTCCTGTTATGGACCGAGATCGACATGAGCAGTTTGTTGTCCGCAATGAACGACCTCCTCTTATCAACAGTCAAGGTGTTGTTTTCCCTGTGCTAAGTATCCAAAGAGAGATCCCAGTAGCCAGGACGGTAGACCCAGAAGCTCTTGAGTGTGATAGAAGGCTCCAAGTGTTGGAAGAACAAATTAAAGCCTTGAAGGTCAAAGATGCTGTTAACCTGAATGCTGCAGGCATGTGTTTGGTTCCTGGCCTAGTGTTGCCTTATAAGTTCAAAGCGCCGAGATTCGAGAAGTACAGAGGAGATAGTTGTCCGAAGCAACACTTAGTGATGTTCTGCCGAAGAATGACTTCGTTTGTGCAAAATGACAAGTTGATGATTCATTGCTTTCAAGATAGTCTGACTGGGGCACCTTTGCGTTGGTATATGCAGTTAGAGAGTAATCAGATTCGATCATGGATGGATTTAGCCAGAGCTTTTCTGAAGCAGTATGATTATAACCTAGACATAGCTCCTCATCGCATGCAATTGCAAGAGTTGTCTCAAGAGGACAATGAACCCATCAGGAAGTATGCGCAGAGATGGAGAGAATTTGCTGCCAGGGTACAACCACCGCTTTTAGACAGAGAGCTAACGAGCATATTTGTAGAATCACTGCAGGATCCATACCATGAAAGACTGCTTGGACTTCCTTTAAGTTTCTCTGACTTGGTAGTACTGGGAGAACGCCTTGAGCATGCCATCAAAATCGGGAAAATTCAGATTATCTCAGACGGTCAGGCTAGTGAAGCTGAATCTCTGTATGACTATCAAAATGAAGAAGGAGTTGTGATCAATGCAATCATCTCAGATGTTGGATACCCTCGAGATGACTTGGTGAAATCTGTTGGATCAGTACCTCCTGTACCTTGTTATGTTGGACAGACAACTGTGCCTGGGGCACCCTATCAGGAACGTTATGTCGCTTCTCTTGCAAAGTAGCGAACTTGTGGCCGAGGTTATCAGAATCAACGCCAGAATCAGAGCAGGCCTCGTAACAACTTGGAACGAAGGAATGCTCCTTTCCGCCCAGTGCCTATGCCGTATAGCCAGTTGCTGCCATCTTTGATCCAGAGTTCTTTAGTGGAACCGAAAGCTCTTAAGCCTGTTCCAGAGCCTTACCCTCCTGGGTAAAATTCCCACGCTCGGTGTGGTTACCATGGTGGATCCCCAGGACATTCGACGGAAGATTGTAAAGCATTTCAGGCAAAAGTACAACAGTTAATCGACCAAGATCGCATTTCCTTTCGAGAAGGATTTCTGTTTGTTCATACCAACCTCGTAGCTGTCTAAGCTCGTAGATTCAGAGGGTTAGTTCAAGAAGCCAGTGGTCCAGACAGGCAGACATCCTCAGCATTGGCAGTCCTCAGACTTTATATCATTTGCATTTGTAGTTTCTTTTCTGTTAGTTACTACTTGCTGTTAAACATTGTTTGTTTCGAATGATAATATTGATAAAGTGACTATGCATTTTTCTGAATTAATCATGTCGTTGTCACTCATTTACTGCATTGCACTGACACTTGCATTTTATTCACTCCACTTTATCACTATGATTAGCAAAGATTGGAGGGAGGATGACGAAACTGAATACTCATAACCGATGATCGTATGTGTTCAGATAAAACCTTGCCGATGACGTACAAGGCATTGTTTCAAATCCCCTAAACACTGGAGATATAAGGAGTTAGTCCCTTGTTAACCACTTCGAGCCAGGAAGTAGAAGTTTTTTCGGACTTTTTTAACCCTCACGTCTTAACCCGGGGCAGGGTAGTTGTCAGTTAGCTTGACCGAGCGTTTAAGTCTTATAGAGGAGTGTTGCCTTCCAAGAACCAATCACAGTTTACGCCTCTCAAGAGGTCGCATCTCGCCAACCACAATGGTTAAACCTCACCAACCAGGAGTGAGACAGTTACAATCCTTTCGGAGCAATCAAGACAACCAGTGTTACACGACTTTGTTCCAAAAGAAAAAGAAAAAAGAAAGCCTGCTAAGTAAAAAAGAAATGAAAATAGCTGGAAAGCTAATACTTAGGCAAAAATCAGGGCATCCCGCTGGACTTCAAAAGAAAACGAAAAAAATCGAAAAAAGAACTCAAAAGGAGTCAGTCCAGGAAAAAATTAGGGAATCAAAAGAACAAAGAAGAAAGGATATCAATAGAAAAATCCCAGTGAAGTCACAAAGTCGTGTATACAGACACCGAAAACGAAAAGGAGTAACCGTCGCTCCGTAAACCTTGTGAGTTTCCTTAACTATGGTCCTTACCATTCAACATACCTCTCGAAGAGGCGAGCGCTCGAGCGAAGTTAACTGAACTTTAGGATCGGAGATCATCACGTAGAAGGGGTGGGTACAAATCATGATTTGAGCCAAATATCCTTTGTTTCACGAACCGTGAACCCGACCTCGATACAACCCTTAAAAGACCTAATTGAGGCAAGGTTTATTCTGAACGCACATTACGATAAGGTTGAGTAACCTGACTCCTTCTCGATTCGCTAGTCATATCCCTGTTGCATTTTTCACTAATCAAATCAGCATTGCGTTTGAACTCTGGTTCATTCGTCACTCACAATCATGACACATAAATGAGTGACAGCACAAATTTTTTCAAAATCTGCATGAACACTGCATTAAAATTACCATTCGGGAATAAACAAATTTATTTGCAGGTCAGTAGTTGACAGGAAGGAAATTTCAACAGGGAATAATCGAACAGGACTGAATAATTCAGCAGTCTGGATTAGAATGGTGTATGTTGTGAAACCCTATGAGTCAGGGGCATTGACTTTCAGTGAGTTCAGAATCAGTTAGTCTGAGGACAAGTCCCGAAGCTTCAATTGATCAGGGGCAGTTTATTTGAGAAGCAGTTGATCAGAATGAATCTTCTCGAAACCCAATCAGGGGCGATCATTTAGAATGTTGTGATTTGAAAGCAGAGCCTTCCAATGGGTGATCAGATCAGGTTAAGTCGCTTGTACGCTCATTCAGGGGCAAGTCACCGCAGAGATAGTGAGACCAACTGGGTTGATAATTGTTTGATTGAGGATGAATCTTTTTGTCGTACTGATACCGGGGCAAGTAATCTCGAGGCCGTCTCATAGCAAGCTGTTCAGAGTGATATTCCTAAGAGTTAGATTGGGGCAAGTTGAGTTGCACTGGGGCAAGTTATTCAAGCAAGTCTGTTTATCCCCAGCCAGAGTTGAGTATCGGGGAATCGTGTCGTTACTCTTATCAAAAACCTTGACCTTCCGAAAAAAGCCTTATTGTCATTGGATCGTTATCCTACAGTTTAAACCTGTTACGTGTCAGGACCAAGTTATTTTCCAAAGCCCAGTTCTCGCCTGGAAAACCGGTAACCAGTTCTCGTCTGGCCCACATTTCTGTAAATACCAGTTCTCGCCTGGTACATGTTTTCGCTTAACCCATTATCATATGGTCAACCTTTCCGTAAACATCAGTTCTCGTCTGGTGTGGTTTATTGTGGCATCAGTTCTCGTCTGGTGCATGTTACCTTTTAAACCAGTTCCTGTCTGGTCATCAATTCTCTAACCTGTTTGTGACATCAGTTCTCGTCGGGTGTACGTTATTGTTACCAGTTCTCGTCTAGTCATCGTTTCTTTAACCTATTTGTTGTACCAGTTCTCGTCTGGTGCATGGCAGCTTTCAACCAATTCTCGCTTGGTCATTTATTCCTTACACTAGTATCCAGTCAGCCCCGTCTGACGTTCAAACCGTAAATCAATTTTCGTCCTATAATCTAATCTATTTTGCTATCAGTTCTCGTCTGGTAGTTTATCCTTTGAATGCTAGTTCTCGTCTAGTATTTCCCATATCTTACAGTTTGTAAATAACCCGTTTTTATCCTTTAAACCAGAAAAAGCCTAAAAAATCTCTGACACGGTAATTCCCAATGACTCTCATGTTGTCACATTCCCCGATACAAAGCTCGATGGATACCAGTTCCCGGATTAGTGTTTGAATTCCATGTGGATGTTGTTAAATCAGGATTACTATTCTTCAGCAGATGAAAGTTGTGTATTATTCTCGGAAGAGTTGAGATAGTATTGTTATTCCACAGCAGAGTAGGGTCAGGAGTATCCTCAGCAGATTAAGATCGATATTCGTGACAGAAGGGGCATTCTCTAGCAGTGAGCTATTTACAATCAACCCCGATTGGGTCAATCCCCACAGAGTACAATCAGTTTGCCAGTGGTTTAGAAAGAATATCGCCGAGATGATTTTGTGACAACCGGTTACCTTCAGTGGAGTTGACTTGGCCTTCGGCATTTATTTTGCCAAGTGGTTTTAGACCTGGTGTTCTCTGGCAGCTCGAGCTTACATTAGCGTTTGCCTATACCGTCATATTTGCATCTATAAAAATGCATAGCATATCCATGCCGTATGGGGCATTGCATTTACAACATGTACATAGCATTTCCATGCCGTATGGGGCATTGCACTTTCATACAAACAAATACGTAACATTTCCATGCTGTACAGGGCATTACATCATTTCAGACATACGCATGTCGAAACATAGACCAGGGTGGTTACCTATTGGCTTTCGAGTATGTTCCCCTGCAGAACAGTTTGGTTAAGCTTCTCTTCACCCTCAACAGAGTGATTCTTCATATTTGGTTGTTACGTCAGTGCTGGAAAAAAAGAAGAGAAAAGATTGACATATATCAAACTTCTGAAGCTGCCGCCTGGATAGGTGTCTGGCAGTTCAATTCAGAATTCCCCAGGAGAATTTGCCTCAGGTTCGCTGTGAGCTGTGAGTCGACAAGAAAAGATCCCATAACAGATGGGAGTCAAGGTGTTTGCTTTCTGAAGCATTGTTCCGAAGATTCAGTACCTGTGGCGTCACACAGGTGATTGACGAAAAAAGAAAATTTATCAGATAATTGACCAGTTGTTGCCGTGACAAACAGACTTCAGTTCATTGGAAGCTTTTCCTCAAGCAGTGCGCAGTTTATTTCTGCGGTTGGCAAATTTCAGGGTTCTTTTGTATTCAACCGTCTTCTACCTTTGAATGTTTGAAAGCTGCTCGCTCTTCAACCATTCAGGTCCAAGCCGCTTGAATAGGGGCAGCTGTTGCACCCTAAAATTTGACCAACCGGGTCCCATATTTGGTTTATGGTTCGACGCATTTCGCATTCGCATTCACATACCGCATACAGTGCATTTTCTCATTTATGCTGATTTTATCGGGATTACAGCCTTGTTTTCACATTTCGGGTATTTCAGACCGGGTCGAATAATCAGAGGTTATTCTGAGAAGTCACACGCTTCCTGGGTGTTTTCAGCTTACGCAGTGATTTTGGAGGTTCTTGGTGTCGGGGTTTACTGTTTGTTTCGATCTGGTCTCGCGCTCTCGTTTATTTTGGTTGATTGCCTTTGTTTGCATTTTTAGGATTTAATAGCATTTTATAAATTTTAAATAGAATTTTAGAATTTTAATAAATAGATTTCTTTTTATTTTTTAATAGGGTTTTAGATTAATATAGAATTTAATAGATCTTTTAAATATAGTTTTTTTTTTATATAGATATTAGTTTCTTCTTTTGATATAGAAATTAAATAGATTTTCTTAGAATTAAATAGGTTTTGGTTTTCTTTTAGAATAATAATAGTTTTTAGATATAGTTTAATTAGATATTATTAGGTTAATTGACTAGATTTACTACAGATTTTAATCTTTTTTAAATAGATTTTCTTATTATAGAATAACAATTTTTAAATAGATTTAGATATTAATTAGGTGTTAGTTAATTAGGTGATAATCATTTTCATTAATTAACCATCTTTTTCGTTAATCCATTCATAATCACGTTTAAATCCTATTACTTGTCCATTATCATGTATCAGTCTATTATGCAGAGTTTTGTTGGGCCTTTTATCCAAATTATCCATGCAAAGCCCAGGTCCACGAAATTCCAGGTGTCCATATAAATAGCATCACACGTGTATTATCCAGGGGGGGCCACTTCATTTTTTCTTCTCCGCATGAGTGCCACTTGGCGCACATGCAAGACTCCACTCACTCCCTCTCTGACCACGCGTCTTCCATCCACCAAACTCCAGCCACCTGTCTTCACCCTAGCCCCCGCCGGATGCATGGCCATCGGCATGCAACATCCTCCGACCGTCACCCCAACTGACTCCGGCCATCGTAACTTCTCACCGGCGATACCGCAACCGTCGCCGGAATCTCTAACCACCACCGAAAAACGCAAAAACACTAGAAATTCATCCAACTCCTTCGTTCTTCATCGCAAGCTTCATCACATCTTCATCATCCATTCATCAGTTTTTCCAGAAGATCACACTAACTCGTCCTGTTCATACACCTTTTCCAAATCACGCTGGAAAACTCAAACTCCCGCCGGGATGTTCATCATGTTCTTCAGATTCTCTTCAAAGATTTTTCCATGATCTTCATCAGATCTGGGAATGTTTTTCAACCTTCATCGATTCTTCTTCAAGCTGCAAGAACATGCATCTGATGTTCGTCATATTCATCAATTTTCCGGATTCGTTCACACGATCTTGACCTTGTTTTCCCAGATTTTTCTTCCAAAATCAATAAACTCATGAACAAGTCCCTCAATCTTTAAACAGAACCTTCATGATGTTCATCGCACCATTCATCATGTTCAAGCGATCGTCCTTCAGTTTCCAGATCTAACTTCAAGAATATTCTAGAGAAGCTTCAAGATCTTCGTACCATCAATCTGTCCTCCAGATTTCGTCATCTTCTTGTCCAGATTTATTGAGAATTGCAAGAAACGCCAAGATCTTCCACCAGACATGCCAAGATCCTCTTCAACGACTTTGATATCTACACGGCATCTTCCAAACGTCTCCGGAACTTCATCTTACGCATAAAAAAACCTCCGATCTTCATCATTCTCGTATCTCCTTCGAATCTACGAACAAATTTCAGCTCGAAGCGAAACACATACCTATTGGTTTCCAGGTATCTCCATATGGATTTGTCATGATTTTGTTGGTGGAAGGGAGTTTTGAGAGGAGATGGAAGAAGAATTAAGAAGAAAATGGACGGGGAGAGGGTTTGAGAGACGAAGCAGACGGCGTCTAGGGTTTTTGGCCAAGGAGAAAGTGATTGGAAGGGGAAAGGGTATCGTGGCTTGTGGTTGGGCCAGGCCCAACGTTCGTTTTCAGTCCACACCCCGTGTCTTACTCATTGCACCTCCTTGTTTGGGAGTTGTTTTCTCTTTCGGACTAGTGGGCTAAGCCCAGCGAGTTTCCATCGGCACCCTTATTTCCTACGCAACACCCCCCTTTCCCTTGGTTGTTTTTTGTTTTGTTTTTTTTTTGCTGAATTTTGTATTGTGGGCTGGGCCCAATGGCCCTGTTTTTGCTGACTGCATCACCCCTGGCTGAACTGCACCCCCTTTTTGTTCTCATTTTTTTTTTCTTTTATAGTCATTTGCTTAGATTTTTTTAGGAAAAAGAATATGTAATATAAGCATAGAAAAAAATAGAAAATATAGTGATATATAAAAAATGATAGTATTTTACTATTTTTCTTTTTTAGGATATAATTTCTACCTAGAGTTTATTTTACACTTTTCTTTTAGAAGTAGATTTAAATGTCCACTGGTTAGGGGACTATTTTCCCTTAGATTTTCCATGTTAGATGGATAAGATTTTTAGGAGTTTAGTCCTATTTCTCAATCATTGTAACCCTCCGAATATTAATAAAATGAGATTTGTGCTGTGGTCCCCGTTTTAGCTGTAAGCTGAACTACAGCTGCTCTGATTTCTCGTGCTGAATGAGAATATGTAGGCATAGGATGCGATATCCTAGCGAGCACACTAACAACTAACTTTTTTGTTCTCTCGTTGCCATGCGATCGAGACTTTCCCGCTGACGACTGATGTTATCCTTTTCTCTTGCCCTTGCGCACTTGAGACCAGACCGTAGTTTCTAGTTCCCATAGGTCCCCGTACCTCTTAAAACAACTTAAATCTCTCACCCCTTTGTGAGAACACCCTGTCTAGCCGTAGTTAGCCTGAACTACATAAGCTCTGATCTTCCACTCTGAGTGGAAGTACGTAGGCACAAGACGCGAAGTCTTGGCGATCCAATTCCCTGTAGTTCCCCGAACTACGTTGACTCTGACTTTCTCTCTTGAGAATACATAGGCATAGAGCGCGACGCTCTATCGAGTCAGTTTCCTTCCCGTTTAGATTTAGTAGCCGTAGATAGATTGTTGTGCATCCTTTAGACAAACTAAACAAGCGTGGATCCCGTCGAGTACGACGGACGTGAGGGGTGCTAATACCTTCCCCTTGCGTAACCGACTCCCGAATCCAGGATTTGGTTGCGATGACCATTCCTTTCCCGTCTTTGCGGTAGGTTTACTTCGAGCGTTTCCTTTCCCTCCGTTGGGATAAATAACGCACGGTGGCGACTCTTCTGTTCAGCCGGCGCCGATTTTCGCAGTAGCGACAAATGGCTTTCCTGCCTTCGTAAACAATGTTGAACTCAGAGAGTTCTAGCGACCACTTCAACATGCGTCCTGCCATGTCAGGCCAGCCGAGCAGCTGTTTGATAGGTTATTCGGTTCTGACCACGATGGTGTGGGTCAGGAAGTAGTGTCAGAGTCTCCTCTCTGCGTTGATGAATGCGACTTTTTTGATCTGCTGGTATCTTGTCTCGGGCCTGTGGAGGGCCTTTCTTGTGAAGTAGATCGGTTTCTGTCCGTCATAGGTTTCTCGGATTAGTACAACGCTCATGGCTTCGGTGGCGACGACCAGGTACAGGTAGAGGGTTTCCCCGACGTCTAGCCTCGTTAGGACCGGTGGCTCCGATAGGACACGTTTGAGGTGGAGGAGGGCCTGCTCGCATTCCTCTGTCCATTCAAACGTGAACCCCTTCCTTTGTTGAAGAATGAGAATGCGTGTTGTGCGGATTTAGCGACAAAATAGGATAATGACGCAAGCATCCCCTTGAGGGACTATATTAATTTCTTCGTGCTCGACATTTTTCTGGGTTGGCCTTGATTCCCCTTTCGGTCAGGTAGAATCAGAGGAACTTCCCCGCGCGGACTCCGAAAGTGCATTTCTCCAAGTTAAACCGCATCCTGCACTTCCTTGCTGTCTCAAAGAATTTCTTAAGTTGGATCGTGTGGTCGACCTCAGTGCGTGATTTGACGATCATGTCATCCATGTAGACCTCAAGCGTGTCGCCTATCTCTCATCGGAAGACTTTGTTCATCATTCGTTGGTAGGTGGCACCGACGTTCTATAGGCCGAAGGGAATTACGTTATAGTAATAGTTTCCCGACTCGGTCATGAATTTCGTGCTCTGTTTGTCGACCTCGGCCATGGGAATCTGGTTGTATCCCGAGTAGGCATCCATGAAGGACAACAGTTTGAAACCTGCCGAGTTGCCGACGAGCTTGTCGATGTTAGGGAGGGGGTAGGCGTCTTTGGGACATGCCCGATTGAGACCGGTGTAATCAACGCATATTCTCCATTTTCCATTAGAGTTTTTCACAAGTACAACATTGGACAACCAGGTTGAATACCGTGCTTCTGAAATAAAATTTTCCTCTAGGAGGTCTTTTACAGCTTTTTCAGTCACTGCCGACTTTTCGGGGTACTACCTACGTCTACATTGTACTATGGCCTTTGCGTCCGGGTTGATGAAGAGCTGGTGGCATGCGACTTCGGGGTCAAGGCCGGGCATCTCGGCGGTGCTCCAAGCAAAGAGGTCGGCGTTCTCATGGAGGCAGGCCTTCAGCTGCTTCCTCGCCAAGTCTGGTAGTACTACTCCGATCTTCACGCTCCTGGTTGCATCTTTGCCGAGGACTACTATCTCGATCTCTTCGTCCGGGATGGGGCGCATTGGGTGGATGGGCTACCCGCCGTCCATTGGAGAAGCGTGATTGGTTTCATCCTCGTGGTTCGGTTCGCTGGGGAAGCGGCAGTCGAGGTCCACGGCGTCGACATGGCCTTTTGGCCTGTTCTCCTGGATGGGCGAGGGCTTGTTCGTTTTGGTCGGGGATTCGATTGTGCTGAGGCCCTTCATTGATGCCTCGAAACACCTCCGAGATGCTTCTATATCCTCGTTGAGGGTGACGACGACTCCCAGCCTGGTATAGTACTTCATCTTTAGGTGGACTATCGATGGCTCCGTGGTGAGCTCTGCCAGCATTGTCCCGCCCAAGACGCAGTTGTATAGGGACGGACATTCGATGACCACGAAGTAAACATTGATTTCCCTGGTCGTCTCCTGTGCCCCAAAAGTGACCTTGAGTTCCACGTATCCCCACGGTCTTGTCGTCGTCCCGTTTAACCCCTGGAGGTCGGAACCGACATAAGGGGTCAGGTTCGTGTCGTCGAGCTGTAGCATCAAGAATAGGTGGATATACATGATATCCACCGAGCTTCCTCCGTCGACCAGGATGCGGCGGACGTCAAAGTTTGCCATTTGTGCTCGGATTAGGAGGGGAATGACCGAGTTGAGGTCTCCTCCGGGGAGCTCTTCGAGATTGTACGTGATCGGGTTGGACCGACCGTGAAATTTGTCGAGCGTGCTCATTTTTCCAGAGTTGTTGTTCATCAGCTCGTCAAATTTCCTCTTTACCAACCTGACGGATAGCTTGTTCGGGGCTCCGCCTGAGATGATCATCGCCGTGGGGAAGTATTCCCATGGGCTGATGAGACGTATTGGCTCCTTGGACAGATGATGCCTGGTAAAGGGACTGTGTTTTCTCATGGAGCTAGAACCAATCTTCGGGCCGACTTATGTTGAGGGTCACCTGCAACCCAGATTCGTTGGAGGGAGGAGGGATGTCCTCAACTCTTTTGGCTTCGCGGGCCTCCTATCGAGGGGCATATCCTCCTTTGGTATATCTCTTCAAGTGTCCATCCTTGATGAGTATTTCAATTGCGTCTTTAGGTGGATGAAATCCTCCGTGACGTGCCCGTGGCCCCGATGGAAGTGGTAATATTTGGATTTGTCTATGTTGGCCTTGGAGGGGGGGTGCTAGTTTGGAAAAAATGACACCTCCCCAGACGAACTCCAAGTTGGCGCACTCAGCTAGTATACGCTCGTGGGAAGCGACTAGAGTCGTGTATTCGGTGAATCAGCCCGCAGGGCCCCTCTGCTCTCAGGACTCTCGGGGACGATCGTCCCGTCGTCAGTCTCCCCCACGCCGGGGGGATGACGCTCTTTCTTCTCGGGACCCACAAGGGGTTTCGCGGTTACGGGATTCCCGGGCAGAATTAGCAGCCTCGGATTCCTCGTACGGATGTAGGGGCGGGCTTTCTTGAGGAAGCCTTGTAGGGTGGTTGGTCAATGGATCACCACGGCTTCGTAGAATTTGGAGCCGCGGTGTAGGCCTTGTTCCATGATGTAACGCTTCATGTCGTCTAAAGTTGTCACATGGACTGCCTCCCTCGTGAACCTCTCAATGTAGTTTCTGAGAGACTCGTCTAGGGCCTGGATGATCGCGCCTAGGGCAGCCTTTGTCTTCGAATATCGTCGGGACGCTCTGAAATGTTGCGAGAAGAGATCCTTCAGGATCCTCCACAATGTGACGGATTCAGACTCCATGATTTTTTACCACGCCATGGCTCCTTTCCTTAGGGTCCTTGGGAAGAGCATGCACTTGATGGCTCCTCAGACGTTCCTGTAGTCGAGCATGGTTTCGATGTCTTTCAAGTGGTCGTCCGGGTCCTAGGTGCCGTCGTACGTGGAGAGTGCAAGCGGTTTCTCCATCCTGTAGGGGATGGGGGCTGCCATAATTTCCCGCGACAGGGGGGTTCTGTGGTCATCCTCGTCACTGCGGGCGGGGGAGCGCAAGGGCGACAGATTGCGCCGAAGGGGTTAGTTACGTGCCCTCGACCTCTTTCCCGGGGCTTTCGGTCTGTTTACTCTTATGACCGAGGAACACTTCTCCTTCCGTGGAAGTGATCAGGTGCGCTTCTTGGAGGCCACAGATTTGGGCCTCTCCAGTTGAGGACGGCGCCCCCTTGGTCGGGGAGAGGGGCTCTGGGAGTCTCCAGTTGAGGATGCATTCATTCTGCTGGAACAACACGAGATCGGTTTGGTTGATGACTGTGAAGAGGGTAGTCATCGTCGGGTCTGCTCCTGCTGGTGTGGGAATGGGCTGGAAAATAACTGGTCTCCTCACTCGAGGTTCGACGCGATGTGCTGCATCCTCGAACGAAGGAGAGGCAGTCTGGCCATTCCTGGTGTCACCCTCATGGGCGTGGGATGGCCCTGCCTGGTCGTCGCCATTGGTGATTGGAGCGAAGGCGGAATCGTGGACAGCGTCCTCGTGACGTGGGCTAGTCATGATCTCGAAAGTTGAAGTCGAAAGCTTTGGTTCTTCTGCTCGGAGGAACGAGGAAGCTTTTACTTTCTCACAGACGGCGTCACTGATCGTACCTGACCAGATGAGATTGCCGACTGCCACGCGTCATTGGTCTGGGAGTTGCTCAACAAAGTAGGGAGCAGGAGGGAGGTATACCTGCAAGACACTCTGATGCCAAAACAAGTAAAGGACCAGAGCGAGAGCTAGTACAGAAATTAGGTGTAGAGAATTGAATACCCGACCCTCTAGTGAAAGAGGGTATTTATAGTGAGACCCCAGCGCAGGGTCAACAGTTACTTGTGTATGGCTGGACTGCCAGACCCAACCCAAGTAACTGCTAGGGCTTACGTGGCGTAGTGAAGGTCAGCACTTGGTCTTCACCCTAGTTTAATTGTCCCATGATCTCCGGAAGGTGGGTTGGCCATCTCTTTCAGAAGTGGATAATTGCTTGATGACGTGTCCCCGCGGAGGGGACACGTGGAGAACGTGTAGAAGACGTGTTGTTCTGTCCGGCAGGGGGAGAAGTCTGTCCGATGTGTTTAGAGACGTGCCCGACACTAATTGATTTGGGCCTTTCCCAACTGGCGTTGGGCTGGGCCTGCCCGACGAGCGAGCATGCCTGGCTCTAGTCTAGAACAATTCCATTGTCATTGGTCACATATCATTAGCTAATAAAGACTTTCATGACAAAAACAAGCTATATAATTTGAGATCAGGGTATGATAGTGAAAAATAAAATGAAAAAGACTTGAAGTTTATGAGAAATTTAATGAGATTTTTAGAAAACAAAGTATACATAGGCATATAATAGTTATTTGCACATCTAAACAAAAATGGTTTAGCTAAATGCAGGAAAATGACCATTTCGAAAAGGGTAAGGTGTATGTTGTTGAGAACTATGTTGCCAAAGAGTTTTTGGGGTAAGAGTGTTGCGAAAGAAACTTGCTTGATCGAAAAATGTTCATTCACATGAATAGATTTCAAGATGCCTATGTAAGTTTGGAGTAGGAAATTGGTGGACTACTCTAATTTGAAGGTCTTCAAAGCTTCATTGTTTGTGCATATTAAGGTAGATCAACTTGATACTAGGGATGCAAATTGTGTCTTCATTAGTTATCCAAGAGGTATAAATGATTGCAAGTTGTAGAAGGTGGAGCCTGGAGGATGAAAATTCATTATAAGTAGGTATGCCACTTCCGATGATACCCCTATGGGATGAAATGTAAACACCAGAAGATGAAAGTATTAGAAGTAATTGTGAAGAAGATTTAGTTTTAGGTGGAGGTTCTTCCTAAGGGAGATTAGATATAATGAGGAATTTAAGGTCCGACTTCTAATTCTAGTGAGTCAAAATATGTATTGGCTCTTAATTATCATTTAACTCGTGATAGGATAAGGAGAAAAAATGTACCACTTCAGATATATGAATATGCTGCCCTTATTTGTTATACTTTGGATATGGCAAAATGATTGTAAGACTAACAATCAAATATCTTCAAGGAGGCATTCAAAAGCAATGAGAGTAAAAAGTGGTTGAATACGATGAATGATGAGATACATTCGGAGATGAAGATTCATGCTTGTAAGTTCGTGAGGCTATCTAAGAAACAAATGGTGGTTAGATGCAAGTAGATGCAAATTTTAGATCAAGCTTCAAGCTTGGACTTGAACAAGTTCGTTAAATAATAATTCAATCTTTAAAAAGAACACCAAAATAATTGATGGTTAAATTGAAATCACCATCAATTTTAACTAAGGGGGAGAATTGTGAAAATATGCCTCAAAAACTAAAATGAGTTATTAATTTCTTTTAGTTTTTTAAAACTGTTAGGCCAACATTGAATTAAAAGATTTTGATGTGATCAAATATTATTATTATTATTATTATATTTCACAAAATGCAACGGAAAGAATACTCATAAGGTGAGTAGTTTCCGTGGCTAACTTCTGGCAATGAAAATTTGTTCAAATTGTTCCTAAATGCATATTTTTCAATGGATACCTCGAGGAGCAGTGGCGGAGCCAGACTAAAATGTTTGGGATGAATGAAAATTATAAATAAGTATAAAAATTATGTGATGTCTAAAATGAGGGAGTCATCAAGTCTCACGTTAGTGCATTATTAAATATTGATCTTTTGACTTTATTTATTAATTGAAAAGTTTAAATTTATGATTATATATATATATATATATATATATATATATATATATATATATATATATATATATATATATATATATATATATATATATATATATATATATATATATATATATATATATATATATATATATATGGTCTTCCTAAATATTTTATTTTTATTTTTAGTTCTCTATAAAGAATGGTTTTTCAAAATAAATTATCCACACCTTTGTTCTTTCTTGCAAATTTAGTAACAGTTTTTACAATTTAACGATTGAATTAACGATAATTTATTATTTAACGACTAGATTAAAAACGATTTTAACACGAGGGATAAAAAAATATGGATAAAATTTTTTAGAAATATTATTTTTAAAGGAAATTTTTTAAAAAACTAAATAACTTTTTGCTATAGGTTATAAGATAACAACGACCTTTTGCTATAGATTTGTAGGATAAAAATGACTTTTTAATTTGTCGTTAAAAATTACATTATAATATTTATTTATTAAAATGTGTATCATGAATTTTGTTGTTATATATCTATTTTTGTTATAAATGAACGAAAAATAAACTAAATAAATACAAATCATTACAATTGACAACAAATATAAGACTATTTGAATATATTATAAAAATTAAAAATATTAACAATATAAAATTGTTAACAATCAATATAATTTTTATATTTATCTTTGAAAAGAATATTAATTAATATTTTTATAGAGCTTGTATTATAAAATTAACGAAAAAAAGAGTATGTTACTAGTTAAATTGTAATTAATATAATTTATATGAGAGTGATAGAGCAGTTAGTTTTATTCTAATTTATAGAGAGAAATCACCGTATTATAGTATGTGGGGCCATAATATTGACAATTAATTAGAATTGATTCATTCCAAATATGTATAAATTTAATGAATAGCATTGCCTTTACAGTCTACTATCCAGTCTATATATTTTGTATTTTTTAGAAACCCTGTAATAAGAGATTGATGAGTTCCTCAAACATATTGGTTATTCCATGTGCACAGCAAAGCATGAAGTCTATGTCAAAGGCTTGAATCAAGGCAATTTCTATATATGTGGATGATCTACTCATATTGAGATTGAGAACCTCATACTGCATATGAACACTGAATTTGACAAGCACCCCTATGAAAGCAATCTCCAATTATACAAAGATGAAGATGGCAAGACATTTGAGAATAATCTATACAAGAAAATTTGTCACAATGCTGGTGTGTGTAATAAGAAAATTTGTACAAGAACTTAAATTTTCACATCACATGCAAGCAGGTAAAAGGATCATGAAATATTTATCTTCATACATATTCTGAGTAATAATGGTTTAACCAAGATAAAATGTCATATCTCAGTATACATCAACAAATCCTAACTGAATTATACAATGAGTTTTAACGCAAATACTTGTTGCGTATAATTGCCAATCATATATATGTATGTATTATTACATGATAAAGGCTACGGTGGTGCCTGGGAGGACTTCACCTGATAATAATATTGAGATGCATTGCTACCAGATGCGTTGGACGGAGTGAAACGGAGTGGAATTGAGTTCATAGGTTGTGTTTGAAAGATGGAATTTGATGGAAAGGTAGCTGAAATAGAGAATCCTGATGATGCTGCAGTAGAGAATTGTGGTACTGGGGAAGCAGTCCCCTGACTATTTGCTTGCCATGCCCAGTAAGGAGGTCCTTTTGAAGGATCAATGCCAATTCTCTCTGCTCTTTCCTGCAAAATATTTCAACAACTATATATCAAGTTTTATTATTAATGCACATTGTACACCTCCAAATATATAAATTTATCTACAATTTTAAACGCAATGCAGCATAGAGGGAAACATTGTGCTGATGTTGTGATTGGGTTATTCATTGAAATCTCATATTCCAAATTCAACTCATTTTGTAAAGTGAAGAATGACCCTGTTAAGAGTCCCACATCGGACAATATATGGCATGAACATGTGTTTATTAGTGGGGGCAATCCTCACTCTATAAGCCGGTTTTGTAGAGTTGAGTTAGGTCCAACCACATTTCTTAACACTTTTCCCATTGCTCTAAGGCCAAAACTGACAAGAAAATAATAAAATGTGTATACCATGAAACACTCAACAAAGAAAAGCATTTCACTCCAGTTAAAAGTCAAAACAAAAGAATAGGCAGTTAACAGATTATCAGAGATAGAGAGAGATAATAGTCAGTGAACTCTTACCCCATTGGGAAAGAAACTAGAATACGTGGCATTCCACATGGAAGGACGCTGTTCAGTTACAACCAGCTTTTTCAAAGACGGGTCACCAATAACTGAATTAGCATTAGTCTCCATCTGCAGATAAAGTGAACCCACATTTTTTACCAATTTACCATGACATATTATGAAGAATACCAACCTAATGTTTCACAATATTAACAGCTTTCAACTAAAAGCAGGGAGTAATTAATCTACTAGTGAGGGAGTATTAATCTGGAATATAAACAAAATGTATTTGAAATAATCTACTTTTATGTTTATATTTAAATTTGAAGGTAGTAGAGCTCAATTATATACCTTCAAATTCCTTCCTGAATGCAGGTTGTAAGGGGCGGTCTGAAACTGACGATACCCTCGGTTTTCTTTGGGTTCATGTCCTGGAGTTGCTATGCCTAAATTGAGGTCAAGATTGTGACTGCCACCTGTGTTAATGATAACTTAAAATCCCTTTTACGTTGAACAATTACTAATACTATACTAGTTTCTTTAATGAGTTAAGGTAGTAACTAGTCAAGGTCAAATATGCCAGAAAAGACAATGCTATGAAATTCTACCTTCATTGATAGGTTTGATCTCACTTTCATATGTACTTGGCTCAAAGTTTGTCACAGCCTCTCTCCCATTACACTTGATAGCTGCCTTGTCATAAGCCCTGATTTCCACAAAATCAAAATGAAGGATACATGTTGGTTGGAATTTGGAACCCAAATGAGGTTTGATAATCAAGTGTAGTAAATTCAATTCATTATGTAAGAATATAATTTATGTATCATAAGGACCTTGCAGCTTCTACTTCGCTGTCGAATAGCCCAAGATATACATACCTGCACGAAATCATTGCAATATCTATAACAACAAAAACACCTTTGCCAATTGTTTCTTTGAAACTGGCATCTTAGTCATGTTTCTCCAAACATGGAAAAGGCCTAAAAAGCTGAAAGCGAAACAAATTTCCTTTCCTTTTATAGGCCAACAGGAACTTGAATTCGTATTCATATCATACCAAATCCTATAATACAACAAAATCAATAGTTCAGTTTCAGATTAAGTTAAAAGTAGGTCCTCACTTTTTTCCAAGGAGTTGTCCCATTCGAGCTTCCCAACGACCACATTTGTGAAGTGTTACTCCTCTGTATTTTGAACTCCCCCTTGAAAAACCATTACTGTGGCGACGCAGTATGTGCACAAATTCCTCCTTTGAAAGATTCTTCATCTGTTCATCATACAGTAATGAATAAATAAAAGGTGAAAAAAGTCACACACTTCATTTAGATATAGCTTCAACAAAATTACTATACCAAACATTCACATATAAATCTATTGATCAAACAAGTTCGCAAATCATAACTCAACTGACAAAAACTGATATTATTAGATTAATCACCATCATCTAAATCCGAATTCATTATGTGTATGAGTTCTTAGAGATTATTACCGTTTCTTTTACCACCAACAAAAAAATCTATTAATCAAAAGGTCTTTTGGTTTTACAAACCTGATTCATATCTTCTTCATACTCAACTAGATTGAAATTAATGTCAGCATCAAGTCCCCTGAACTTTATAGCAGCTCGATCATAAGCTCTGAATTTGAAATTTTCAAAGTCAATGAACAATGACAGCAATCATTATATTAAAATCAAGTGAAAGGATTTTATTAAATTTATGCAGAAACTTTACCTAGCAGCAGCATGAGCAGTGTCAAATCCACCTATAATACCAAGTACCAAATTCATAAAAAATTCCAAAAATAGAAAAGAAGCATATATTAATTAAATACTTTTAACATAAATGAAATTATTTAATCAAATTCAAAAATCCATACCCAAATAAACTTGCTTCCCACAATCCCTACATCCAACAATTACAAAGACAACCAATAAATAAAAAAAAGTTAGATACTATTACTATTATTATTCAATTCAACTAAATTAAAAATTCACACCAAATTATAATTACTTATAATTTCCAAAATTAATCAAGAAAAAAAAAAACAGAAAGGCTAAATTAGTAAATTGAACACCGTGAAGTGCACGAACCAGATATGCGATTCCCATCTTCCAGTTCTTCTGTAGAACGTGACTCCTCTGTACTGAGAGCTTCGAGACCTTGGTCCTCTCCTACTCTTCTTCACCTGAGGCCGTTGCGGAACCAGAGCAACTCCATTTTCACCTCCAAGATGACGATCAAGTGAAAGATCCATCACGCTCTTCCTCGCCGGAATCACCATCGGCGAAGCCTCTCCCTGCGGCCAGTTCCCCGTACTCACCGGAAAAAGCTCTTTCGTCGCAACAGCTTCGTTTCCTTTTTCCACCTTAAGTATACCGAATTTGAAGGTGAAAACATCGCCGGCGCGTGTTGAACACGAGTCTTCATCTCCGGTGATATTACTCGACCCCTCCGCATTCACGATTGACGAATTCGAAGTACCGGAAGAAGCTTCTGGAATTTTTTCCAGTAGCATGATTGAATCATCATCATTCTGAGTCAAATCATAGTTCAAATTAAGATCTAACATGATGCTTTCTTACTCTTCAAGATATTATTACTCTACTATTATTTTTCCTTCTACTAACGTTTCTTCAGTGGAATAGAACTAAAACGATCAAACAAACTCAGAGTTAGAAGTTTCTTCAGTCGTGAGAGTTCGCCGGAGAAACTCTCCGGCGACCGGGAAACGGCGGGGAATCGGAAAGATAACAAACTATGAGGTTTGAGTTATGGATTATTCATAGTCGCATTTCATGATTTCAACGGTGGAGATTTAAGAACCGGCAAGTACCGGAAGCCATGAGAGAGAGTAAGAGATGAAAGGAAGCTAACGGAATGGTTAGAAAGAGAAGATGGAATATATACACATATTTTCTCTCTCATGGTTAGAACCGGTTGGTTCGGTTACCGGTGAGTAACTAATATTGCTAAAAGGAAACAAAACAACCGTCCAAAAGTACCGGCCTAGTTTCTTGTTATAGGAGGCAATAAAAGTTTTATTTTTAATTTTATTTTATTTATGAAGAGAAACAATAAGGGATTTTTGTTATATATATGGTGGAGAAAACATCATGTGATTGATATATATGGTGGTAGTAATAGGATAGATGGAATTTTATATTGTAGTACTATGGGACAGCATTGCATCAAATTGTATAAGTTAAAAATAGTGTTCTTTCTTATTTGACAGAGATAAAAATAATGTTTAAACGTGTCCTATCTCTTAGGTAGAAATATATAATGCTTACTTAAATTTATTATATTAAAATACCATGATTAAAATTTCCCACAATGATTACAATATTGTGATTTAATGTTTGTTTGAACCCGTAATATTTTATTAGGGTCGATGCAACATGCGACAAAATTTAAAATTAAATATTTTTAATATATTAAAAATATAATTTTAAAATTAATATATTTAAAATATTTTAGAATTTAAATTATTAAATTATTATAATCAAATTCATTTTATCTAATAATAAAATTAACTCATCTAAATACTCAACTCATTATTAAAAAAATATAATAGAAAAACAATGCTAAAATTATAGATATCAAGTCTTTTATTTTAAAAAACTCAAAAATGTATTATCTATACCTATTATTTTTTAAATCAATTAATTTAACTCTTAAATAAAAAATAAAAAATGTGAGGCCCTAGACAGTAGGACTGACCCTGCATTTTATTTTTTTGATAAAAATGTCTTACATGTTTGTGCGATGATAAATGATACTCTCTCCGTCTTATAAAAAGTGTTTTATTTATATTTTTTTGTCTCAAAATAAATTGTTCTTGCCGAACGATCAAAATCTGAGATGGGTCAAAGACGAACGTCTGTGATGCTGAATGTAAAAGAGGAGGAAGGGGTGTACCTGCAAGGCACTCCGATGATAAAGTAAGAAAACGAGCAAGAGAGCGAGCAAGTACAGAATATGCGTTTTTAAGTAAGAAATTGGATATCTGACCCTCTCAAGTGAGAGGGTTTTTATAGTGCCCCTAGCACTTGACCATTGATCCCTATTTTCGGGGCGAGATAGCCGTTTCTTGAAGAATAGGTAACTGCCAGAAATAGAGTTACGTGCACAAGCGTCTTGGCTGTTTTTGGATGGTGGAACCGTGCGTGAAGGGCAGAGATGGATGGGGAGAAGTGATGTGACAAAGGGTAAATAGGTCAGCTTCCCCTGTTGGAGGGACAAAAGGGTAAACTCTCCCCAACGAGGTTGGACTTAGGGAATTGGATCGTTCTGAGAGCAGAAGTGGATTGGGTCATGCCCAACCATTGGGCCAGTCCGGAACAGTAGCCCCCCAAGTCGTTGCTACAGGGCATGGTAGTGATGACTTAAGGGTGGCCTGCTCCCGGGCAGAGTCGTCGTACATATCCTTGTGTTTGGGTGATCACTTGCTCGTGGCCGTGGGGCCGGGGATATTGAGACCCGGGGAGCCCAACAATTGATAGGATTTGAAGAGTGGGGATGCCACGTGTGCCTCGAGCCGTGTGCTGCATTAAATGCGAGATGATGGCGAGGCTAGGGTCATGATGATGCCCTGTGCGCGCGTGCTCGCGCACGTGCCTGGGGCCTGCTTATAAATAGAGAAGGAGTCCGTTCATTCATAACTTTTACTTCCTTCTTCTATTGTGCTCGTTTCTGCAACCGTTGTCCGCCACCGCCTACTTTGCTCTGACCACCGTACGAGGTACGACCAGGACCGTATTCCCTCTAGTTCATCTTCCTCGACCACATAAGTACTTCTATCCATTGTTTGTTTTCTATTTTTCTTTGTTTAAACGCCTTAGATTTCATGTGGTTAGGATTGAACATCTTAGTTAGAGCGTATTTAATGGTGGTGCCGATGGTAGATGGTGGCGCGACCAACTGTCTTTCGTCGGTGGTGTAGTCGCCCTCTTTTAAGAGGGGTAGGTTACCACCCCTTAGATTCAGGTGATCCATAGTCACGTTGTTATTAGGTTACTATGACTTCTGGTGGTTTCCCTAAAAGGCCATTGGGTTTTGTGACCGGGGGCTATCCCTTAATGTCTTAAGTAGAACAGTTTGGGACTTCCCCACCTGGGTAGCTGTGCCATTTGAGTAGGGCTTAGGTTGGGAATGCTTTTCCTCGGCCCTTCGTGCGCCCTTTCACTTGACTAGCAGTGGAATGGTGGATTTGATTTGGCCACTGAATTCACTGTTTTCCTCTGCTTTTCAGTGGAAACTGTTCAAACCTTTCTCCGAATCCATCCGGACATTCAAGGAGAGGTTTTTTTATGATCGAGCCGGTGTCGGAGGTGGCCACTAATTCAACGTTTGTCTAGGAGGTCTCCACGGATGAGAACGGGGAGGATTTGTTTGATGAGGAAGGAAAGATAGTTGCTTGGAGACTTTTTACTTTTCCCTTTTGCTGGAGAGAGGCTCATTTTACCCGCCCGACCGATGAGTATATAGTCGCCCCTCACCAACTCACAGAGGACGACAGGGTCAACTATGCCAAGCTGGTGGCCTACGTGGATAACTTCCTCCCTGCCCAGTGCCTGACTCGTCCAGGGAGAATTTTGTACGAGGAAGACAGTGGACTGTAGGTGGAAGCCCGACACATCAACACAAAGGAGCTCCTCGAGTGTCGTACCCGCGAGGAGGCTCTTGAGCTCTTGGGTAGTTGTCGCTTTTCTTACATTCTGCCCAAAATCTTTATTTTTCCATACTTATGTGTTTATTATTTTGCAGGTAAAATGCCTTTGTTGCAAGAACGAATGATGAAGCATGCCCTAGGGAAGATGAAAAGTGCTGCTGCCCTGGGTAAGAGTCGTCTTGGCCAGCGGAAGGTTCCTCCCACAACTGGCTCGGGGACCTCCTCCTCTACTCCTTCGCCTATCCAGACATCTCCACTTCTCGTGAGCTCCATGCCTAAACGTCCTCAGGTGGACAAGGTTGTGGACCTCAGTCGGGAGTCTGGTAAGACTAAGTACAAGTTTCCCCCCCTATTTTCTCGAGAGGAGGTTTTTCAAAGGGGCCTCCCTATCCGTTCCTCGAGCGGAGTCTCTGAGACACGAGGAAATGGATTGTTCTTCTAAGAGGGCCAGCCTTTCCCAGGATGCCTCTGCCTTAATGAGGGTCTTGGAGATGGTCGTGGTCTACGCCGAGGAGCCCGCTGGAGCTGAAGTTGAAGAAATCCCAGGCCACGGTGACGGCCCTGGAAGAAAAGGTTAAGAAGCTCCAGGGGCTCCAAGAGGAGAAGGAGAAAGAGCTTCGGGATGTCCGTAAGAGCCGCGAGGAGGCGGTCTAGGAGAGGGATGCTGTGACTTCCAAGCTGAAAGCCTCTAAGGACCTAGTGCAGAAACTGCAGGCTGCGGTTGCCCCTGCCGAGGATGAGCCCGAAGAGACGAAGCAGCTAACGACTCATTCAGAGTTGGTTTCCCGGTTCGTCCAAGCTGCTGATGACCTGGTGGCTATCAGCGAGAAAGCCTTCTAGAATGCGGTGAGTCAGATAAAGGTGGTGAACCCGGGGTCGAGCTGACAATCGAGGGTACTGGGTTCCTTTATTCGGTTAAGGATGGCCAGATAGTCGTTCCCTAGTTCCTTAGGTTCGAAGCCGATGAGGGTGAACAGGGGCAAGAGCCACATGAGGACATTCAACCCGAGGAGTAGTTATGCTCGTTGGCCAACGTGCCATTTATGTAATTTTCTATTGTAATATTTTTTTTTTTGGGGGGGGGGGGGGGGGCATGCCCCCTTTTAATTGTATCATGCACAATTGCTGTCCTTCGTGGTCGCTTAAATTATATGTACGTACATATGTAGCATATCCGCGTTTTTATATGTTTATGTTTTGCTGAAAATTTCCTAAGTGTTATGCACCGTCCAATGCGTTTGTTAGAAGCACTTAGTCATATGTTATGTTGGATATTTCCTAAGTGTTCTGCACCGTCAAACGCGGTCGTCAAGAACACTTGATTGTACGCTATGTTTTGGGTCTGCTCGACGGGTGATGTTCGACAGTGTGAGGGGCTGATCGAAAGACCTGGGTTGTTTCCGGGCAGGGAGAAACTCAGGTCACAATCGTGGACTGAGTCTATGGCGTGAACCTCCCATCGCGAGTTAGGGGTTCTTCTGTTCACGGTACCATGTCAACGGCGGGCTCGGTCGAGGAACCGCCGTCGAGCATGGTTAGGAATTTTTTCCAGACCCTTGCTTAGATTCTTTCGGCGGTGCATCGCCTGTACCTGGGCGTGCAACCTTTAATCGTACGTCGTGCCCGATGCTTGGTCTGGGCACATCGACGACGGGGGCCTTAGCTGTAATATTGCTTCAGCTTTTCGGTGTTCCATGGTTGAGCTAATTCTTCCCCGATTAGGTATTCTAGGTAGTAGGCCCCGTTCCCTATCTTCGCTCTGACGCGGTAGGGTCCTTCTCAATTTTGCGGCGAGCTTGCCATCTTGGGGATCTTTGTGATTCCTCCTTAGGACGAGGTTGCCTACGTAGAATTCCCATCTGATGACCTTGGTGTTGTGCCTAATCGTTATTTTCTATTTGAGTGAGGCTTCACAGAGGGCTTCCCTTGTTCGAACCTCCTCAACGAGGTCGAGTTCTTCCCTAATGGCCTCGCCGTTTGTCTCTTTGTCCAAGGGTGCTTCCGTTTGTCTGGTTGGTACGTGGATTTCGGTGGGGATTACCGCCTCTGTTCCATGCTAGGTGAAAAGGGGATTCCTCGATGGACGAATGAGAGATAGTACGGTAGGCCCAGAGCACGCTGTGCAGCTCCTCGACCCACTGTCTTTTTGTTTCATCTAGTCTCCATTTGAGACCTCATAAGATTACTCTGTTTGCTGTTTCGGCTTGCCCGTTAGTTTGAGGGTGCTCAATGGATGCGAAGTTCTATTTAGTGCCTAGCTGAGCGAAGAACTCCTGGAATTTTCTGTCTGTGAACTGTGTCCCGTTGTCTGTAACGATTGCTTGAGGAATGCCAAAATGGGAAAAGATGTTTCTCTTATAGAAACGAAGTATGTTGTGGGCTGTTATCTTGGCCATGAATTTAGCCTATATCCACTTAGTGAAGTAGTTCACGCCTACTATTAAGTATTTATTCTGGTTGGAGCCTACAACGAAGGGTTCCAGGATGTCCAGGCCCCACCAAGCGAAAAGCCATGGGGAGGACATTGCCTTGAGCTCGTTGGGTGGCACTAGGAGCATGTCTCCATGCCGTTGGTATTTGTCGCATTTCTTCACATGTTCTTCCACGTCGTTTTGCATGGTTGGCCAGTAGTACCCTGCTCTCAGAGCTTTCCTCGCGAGGGACCTCCCACCTAGGTGCTGGGCATTAATCCCTTCGTGGATTTCGTGTAGGACGTGGGCGACCATTTCTTCCTCGATGTATTTGAGGAGAGGTATGGAGAATCCTCGTCTGTACATTTTGTTTTCTATGAGGACGTATGAGCATGCCCGACGCCTTATAATGCTGGCTTCCTTTGGATCAGGTGGTAGCTCGTTTTTGGTGAGGTAGTTGTATACTTGAGTCATCCAGCAGTGGTCATTGCTGATAACGTGCACGTCGAGTGTAAAGGATTCCTTCTCGATGCTAGGTCGGGGGAATATCTCCTGAATGACGAATTTGTTTCCCCCTTTCTTTTTAGTGCTGGCGAGTTTTGACAAGATATCTGCTCGGACGTTGTGCTCGCGAGGAACGCGTTTGACTTCGATTGAGGAAAATTTCGCCATCCTTTCTTTAACCAGGGCCAGATACTCGGACAAGTTATCGTTCTTGGCCTGGTACTCTCCTCGGACTTGAAGGGCCACTAGCCGAGAGTCGGTGCAAATGACGACTTCGTCTGCTTTTAAATCTTCAGCGAGACGTAGGCCGACTAAGAAATCTTCGTACTCAGCTTAGTTTTTGGAGGTTGGGAATAATGGCATAAGTGAGACTTCAATAAGGATTCCCTCCTCATTTTCTAGGATGATACCTGCCCCGCTACCTGATGAACTGGACGCACCGTTAACGAATATGACCCACCTCCGAGCACCCTTGTTAGGTTTCACGGGTGAGGTCATTTCTTCCACGAAGTCAACTAGTGCCTGAGCCTTCAAGGACTTTCTGCTCTCGTACTAGATGTCGAATTTTGACAGTTCTAACGACCACCTGAGCATCCTTCCGGCTATATCTGGGTGATCCAGCAATTGCTTTATGGGCTGGTCCGTGCGTACCACAATGGTATGGCCCAAAAAATAATATCTTAGTCTCCTGGCAGCATTGATTAGGGCGAGAGCCATCTTATCTATTTGTTGATACCACGACTCGGGACATTTCAGCGTCTTACTCATGAAATAAATGGGTTTCTGCACCTCAGGGGTTTCACGGATGAGAGCTGCGCTCACAACCTCAGTTGCAATGACGAGGTAGAGAAAAAGGGTTTCCCTGTTTTCTGGTCGGGAGAGGACCAGAGGTGCATATAGGGCTTGCTTTAAGTAGAGGATAACTTTTTTGCATTCTTTTGTCCATTTGAATGTGGCCTCCTTACGGAGGAGTTTGAAGAAGGGTGATAACACGAAATCGTATATATATTTTGATGCATAATTTAACTGAAGTTTAACTGTTTTTGATCCGATTTCGGGTTATTTCCGTGTTATTTGTCTGATGTTTTGCAGGTATTCAACGATCACGTCTAAACAAGGCAACATGAAGAAAAGAAGCAATCTCAGATGAAATATGGACGAAAAAAGAGTGAAAACATCATGAAAAGCGCAGAAGGTTGTTTTTGCTGATGTGACGACCGTCACAGCTCCATGACGAGCGTCACACGGGTGACGACCGTCACACCTTGTGACGACCGTCATGCAGGCAAAAATGCCCCACTTCAATTTCACGTAACACAAGCAGTTCCAATTCCCAAAGAGTGGACCACTACTCCCTGATTTATCTGCCTCAAAGTCCACCATCTTCAATGATAACCGTTAGAATTCCACTTCTATAAAAGGGGAAGAAGGGGACCTCAGAAAGGGAGCCGCATTCATACAACGAAGTGCTGCCAAATTTATTTCCAGAGCATACTTTCCAGTTTAATATTCTTATTTGTTTCTCTTTACTTTTTCTGCATTCCCTTCATTCTTCTGTAATTTCTACTTTTATTGTACGATCAAATTGGCATAAAGACCAGAATCCTGCCAACATTTGTGGAGGATCTGCCCAAAGGCCAATTGGAATATTTACAGGTTTCTCGTTTCAATCGTATTTCCAGTTTTATTATAATGCAAATTATTATTTATTGTTTTTATTTATGTTTTATCTTTCCCAAATCCATGTCTAGCTAAACTTGAGTAATCGATATGTGGTAATAATTCGAATGGGATTTGATAACAACTGGTTGAAAAACTTTCTTTTCAAAAGTAATTTATGGTCTGAGTGTTTAAAATTAATTTACTGAATAAACTTCGTCGCGAAAGCGAGAACTTATTTAAAAGTAGTTTTGCCACGAAAGTGGGAAATTAATTAAGATATGAACCAACAAGCGAAAGCTGCGGTAAGGTCAGATAGTAAACACTAGTCATTCATTTTAATAATAGCGAAAGCACTTTAAAATGAATTAGAACTTAGAGATTTCCAAAAAATAATTTTAACCCCGAATGGGATACGAAAGTGTATGTTTGGCCCTTAGAATTATGATTAGCGTCAATAACCATCGTGAGGCGAGAGTCTTCAAATCACCATTTTCTGCTTAAATAAACTTTGAAAATTATTTCATACACCGGTAACTTGTCAAATCCCTGAAGAACACAATTACTGCATATCGATTCAATCATTTATAATCTAAGTAGCATTCTTAGTTCCCTTTTAGTGACAATCTTATTCCCTTAAACATATTCTACCTAGCTAAACATAGTAACTCCCGAGAACACTAGTTTGATTACGAGTCCCTGTGGGATCGATATCTATTATTACTACGCGATAGACTGTGCACTTGCAGTTAGGTTGTATTAGACATAGAAAGTCGCGATCAAGTTTTTGGCGCCGTTGCTGGGGACCCGTTTAGTCAATAGTGTAACCTTCTGTTACGCTGTATAGACTAGGTTAATTATTTTCATTTTTCCTTTACTAGTTCTGTCGATTGTATGCCAAGTAATCGCCCGCAAGGCGATATCGTAAAACCTTCAGTCGCAGAACTAGAGCGCTTCTTACATTTAAGAAGTTGAATCATTGAGTACCAACTAAAACAACTCAAACATAACATTCTCGAACCTCTCACTCCCATTCCCAAATCCGAAGAAGAACCAACGATGGCTGAAGGACCTCCAAACAAACCGCTGAAGGCATACGCTACACCCTCTCAGATGGAGCCTAGAAGTAGCATTGCTGCCCCAGCTATTACCCGAAATGATTTTGAGCTAAAACCGTCATTGCTGTCAGCTGTACAACAAAACCAATTCTCAGGAAACGCAACTGAGGATCCGAACGAACATCTAACGAAGTTTGTACAATACGCAGACACAGTGAAAGCAAATGGAGTAACTCCAGACGCGATAAGACTTCGTCTTTTCCCATTCTCTCTTAGAGACAGAGCGTGGACATGGTTGCAATTGTTACCATCCAACTCCGTTACGACGTGGGAGCAATTGAAGAACGTCTTCTTAGCGAGATATTTTCCGCCAAGCAAAACTGCTATGCTTAGAGCTTAAATCAACGGATTTCGACAGAAAGATACTGAATCTCTTTACGAAGCATGGGAACGATTCAAAGATATGATGAGAACATGTCCTCACCACGGTCTAGAAGACTGGGTGACAATCCATACTTTCTATAATGGGCTTCTATACAATACTAGATTGACAATAGACGCTGCCGCGGGCGGTGCACTTATGGATAAGCCATACGGTGAAGCCTATCAATTAATCGAAAACATGTCACAAAACCATTGCCAATGGGGAGGTGAACGCACTCCAACAGAGAAAACCACAGCGAAAGGTGGGATGTACGAGATCAGCATCCTTGAAAAGTTCAACGCTAAAGTAGATGCTCTAGCACAGAAGATTGATAGTCTGACCGTTAACCCCACTGCAACTGTCGCTGCAGTAACTCCAAATTGCGAGTTATGCGGAAACACCACTCATAATGCACCCGAATGCCCATTGCTAGCCGGAATCCCACCAGACCAGGTAAATTATGCTCAAGGAAATCCTTACGCAAATACCTATAACCCAGGTTGGCGAAATCATCCAAACTTTTCTTACAAAAGCGAAAATGCATTGCAAATGCCTACTGCTCCGCCAGGATATCAGAAATCAGCTGCTGCTCAGAATGCACCTAGGAAATCAAACCTCGAGTTGATGATGGAAAAATTCATAGCTACTCAAGCTCAAACAAACAAAGAATTCCTGAATCAAAACATACACACTAGAGAGCAAATTAAACAGTTGACCGGAAAAGTAGACGCTTTAGCCACCCACAACAAAATGCTAGAAACACAGATATCACAAGTGGCTCAACAGCAAGCCTCTGCTGCCGCACCTGCTGGCACATTTCCTGGACAACCCGAACAGAATCCAAAAGGCCAAGCAAATGCTGTAATACTAAGAAGTGGAAAAGAATTGGACGAACCAATCGATCCGAGGACTGAAAACTCAGCCATGCAACAAAAACCAACTGAACAGGCAGAAAAGGAATCCGAGTTAGAGAAGAAGGAAGACAACGAGAAGGAGGATACCGCAAGTGAAAAAACTCAAGCACCTCCAGCGCCATATAAACCACCTATTCCTTATCCTCAAAGACTAATAAACTCCAAAACTTCAGGACAGTTTAAGAAATTTGTAGAGCTCCTTAAACAGCTGAATATTACTATTCCTTTTATAGAAGCGATAACTCAAATGCCGTCATACGCTAAATTTCTCAAAGAAATCCTGTCGAATAAGAGAAAGATCGAGGATAACGAAACAGTTACACTTACTACAGAGTGTAGCGCCATTATTCAAAACCGCATGCCTCCTAAATTAAAAGACCCAGGTAGTTTCTCCATATCCTGCGTCATAGGAAAGTTCGTAATAGACAAAGCTCTATGCGATTTAGGAGCCATTATCAGTGTTATGCCTTTATCTATATGCAAAAAGCTGAATATGGGAGACCTCAGACCAACCAAAATGTTCGTACAATTAGCTGACCGATCAGTAAAATACCCCGTCGAAATACTGGAAAACGTTCCAGTACGCATAGGACAATTCTACATTCCAACCGACTTCATAATCATGGACATCAAGGAGGACACTGTTACCCAAATTATCCTAGGAAGACCATTCCTAGCTACAGCCGGAGCGATTATAGACGTGAAGAAAGGAAGGGTAACATTCGAAGTAGGAGAAGAAAAGATAGAGTTCATTCTCACCAAGTTCCTACAAGCACCAGCCATAGACGATACCTGCTATTTAGTAGACGAAATTGACCAATGCATAAGAGAACTTGAAAATGAAGAGACCACGTATTCAGAAATAATAAAGATTCAAATACCCGATATTTCTGAAGATGATGATTGTCGTAAACCGTATAAAGACGACAACCTAAGCGAAAGCTTAGCACTGGCCCCAAACCATATGCCAGGTCCGAAGAACCCATCTTTAGAACTTAAAACACTACCCAAAAACCTTAGATATAAATTTCTAGACGATGAACTAAAAAGACCAGTGATAGTCAACGCCGACTTAGGACAACCAGAAACCGAAAAGCTATTAGAAGTCCTAAAGAAGTACCCCACCGCGTTAGGCTATAACATAAGCGATCTAAAAGGTATAAGCCCTTCGATCTGTATGCATCGAATTACAATAGAGGAAGACTCTAAAACCTCTCGAGAGCATCAGAGGAGACTGAACCCCATCCTGAGCACTGTAGTCAGAGATGAAGTAAAGAAATTGCTAGATGCAGGAATCATCTATCCGATCTCCGATAGTGAATGGGTCAGCCCAGTTCATGTCGTACCGAAGAAAGGAGGAGTCACAATAGTTAAAAACGAAAAAGGCGAATCAATAACAAAAAGAGTCGTGACTGGAAGCAGGATGTGCATTGATTATAGAAAGCTTAACAAGACTACACGCAAAGATCACTTCCCGTTACCCTTCATAGACCAATTGTTGGAAAGATTAGCTAAACATTCATATTTCTGCTATCTAGATGGTTACTCAGGATTTTTCCAAATTCCCATCCATCCTGATGACCAAGAAAAGACTACATTCACCTGTCCTTATGGTACTTTTGCTTACCGCCAAATGCCGTTCGGACTATGTAATGCTCCAGCAACCTTCCAAAGATGCATGATGACAATCTTTGCAGATTTCATAGACAGCATCATGGAAGTATTTATGGACGATTTCTCGGTATGTGGACAAAGTTTCGAAGGATGCCTACAAAACTTAGAAATGGTATTAGAACGTTGTGTAAAAGTAAACCTCGTCCTAAATTGGGAAAAATGTCATTTTATGGTCCGACAAGGAATAGTTCTAGGACATGTCATATCAGATAAAGGAATTGAGGTAGACAAAGCTAAAATAGAGATTATAAAAGATCTCCAACCTCCAAAATCCGTACGAGAAATACAGAGTTTTCTAGGACATCCCGGTTTCTACAGAAGATTTATAAAAGATTTTTCGAAAATCACAAAACCTCTGACCGGCCTGTTGATGAAAGATGCTGAGTTCGTCTTCGACGACGACTGTTTAAAAGCATTCGAAACATTAAAATCAGCCCTTATCACCGCACCAATCATGCAACCACCCGATTGGCGACTACCGTTCGAAATCATGTGCGATGCGAGTGATTATGCCGTAGGCGCAGTTCTAGGACAAAGGAAGGACAAGAAACTCCATGCCATCTACTATGCCAGTAGAACCTTAGATCCTGCCCAAATGAACTACGCTACCACAGAAAAGGAACTTCTAGCAGTTATATTTGCGCTTGACAAATTCCGTTCTTACTTAGTAGGAGCAAAAATTATCATATACACAGACCACGCTGCCATAAGGTACCTAATAAACAAAAAGGATGCCAAACCAAGACTATTGAGATGGATCCTGTTATTACAAGAGTTTGACTTAGAAATCAAAGATAAAAAAGGAACCGAGAACGTTGTTGCAGATCACTTATCCCGAATAGAAGGCATCAGACACGAACCAGTACCGATAAATGACGATTTCCCGTACGAACGTCTGATAGCCAAATTAGAAAGTGACACACCCAACTCAATCTCGGAAGATCCAGAATTCGAAAAAGCCGTAGAAGCCGTCTATGCCCAAGTCACATTACCTTGGTTTGCTGACATCGTTAATTACCTCGCTGCGGGCGTGCTTCCACCGGATCTCACTTATCAGCAAAAGAAGAAATTCTTCCACGATCTGAAACACTATTATTGGGACGAACCTCTACTCTTCAAGAGAGGGGCCGACAACATATACCGTCGCTGTGTCCTAGAGGAAGAAATAGAAAATATCATTTCCCAATGCCATTCAGCACCATACGGTGGTCATGCTAGTACATCCAAGACGTGCGCTAAGATTCTTCAAGCCGACTTATTCTGGCCTAACCTCTGGAAAGATGTTCACATTGCTGTGCAAAAATGCGATCGATGCCAACGAACTGGCAACATCTCACGACGCGATGAAATGCCTCAGAAAGGAATCTTAGAGGTAGAAATCTTCAACGTCTGGGGAATAGATTTCATGGGACCATTCCCACCTTCTTTTGGTAATAACTACATACTCGTCGCTGTAGACTACGTGTCTAAATGGATAGAAGCCATAGCTGCTCCAGCAAACGACGCACGAGTAGTAATCAAACTCTTCAAAAACACAATCTTTCCTAGATTCGGTGTACCCAGACTCGTCATTAGTGACGGCGGATCTCACTTCATATCGCGAATATTCAATAAACTTCTCTCTAAATATGGAGTCTGACACCGAGTAGCTACACCTTATCATCCGCAAACTAGCGGACAAGTAGAGGTCTCGAACAGAGAAATAAAACAGATATTGGAAAAGACTATCGCTACCTCAAGGAAAGATTGGTCGTCAAAGCTACAAGAAGCTTTATGGGCTTATAGGACCGCTTTTAAGACACCAATAGGTACTACACCCTACAAATTAGTTTACGGTAAATCCTGCCATCTCCCTGTAGAATTAGAGCATAAGGCCTTCTGGGCCATTAAGACACTCAATTTCAACTACACCGAGGCAGGAGAAAAGCGAATCTTGAACTTACACGAGTTGGAAGAACTTCGATTAGACGCTTACGAAAATGCCTGTATCTACAAAGAACGAACTAAAAAGTGGCATGATAAACGTTCAGTCCGGAAACAATTCAGTGTGGGAGACATCGTATTGCTATTTAATTCAAGATTAAAACTCTTCCCAGGTAAACTAAAATCTAGGTGGTCTGGACCTTATGAAGTGACTAAAGTACTTCAGAGTGGAGCTGTTGAAATTACCGATAAGATGAATGCACCGTTTATCGTAAACGGGCAACGTCTAAAACATTATAATAAGAACGACAACAATCCTCAAGTCAGCAGTATAGCGTTGCTTGAGCTTCCAGCTCAAACACCCGAATAGCTTCTCACCAAGCTATCGTCAGGCTTTAGACGTTAAACACAGCGCTTACTGGGAGGCAACCCAATTTCCCTCGTTATTGTATTTCATTTTTCTTTAAAATTTTACTTTGAAAATCCAACAAAAATTCTAAACTTATAATTACTACTACTTTCTACTTTCGTTTGTTTTCATATTTTTATTTTTATTTTATTTTTCTCTTTTGTCTTTTGTTTCTACCGCTTTTCGTTTTTAAAAATCCTGACTTCAAACTCCTGTTTTAAACTTTTCAGGATTTTTAAAGTCTTCAAAACATTCCTTCTGTTTTCTCCAAATTACCTGCGAGTATGGCCGAGTACGACTTCACAAAGGTTCACTTTCTAGGACTAGCTCAAAAGGCAAGATTTGCAGCACTAACCGAAAAAGAATTCGCCTTGACGCTGTATTATGATAAGGCTACCATGGATAAACTAGGAATCAAAGATAGCATTCAATACCTCTTCAATCAACTGGGTTGGGAGAACACTGCTCTAAAAACACGTTTTGCTACCTATAAGGATCTTACCTATGAATTCCTTAGTTCTTTCAGATACATACCCAACTATGGTTTTGGATCCAACACAGAGCTGATTACCTTCTGAATGTTTGGAATGGACCAAACCCATAGCCGGATGTCACTAGCTAACCTCCTAGGATTTCCTAGCGGACCGCATGTGTTCATTAGTGCAGAAGATGACGATATTGATTTTCAACTCGATCAATTCTGGGGTAGAATCACAGGCGACTATCACCCTGAACCAGACAGAATGTATAATGATGATATTCATAACCCAGCTTTCAGATACTTCCATAAGATACTAGCTCACACCTTGTTTGGGAAAGAAGAAAATATTACTACAGTATCTAAAGAGGAGTTATTCATCATGTTCTGTGCTTCTCAGGGACGTACAGTAAATGTAGTGCCTTTCATGATGAGATCTTTCAAACGCCTCACGCAGGAACCACAGACAACTATTCTTATAGGAGGCCTCGTGACAATGATTGCCCACGAGCTTGGCCTTAGATTCCACTTAAATGCAAGCACTCGTTTTGGCATCATCCGACCCATGAATATACAATTCTGCTTTAACAGGCGCATTTTAGGAACTATGAGACCTGGACCGTATGAGTACCTCATTAACGAAAAACCAGTACCGCTATTCACACTGCCTGATCATCTGATGACAAGTATCCACAACAAGGACAACTGGCTCTATGAATTGGATGAGCCTATGGGACCTCCTTCACCACAGTCAACACCACAGAACTATATGTATGATAGTGACCACATCTCTGAGGCACACGACTATATGTACTATGAGGATGCTGTATCCGAAGCCGAAGTAGACCCTATGACTCCTCCGCACTATAACACCTATCCTGAGCCTATCCCTGAGGAGACCACCGACAAAATGGATATTGTTCTACTCCGATTGGATAACGTGGATGCAACTCTGACTACTGTAAAAGATGACATCGCAGGCATACACAGCGAACTGGTAGGCTTCATGGATTTAGTCTGCGACCAACTCGACTACTACACACGGAAATTCGATGAGTTGAAGACACGAAAAGACTAGATACTATTTTTAGCAGTAGATTCAGTTTAGTTTGGTTTAGTTTAGTTTCGTTTAATCATTTGAAATTTTCGCATTGTTAATTTCTTTATGTACTACATACAATCATTTCAATTTCATGTTATTTCAATTATAGTCTTTATTCAATTATTCTGTTTTTATGTTACTCTTTGTTTGTTGGCTGCTATAACACATTGCTATATCAATACTAAGCCTAAAAGTCACTGCAAGAACGCCCTCAGAGCAAAATTCTGCGTTCTGCAGATTTTGCTGCTATGACGACCGTCACAGGACCCTGACGAGCGTCACGCGGGTGACGATCGTCACACATACGTGACAACCATCACGAACCCAAAACTGCTATCTGATATAACAGGGTTACGTTTTCTCTCCCACCACCCCCATTTCAACTTCCAATCATCAGAACTCCTACCCCACTACAAATTTTCGTTCTCCTCACATTGCACCATATATTTCAACTCCAATCTTAACTTCCAACCACACTTCTGTCAATTCTTCCCACTTTGCAGAAAAACCCCAATCTTCAGAACCCTCTCAATCTTCCAACAATGGCGAGAAATGCAGAAACCCCGGATATCAGTAACATTGTCTTCAGCGACGGTGACTTAGGCGACAGACAGCGGGCAAACTACATCGCATTCCATCAAAGGTCGCTCCAGCCGACTCATTATCCACATATTCCGTCGCTTACGGAGCTCGGACTCCTTGAAGGCGTAACTTGGATGCTTCAAAGAGCAGGCATCTGGAACCTCTGCACCAATCCACTGCCAACATACGAACAACTCACTCTCGAGTTCTTGAGTTCGTTTACCTACGTCACATCCAGCGGCGACCTTAGCCAACACTCAGGTGCCGCATGCTTCCGGATGTTCGGCACAAACTACCAGGTGAACCAAAACCAGATCACCACAATCTTACAACTACCTCGAGGCGACAATGCTCACCGCCGCATCACCGATCAATTCCAGCACGAAGCTTTCGCGCTGTGGTATCAGTTGACCGACATCAATGCCGATGGTTGGGACTCTCTGCACGCCACACATATCCATAACCCAACCATCCGGTACTTTCACAGAGCATTGAGCAACACAATCTTCGCCAGGGACAGCAACCACAAGGTGAACTCGAAGGAGCTCTTCTTCCTCCATTGCGTCTTCAACAACGAGCCTGTCAACGCCACTCCGTTCCTGCTGGCTCACATTCAGGCCAATTGCAACCGTGGCTCCAAGCCATTCTACTTTGGCGGGATTGTCACTGCCATTGCACTTGGGCTGAACTTAGGTGACCGCCTCCAGCACCTCCATTCCATCCCCTCGGTGTTCCTTGACACCGACCACTGCAGAGCCTCCCACCTTATCCGCTCCAGAGCTGACGGCAAGTACCATCCGGTAGTGCGTGGCAAGACCGTCCGAAGCATCATCCTTCCGTCCCGCACCCGGACACACCCAGAGGATCGTACCAACTGGTTATTTGACCTCACTGCCCCTCCTGCTGCCGCTGTTCCTACTCAGGACCACACCCAAGGTTCTGACGATGAAATCCAAGCTGAGTTGGACAGGTCCGAGCAACCGGAGGCATCGCAGCCTCCTCCTCCCGAAGGTACATCCTCTCGCCGCCGCCGCCATCATCCAGTGCCCGACTACACAGAAGAGGACCTCCGCCGCTCTCTCGACCAGCAGGCCCAGATACTCGCTATGCTGCAGCAGCAAAATCAGCGAGCAGACCAGTTCGAAGCTTGGCACCGGACTCAAATGCAACAACTTCAAACCGGCCAAGCTACCATTACTGAGAACCTGGCGAATCTGACTTTGCAGGTCGAAGGACTCCGGGACACCGTCTACCACACAGGAGCCATGAGTTATGAGGACGGAGTAGCCCTTGCCAGAGCCAGAGGACGCCAGCATGGACGTGACCGAGGCAGCGGACGTGATTAGTCATCCATCTTTCCTTATTTGTTTACTATATTTCCAGTTTATTTGTACTTTCATTTCACTTGTATCTCCCTCTCGCATGCTTCAAAATCAGTGGGGACACTGATTGAGATAGTGTGGGAGCGGAGCCTTTATTTCCATTCCACTGTACTTTGAATTTCGTAATTTCTATATAAACATTTTCTATTTTTAGCAAATAAAGCTCGTTTATATATCCGTTTTCCGTTACGCAAACATCCCCACATTATTCAACGTAAACAAAAATTTTCGTTCGTTCCTCAAAAGCAAAAGCGTCACGAGAATGCACCCGAGTTTAAAACAAGTTTTGAAACTCCGAGGAAACGACAGTTCTAACAAAACCAGTACCGTCCTGACACCTTAGATCTCCGGTTTATGCGAGTCGGTTTCACTACCTACGTGTACCAAAGTCTCAAGTGTCTACGCAAACTCAGCCCCAAGTAGTTTATACTAGCAGTCAGCACCATCCTAAAACACTTCTAAGCGAGCGACCGATGCAAATAAGTGTATGATCTCCAAAAAGATGAAAAATCATGAAAAGAAAGCTAGATAGTCCAAAAACATAAGACACGTTTCCTTCTAAGTTAGGTGCTCCTCACCCGAGCATTTAGCCCAACGGCACGAAAACTCATTGAAAAATCAATGACATAAGCTTATGATCAATGAAGAAGATCAAAAACAGAAATGAGATCATATTCACTAACAGGTCGACTTGCCATGAAAGTGTACGGACAACGGGCTTAATGTGATTGCGCTAGAACAAACAAGATGAACTTGCCGCGAGAACCTTGACGCCAAGCTACAGTAGCATGATTGGGACCGATTTGCATAAAAAGGAGACCTCCGAAGACTTGTAGTCCAGTGTCGTCATGATACTCGTCTTGTTCCTACCAAGAATCCCGGTTTTTCCCAACTCTGCGAACGAAGAAGCTGCCTCGTGCTTGCCGACCTTTTCATGTTTTACTTGAGGACAAGCAAAGATTTCGGGTTATTTCCGTGTTATTTGTCTGATGTTTTGCAGGTATTCAACGATCACGTCTAAACAAGGCAACATGAAGAAAAGAAGCAATCTCAGATGAAATATGGACGAAAAAAGAGTGAAAACATCATGAAAAGCGCAGAAGGCTATTTTTGCTGATGTGACGACCGTCACAGCTCCATGACGAGCGTCACACGGGTGACGACCGTCACACCTTGTGACGACCGTCATGCAGGCAAAAACGCCCCACTTCAATTTCACGTAACAGAAGCAGTTCCAATTCCCAAAGAGTGGACCACTACTCCCTGATTTATCTACCTCAAAGTCCACCATCTTCAATGATAACCGTTAGAATTCCACTTCTATAAAAGGGGAAGAAGGGGACCTCAGAAAGGGAGCCGCATTCATACAACGAAGTGCTACCAAATTTATTTCCATAGCATACTTTCCAGTTTAATATTCTTATTTGTTTCTCTTTACTTTTTCTGCATTCCCTTCATTCTTCTGTAATTTCTACTTTTATTGTACGATCAAATTGGCATAAAGACCAGAATCCTGCCAACATCTGTGGAGGATCTGCCCAAAGGCCAATTGGAATATTTACAGGTTTCTCGTTTCAATCGTATTTCCAGTTTTATTATAATGCAAATTATTATTTATTGTTTTTATTTATGTTTTATCTTTCCCAAATCCATGTCTAGCTAAACTTGAGTAATCGATATGTGGTAATAATTCGAATGGGATTTGATAACAACTGGTTGAAAAACTTTCTTTTCAAAAGTAATTTATGGTCTGAATGTTTAAAATTAATTTACTAAATAAACTTCGTCGCGAAAGCGAGAACTTATTTAAAAGTAGTTTTGCCACGAAAGTGGGAAATTAATTAAGATACGAACCAACAAGCGAAAGCTGCGGTAAGGTCAGATAGTAAACACTAGTCATTCATTTTAATAACAGCGAAAGCACTTTAAAATGAATTAGAACTTAGAGATTTCCAAAAAATAATTTTAACCCCGAATGGGATACGAAAGTGTACGTTTGGCCCTTAGAATTATGATTAGCGTCAATAACCATCGTGAGGCGAGAGTCTTCAAATCACCATTTTCTGCTTAAATAAACTTTGAAAATTATTTCATACACCGGTAACTTATCAAATCCCTGAAGAACACAATTACTGCATATCGATTCAATCATTTATAATCTAAGTAGCATTCTTAGTTCCCTTTTAGTGACAATCTTATTCCCTTAAACATATTCTACCTAGCTAAACATAGTAACTCCCGAGAACACTAGTTTGATTACGAGTCCCTGTGGGATCGATATCTATTATTACTACGCGATAGACTGTGCACTTGCAGTTAGGTTGTATTAGACATAGAAAGTCGCGATCAAAGGGAAGGGCGTGCTGGGCAGATTTAGCTATGAAACGGGGAAAGCAATGAGAGCATCCCATTGAGGTACTGGATGAACTTCTTTGAATTCGGCGTGGGGAACTCGGAGAAGGCTCTGCACTTGTCGGGTTTAGCTTCAATTCCTCGTTCGATTAGGTAGAAGCCGAGGAACTTGCCCGCCCGCACCCCGAACATGCACTTCTCTGGGTTGAAGCACATCTTGTACCTCCTGGCCTGCTCGAAAACCTTCCTTAAATGGATTGCGTGATCTATTTCATCGTGGGACTTCACGATCATGTCGTTCATATAGACTTCGAGTATGTCCTCAATCTCTTCTCGGAAAACCTTGTTCATCATTCTTTGGTAGGTAGCGCAAATATTCTTTAGGACGAAGGGCATTACGTTGTAGTAATAGTTGTCTGATTCGATCTTGAAGGCTGTGTATTTCTTATCGCTTTTGGCCATGGGTATTTGGTTGTAGCCTAAGTAGGCGTCCATGAACGATAGTAATTTAAAACCGACATAATTATCCACTAGTTTATCTATGTTGGGGAGGGGGTATGCGTCTTTAGGGCATGCCCTGTTAAGATCGGGTTAATCAACACACATGCGCCATTTTGCATTAATGAGTACAACATTTGACAACCAGGTGGAGTACTTGACCTCTGATATAAAATTTGCCTATAAGAGGTCCTTTACAACTTGCTCGACAGCCACCGTTTTCTTCGGGGACTAGCGTCGTCTATGTTGGGCAACGACTCTAGCACCAGGGTCGATGGTGAGGTGGTGACAGGCCACCTCAGGCTCTAATCTGGGCATCTCCGCGGCGCTCCATGGGAACAGGTATGCATTCTTCTAGAGGCATTCTCTTAGTTGTTTCCTCGCTGTTGCGGTGGAAATAGGATCACAAACTATTAATGAGTTTGAATCGCAATTCAATTCACAACCGCTCTTTGATTTATCCGAAGGAAAAGGTCAAAAGAGGGAAAACCTATTTTGCATCGTAAACACAATGCGGGGAAAGATCTAAGGTTCGGGGGTTGGTTAAATTTAGGGAAGGTATTAGCACCCTAAACTTCTGTAGTACTCTACAGGAACCTTTTGTTCAATGCTTTACTATCTGGTTTATTTATTTGCTTAAGGTATATGTACAAAGGATTAAAAGTGAGAAAATAAACCTAAGGGGTTAATTCTAAGTTTACTCGGCAAGACATCGCATCTTGTGCCTACGTATCCTTACGGGAGTGGAATCAGAGTAATCGTAGTTCCCCTCAAAAGGGAGGTTAGAGACTTCTTGACTGTGGTCAAGGTCTCAAGGGGAATAAACGCATCTTAAGGACACGCTTACATGGAGTGTAGAAACTCCAAATCTCTACGTTGAATTGTTAAGTTGTAATTAGGGTTAAATTAGGTTAGGGATTCCACGGCGGGAAACCCTAAAATGAGCGCGGCGGCTCTTTGACCTAATGCTGGGGGTAAAGTTGTAATCTCGCCTGCGGCGAGGCGCTTGTGGAAAATTTAGGGTTTGTAAGGTGAAAGGGTTTGAAGTTGAGGACTATTGGCGCGGCGACCAAAAGCTAGACCTAATTCCTTCGGAGGTGCGTGCAATGTGACAAAATAATAGTGATGACAGTGTGAGAAATCATACATCAGCAGAAATTTAAATGCGGAAACGTAAATGCGATTGTTAAGATTCGCAAGGTTACAGAAGAGGAACAGTTACAACAATATGATACAATTCAATTTTAAGAACGCGAATATAAAGAAACAACATGGTAAGCTGCACAGTGAACGAACTAGGTTAGTAAATACAATTATGAAAGCAGAAGCATGAAGCTATGAGACGTTTTTTGTGGTTTCTTATTTTATGAGAAGTTTAATATGAGTCTAAGCTTAATTTTTTTCTTACTTGATAATGAATAAATAGAAAAAGAAGATCTTAATCTTTTTTTAAAAAAATATTTCCTCTTGGTTTTAAAAAAAAAATATATTGATTTTAATATTTTAAAAAATGTTTTAATTTTAATATTTTTAAAAAATGTTTTTTAATTTTAATATTTAAAAAAATGTTTTTTGATTTTTATATTTAAAAAATGTTTTTGATTTTAATATTTAAAAAAAACAACTTAAACATATTTTTTTTTAAATTTGATAATTTAATTAAAAAAAAGAAAAAGAAAGTAAAAAATAAAAAGGGTTGGGCCGGTCATTACCTCCGGACCCAACCCGGTTTGAGATGATTGTTTGCAAGATAATCTAGGGTTTTAGAACCCTTTGGCTCTTCGCAGCGCCGTTTACACTTCATTCTTCTTCTCTCTCGCCGCGATTCTCTCTGATCTTCTTCATTCCTGAAACAAACATGAAATTTGTAAGAAAAAACGTCCCATGGCTTACATTTAAAGCGAAAACGGCCGATGATGAAGAAATTCTGAGGCTGAGGCGATTGATTGCTCGTCGTTTTGTTAAACGGCGCCGGCGGTCCTTCGTGTGATGACTTTGGTGGAAGACTTCTTCTTCTTCTTCTGATGTCGCGGTCGTTAGGGTTTCTCGTTCGGTGATTTTTCTTGGCCCTCCAGTTAGGGTTCGTACGCGATTTCTCCCTTTCACGGCCCCTTTTCATCAGGTTGTACATCCCTTTTATAACTAACTTCTGGGCCTTGGATTTGCAATACTTCTGAGATTCGATTTGATATTATTTGATTTTATTGTGATTTCCTCAGATATTGATTGCGATTGGATGCAGATTGAACTCTGTTTCCCCTTTTTTAGGGTTTAATCGATTCCTAGCTGATATTCTGATTCGGTTCAAAGATTTCTATCTCCAGAACTGAACTGATTTGTTTGATTGATTCAGGTTACACGCAAATGGGGATTCGATTTGATTTGATCATTTGGTTTTCAGATTGAGTTCTTTCTGATACGATTGGGATTTCGTTAATTTGTTTAACTGCTCTCTACTGATTCGTTTTTGGCTGACTTGCTTTATTGGCTTGTCTGATTGATTCAGATTGTCTCACATTGATTCAGATTGGTTCCAATGGAGATATTCCCTGATGCATTTGACTTGAAACTTTCCATTTCCAGCTTCGGCTTTGTTTGATCATTTGGATTGCTTCTGAATTTATTTGATTTGATTGATATCTGGATTAGTTCATTTGTTCTACTTGAATTCAATCTGGACTATGCTGATGCGTTTTCGGTTTGATTCAATTTTAGTAGTCTGAACTGATTCGCTTTGATCTGTTTTGGGATTCATTATCAAATCGACATCTCTCTATTTCTGATATGGTTTGCTTTTTGATGCAGCTCAGATCCTTTTCCTCTTCTTCTTTCAGAGAGGGTTGATGCTACGACTTGGGTTGAGTTGGGATGGCCGAGGAAGGCATACGGCAATGATGTTTATCTGAGCCCTCGACGCTTGTATTCTTCGATGATGCTGCGATTGCTTTCTGAGGATCTTCGCGTGGGGTTTACCGTTTATTCTCTTTGAATTGTTCCAACTGCTGATGATTCTTAGCTTGCAAACGTCTGTTTTTTTCTATGATGTTTGATACTGAAACCTCTTGATATGGCTTTGCAGATGTTGATGTTGCTGGTGTACTTTTCTGATGAGCGATAGTTTGTGTTGAGACACTAATCGCTTGATGCAGTTTTAGCTCTGATTTGGTTTGATGGGCTTTTCTTACTTGTTCGACCTCAGAGCTGCTGCTAACATTATAATTTATCTGTTTTGATCTTGAACCAAGTTTGATGGCTTTTACTGACGCTGCTGAGACCTTTTTTAATACCTTGTCCGTAACTTGTTTCGTGTCTCATTTCTCTGTTCTGTTTGAACTGATGCAACTTGATACCATATTTTGGTTTTTCTTGTTCTGCTGTGGACTGGATTTTCATTCTGTTTGGTACAGATTTGTTTCCTTTGGTGGCTATTCCTACCTGTATTGGTGCGAACCCTTTCCTAATTTTGTTTTATGCTTTGAGTTCTGATGATGCTTATGTTTTTTCAGATGTTGGAAGTTTTGAAATCAAGGTGACTCAGACCTGCCGGCATCCGGGTCTGAGTCAAAACTTGCCTATGTTGCCTTATTCTCGTATCAGTCTGGAAATCCAATCGCGGCAAAACGAATCAGCCCCACTTCTTTTATTTTCTCTATCTCTCGGATGTCCCTTACGATAAGAACAATAACTACCTGATCTGACGCCGGTGGCTCAGATTGGTAACGGGAGTAGGATGCGGCTTTAGTCGTACCCTCCCGACACTCGATGATGACAATGTTCTGAGAGTGTCAAACAATCTTCTAACCTTTTTTCCTGTGGTTTGTTTTTGCTTTGATGTGCAGGTGATCAAGAGTTGCGTGAAGAACTCAAGGGAGGACCAATGAAGAAACTTGTAGTTTTTTCTCTTTTTAGGACTTTAGGACCTAGAGTAGATACCCATTGTAAATGTATAATCCTTTTGTAAATGAAAGATCATCATGAATAAAATCCAAAAAATTACTTCCATTTCATCTTGTAATTCTAGATGTTTATGAAATAAAATCCATTAAATATTCATTTATATTTTCTCAATTATGAATTTAAATATCCATGAATAACCATCCATAAATTATTTAAATTCAACTTGATTTGTAGTTTATGAATATTCATGAATAAAAGCTTCACAGCTATTAAAACTTAACCTCTCCTTGGCCTTTTATAAATGATATCCCGCCATATGATTGTATCCAAACAGATTCACATTAAAAACCTCGTTGATCACATTACTTCTCAAAATAACCATAACAGTGCCCACTTCTTTTTCAAACCAACTTCATCTTATTAAGAGAAAACAAAACTGCTTTAGAAATGTTTCCACATCATATAAGACGCGATCCCGAATCCAATCATATTTCTGACAAAACATACCGGGACCTTGACCTAATTGGCAAATAAATGCCTCAGAACGTAAAAACAGCCCGTTTTCAGAGAATTGGTAGAACTTGTGTAAAATGACCAAAATACCCCTGGGACCAAATCTGCAAAACAGACACCTCCATGACTTGTTAGTGGTTAGCAAATGTTCATAGGAGATGATATGCGAAATGCCTGACTAAATGTAAGGGTAAAATTTGGGGTATTACAGTTGCCCCTATTTAAATAGCTACACCGGACGATTTGAGTGACAGAGACTCGAGGAATCGTGGTGGAGGGATTTAAATATAGATAACCGAAAATTTTGCCCTTATATGCGACGATATGCAATGCTATGGACAAAAACTGGAATGACTTAATACAGATGATGCCATGAATATGATATGCTGCGTATGCTGGAATAATGAATGCGAAAATGCCGACAAACATGACGACACTGGGGAAAATGACGCGCTGAGACACAGTACATCATTGGGGAATTATAAAAAAATGATAGTCCACTGGTGCGAATGACCAATTGTCACTTTTTAGAAAAGGAACGAGATCCTCGAATGGAGTTGGTACCTGTGAGACGGCCTCCACTGGGGAATCTAAAAATAAAACTGGATCACGTACGATTGTGAGATCGATTACAGAATGCTGGAGCATTGGGCAAAGAATAACATCCAAGCTTCTGTAACCTGTCTCTCGTGACAAGATTAAACAGACTTTTCGGAACTCCGTAACAAATATGCAGGGTAAAGACCGGCTGTATGACAAAATAAATGGACTTTGATGGGAACTGCCCTGATAAGCTTCTCGCGGGAGAACTGTTACTCATCGTTGGAAGGGACTTACATGCCAAAACGGATAAGCACTCAAGTGAAGAGGCTGCTGCTTATCTGATGAATAAGTCTTCTCGCATTCTAAGGTCGGCGCCTGGAATACGATTTTGATTCCTCTTTTACTGAAGGATAAATGTTTTCTCGAAAAAAAGGGTAAACTGAAATTCCTCATACTTTCAGAATGAAACTGGCTGACTGAATTTACTCATACTTCAGAATCGTGCTCTTCTGAATATGAAACTGAATGACTGAAGATACTCATATTTCAGAATCGTGCTCTCCTGAATATGAAACTGAATGACTGAAGATACTCATATTTCAGAATCGTGCTCTCCTGAATATGAAACTGAATGACTGAAGATACTCATATTTCAGAATCGTGCTCTCCTGAATATGAAACTGAATGACTGAAGATACTCATATTTCAGAATCGTGCTCTCCTGAATATGAAACTGGATGACTGAAGATAGTAGGGAAATGGAAGCCCAACTGCTCCATGGAGATGGCCATTTGCTGCGGGGCACAACGGGGATATGATCGACTTCTTAGGTGAGGAATGTCGTACCGATGCTGTAAAATGTAAAGTGTAAAGGGTTGTAACATGTAGGATTGTAAAGTGTTGTACTGATATATTTTCCAGGCGTGAACTGGCGTGTATCTGTAAAGGATTGTAGTTGATTTTCTTGAAAGTTAGTGCAAAATAAATGCACGTCCGGTTGGGATTGACGACCGACAAGACTGAGATTCAATCTAGGATCGAGCTAGAAAGAAAACTGGTAATCAAAACTCCATCGAGGGAATGATCTCGAAGGGTAAGTATCTACTCCTGGCGAGGAAAGATAGCTGAAATAACCGTCCTCCACGAGGATCGAGCTCTGTGGGGAAACTGGAAACGCATATGTATTTTATGCTTAGGGCTGACAATCTATTTGGAGAGAATGGACGAACCCAGTTACTCGGCGGTAACAACCAATGATGGTGAAACATAATGAACCTGTGGATGCTAACGCATATGTTAATGTGAATGTACGTTAATGTCTATGTATGCAAGATGTTATGAAATGAGTATGTAATGAGTATGTAATGAATATGAAATGAAATAGGCATGTGATGCTTATGCCCTTGCGTATACTGACGAAACAGACTAGAGACGGGACGAGAGATGAAATAAACATCTCGACGGAAATACCCTGCGTTCTCTGCAACCAATACGTCAATCATGGGTAAGAAAGATCAATGGTAGAACCGGATCTGGTTTTAAAGTTCTGAATTCTCTGGGGAGAAGGTAATCTGCTTGGGTGCATAGTACCATGTCTTCACCTGGGGAGAAGAAAACCTGAGGAACACTTTTGAGTTTCCCAAGAAAAAAAAGTTGTCAGCTTATAGTCTCTCTGGGGACTATCACTGGGCAATGGTTTGAAAGTGTTTCTGCAATAATGATATTTCCGGGGAATGAAGAGATCCTGTCGGAATTTCCGCTAGTCAAAGTAATTTATTACATTTCAAATTTGTTTGTTTTTTGAAAAACAGTTTTGAAAAATCTACAATGCACCTTTCATTTTCAAATTTTAAGAATAAACGCATTTTGCATAACAATAGAAAATAAAGAGCAATGCACCAAGGAATGTAAGTAACGAGATGGTATCTTTTATTAAAGGGTGGCTGCTTGCTGAAGGCATAGCTCCACAGATGATTACATTTTGAAATTGGCAACATGGGAAAAGGTTACATCGAATCCAATAACACCTACTGACACTAATAACTAAGACTAATCCAGAATCCTGCTTTGGGCAAGGATGAAAGAAACTGAAACATGGCTCTTATGAGATAATCAGTGTCTTCTGATGCAATGAAATGCCTCTGTCCCTAACTTTTGCCTGGACCGCCCTTTCGGGTTTTCAATCCACCGGGACGCTCTTTTTTGCCTAAGCCGCCCTTTCGGGTTTTCGTCTTAGCGAGCTTTTTATTATTATTATTTTTTTTCAACCCTTACTTTTGCCTAAGTCGTCTTTTGCAGGTTTTCGACTTAGCGGGTTTTTAGGCATAATATTTTCGGACTGCATCAGAATTCACGGGATGTGCTAGTTCTTCACCGTCCATTGTCGTAAGTATTAGAGACCCTCCGGAGAAGACAGTCTTTACCACGAATGGGCCTTCATAATTGGGCATCCACTTTCCACGCATATCTTTATGTACTAGCAAGATCTTTTTGAGTACGAGCTCTCCTTGACGGAACTCACGGATACGAATCTTCTTATCAAACGCTCTTTTCATCCGTTTCTGATATAATTGCCCATGGCACATGGCTGTCAAGCGCTTCTCATCAATGAGATTCAACTGATCCAATCTGTCTTGAACCCACTCAGCTTCCTCGAGTTCAGCTTCCATTAACACTCTTAAGGAAGGTATCTCTACTTCGATGGGGAGCACGGCGTCCATTCCATATACCAATGAGAAAGGTGTTGCCCCTGTCGAAGTTCTCACTGAGGTTCTGTATCCATGCAAAGCAAACGGTAACATCTCATGCCAATCTTTGTAAGTCACAACCATCTTTTGCAGGATCTTCTTGATATTCTTGTTCGCAGCTTCAACGGCTCCATTCATCTTAGGACGGTACGGAGAAGAATTGTGGTGAGTGATCTTGAAATTGTCACACAACTCTTTCATAGTCTTATTATTCAGATTGGTGCCATTGTCAGTTATTATCCGGCTTGGGACTCCATAACGGCAGATGATTTCTTTCCTGATGAAGCGGGCGACCACTTGCTTGGTCACGTTGGTGTAGGAGGCAGCCTCTACCCATTTGGTGAAATAATCAATGGCAACAAGGATAAAACGATGTCCATTAGAAGCTTTCGGCTCGATTGCCCCAATCATGTCAATGCCCCACATAGAGAACGGCCATGGTGAAGACAAAACATTCAACGGTGACGGAGGTACATGCATTTTATCAGCATAAATTTGGCACTTATGGCATTTTCTAGCGTATTGGATGCAGTCAGCTTCCATGGTTAACCAATAATACCCCGCCCTTAACATTTTCTTGGACATAGCATAACCATTGGCATGAGTTCCGAAGGTCCCCTCATGAATTTCCTGCAGTAACATGTCCGCTTCCCGTTTATCAACGCATCTGAGCAGGACCATGTCGTGATTTCTCTTGTACAACACACCGTTACTGATAAAGAATTTGGACGCCAATCTTCTCAATGTCTTTTTGTCCAGACCAGTAGCACCATCAGGATACTCTTGCTTGACGAGATAGTTCTTGATATCATGAAACCAAGGCTTTTCATCCACCTCAACTTCTTCGACCATCTGACAATAAGCGGGCTCAACCTTGCGCTCAATATGGATAAGAGGTGCTTCATTAACGAACTTAACTTTCCACATGGATGCTAACATGGCTAAAGCATCAGCTACGTGATTCTCGGATCTAGGAACATGCTCGAACTCTACCTCGTCGAAATACTTGATCAGCTCAATGATATAGTCTTTATAAGGGATTAACTTCTCATTCTTCGTTTCCTATTTGCCTTGTACCTGGTAAATAACCAAGGCTGAGTCACCACTTACTTTAAGAAGTTTGATTCGGAGGTGAATTGCTGCTTCGAGGCCGAGGATACACGCTTCATACTCTGCAACGTTGTTAGTACACTCAAAGTCCAACCTTGCGGTAAATGGGGTAAATCCACCCTTTGGGTTCATCAAAACGGCGCCTATACCATGCCCATTGAAATTTGAGGAACCATCAAACATCATTTTCCACCAAAGTCCTGGTTCTGGGCCTTCGCTCGGGTCTGGCTCTTCGCAATCTCTTTTAATCAACAAAATATCTTCATCAGGAACATCGAGCTTAAGAGGTTCATAATCTTCCACTGGTTGGTCTGCAAGGTAATCAGATAAGATACTACCCTTAATCGCCTTCTGGGGTACATACTGGATGTCATATTCGGATAACAACATGTGCCAACGGGCTAGCCTCCCGGTTTGAGCAGGTTTTTCAAAAATGTACTTGATCGGATCCATTTTAGAAATCAATAACGTGGTATGACAGACCATATACTGCCGAAGGCGCTTAGCGGCCCATGCCAATGCACAACAAGTTTTCTCCAATGGTGAGTATCTGTTCTCGCAATCAGTAAACTTCTTGCTCAGGTAATAAATCGCATGTTCCTTTTCCCCAGTCTCATCATGTTGTCCAAGCACACAACCCATAGACTTCTCGAGAACAGTAAGGTACATAAACAACGGTCTTCCAGGTACGGGAGGAATCAGAATAGGGGGATCTTGCAAATAACCCTTAATCTTCTCAAACGCTTTCTGACAATCAGGGTTCCACTCAACTGTCTGCCCCTTGCAAAGCAACTTGAATATCGGTTCACAAGTAGCGGTCATATTAAAGATAAACCTGGAAATGTAATTCAGACGTCCCAGAAAACCCCTAACTTGCGTCTCGGTTTGCGGAGCCGGCATATCTTGAATGGCTCGGACTTTGTCAGGATCCACCTCAATCCCTCGCTGGCTAACAATGAAACCAAGCAGCTTTCCAGATCTGACACCGAAGGTACATTTTGCAGGATTCAATTTCAACTGGTATTTCCTGAGTCGTTCAAACAGCTTTACCAAATGGACTAAATGCTCCTCTTCACTCTGAGATTTGGCTATCATATCGTCCACATACACCTCAATTTCTTTGTGCATCACATCATGAAAAAGAGTGGTCATAGCACGTTGGTAAGTTGCCCCTGCATTCTTTAAACCGAAGGGCATGACTTTGTAGCAGAAGGTTCCCCAAGGAGTAATGAAAGTAGTCTTCTCTCGATCATCAGGATCCATCTTGATCTGATTATAGCCAGAGAAACCATCCATAAATGAAAACAACGCAAAACTGGCCGTATTGTCTACCAGTGTATCAATATGTGGCAGTGGGAAGTCGTCTTTCGGACTTGCTTTGTTCAGATCCCTGTAGTCTACACACATCCTAACTTTACCGTCCTTCTTGGGCACTGGTACAATGTTGGCAACCCAATCTGGATATTTTGCGACTGCCAAGAAACCTGCATCCAACTGCTTTTTAACCTCATCTCGAATCTTCAAAGCCATGTCGGGTCTCGTTCTTCGAAGCTTTTGCTTGATAGGCGGACAATCCGGCTTAAGCGGCAACTTGTGAACAACAATGTCCGTGTCTAGGCCCGGCATATCTTGATACGACCACGCAAACACATCAATATACTCTTTTAACAACTCAATCAACCTCAGCCTAATCTCCGTCCCAAGCATTGCACCAATCTTGACCTCTTTCCTGCTCTCCTCTGTACCGAGGTTAATTAGGTCCACCTGCTCTTTATGCGGTTGAAGCTCTGCGTACTCGTACTCAATCAATCTTGTCAGTTCCGCGGGTACTTCAAAATCTTCTTCACCCTCGTCCTCAGCTTGATTGATGGGTGCATCCCAGTCAGGAGTGTCAGTAAAGTCATTGGATCCAACAAGGTTTACGATATCTCTGCATGATGGAATGCTTACTTAATTAGAATGCTCGAAGACATGTAAGAATGAAATGCTGTTTTTTTTATTTTTTTGGAAGAAAGGTTGCCAATTTCATTTTTAAAGGTGAAAACGAAAAACGCAAATGAACCAACGTGGAATTGAACAAAATGCTTTTATTAATATCTTTTTAGAACTGAAAGGTGGCCCGACAAAACAACCCTATAGCCTTGGGCAGAGCTACAGATTTTTATTTGAAAATGTAAATGAAACTTAAAAAAAAAAATTACTTTGACAAGGGAAAAATAACAGGGATCTCTACGGCCTCCCAGTTGTTCAAAACTACATCACCCTTAAACACCAGGTTGCTCAGCTCTTCATTTTTTTCACAGTTGCTGATGGCATTGATTTGGAAACCTCCGCTGACAAATACTTCTTGGATAACCTTCGGACGCCCTTCGACAGTGGTGGCAGCTCCATTCTGAGTTGGTTTGTAACCCAACCCAGAGCGATCAGTCTTGGTATTGACATCAATTACCTCTCCCCAGCCTTCAGGAATGCCCCTGTCAATTGTTGATTTGGTACTCTTCAGAGATGCAAAAGATGGATTACCCTGACCCACTGTCTCTTCGACTTCCAGCAGAACAGCATTGGCGATCTCAAGTGCTTGAAAGGAGATGTCTAAAGCATTCTCATCGGCCTCGATGTAACGGAAAGAAGACAGGTTACTGACCATCAGATCTTCCTCACCGTGTATAATAACCAATTTTCCCTCGATCACGAACTTCATCCTTTGATGTAACGTTGAGGTCACCGCCCCAGCGGCATGAATCCACGGCCTTCCGAGTAAACAACTGTAGTTGGGATTAATGTCCATGACTTGAAACGTGATATTAAAAACTTGCGGACCAATCAGGATAGGAAGCTCAACCTCCCCCATTACCGATCGGCGAGAGCCATCGAAAGCCTTGACAACCAAAGGAGTAGGTTTCAGCACAGTCTCTTTACAAGCCAACTTATTAAGAACCCTCTTGGGTAGCACATTCAGAGAAGACCCGGTGTCTACTAGCACCCTTGCTAAATTGTCCTCCTGACATTTCACCGATATATGTAAAGCACGATTATGGTTCGGACCCTCCTTCGGTAACTCTTCGTTGCTGAAACTGAGGGTGTTACAGGCGGTTAAATTGGCAATCACACTATTAAATCGACTGGTGCTAATATCTTGATCCACATGTGCTTGAGTCAAAACCTTCTGCAAGGCCATCCTATGAGCGGGCGAATTCATCAACAGAGATAAAATCGAAATCTTGGAAGGAGTCTGATGAAGTTGGTCAATAACTTTATAGTCACTTCTCTTGATGATCCTCAAAAACTCAGCATCTTCATCATTCGTAACGGCTCCCTTACCTTTGTCTTTGGCAGGCACAGGGATATTAGCGGTCTCCTTAGGTGGATCCTTATTAGGATGGGGAGTATACACACGGCCACTGCGAGTCATCCTGCTTACCTCTGCGATATTGGTCACTGTGCCCTTAACCTCTTCATTTGGAATAACCTTCCCGGATTCCTTGTCAATCATCGTCACGTCGTATTTCCAAGGCACGGCTTTAGGATCACTGAAAGGAAATGGACTCGGTCTTCGAATAACTATAGGCTTAGGCTGATTCACTTCAGGGATATGCGACCTTGGTATATCGAACACGAGGTTGGCGGAGCCTGCCCCTGATAAATTAAACACGGGTACCTTACCCTTTGATTCAGGCTGATGGAAAACAGGCTCAACCACAGCGACCACATCCTTCTTGGCTTGGCTTGTCACTTGTAAAACACCCTCATTAATCAGCCTCTGAACATCATTCTGAACTAACACACAACCCTTAGTACTGGCTTCACAACTTACGCATGCAACGTGGGAAGTATCTACTAAACCAGCTTCAAACAGTTTCGAATGGAACATCTTGAGAGGAGTCTTAATCTGTTCAACGTCCAGGGCATAACCATCCCCCGAATCAACACTAACGGCATTGACACTCTCATGGTTAGGAAAAGGGTTCTTCTTAACATTTGGTTGAGGATCTTCAAATGACAAAATCTTCTTTTCCAATAAATCCCTGACAATATTTTTGAGAGCATAGCAATTCTCCAGATCATGGCCAAGCGCACCCTCATGAAATAAGCAATGAGCAGCGGCGTTGTAATTGGCGGGTAGAGGGTTAGGAGGCGGACCCAAAGCCCGAGTGGTGATGAGACCCTGCTTGACCAAAGAGGGATACAACTCGGTAAAAGTCATCGGGATCGGCGGACAAGGTTTATACGTTCTTCTGTTCGGCATATTCTGGCGAGGAGCCGGACTCTTTGGCTGTTGAGGAGCAGGAGCGTTGGGCGCTTGTAGGTAGTTGACAGGAGGTGGATGAACAGGAGGTTGTTGCATAGGTTGATACATGGGAACCTGTTGATTGAAAGAAGGTGTAATAGCTGCCACATAGGGTTGTTGAGCATATTGGACTGGGTACCCTTGAGGTTGAGCATAACCTTGCGGATGCCGATAAAAGCGTTCCCTTGGTCTACTAGAGGATATAGCATTAGTCTCACCCTCCTTCTTTTTCTGGGAGCTATACGGAGGTTTCTTCGGCTGATCCTTAGAAGCGCCATGATTATTTGTCATTTTACCACTCTTCATACCTAATTCGATCTTGACACCCACAGCAACGATGTCGGAGAAATTTGAAGTCACACTACCCACCATTCTTTCGTAAAATTCTGGACGGACCGTGTCGACAAACCAATCAGCTAACTCTTTCTCGGTCAAAGGAGGTTCTACCTGTGAAGCAGTCTCTCTCCACCTTTGAGCATACTCTTTGAATGACTCAGAATTCTTTTGTGACATACTCAGCAATTGTCTTCTGTCAGGAGCCAGATCCATATTGTACTTGTAGTGTTTGATGAAAGCGTCAGATAAATCTTGAAAGCTCTTAACGCGGGACTGGTCCAAAGTTAAATACCACTTGGAAGAAGCACCCTTCAAACTGTCTTGGAAGCAATGAATCATCAGTTTATCATTCTCAACATGGGCAGCCATTTTGCGATAATACATGATCAAATGACTCTTAGGACAGGTGGCACCTTCATAACGATCGAAGTTCGGAGTTTTGAACTTCGGGGGAATAACCAAACCTGAGACCAAACAAACATCTCTTGCAGCAGTCCCAAAAACTTGATCACCCTCTACCTTTTTCAATCTCTGGACGATAGTGTTTACTTCCTCACGAAGCTTATCATGTTTCTCATAACCCTCAACATTCTCATCAAGATTATCAAAAACTGTCTCATCGAAGTACGGTTGCGCACGAGTGTGTACAACAGGTGGTGCAAAGATAGGAGCCCCCCTAGAAACTTCAGAAAACAAGGGCACGGCTTGCTGAACAGGTTGATTAATCGGAACAGTGGCTTGAGGAGGCACAAAACCGGGAGCAAGACCATAAGGTGGGTCCTTTGCTACAGTCACACTTGGTGAAGGGTCCACAGTAACGCCGGTAATCTCAGAAACAACAGTGGGCTGGGTATCCATCTTAGCATTCATGACATGTAACAACTCCATCATACGCCCCATACCCCCTCGAAGGTCTTCAAGTTCATTGCTAAGGCGATCAATCTCTTTTGCCTGATCCTCCATTCTTTTCCGAGTTTGAGCTCTGGTGTTGTACTGGTGCCGAGAACTCAGGGTGACGAAACTGGAAGGTGAGAGAACCGAGTGTGAGAAATCGGGAGACACATGTAATGCAAAAGTATGATGCTAAAATGTGAATGTAAATGAAGATTTCACGGAATTTAAAACATTTACGAATGTCGTGGGGTACCAAAGAAATCTTTTTCTTGGTTTTTCATTTTATACTTTTTTTTATTTATGGTATCCCGCGATATCCATTAATGATGTTTGAACTCCATGAAATACAATGCAATGAGATGCTTTATGGATGCAATGCATGAAAACACACAAAGTCCTAGGTTAAAAGCTTGCATGAGGTTCAAAGGCAAATACCCTCCCCTGAAGTTAGATGGTTCATCCTGTCCTACAAAAGTAACCAGGTTCTAAGGGATCTCAATATCATTGATCCTTCACAAGGGTGGTTGTTCAGAAGGCAACTTACTTACCAACCAAAACCCTCCAAGTTTAAGATCTCAATGAGCGTAGTATCGAGTGTCAACCAACTTCAGTCTGCACCAAAGCCGGCTACCTCACTACTTTCTAAAGGCCAAGATGAGTTAACTAGGGTTCTAAAAGTCAGTTAGTGCATTGACAACATATGGCAGCCTCAATATTATCCTCAACTTGACTTAAGGAATATAAGCACCAACCAAGAAGTCGCACTAACTATGGCCACCAGATCAACCGTATCGATATACGTCGTACAGTTTCCTTGGTCTATTGCCATTTACCTAAGGTACACTAGATCCGGGTTAGGACCTATCTCACAGCACAAGGAACAGTCCCACAATCAAAGCACAAATAGATACATGCAAATGAATAATATCACAGATAGTAATAAATATGAACAAGTTAGGGATAACCCTCAAAAGTTAAGAGAATATTCCCCAGTGAAGTCGCCATTTTCTGTTGCGGTGGAAATAGGATCACAAACTATTAATGAGTTTGAATCGCAATTCAATTCACAACCGCTCTTTGATTTATCCGAAGGAAAAGGTCAAAAGAGGGAAAACCTATTTTGCATCGTAAACACAATGCGGGGAAAGATCTAAGGTTCGGGGGTTGGTTAAATTTAGGGAAGGTATTAGCACCCTAAACTTCTGTAGTACTCTACAGGAACCTTTTGTTCAATGCTTTACTATCTGGTTTATTTATTTGCTTAAGGTATATGTACAAAGGATTAAAAGTGAGAAAATAAACCTAAGGGGTTAATTCTAAGTTTACTCGGCAAGACATCGCATCTTGTGCCTACGTATCCTTACGGGAGTGGAATCAGAGTAATCGTAGTTCCCCTCAAAAGGGAGGTTAGAGACTTCTTGACTGTGGTCAAGGTCTCAAGGGGAATAAACGCATCTTAAGGACACGCTTACATGGAGTGTAGAAACTCCAAATCTCTACGTTGAATTGTTAAGTTGTAATTAGGGTTAAATTAGGTTAGGGATTCCACGGCGGGAAACCCTAAAATGAGCGCGGCGGCTCTTTGACCTAATGCTGGGGGTAAAGTTGTAATCTCGCCTGCGGCGAGGCGCTTGTGGAAAATTTAGGGTTTGTAAGGTGAAAGGGTTTGAAGTTGAGGACTATTGGCGCGGCGACCAAAAGCTAGACCTAATTCCTTCGGAGGTGCGTGCAATGTGACAAAATAATAGTGATGACAGTGTGAGAAATCATACATCAGCAGAAATTTAAATGCGGAAACGTAAATGCGATTGTTAAGATTCGCAAGGTTACAGAAGAGGAACAGTTACAACAATATGATACAATTCAATTTTAAGAACGCGAATATAAAGAAACAACATGGTAAGCTGCACAGTGAACGAACTAGGTTAGTAAATACAATTATGAAAGCAGAAGCATGAAGCTATGAGACGTTTTTTGTGGTTTCTTATTTTATGAGAAGTTTAATATGAGTCTAAGCTTAATTTTTTTCTTACTTGATAATGAATAAATAGAAAAAGAAGATCTTAATCTTTTTTTAAAAAAATATTTCCTCTTGGTTTTAAAAAAAAAATATATTGATTTTAATATTTTAAAAAATGTTTTAATTTTAATATTTTTAAAAAATGTTTTTTAATTTTAATATTTAAAAAAATGTTTTTTGATTTTTATATTTAAAAAATGTTTTTGATTTTAATATTTAAAAAAAACAACTTAAACATATTTTTTTTTAAATTTGATAATTTAATTAAAAAAAAGAAAAAGAAAGTAAAAAATAAAAAGGGTTGGGCCGGTCATTACCTCCGGACCCAACCCGGTTTGAGATGATTGTTTGCAAGATAATCTAGGGTTTTAGAACCCTTTGGCTCTTCGCAGCGCCGTTTACACTTCATTCTTCTTCTCTCTCGCCGCGATTCTCTCTGATCTTCTTCATTCCTGAAACAAACATGAAATTTGTAAGAAAAAACGTCCCATGGCTTACATTTAAAGCGAAAACGGCCGATGATGAAGAAATTCTGAGGCTGAGGCGATTGATTGCTCGTCGTTTTGTTAAACGGCGCCGGCGGTCCTTCGTGTGATGACTTTGGTGGAAGACTTCTTCTTCTTCTTCTGATGTCGCGGTCGTTAGGGTTTCTCGTTCGGTGATTTTTCTTGGCCCTCCAGTTAGGGTTCGTACGTGATTTCTCCCTTTCACGGCCCCTTTTCATCAGGTTGTACATCCCTTTTATAACTAACTTCTGGGCCTTGGATTTGCAATACTTCTGAGATTCGATTTGATATTATTTGATTTTATTGTGATTTCCTCAGATATTGATTGCGATTGGATGCAGATTGAACTCTGTTTCCCCTTTTTTAGGGTTTAATCGATTCCTAGCTGATATTCTGATTCGGTTCAAAGATTTCTATCTCCAGAACTGAACTGATTTGTTTGATTGATTCAGGTTACACGCAAATGGGGATTCGATTTGATTTGATCATTTGGTTTTCAGATTGAGTTCTTTCTGATACGATTGGGATTTCGTTAATTTGTTTAACTGCTCTCTACTGATTCGTTTTTGGCTGACTTGCTTTATTGGCTTGTCTGATTGATTCAGATTGTCTCACATTGATTCAGATTGGTTCCAATGGAGATATTCCCTGATGCATTTGACTTGAAACTTTCCATTTCCAGCTTCGGCTTTGTTTGATCATTTGGATTGCTTCTGAATTTATTTGATTTGATTGATATCTGGATTAGTTCATTTGTTCTACTTGAATTCAATCTGGACTATGCTGATGCGTTTTCGGTTTGATTCAATTTTAGTAGTCTGAACTGATTCGCTTTGATCTGTTTTGGGATTCATTATCAAATCGACATCTCTCTATTTCTGATATGGTTTGCTTTTTGATGCAGCTCAGATCCTTTTCCTCTTCTTCTTTCAGAGAGGGTTGATGCTACGACTTGGGTTGAGTTGGGATGGCCGAGGAAGGCATACGGCAATGATGTTTATCTGAGCCCTCGACGCTTGTATTCTTCGATGATGCTGCGATTGCTTTCTGAGGATCTTCGCGTGGGGTTTACCGTTTATTCTCTTTGAATTGTTCCAACTGCTGATGATTCTTAGCTTGCAAACGTCTGTTTTTTTCTATGATGTTTGATACTGAAACCTCTTGATATGGCTTTGCAGATGTTGATGTTGCTGGTGTACTTTTCTGATGAGCGATAGTTTGTGTTGAGACACTAATCGCTTGATGCAGTTTTAGCTCTGATTTGGTTTGATGGGCTTTTCTTACTTGTTCGACCTCAGAGCTGCTGCTAACATTATAATTTATCTGTTTTGATCTTGAACCAAGTTTGATGGCTTTTACTGACGCTGCTGAGACCTTTTTTAATACCTTGTCCGTAACTTGTTTCGTGTCTCATTTCTCTGTTCTGTTTGAACTGATGCAACTTGATACCATATTTTGGTTTTTCTTGTTCTGCTGTGGACTGGATTTTCATTCTGTTTGGTACAGATTTGTTTCCTTTGGTGGCTATTCCTACCTGTATTGGTGCGAACCCTTTCCTAATTTTGTTTTATGCTTTGAGTTCTGATGATGCTTATGTTTTTTCAGATGTTGGAAGTTTTGAAATCAAGGTGACTCAGACCTGCCGGCATCCGGGTCTGAGTCAAAACTTGCCTATGTTGCCTTATTCTCGTATCAGTCTGGAAATCCAATCGCGGCAAAACGAATCAGCCCCACTTCTTTTATTTTCTCTATCTCTCGGATGTCCCTTACGATAAGAACAATAACTACCTGATCTGACGCCGGTGGCTCAGATTGGTAACGGGAGTAGGATGCGGCTTTAGTCGTACCCTCCCGACACTCGATGATGACAATGTTCTGAGAGTGTCAAACAATCTTCTAACCTTTTTTCCTGTGGTTTGTTTTTGCTTTGATGTGCAGGTGATCAAGAGTTGCGTGAAGAACTCAAGGGAGGACCAATGAAGAAACTTGTAGTTTTTTCTCTTTTTAGGACTTTAGGACCTAGAGTAGATACCCATTGTAAATGTATAATCCTTTTGTAAATGAAAGATCATCATGAATAAAATCCAAAAAATTACTTCCATTTCATCTTGTAATTCTAGATGTTTATGAAATAAAATCCATTAAATATTCATTTATATTTTCTCAATTATGAATTTAAATATCCATGAATAACCATCCATAAATTATTTAAATTCAACTTGATTTGTAGTTTATGAATATTCATGAATAAAAGCTTCACAGCTATTAAAACTTAACCTCTCCTTGGCCTTTTATAAATGATATCCCGCCATATGATTGTATCCAAACAGATTCACATTAAAAACCTCGTTGATCACATTACTTCTCAAAATAACCATAACAGTGCCCACTTCTTTTTCAAACCAACTTCATCTTATTAAGAGAAAACAAAACTGCTTTAGAAATGTTTCCACATCATATAAGACGCGATCCCGAATCCAATCATATTTCTGACAAAACATACCGGGACCTTGACCTAATTGGCAAATAAATGCCTCAGAACGTAAAAACAGCCCGTTTTCAGAGAATTGGTAGAACTTGTGTAAAATGACCAAAATACCCCTGGGACCAAATCTGCAAAACAGACACCTCCATGACTTGTTAGTGGTTAGCAAATGTTCATAGGAGATGATATGCGAAATGCCTGACTAAATGTAAGGGTAAAATTTGGGGTATTACACTCGCTAGCTCGGGGAGACTGGCTCCAATCTTCACTCCTCACTGGGGGTCGTCACCGAGTGGGACGAGCTCAAATTCTCCATCTGGGATGGGGCGCATAGGATGGGCGGCTTCGCTGCTATCAGAGGGGGTGTCCGAAGGTGACTGGATCTCCCTTCCCTTTGCCTTCTGAGTTTTCTGGTCGTCTTCGGAGAAGCGGTTGTCGAGGTCAATGGAGTCGACACGAGGGAGTGAGTTTGCTTCGTTGGAGCTGCTGGGTAGAGGTGACTGAGCAGGAGTCTTCGGTTTGGCGGCAATAGCGTTCAATCTTTTCAATGCTGCTTCGAAACATCTCCTCACGGATTTTATATTCCCTTGAAGTGTTGCGAAAAAGCCTTTGGAAGTGTAGTATTTCATCTTCAGGTGTACCGTTGAAGGCACAACCACCAGCTCGGCTAGAGTCGGTCGACCGAAGATGCATTGGTAGAGGGATGGACAATCTATCATGAGGAACTGAACCTTGATATATATGGCTGTCTCCGCGGACCCGAAGGTAACGATCAACTCAACATACCCCCAAGGATTTGTTACTGATCCATTGAACCCTTGGAGGTCAGAGCCCACGTAAGGCGTCAAATGTGACTCGTCCAGCTGGGAGTACATGATATCGACAGAGCTCCCTTGATCGGCGAGGATTTGCCAGACATCAAAGTTCTCCATTTGAGCCCTGACGAGTAGATGGATGCTGGTGTTGGGTGCTCCGCCGAGGAGCTCTTCTCGATAGAAGCAAATGGGGACGAATTCTCCTATGATCTTGTCAAGGGTGGAGTTTCGGTTTGAACTGCTGCTTATGAGGTGCTCGAATTTCCTCTTGACGGATCCTATCGTTATTTTGTTGAACCCTCCCCCTGAAATGACCATGGAGGAGGGGAATGTCTCCCAAGGGCTTAGCGCTGGAAAATATGAAGGGGCAGCGAGCCCCTCGGGGATGCAGAAGTCTTCAGGTCAAGAGATGCTCATGGAGACCTGGAGGTTGGTTTCCCCGGGGGCAGGTACCTCTTCCTCGACCTTATGGGCTTCTTGAGCATCTGGTCAAGAGGTTTCGTTTCGCTTGGCGAACTGTTTCAGGTGTCTGTCCCTGATGAGTATTTCGATGGCATCCTTCAGGTGGATGCAATCTTTCGTGATATGGTTGTGACTCTTGTGGAACCGGAAGTACTTGGATTTGTCCGTGTTGGGTTTTACCGGTATTTATTTTGGGAATCGGACCCCGACTTGGCGAAATTTTGAGTTGGCGCACTCAGTGAGGATTTTTTCCCTTGAGACCGTCAGGGATGTGTAATCGTGGAACCTGCCGGAGGGCCCTTTGTTGTCCCGAGTCTCAAAGGGACTATCCTCCCGCCTTTTATCTCCTTGACGGGATGTCAAAGGCTCGTCGGTCCTGTTTGACCGGGCATTTTCCTGGTGCCTGGACTCTCGGGTAGAGTTGGCAACTTCCTTCTCCTCGTACATAATGTATGACTGAGCTCTGAGGAGGAAAGCGTCCAGTGTGGCAGGGGGTCGGAGACTTATAGCTTTGGCGAAGTCTGTGCAGGGACAGAGCCTGCGTTCCAATAGGAACCTCTTCATGCCATCAGTGGTGGAGACTTGGACGACCTCCTTATTGAACCTCTCAATATAGGCTCATAGAGGTTCGTCCCTGCCCTGAATAATGGCCTCGAGGGAGGCTTCGATCTTCGGATGCCGGCGAGATGCCGTAAAAGTCTGGAAAATAGTCTTCCCAGTTACCTTCACGAGGTAATGGAGTCATCCGGGAGCCCTTTGTACCAGGTCATTGCCCCTTTCCTGAGTATGGTCGGAAATAACTGGCATTTGATGGCGCCCCGAACGAAGCGATAGTCGAGTAGCGTATCGATGTTTTCGATGTGCTCTCTAGGGTCAGTTGTTCCATCGTAAGTTCCTAGAGAATGGGTTTTCTCTAGCCCTTTTGGGAGGCACATGGCTATGATTTCTTGGGACAATGGGCCGCGAGGCTCACCATTGTTGCTGTTATTGGTCCAGGAGGGAAAACGTGCATTATGTTTGTAGGTAGGATGGTGGCCACGTCGCAGAGATGGGGTTTGTGCCCGATCTCTGGATCTGGGCGGTGAGCATGGAGACCTCACCAGGTGTTCTCTTCAGCTCCTATTGGGTTGTGGAGATTGATGGTTCTTAGGAGAATACTGGTCGCGTTTGCAGACGACCATTATCTCCAGCTCGGGGGGTGTTCGACGATTCCTCTCGCGTCGGGGAGGGGGACTCTGTTGCAGTTTTTCTTTCCTTTGTGGAGGGGATCTTGGATGACGGGATTCTTCCAATGCTTCAATTCTTGCACTCTAGTTGAGGATGAAGAGGTTAATCTTATTAAGAACCTCGAGGAGGGTCGCCATGGCCGGGTCGGCGCTAGGCGGAACTGGGACCGGCAGGTTCTACTGGTCAAGCGAGACTTCATCGTGATCTGCGCGAACAGGGTATGGAGAAGTTGTGATTCCATCTCTTCATCAGAGAGCGTCGACGACATGAGAGGTGGAGGCCCCTTCAGCACCAGTCTTGCTGACAGGGAGGAAAGCGAAATTATGAGCATCAAGATGGTTGTCACGAGTAACCATGATCAGAAAGTTGAAAAAATGTTTTGGTCTTTGTGTCAACGAGAGGAGAAAAGACGAGGATGAAAAATTCCCACAGACGACGCCACTGATCTTACCAAACAATCAGAATCTAAGATGGGGCAAAGACGAACGTCTGTGATGCTGGATGTAAAAGAGGAGGATGGGGTGTACCTTCAAGGCACTCTGATGCTAAAGTAAGAAAATGAGCAAGTACATAATATGCATTTTTAGGTAAGAAATTGGATACCTGACCCTCTCAAGTGAGAGGGTTTTTATAGTGCCCCCAACGCTTGGCCATTGGACCCTATTTTCGGGGCGAGATAGCTATTTCCCAAAGAATAGGTAACTGTCAGAAATAGCCGTTGAGAGGGGCAGACCTGCCCATAACTAGCTGTTGTGACGGACAGAGGTAGAGTTACGGACACAAGTGTCTTTCCTGTTTCTGGATGGTGGGACCGTGCGTGACGGGCAGAGATAGACGAAGAGAAGTGTTGTTATCAATGGTAAATAGGTCAGCTTCCCCTGTTGGAGGGGCAAAAGGGTAAACTCTCCCCCAACGAGATTGAACTTAGGCAATTGGGCCGTTCTGGGAGCAGAAGTGGATTGGGTCATGCCCAGCCATTGAGTCAGTCCGAAACATAAATGTTTCTTTAGAATTTTAATACAATATTTTTTTTCCAACTACTATATCCCTATTTATTAACTTTCACGCTTTTCAACTATCCCACTAACTATAAAAAATAAAAGTATTTTAGTAAAAGATATTAATTTTATCATTAAAATCAATATATTTAATTATTGTTTAAGAATTGCGCAGAGCTAAAATAAGACATTTATTATTAGACGGAGATAATACTACCTCTGTCTCAAATTATAAGTCATTTTACAAAAAAATATTTGTCCCAAATTATAAATCACTTTAGAATCTCAATACAACATTAATGATTTTTTTCTTAATATACCCTTTATAATTTATTTTTCTTTCTTCTTCCTATTTTTTTAATCTGTTTTTCAATATAAATAATAAATAGTAATTTTAAAATTTTAAATTATTTTATTATTTTTTATAAAATAATAATTATATTTCTTAATTCGTGAAAATTATAATTTAAGACAAAGAAAATATACTTAAGGGATATATGCGAGTCAAATAATCCCATAATATGGGAAAGAGTGGTGATGCCTATAGTAGTAATATTTATCCCATGTTGCAATTATCTTGAAGATGTTGAGGCAAATTTTGCACCACCATCATCCTCTTTTGATATGTATTTTTAGGGCATGCCTCATTTACTTGATATGTACAGCTCCATATTTTTTTTCTTCTTATTTTTAAACACGCATTTGATTTTAAAATGATTTTATTTATTGTATGCCCTAATTTTTATTGTAATTTAAATTGATGCTATGTATTTTTTTTCTTTTATTAATATTAGTACTTCATTTCATAATAAATATAATTGTTTTTAATCTCTATCTTTTATATTATTCAATTAATTGTTCCATCCATTGGATCTATATCTTTTTTTATAAAAAAATAATTTTTATGTAATTTGTTTAAACTATGATTTATATGCTAATTATAATTTATTTAATGAAATTTTAGTCATTAAACTTAAAAATAAAAGATAAGGATGATTTATATCATTATGAATATCGTTGCACTAGAGACAATGTTATTATTTTTTAAAGATTAACAAAAGTATCATTGATATGGCTAAAAAAGACACAATATCAAAATATTAAGTAAATATTCAATATTTTTAATAAAGTTGGATTGAGATAATTTTAATTGTTTATGAAAGAGGTTGGCCTACAAGTCAATCAATCTAAGAGCGTCGTATGAGGTAAGAGGATAAATCCATTTAAAACATGGGCGTCAGATTTAAATTTGGTTTTTTAGTTAAGTAGTTACTAATACGTGTCAGATCATGTGTTTCTGTGAAAGATCGTTATTTTCACATTTTCGAGAAAGATACCTCTCCTAATAATAAGGAAGGAACGAGTCTTCTTATGACCACACTCTAGCCAATCAGTTGTGTCGACGCGGGATCCAGTCTCTTCTTTTGAAGTAAGGTTGCTCCTTTTTGTTGTCCACATGTGAACCTTTAATTTATCTCAGGAGGGAAGGGAAAAAAATCTAAATAAACTCGTGAGTGTGCAATGTAATGCACTAAGAAATTTGGAAATCAGGATTGGTTATACTAAGGGAAGATATTAACACCCTAAGTATCTATAGTATTCTATAGGAATCTCTTGTGTATATTTGTATTTACTGTTGGTTAGTCATCTGCTATGTATTGGGGATTTGTTGACTGTTTTGAGTGAGTGATAGGAGATATTTTTGTTTTGTTGTGGTGTAAGTTGAAATGGTTTGAGATAAAGGTATAATAACCTAAGGGTTTTATTTATGACTATGCTCACTAAGATCTCACAATCTTATGCCTACGTATTCTCAAACAGGAATTGAGAAATAAGAGCATTCGTAGTTCCACTTACTAATTGGTGGATTTGATTTTGAGAGAAGAGACAAATTGTCATCTTAAGATGGAGATATCTCACATATTCACCACAAACATTTAAAATAATAATGGAAGAAACTTTAAAATTGGATATAGAAAATCCAGAGTAATGCCATTACTATTGTAGTTCCTCTGGTATGTTATTATTATTGTTGTTGCTGTTGCTTTGGTCCATTACTATTGCCCTTGTTATTCTCCATTACTGTTTTTGTTATTGTTATTTAAAAGCTTTATTTTTGTTGGCTATGTACTATTTTTATTTTTTCCAGAAGCTTTATGATTATGGATCATTGTTGGATGAAAGCTAATAGATTAAGTAAAGAGTATGAGAATGGAGTGAAACAATTTATTGATTTCGCGGAATCAAACCTTCTTGACAATAGTGAGATTTTTCGGTGTCCTTGTAAAAACTGCTTTAATACTAAAAAAAATCATAGGGATGTTACATTCAATCATTGTGGTTGTGATGGAATTATTCAAAATTACACAAAATGGTTATGGTATGGTGAAGCGAAAAAAAGAGACCTTTATCATATACAGTTGAAGATGATGAAGTTATGAATGACACTCTATAAGACATCATTCGTGATATTGGAGTTGTTGCTTTCAAGAATGCTAATGTGTTAGTTACTTTGCAAGAAGATTTGTTGTATCTGGGATGTAAAATTTTTACAAGATTGTCAGCTGTGTTAAGACTATTTAATCTTAAGGCAAGAGGTGGGTGGACGAATAAACGTTTTATTGAAATGCTTGAATTATTGAAAGAAATGCTTCCCGAAGGTAACACGCTATCAAACTATACTTAGGAGGCCTAGAAAACATTGTGTCCAAAGGGCTTGGACTATGTCAAAATACATGCACGCCGTGATGATTGCATATTATATAGGAAATATTTTGAAAACTTGAAGGAGTGCCCGAGGTGCAGATATGGGAAAACTAGTAAGTAAATATTTTATATCCCTTTGAAAATTTATAATTAATAATTTTACTCATTTTTAATCATTGTACTATATATTTAAAGTTGTTGTTGATTGACCTAATTAGTTTCAAATGTTGTTCAAATTATAGGTGCTTAAAGACTAATGACAAATCCTATTGGACAACCTACAAAAATTTCCATTTTGGTTATTGCTTTTGTTACATAATCCTTTGTTTTAGTTTTGATGTAAAATTATAAAGTGTGTGCCCTTTTGGATTTGCATTTGGTTCAATCAATGAATATTTATGGTACAATATTTCAGATTGAGAAATTAACAAAATGTACAATGTTTATGTTTCAAGAATATACAAAATATGGTTATATATATTCAGGAATATGGTTCTAGAAATAATTTTGTAATACAGGTGTAAATGACAGTATAAAAAGACTTATCCACTCGATGTTTACATGAAACTGAGATAATAACATTGAGATATTACCTCGACTATACAAAACACCGAGTGTTAATATTGTGCGCGACATCCAATTCTAAATATAATAAAAATACTAATGTTGGGGATCGAACCCACAACCTTTTAATTTCTAACCTCAGTTTTAGAAACACCAAGGTGACAAGTGATTGCTTTTCATTTCACCCTTTGTTACCTCGCCCGTGTAGTCGAGGTTAAATGCATTTCACAGTCGATGTTAAATGCGTTATTTGTAGTAGTAATTACTAGTTTCCATGACATTACTTCCAGTGGCTGTAACACCCCACTTCCCAAAATTAAAATAAAATACGATTAATCCAAATAAACATCATAGTCTCCCCTCAACAAGTGGGATATCACATTACATAATCCATAATACTCTTCATTAGAAGGTTTTCAAAACAAAGTAGCGGAAATAATCCTTAATTCATCATTCTCGGCCATCCGCCGAATTACATAAAAGATTCATTAAAATGTTCACCAACATGATACGTCACAGGAAATAAAACAAGTTCAACATAAAAACAAATAAACACCCAAGTCCCGTGCTACGTATCAGAGCATCCTAAGACTCGACTCGCACACCACTATCCAAGCTAGCTAAGTACCTGGATTATCTGTACTTCCGAAGAAGCACAAACCATAACAACAACAAAGGGGTGAGAAAACATGATCAAAATTATCGGTAATACAGTACATGAAATAAAGGTAGCAATCATATAAAATATCACCCAACATTCATCAATAACGACCTACAGTCCAACAACAACACAACACACCATAATGCAATTATGCAACTCAACACCATGCATGCGGTACCGACTCATTGGTTCATTCAATCGAACCCCGGATAGATCATATACACCCGTCCTTGGCCATGAACTATCCCCACCATTCTCCGCAATGGAGTACGGATGAATCACATACACTCCTCATGAGCAATGATTCGTCCCACTAAACACCATGATATGCATAACACCAAATGCACAACAAATGAACTCAAGCACACAAGGTGCACACGATCCCCTGATCACATCACCATATATCATACATACATATTGTTCATCAATTAATTATTTTAATTAAAGTCACACGACCCCCCTGATCACCTCACCATACCTCATACACATCTCACACATCAACTTAATTATTTTGATTAAATTCAATACTACATAATTCCACCCATTAACACCAAGTATATACTCTTCACCACAAATCACCATATCTATTCCGATCACAACTCAAGGGATACTACGAGACAACATAACCACCCTCACCGTACAAAATCATAATTGCTGTCATGCTCGCTGGCTCTTTCGCTTAGCGAAGCCATAGCGAACACTCACTAGCTGCTTGCTTAGAAAACTCCCTAGCGAAGGCAAACAGTAGCTACTGGAAGGGTTCGCTACCTCACTCGCCTAGCGAGTCTCTAGCGAATGCTCATGACTAGCTCGCCTAGCGAAGGTGCTAGCGAGCGTCTGTGATCTCTCAAAACCCTCACTGTCCAGAACTGTTATCTTGCTCAAATTCAAGCCTATCACCCTACTTCTTTCTTCAGTCCCATCAATACTACAACCAATAAACACTATTCTATCATTTTCTATCAGTTTTAACTCCAGAACCCACACCTATGTTCATCATCAGAACTACAGAAGTTACTCAGAACCTCACCAAATCACACAGTACGTGTACCCATTCATCAATGGCAACAACAATCATAAACACATCAACATGCACACCAATTTCATCATAATCAACAACATATCAACATAACAAACATGTTCATCAAAATCCCTACGGGGTTAAGGAATCCCCTCTACCCAATTTCATGTAAACACCAATCCCAATCAGTTTCTCCCTCTTACCTCGATTAATGCTCCGATTGACGAAGAACCTTCAATAATTGCTAGCCCTAGCCTTCTTCTCTTCCTCTTGTTCTTCCCCTTTGCCCTTCTCTCTAAAACTGACTTATTGTGTTTCTCCCTCTCTTCTTTCCCCCAAACTCTTCTAATACCCCTTTAATCCTTATTTTATTTTATTAATCTATAATAATAATACTAATAATAATAATGCAAATGATAATAATAATAATAATAATAATAATAATAATAATTAGATTATTATCATTATTAATTATATTATATTATTATTAAACTCTATATTTTATTAAATAATTCCTTTAAATTAAGGACACCCACCCACGCGCTCAGGCTCACTCCCCCACAACGTACACACCCAAAGATAAAATAACACCAAAAGACTAAATAATTAAAATGGGTGTTACAACTCTCCCCCATTTTAATTATTTTCGTCCTCGAAAATTACCTGATGGAAACAATTCCGGATACGTTTCCCGCATCTTGCTTTCCAATTCCCAGGTCACACTGCCTCCTGCAGCACCTCCCCAAGCTACTTTCACCAAGGATATCTTCTTTCCTCGGAGTTGTTTCATTTTACGATCTTCGACCCTCAACGATGTAACACCCCCTTTCTATACCCCCAAAATAAACACTTAAATAATTTAAGCAAATAATAAAAGTTTCATCAGAGTATGAATTTAAAACATGGCATAAAAGAGGCGCATCACATTATCATCGAAACGAAACATAAATAATACCTGCTCATAAAGATATGTAACAAAAGGGGTAAATCACAACTAAAAACAAAGCATAGCGCTTAAAACCCACATATAAATATTTAGAATAAAGCGAAAACATCTAAACATTGAAATCACTTCATTAACATAAGCATCATATACATCATTCTGATTAATTCAATTCACCAGTTAAGTTTACAAAACATTCAACAACAGATACATACACAGATGTATCACAAAAGAATCAAAACAATTCCTAACTACCCAGTGTTACATATCAGAGCCACCTGACCAAAAGAAATGAAGACTCACTTCACAAAAGACCTCCAGCATCCTACTCTGCAATGCCTCATAGAGCATTATAAAACAGCAGAAGGGTGAGAAACATTATCATAACAAACAATGCATAAAATTATATATCATAAAACACAATTATAACATACACGAAATACACATTTCTCACCACAACTTGTTACAACACATCACCATGTACACGTACATAATCAATCACATTCACCAATTCATGCTTCACAATTCATAGCATTTCACTTAAACATTTACAATTATGTTCATTTCACCAAAACATCATATAAAGATGATAATGCAACTCATAGAGACCTACTCACGACTTTAAGCAGATGCAAATGCGGTACCGACTCGTTCAACAGGTTCAATTGAAGAACCAAAATGGAACCATCGCTCGTTACCAAAGTAACTCCCCGTCGGGCCTACGATGTTCACCCATCACTCACACCCTACATGGGCACACGATGTTTCAGGATTGCTCACACCCCACACGGGCACACAATTCGGTTGCTCACACCCCACAAGGGCACACAACTGTTCTGCAGATTCTCCACGGAATAAAAATAAACCATCGCTCACACTCTACAAGGGCACACGATCATTTCTGCAGATCCTCCTAGGGATCAAAGTAACTAAACCATCGCACACACCCCACAAGGGCACACAAGGTTTCTGTAGATCCAACGCAGGATCAGACACACAAGAATGCAATCATGATGCTACACATGCAACACGACTCTAAACACTCTTAAAATGCACACATGTTTACAAACATATTCAAGCATTCTTCACATCATACAAGCACATACAATTATGTACATTCACATCAATATCACCATGCGATTCCATTTAATTCGAACAATTGCACAAAATTGCCAAACGACCACATACACATTCTACAATTCATAATCTAGGATTCACGTCATATGGCTACCCACAACACAATATAACTCAGCATGATTGATGCCTCGAGCAAGAAAATAATCAAAGTTAAGTCAGAAACCCGACCTCGGATGGAAACATTAAAGAAAACACAACCTGTCACGTTCACCACCTGCTCGCTTAGCGAGCTCCTAACGAGTATTCGTTACTTGTTCGCTTAGCGAACAAGCTCGCGAAGGCAAACATAAGCCTCTGACTTTGTTCGCTACCTCGCTCGCTCAGCGAACCCCTAGCGAACCTTTGCTACCCCCATTCGCTACCAACGAACACCACAACATGCATTCTGTCCAAGTCTAGGACCATTCGCTACCTATTCGCTACTGCTCGCTTAGCGAACGTTCGCGACCAGCTCGCCTAGCGAACATGCTAGCGAGTGTCTGCGAACCAGAAATTCCTCACTGTTCAGAATTCTTCAACCTCTCCAAAACCGACCGATTCTCATCAAATCAGTTCCAATAGCCTTAGTTTATCAAACCCTGACTATTTTACATCACTTACATCGGATTCTACCCGATAAAACATCTGTTCTACCGATTAAACTCATTATGCCCTAAAATGAAAAATGAGCAAAACTCTCCCCAATCCAAAACAAAACCAACAAGAACACACATAATCATACACATTGCAAGAATAATAAAGTTTCACACCCTTACCCGATCAATCAAAAGCTTAGAAGTGGATTCTTGATGATTCTAGGTTTTTCTCCTCTTTTCTCTTCTCTTCCTTTCTTTCTCTTCTCCACTTATACTCTTTCTACTCTATTTCTCTCAAAATAATTACTAATCAAGGATTACCTAAAACACCTTCTAATTAACTCCCAAAACTCTCCAAATAATAAAATACCACAACATACACACATAACACATTATCACATAATTCCACAATAAAATAACAATTAACCAAATAAATTAAAAGACTCAACAAAATAACGGGAATTCAGAATTGGGGTGTTACAACTCTCCCCCACTTTAGAAATTTTCGTCCTCGAAAATATTACCTGATCCAAACAACTCTGGATGCGACTCTCGCATCTTACTTTTCAATTCCCAAGTCATATCACCTTCTGCAGCACCTCCCCAAGCTACTTTCACAAGCGCGGTATCCTTGCCTCTTAACTTCTTAATCTCACGGTCCAAAATTCTAATCGGCAAAGCTTCCACTGTAAGGTTATCTCTTACTTCAACCTCGTCCATAGGGATAACATGTGACGGATCTGGAACATACTTCCGAAGTTGCGAAACATGAAACACATCATGCAAATTCGAAAGATTCGGAGGCAACGCCACACGATAAGCCACAACACCAACTCGTGCAATAATCTGATACAGACCGATGAAACGAGAAGTTAACTTCCTCGAATTCAAAGCACGACCCACACCCGTAACCGGCGTAACTCTGAAAAACACATGGTCGCCCTCTTGAAATTCAAGATCCTTCCTTCTCTTATCATGATAACTTTTCTGCCTACTCTGAGAAGCTCTCATTTTTTCTCGAATCAACCTCACCTTCTCCGTCGTCTGCTGTACCAACTCCGGTCCAACCACCGACCTCTCACCAGTCTCATGCCAATACAAAGGTGTTCGACATTTTCGACCATACAAAGCTTCAAATGGAGCCATACCGATACTCGAATGAAAACTGTTGTTATAGGTGAATTCAATCAATGCTAAATAACTATCCCACGCAACACCTTGCTCTATCACACAAGCTCGTAACAAATCTTCCAACGATTGAATTGTCCTTTCGGTTTGACCATCTGTTTGCGGATGGTAAGCTGAAATCAATCTCAACTGCGAACCCAAAGACTTTTGCAAACTTTCCCAAAACCTTGAAGTAAACCTTGGATCTCTATCCGATACAATGCTCTTGGGAACTCCATGCAACTTCACAATCACCCGAACATAGATCTCAGCTAACTTCTCCAAAGGATAACTAATATCAATCGGAATAAAGTGAGCAGATTTAGTAAGTCTATCAACAATCACCCAAATTGCATTGTGACCTCTCTGCGTATTCGGCAACCCCGTAACAAAATCCATCAAGATACCATCCCATTTCCACTCTGGAATATCCAATGGTTGCATTAATCTAATAGGTTTCTGATGTTCCACTTTAGACTTCTGACAAGTCAAACACGCATACACAAACTGAGTCACATCTCTCTTCAACCCAGACCACCAAAATATCTTCTTCAAGTCTTGGTACATCTTATTTGCTTCCGGATGAATACTCAAATTACTACGGTGTCCTTCCTCCAAAATCATCCTTTTCAATTCCGCATCATCAGGAATACAAATACGACCACGAAACCTCAAGACTCCAAAATTATCAACTTTGAAATCTTCATTCTCTTTTGTCATCAAGTCAACAAACTTCAAATTCAACTTTCGCCTTTCGCAAACGGATGCAAGAAAATCATTCGTGATATGAAGCATACCAAGTCTCACGTCCTCGACGTCATATCACAAACCAAACTCAAATCTCTGAAATTCTCCAATAATTCCCATTCCTTACCATCATTACGGACACATACAAAGACTTCCGACTTAAGGCATCGGCCACCACATTTGCCTTACCCGAATGATAATTTAATCCAAAATCATAGTCCTTCAAAAGCTCTAGCCATCTTCTTTGCCTCATATTCAATTCCTTCTGATCAAATAAATACTTTAAACTCTTGTGGTCACTAAAAACTTCAAATCTTGCACCATACAGATAATGCCTCCAAATTTTCAAAACAAAGACCACGACTGCTAATTCCAAATCATGAGTAGGGTAATTCTTTTCGTGCACTCTTAACTGCCTAGAAGCATAAGCCACAACCTTCCCACCTTGCATCAAAACACCACCCAAACCAACCAAAGAAGCATCACAATATACCACAAAAGGTTCTGTAGGATTCGGCAAAATCAAGATCGGCGCTGTTATCAATCTTCTCCTTAACTCCATAAAACTCTTCTCACAATCAACATCCCAAATAAAATCCTTTCCCTTACAAGTTAACTGCGTTAACGGAAGTGCCAACTTCGAAAAACCTTTAATAAAACTCCAGTAATAACCTGCCAAGCCCAAGAAGCTTCGAATCTCCGTAACTGTTCTAGGTGTCTCCCATTGCATTACTGCATCAATCTTAGACAGATCAACACTAATACCATTACCTGAAATAACATGCCCAAGAAAGCTCACTTCTGACAACCAAAATTCACACTTCGACAACTTGGCATACAATTGCTTCTCCCTCAAAATCTGTAACACAATTCTTAAATGTTCCTCATGCTCTTCTTGAGACTTAGAATAAATCAGAATGTCGTCAATAAACACAACTACAAAACGATCCAACTGCTCATGAAAAATATGATTCATGTACTCCATAAACACACCTGGCGCATTAGAAACTACGAATGGCATCACTAAATATTTGTAATGTCCATACCGTGTCCTAAAAGCTGTCTTTTGAACATCTCCTTCCTTCACACGAATCTGGTGATAACCTGATCTTAGATCGATCTTGCTAAAAACTCGTACTCCAACCAATTGGTCCATCAAATCATCAATTCTAGAAAGCGGATACTTATTCTTAATTGTCACTTTGTTCAACTTTCGATAATCAATACATAACCGCATACTTCCATCCTTTTTCTTTACTAACAACACCGGTGCACCCCAAGGAGAAACACTTGGTCTAACAAATCTCTTTTCTAACAAATCACTCAACTGCTCCTTCAACTCTACCAATTCTGATGCTGACATACGATACGGTGCCATCGAAATTGGTCTAGTACCCGGAATTAGATCAATAGAAAATTCAACTTCCCTTTCCGGCGGTACATCCGTAATATCCTCCAGAAACACTTCTGGAAATTCACACACTACCGGAAACACGTCAAGTCCAACCTTGTCCTCTAACGACAACGATGCAAATAAACCAAACAACTGAGCTTCGTCCGCCAAAAGTTTCTTCAACTCTTTTGTGGATAGAAAACTCTCACTTTCATCATCTTCCAAAGAAGGAAACTTCACAAACTTATGATAGCAATCTAAATGAACTCTATTAAATTGCAACCAATTCATACCCAAAATCACATCCAACCCTTCCAACGGCAAACACACCAAATCCATAAGAAAGTCTTTACCATACATGGTCAAGGGACAACTTACGCACACCAAAGAGTTACCGACCCTGAAGCAGGAGTCTCAATAACCATGCCACCACTCAAAGAAACCATGTGCAAACCCAAACGCGTAGCACATTCAAGAGAAATGAACGAATGAGTCGCTCCAGTATCAATAATAGCAACTAAAGATATATTATTAATAAAGCACGTACCTTTAATCAAGTGATCCACATTAGTAGTGTCTGAACTGGCTAATGCAAATACTTTTCCACCCGACTGAGCTTGCTTTGGTCTGGTACACTTGGTGCTAATATGACCAACTTCTCCACAGTTAAAACACTTTACCACATTCCTTCTACACTCAGAAGTGGTATGTCCAAAACTTCCAAAAGTAGCACACTTTTCCGTAGACTTCCCACACTCAAAAGATTTGTGACCCATCACGCCACACTTGTAACATTTGACTGCACCCGAACTTCCACCTCCTGATTTCCTATCAAAGTTTCCCCTATACTTGCCCTTATCAACAGGCGTCACATAAGGTCCACTCTTCACTTGTTGCTTGCCTTTCTTCTCACTCAAACTCTTGTAGTGAGTAGAACGAGCTCTACTATCCTCTTCAAAAATCCTACAACATTCGGTCAAGTCCGAAAATCTTCGTATCCTCTGGTAACCCACCGCTTGCTTTATCTTCGGATGCAAGCCATTCTCATACTTAATGCATTTAGAGAACTCTGTCGTAACAACTGCATAATGAGGATGAAACTGCACTAGTTCTACAAACTTAGCCGTGTAATTTACCACAGACATGTTGCCTTGCTTCAACTCAAGAAATTCCATTTCCTTTTTACCCTTCACACTCTCAGGATAGTACTTCCTCAAAAATTCAGTGCGGAACAAATCCCAAGTGATTTCTTCGTCATCCACCTCAAGAACTTGTCTCATACTGACCCACCAGTCATCAGCCTCTTCTCTCAACATATGAGTCCCAAGTCTCACCTTGTTTCCTACAGCACAGTTCATAACTCTAAAAATTCGCTCAACCTCCTTCAACCAGATCTGAGCACCGTCAGGATCAAACCTTCCTTTGAACACAGGCGGCTGGTTCTTTCTAAACTCATCATTCGCATTCACATTCGGCGCACCTTGCACCGCTCTTGCCATAGCCTCCAATGCCGCAGCCATAGCAGTGTCATTACGACCAGCCATATTCTGAGTGTCGCTACTCGAAAAATACGCGCAACGACGGGGAAGGCGAAAAAGGAAAAGGACAGAAGAGTCGCCACCGAACTTTATTTATCCCATGAGGGGAAAGGAAAATATCGAGAAAACCTTAAGAAAAGAATGGACAAGATGGTCTCGCAACCAAGATTGGGTTCGGAAGCCGGTTATGCAAAGGGAAGGTATTAGCACCCCTTGCATCCATTGTACTCGATGGGAACCATTTGTTTGTCGTGTGTGATTTATTTGCTTAAAAATTATGCTATAAAAGAGTGTTCCAAAGGATAGAGGGAAAGGTTAGAAATTGGGAAAAGATAGATAACGGGGGAAGGAAAAGAAAGAATGGACTCGGTAGGACTTCGCGGTCCTAGGCCTACGTATTCTCGATAGACATGAGAAAATCAGAGTCGACGTAGTTCGGGGAACTACAGATATAAGGGGGAATGTGCTCGACAAGGATTGTGGCCCTTGTGCCTACGTATCTTTACTTGAACGAAATAAAGAATCAGAGCAGCCGTAGTTCGGCCTACGATTTGTTGACGTTTTTTATGGATGATGCTATCGTACGCATTCTAGCAGTTAGGTGTATTGTTGCTCGCTCGTTGGAGACTTAGACATTACCTGTTTGCGGTAGAATGGACGTATCATATCCTTTTCGAAAGATAAGTCTTCGCCATGCGAGGCAAGATGTCACATTTGATTTGTTGAATTATTATTTTAAGGGGCGAGATAGATCCTCGGATAGTAACCCCTACGGGTAGTACCCAATTCTTTATCTCAAAATTTTTGTTATGAAAGGGTGTGGCGAACATAGCGTCTTTGTATTGAAATACGAGTATCAAAACCACACACACTACAGTGAGCATCTCGACACTCGGAGAGGAAGAAGTCTACACTTAATCCTCTCTTTTTAGTTCAATACAAAGAGGATCGATTTATTTATTGTAAGTGTTTTGAAAATGCACTCGGTACGGGGCCGAGGTTTTTTAGGAGAAAAAGGTGTGGATGAAAACATCTTTGTATTGAAAGACGAGTGTCAAAACCACCCATACTACAGTGAGCATCTCGACACTCGGAGAGGAAGAAGTCTACACTTAATCCCCTCTCTTTAGTTCAATACAAAGTGAACTTTATCCTTTTGTTAAATATGGTGAGTTGGCTTAACAATCGTTTGAGAAAATCCGCTTGATGTTGGCTCAAGGGTTTAATTGCTTAAAAAGGCTTGAGGTGAAGCGAGCAAGGTCGATGGCGGACGCACAAGGCGGCCGACTTACAAGGGTTAAAAATGGCTCGATAAAATCAAGAGTTTGCTTTTGAAAATGGTTTTTGGAATCAAAAGTCACCAAGGACAATAGCAACATTCCTACTAAAATCATAAAACATATGGGATTAGTCGGCTAAAAAAAAAATCGAGACATGCGATAAAAACGGGCGAACTCCTTGAGAAAAAATTTTTTGGAGGTAAAAATAACAAAAATAAGTGGAAAACAGTAGAGTAACACGGGTGGCCGTGTTATATGACACAGCCCGTGTCATAGGGTACCTGCAATGTGAGTTTTTAGGGAATGACAGAGGTGCAACACGGGTGGCCGTGTTGTGTGACACGGCCCGTGTTGTAAAGTCTGGGTGAAAAATGATTTTTAGGGCAAACAGAGGTGCAACACGGGTGGCCGTGTTGTGTGACACGGGTGGCCGTGTTGTATGACACGACCCGTGTCACAATGTCTGGGCCAAAAACAAGTTAAAATCTCAAACAGAGGTACAACACGGGTGCCCGTGTTGTGTGACACGGCCCGTGTTGTGAGCCCAGGGCATTTTTCACTTTGAAAAGCCACGCAGAGATGCAACACGGCCGGCCGTGTCGTGTGACACGGCCCGTGTTGGGCTAACAGATGAAAAAAATCCAAACTTTCTCTTGTTTTTTGCTTCTTTTTGTGGTTCTTTCAAAGGGTTTCTTGGTCCCTTTTAGGACCTTACATGATATATATAGTACAACAACACACAAGAGAATAAATGAAATGAATATAAAAGCAAAAAGTAAAAGGAGAAAGGTTTAAAGAAATGGATACCCAAGAGCTTTCTATTCTTCTTGCAAGCCCTCCTTAGTTTTGGTTGAATATGCTTCACCACTCCTCACCTTGTGTTGTGAAGGTTTTGTTTCTCAATGATCCTCTTGGTTCTATCTCACTCTCTTCTTTTTCTGGTTTTTAGGGTTTTGTTTGCTCTCTCTATTTTCTGGTTTTCCAATGTGTGTAGAATGAATGTCTAGTGAATGTGTTATGAATCCAATCCTTTTGTTGACAGCCCTCCTTCCCTTCTCATCTCACTTTTCTGTCACGTTTTCCTGTTGTACCAAAGCAATAGCTTTTGCACAAGCTTCAACTTTCAGAATTTCCATTCTTGGCAACAATTATGGCCACCTTCTTGGTGCAGCCCTGCTTTTTTCCACTTCTAGTATGCTGCTTTTGCTGTATTTCTTCTGCAGCACTCTATATTGCCTTCCAACCTTGTACCCATTGGTTGGTTGATTTGTTTGGACATACTCATGTAGTCAATGCACTACCTTTTGGACATCATTTTCAAATTCTGATTTTTGATGTGTAGATGTATCAACATAAGCTTATAGCCTTGGTTTTGTGACATAAATGATTTTGTAATATAATACACATTGCCACTTCTTGCATGGGGCTGTTTTGGACCATATTCAAATTGCCCACGAATGTATGCATAGCCTTGATCTTGAGATATTCCAACATTGAATTAGCTCTTAAATATTTTCCTTGCATGTTTGCAAGCACAAAGAGGACCATGTGGACTTGATGAGGCATGGGGGATACCATGGCATGAAGTTATTTTTAGAAACTTGAATTAAGACTAGAAATAGCTTAATTTCCTAAGCATTACCAAGAGTTTAGATTTTGTAACAAATGTGACATTCTTGCAAATGTCATAAAAATTTTCTTCGTAATATTCTTGAATCTAGCCTCAAATTCATGAACCTTGAATTTGGAATGACGGGCCTCCCTTATGTCATTGAATTTGAAAGAAATGAAGAAATGAGTCGAGCCTTGAAAGAGGGCAAATTTTGGGGTGCAACAGCTGCCCCTATTCAAGCGACTTGGACCTGAAGGGATGAAAAGCAAACGCTTTCAAACATTCGAGGTAAAAGGTGATTGAATACAAAAGAACCCAAAAATTTGTCAACCACAGAATGAAACCTCTGACATCACCGTCAGGCACCTATATCAGGTAGAACATCTAACTTCGCCATCAGTCGTCGATCAAATACAAACAACTGACCTTGCCGTCAGCTCTTAATAGCATCTAACTTCGCTGTCGGAACTTAACATCAAATCTGTGAAATCTGACCTCACTGTCAATATTCAACATAATCTGTAAAAACATCTGATTGGTAGAACATCTGATCTCGCCATCAGTCCTCCATATCCTCTGATTTCGCCATCAACTTACGACATAATCTGACTTCGTCGTCAATTAAAATTATCTGACTTCGCCGTTATTTCTCAAACCATTCTGACGTTGCCGTCAACCCTCTACATGATCTGACTTCGCCATCAATTCTCATATAAAATTTAGAAAGACACCGGACTTCGCTGTCAGTCCTTAACATCAAATTGGTAGGACACCTGATTTCGCCGTCACCCTTCTATAATCCGACTTTGCCGTCAACTCTTTACATAATCTGACCTCATCGTCGATTCTCTTCATAATCTGACCTCGTCGTCGATTCCCAAAATGGCTTGACTGCGTCGTCAATTCTCTTCATAATCTGACTTCGTCGTCAATTCTCTTCATAATCTGACCTCGTCGTCGATTCTCTTCATAATCTGACCTCGTCGTCGATTCCCAAAATGGCTTGACTTCGTCGTCAATTCTCTTCATAATCTGACTTCGTCGTCAATTCTCTTCATAATCTGACCTCGTCGTCGATTCCCAAAATGGCTTGACTTCGTCGTTAATTCTCTTCATAATCTGACCTCGTCGTCATTTTTCTTCCTAATCTGACCTCGTCGTCAATTATCAAAATCATTTGACTTTACCGTCACTTCATTTTGCTAAAAGCGAGCATCGAACCCAAAGGTCGACTCAACCATAAGTTCAGAAGAACACTCGTCGATTCACCATCTGGGTGAAGAAATCCGTTGGGGAAACATGAACTTGAATAAGTAGACTCCGCTAGGGAGACCGATAAGATGGACACATTTGTCAATGACCTGGCTGGAGGTCTGGATACCACGCAGGGTTGAGAAGTATACTGATAACTGCTGGAGATACGCTTGAAAACAAAGGGGTGGCAACCCGACTTATATTTTACATGCATATGTTTGAATATGGCGTAATGCTCCATACGAAATGGAAATGCTACGCGTTTGGGAGGATGTTATGCATGATGCAAATGCAAAGGAAACACTTTAGCAAAATAAATGCCAAAGAGAAAGGATTAATTCCGCCGGGGAAAAGACTAGACACGTCTAGTACAAATGTTGGGGAAAACAAACCCTGGGTGGTCTTCTGAGCAAACTTCTGGGTAAAATTGTTCCGCTAAGAGCAAACCCACCCTGCTGGGGATTAGACAATGATGGAATCAATATCAACCTTTGCTTGGGGAAATGAGCAATAAACTCAACAAATACAACTTCCGCTTGAGGAATGAGTCAATGACCTAGACTCTGAGGGGAAAAGGAGCCAGTTGTTCAAACTCTATGGGGAGAATAAATTTCTGAATTCGTTCCACTGCTGAGGGATAAACCCACACCCGCTCACTGGAAATGATCCTGCTCTACTGGAGATGTCAATCTTGACCTGCTGAGGATATCATGTGATTGTCAAGGTTTCAAACTGCTGGGGACAAAGCACTGGGGATCGCCCACGACTTTACTAGAGATGCCCCTGTCTGGGCTGGATGTTGATTTGAAGATCTGATTAACCACGGGGTTGAAATACGTCATGCAATACACCCATGGTATTGAAAAGATTCCCCTGACTGGGCTGGATTTTGCTTTGGTGATCTTGAGTTTTGTGGGAGGACCCACAGTCTTTGCAAATATGCCCCTGACTAGGCAGATGATTACTTTGAAGCTCTCAAATTTGTCCGACAAAAGTTGTACAATCTCCGTGGAGAACGCCCACGGTCTTGCGGAAATGCCCCTGACTGGGCTGATTATGATCTTGAAAATCTTCGAAATTGATCCTGGACTTGATCTCGCATATGTGAATGCTTGATGATAATGATGTTCCATAAATGGAAATGCAAATGAAAATTCTAGAGTGGAGATGCAAGAGCTGGGGAGTATGATACGATTATAGGTATGCATATGATGCAAAATGCTTATGAAGTCGAGTGCGATGTGTATGATACATATGATAATGATGGATGCAGGCAGGTAACTGGGAATGCAGGTGATGACATGGCGGACTTTTAGTGGTTGCCAATGTAAATTGGGCTTTGGGTTGGAAGTACCAGATGAGGGCTGGTATTCGAAGGGTAGACCAGTTGGGACTGGTTGGCGAAAGGTTAAGTTGTCAAAGGAGGGATGATTTTGTGGTTTGCTAGATGGGAGCTGGTTTAAGGGCTGACATGTATCAGAAGGGAATTGGTGTTTAGTGAAGGGTTGACCAGATGGGACTGGTATAAAGGTTTTCCAGACAAGAACTGAACTTTGGAGGTTCTGATTTGTTTTGATAGGTGACAGGTTTAGGCTGTAGGATGACGGATCCAATGACAGCAAAGCCTTTTTGGAAGGTTAAGGTTATTGGGTGAGGTGACTGTACGATTCCCCGACACTCATTTTGAACTCAACAGTTACTGATGAGGATGAACTTGCTTGAGTAGCTGATGAGGATGAACTTGCTTGAGTAGCTTGCCTTTTTGGAAGGTTAAGGTTATTCGTGACGGTGAAATGTGCGTCCTGACGTGGACGAGTTTACATTGCTTCGTGATGACAAGATACGAGAGTCCTGACGTGGACAAATTTATCCTTCTTCGTGTTGTTGGCAAAGTATGAGTCCTGGCATGGACAAAGGCTTATTTCCCCAGCAAGTCGAAGACGCGCGAGTCCTGACGTGGACAGGTTCTATTATGCCATCAGATGAAGATGTGAGCCCTTACGTGGACGAATCAAAATATGTTCCCTTACGTGGAAAGATTGAGTCCTTACGTGGACGTATCAAGATGGGAGTCCTTGCGTGGACAAATCAGATTGTGGTTTCCTTACGTGGAAAAGTCATGATTCCTCACATGGAACAGTTATTCCCTACGCGGAACAGTGGGTCCTAACACGGACGATGCAGTCCTAACGGGGACAAATTTGATTCCTAACGTGGAAAGATGGTGATTCCTGACGTGGAAAGAAAAGTTATTCCTGACGTGGAAAGAGTGTGGTTTCCTTACGTGGAAAAATGATATTCCTTACGTGGAAAGATTGGAGTCCTTACGTGGACAAATTCAAATCGAAATGTGATTCCTAACGTGGAAAGATAGTATTCCTTACATGGAAAGAGGCTTGTATTCCTGACATGGAAAGAAAGAGTGTGTTCCTGACGTGGAAGGAGTTTAGTCCTGACGTGGACAGATTTAAAGGAAGACGTATTCCTTACGTGGAAGAGTTTGACGAAGAAGAAGTTCATTCCTAACGTGGAAAGGCAGACGAGCCATCCCCGACAAAGTTGTTGAAGTTTCCCGAATTGACGAAGCAGGCGTCCTAACACGGACAATATTCTATCTCTACGATGATAGAATTTTTTTCAGAACGATGAAAATAATCCCCAGCACGGTCACGCAAGACCAGTGGGTTGCCACAATGGTCAGATTCAGCTGATGAATGTCGTTCCCCGAGCAGCGGCGCAGTTTGTTTCTGCGGTTGGCAAATTTCTGGTTTCACTGGTATTCAACCGTCTCGTACCGCGAATGTCCGAAGGCTCCGGGCTCTTCACCCAATCGGGTCCAAGTCGTTTGAATAGGGGCAGCTGTTGCACCCTAAAATTTGCTCAACCTTATTCACTTGGTTTATGTTTCAATATCATTAGCATTTGCATAAAGAGTCATGTACATAGGTTACTCATCTGCATAGCATAAGCATAGCAAGTCATTCAGCAGGGGACCAGGCATTATTCTCATCTCTAGAGGCCTATCCGGAGGTTATTATCCTGATTCAATCTCATTCAAGTCATCAAAAAAGAATTTGAAAGCAGGGAGTTCAGGGGATCAAGCATTGAGTACATCTCCTAACTGAGAATGTATGAGGATCAACAAAGAAATTGTGAGCTGTGGGCTGAGCATGAGGAGTATCTAGACATCTTGGAGGACTTGGAAAGTCATTGGAAGAAGGAGGCAAGTCCTTGGTGTGATCACAAGTATTGCAGTTGAAGGCAGTTAACTAGGGTTTCATCTGGGTCAACCCTGGGTCAACTCTAGGTCAATTGACTGATTGAAAGGCATTAAGGGCTATTGGAGAGATGTGGGGTTCATCATTTTACATGGAGAATAAGGATATGTTTTTATGCTAAGAAGAAATCAAGAGAAATCAAGAAGAAGAGGAGGTTCTAAATTAGGGTTTCTATGTAAAATCCCCTAGTTTAGGTCAAATTTCCAAGCAAGATAAGTCAAAATGAAAGCTTCAAATGCATCCTTGGCCAACATGAAACTTGTAGAGGATCTCAATACCTTTAATTTTAGTGGTGAAAGACATCAAGGAGATTTATAGAACTCAAGTTATGGTCCTTGCAAGATACAGGTCATCTGAGGTGTCTGAAATTTTGTCTGTGAAAGTGACTTGGCTTCCAAGCTATTTTTACCCCTCAAGGAGATTTCAAATGAATTTCTGGTAAACATAAGAGTTGTTCCTTATTGTCTTAGCTTTCTATAATGGTATGGTATGCCTTCATAGGATGTGTGGAACTCTACTTATGGTCTTGGCAAGCAAAGGGTATTTTGGTCATTTGTGAATTACAGGTCATTTTAACCTATGCCCAAAACTCATACAAGGAAGCTTCAAATGGAAAAATTTACAACATCAAACTTGTTCCAAATGACATTTTGAGTCTAGAAAAGTGACCATGAGAGATTGGAAAGATTCATAGCACAAGGTTTCAAAATTGTTGGATTTAATGAATAAAAATGGCCTTAAAAATGAGATTTTTCATATCTTGGCCAAATGAAGCAAAATTATAGGTCATTTTGAATGGAAAGGTCATTTTAAAGACATTGGCTAAAGTGGAATTTTGAGCTTAGTTCATAATTTGTGAGTTATCCATGGTTGCTTGCAATGGAAGAAACATAAACCAAATTCAAGGGAAAGAATGCAAGGGAAACTTCTCCAAGTTTCTAGGAGGTTCTAACCTCACCTATATATTGATAAGGGATAGTTCATGCCATGGTTGGTGATTTCATTTGTTCAAAACCCCAAGTTTTACACACTTTCTCATTTTTGCATAAGATTCACAAACTCTCTCAAATCTCCATCAATCCTCTTATCTTTTGATTGAATCTTCATCATCATCATTCAAACACCATAATCCACATCAAGATTGGTAGAATTGGAGGAAGAATTGTGCTATTCAAGACAACCATCCAAATTGCAAGAACTTCTCAAGGACAAGATTCATGAAGTTTACACACTAATCACTGCATACAGAAGTCATCATCAAGGTTACTGAGCAAGTTTCAATCACTGCAAGCACCAAATTCAAAGAGTTGCATACCTGTTTTCACCAATTGCACCAGGTTTGTTTTCTCTTCGTATTGCATGAATTAGTTAGAACCTTAGGGTTTTGATAGGGTAGAATGGTTAAGATAGGATAGAGGATTGATTGGGATGATTTTGGAGAAGTTTCATGAAGTTTGAGCATGATGTATCAATTCTGTTAAGGCTTATAACTCTTGGATTAAGGCACGATAATCATAGGTTAATAGCTTGAAATGATCAGTGTGAGCTATAGAGCATGTTAGGATAGATTTCAGCAAGAATTGAAGCAATGGATATCAGGTGATCATGGTGGAATCAAACTGTTATCCTCATCGGGTTCGATTGTATGTTGAGTTCTAGAAAGAATCATTGTTATGGTTGTGTAGAGGGAAGAAATTAGGGCAAAATTGCTTTTGGAATCGTGTGATTTCGTGGTACATGGAGGGAGAACAGAGAGCTGGAAATTCGCGCATGGTGAGGAAGTTTCAGGACCTAGGGTTTGCTGGAGGTAGGAGACGATCCCTGGGCCACACGATCACACTTTGACCTTTGACTTGGAGACTCATCCAACGGACGCGATCAAAAGTTCAAAACGGAGGGAATTTTCAAATATTGAAACGCACCGTTTCATTTAGTGGAGGGAAATGGGCTCAGATGCTATTGACACCCCCTCGCGTGTGAAGCCCACTAACTTGAACTGTCTGGCCCTGCTATTCCCACCCCCCATTCATTTCTTTTTTTTAATTCTTTTTAATTTCTTTCATTTTTTCATGCATCTTATAAAAATCATATAAAATTGAAAAATCATTATTTTTTGATGGTTCTTTTTGCATTTTTTTCTTTAAAGAGTCTAGAAAATTATAAAAAATAAAAATTGCATTTTATTTTTTATTTGATATTTTTCCCATATTTTCCAAATAAATAGCATGTTAAATAGTTTCATTTCATGCATAAATTTGTTAATTTTTGTTCTATTAATTGCTTTAATATTTTTTGTCCATTCTTTTTAGGTTGTTTAGTTTAGATATTCAACTTGTAAATGCAATTTAATTCATATTTTTAGAGATTAATTTTAGGTGTTTAGTTTAGGTGAGAACAACATGAACAAATTAGGGTTTTAAGTGACAACTTAGGAGAATTAATTCATTTCCCTTAGGGCTTAGAGTTTGAATAGTTTAGCTATGGGACTATAGGGACTATGGGTAGTTATTAGATCCCCTTAGAAAAGTCAGGATTCCCCTACTGCTATTAATCTACTGTATGTATCTGATTGACTGGTGTGGTGTACCCTTTGGGGATGATTGCTTGCTTGTTTGGGTGTTGGGATTGTCTGGGGATTTGGGGAAGCTGAAGACTGATGATGATGGAGCCATTGGAGATCCAGAGCCTGAAGACCATCTTCCAGAGTAGATGAAGTGTTTCTTGCTAGCAGCTGTTGAGGAGATTAGGGGTTTAGGAACTAGGCAGAGCTCTAGGTTAGAAAGCTTGATTCTCAAACATGGAAGGTTTTGACTGCCTTCATTCCTCTCTATGATACAGAGTCTCTCTGAGACACTCACCCCCTTCCTTTGGAAGGCTTGGTGCTATTGTCTGAGGGATAGAACTCTTGAGAGAAAATGTCTTATGTGTTAGTAGCAGTTGGTTTACCACCCTTGGTAGTCAACTAATTGCTTAACACCCAATCCACTCTGGTGATTGATCCCTCAGCCTGGAGGATAAGACTTGAAGAAAAGCCATTGTAGACTGAAGATTGGCAACCAAAGCCTTTGCTTGAAGACTGTGAAGATAGAGACTACTGCTGACTGAAGCTTGTAGCTGATTAGGGATGACTTGAAGATGGATATTGATGCAGAGCTGCTGTGGCTGTTTATTTTTGATGTATTTCAGTTCTTGATGTATTGATTGGTTTTCTGGACTGTGTTGTTTGCTGTTTACCCTGTTGGGTTGAAAGTGAAGCCTGTTCACTTTTGCCTATTGTTTTCTAGGTTCGAGGTTGAGTGGGACTCCCTTGCCTCGCTTGTATTGTTGCATCCATGCATTTTACCGTATTACTGTATATAGCTGATATTGTTTCTGTTCCCATCTATTCCCTTAGGATCTCTGTTTCTCTCTGCGCAAGAGAGGAGCATGATAGACTCTAGGTCTTAACCCATGCATGATAACATTAGGTTAGTTTGTTTCCCTTCGCAACCGTAGGTTAGAGTTCTGTCTCTTCTTTCTCAAAACAAACAGAAAAAACACCAATAAAATTTCAAACACAATAAAAGACACTTCTTCCGTAAAAGAATGTGAACTCATCAAAATGTCATTTTTTGTCCGTCGGGACTGTTAATCAGAAAACCCTTTTTCAGAAGGAATAAAATCAACCAAGACAGAATTGTGTCGTACGTGGCCCGAACTACGTTTGCTCTGATCTTTCATGCTGTATGAAAGTACGTAGGCATAGGATGCGATATCCTAGCGAGCAACCTTCCCCTCCTTTCCCATAGGTAGGCGAACTACGTTGACTCTGATTTCTCGTTCCAGGCGAGAATACGTAGGCATAAAGTGCGATACTTTGCCGAGTCATTTTATTTCCCTTTTATTTTCTTTTAACCCTTGACCTATAGTTTAGATAGAATAACAATCCATACCCGAAAACAAGCGTGGATCCCGTCGAGTACGACGGACGTGAGGGGTGCTAATACCTTCCCCTTGCGTAACCGACTCCCGAATCCAGGTTTTGGTTGCGACGACCATACCTTTCCCATGTTGTGCGAGGTTTACTCTGAGCGTTTCCTTTCCCTCCCGTGGGATAAATAACGCGCGGTGGCGACTCTTCTGTCAGCCGGCGCCGATTTTCGCAGTAGCGACAGCTGGCGACTCTGCTGGGGATCCAACGTCCCCTAGCTGCTAAGGACTGCGATAGTTCTTATGCATTTGGGATCCAACGTCCCTTAAGAGAGTCAATCCTAGCGCTTGTTTTCCCGTCGTGGATTTTGTATGGATTTATATTTCTGACCTTTATTTTTCAGCATTATATATATTGATTATTATTGTTGTATTGGGGTGTGACGGGTGTTCTGACATTGAGTGAGAAGCCGGACCTGGGCTTGAGTGCACCTTAGACTTAGAGTAGAGATTAGTGGGCGCGCACGTGCTTTGCATGTCCTAGTGTCCCGCGAAATCTACACTCAGACGAGGTTCTTCTGGTTGGCCTCCTGTCCTGCCCTTTGGGTGGCTTGGGTTGCTGGTTAGTTGGATTGTCGACTCTGGGGACCGATCATTTGGAAGTTGGCTAAGTGAGGCCTCTTCAGGATTTGATGATGCCACTCCTTCTGGGAATCGTATCATCAACCCTGAAAGTCTGTGACGCCGACGACCGCATAGGATGCCATACCTTTGTCAGTTACTAGGACATCCACCTGTGAGAGGGTTTGGGGTTATGCAGGTAACTAGACTTTCAGACTACCGGTTATTCCTTGATCAGAGATCCTGGGTATTTACGAAGAGTTATGAGGTCTGTCAGAGACCATTTGGAGAGGTGTTATGAGGTCTGTCAGAGACCAGTTGGATAGTTCTGAGGTCTGTCAGAGACCATCTGGAGATATGATTTGAGGTCTACCAGAGACCAGTCTGAGTTATGGTTTGAGGTCTGTCAGAGACCGTTGTTGGAGCTTTATTATAGGTCTATCCGAGACCTGGGTTTAAGAGGGTCTATCTGAGACTTCGTGATTTGGTTCAGGCTATGTAGCTACGGCAGTTGGTCCCTGTTGCATGTTACTTGCATTGCATTGTTTGCATACCCATCATCATTGCATCCTACTAACGTGTGTCTGTGCTGCAGGTGCATTTGCATTCCCCCGGTTCTAGTGTCGGAACTTCTGCGTATTTGATCATGGCTGGTTTGAGGATGACCGTTGTGTATAAGCTACCTGTCCCCGATATTACTCCACTCCTGGGTCTAATTTCTCTTACAAATGAGGATGTCCGTAGAAGCTTCAGGCAGAGTTACGGACGGTTGTTGGGTTTAGTGCGCAGGTCTACTGAGGATGAATTGAATGGGTTGTACACCTTAATGCAATTCTATGACCCGGCTTTGAGATGCTTCACGTTTGCGGATTTTATCGTAGGGCCTACCATGGAAGAGTATGTAGAGTTTACTGAGCTGCCAGTTCAGAATGCAGTTCCTTTTATTCACTCAGCCGCTGAGCCCAATTTGGAGGATTTAGCCAAGGCCCTACATATGAATACTTCTGACTTGTTGATGACTGCGTGGCGAGGGGTTCCGGGTTTTTCTCTTCAGTTTCTGGTTGGTAAGGCTCAAGAGTACGCCAAGAATGGGTGTTGGGTGGTCTTTAACGCTATTTTGGCCCTCTGCATTTATGGGATAGTGTTGTTCCCTAACTTCCCAAACTTCGTGGACATGGATGCATTTCATCTATTTGCTGCCGGTAATCCAGTACCAACACTGATCGGGTACTTTTACCATTCGATGCATTATAGGAATGAGAACAGGAGAGGCAAGAATGTCTCCTGTTGCGTACCTTTGCTGTATATGTGGTTCAAGAGTCATTTTCCATCGAGGGGACCTTTCATGGATAATGCAATTATGCCCGACTGGCCAGAGCATATGATGAGGTTAACTTCTGAAGACGTTGATTGGTTTGATAGAGATCTGCTGGGATCCGAGCTTATCTTCAGCTGTTCTGGTTACCCTAATGTTCCGCTGATAGGAAGAAAAGGGTGTATCAACCACAACCCTTCTCTGTTCATTCGTCAGTTCGGATATGCGCTGAAGAACCCGCCCAAAGAGGAAGAAGTACGGGAATCCCTGTACTTCACTGGAGATGTGAAGGGGGAGTTATTGGCCAAGTTGCAGCATGCCTGGACGCGCATTAACCGAAGAGGGAAGCCGTTGTTAGGAAAGAATGACTGTCAGGCCTATGCACCTTACAGAGAGTGGATTCAGGAGAGAGCCAGTCAGTTGAGGATGCCATTTCCAGATGCACCAGTTCTTGTTCCTATTCCGGTAGCGGAGCCAACTACTGTTTCTAGGGAAGCCTACGAGCAGGTGGTGAGAGAAAAAGAAGCCTTGTTGAAGATCAACGAAGGGTTAGAGCAGGAGCTAGCCCAGATACGCAGCGAGAAAAACAAGGCCGTCCATGCTTTCCAACAGCAGATTGAGCTAATGAACAGATTAGGCGCTGAGCTAATCGAGGAGAGGAAGAAGCGCGAACGTCTGGGGCAAGAGTTCAGAAGCTCCCATGACATGCTTGAATCCAAGAAGAAAGCGCTTGACATCGCTCACCGAGAGATCTCTTCTTGCAATAAGACTTGGAATGCCACGCTCACCAACAATAAGAAGAGGGAAGATAAGTTGAAGCAGCAAATCTCCGACCTCGAAGAACAGTTGGAGTCCAGCATCAAGAAGTGTGAGGAAGAGGTGATGACCCGGTACAGTCTCCAGAACGCACTAAACAAGGCCATCAAGGGCAGAGATGAAGCTGTGTCTCAGAAGCGTAAACTAGAAGATCGCTTCGGAGAGGGGGCATGGGAAGAAACTGCTGAAGACGTACGCCGTGTTCTTAAGAAAAGGAACCAACTTGTTGAAGGGTTGCTTGCTCGACCCAGTCATCCGGAGACCAAGAAGTTGCTAGAAGAATACCAGACTTATGGGAGGATTTGATCATTTCATGTAGTAACTTGTATGCTTTACTTGCATAGTGTTGACCATCACCAGGATTGTTGGTCGAGGCCATGCCTTCTTGTTGTACTCAGTGACATTGTATTCCGGGTCTATTGATTTCTCAGCAATATATGAGGCTTTCTGTGATTCAGCTCCGATCTTTATATTGTTAGCACTGTCACTGCACCGACACTTTCACACTAGAATCGGGGAATGAGCTTCCCTAATGCACAAACACACACATTGCATTGCATTCATATTCATATTGCATTACAGGTAATCACTGGATGTTATCTTATTTCCTGCTCTGTGACAGGTACTTTTCAGGATTGCAGATCAGCACCCGCACCGCTATTCTACCCGCACCAACTGTCGAAGAATCATGGATCAAATGCAGAACGAGATGCAAGATGTGCGCGAGAAGCTAGCTCTTTTTATGCAGACCATGGAAGCTATTGCAAAAGGTCAGGAGAATTTGCAAGCCATGGTCCAACCTCTGTTGGCCCGAAATGCTAGTCATGGTAACGAGGATCATCAGTCCGTACGAGTCGATACTGCTCATGGAGATGGCACTCCCACGCCAGTGGCTCCACCTGTAGTCAATATACCCGCTGCTAATGTCAACAACGCTACCGCTGCTGTGAATGGTAACGTCAGAGTTGGGAACGAGACTGCTGTCCATAACGTTGGGCTTGGGGACATCAACTTGGGTGATAATATGGGAGGCAACGGCTTTGTCAATGCTGGATTCGGGTTCAATGATCAGGGATTCGATAATGCTGGGAAATATGGTTTCAATGCTCAAGGCTTTGGGCAAGATGGTTATGGTGTGGCCAATCAGGGTTACGGAGGTTTCGGAAGTGGAAACGGCGTTGGGTTAATGGCTTTTGGGCCTGCTGGAGGTGTTCAAGGGTATGGCAACAGAGGCCGAGGCCCGGTGATGAATCAGATTAGGGATGGCCGCAATAATGGATATGATGGGTATGGAGCTGGGAATGGTATGTGGCAAGAAGATCAGCAGGAGGACGCCTTCTCCGGCGGAGGTTTCGAAGGGCCGATGGATGACTCCCAGAAGATCAGAATGCTAGAAGAGCAGATGAGGGGGGTCCTGAACCAAAGTGCTGTGGGCTTGGACATGGCAACAATGGGTCTGGTACCTGGCTTGAGGGTGCCAATCAAATTCAAAGCTCCTACGTTTGATAAGTATAAAGGGGACACCTGTCCGAAAGTGCACGTGCGGGCTTATTACAGAAAAATGTCTGCATACTCAACTGATGAGAGAATGCTAATGCATTTCTTTCAAGATAGTTTGTCGGGTCCTTCCTTAGAGTGGTACATGGGGTTGGAGCCAACTAATATCAAGACATGGAAGCAATTGGCGGAGGCATTCGTAGCTCACTACAAGTATAACAACGACTTGGCGCCCAATCGGGTCCAATTGGCAGGGCTGTCACAGAAGAAGGGGGAAAGTTTTAAAGAGTACGCGCAAAGGTGGCGCGATATGGCTGCCAGGGTCCGTCCTCCTGTAGAAGACAAGGAAATGAATGACATGTTCGTCGGCACATTCACAGGCTTGTTTCATGACATGTTGTTTCATACATCCCTGGCTAGTTTTTCAGACCTAATTCTGATGGGAGAAAAGATTGAGCGTAACATCAAGCAAGGAAAATTCCAGGTTGAGGAATCAACTGCATCTGGCAGTAATAGGAAGGCTTTTGGTGGGCGCCGTCAGGGCGAGGCAAGCGCAGTGTTTGGAGGCCGAGGCCGAGGCCGAGGCAGGGGACGGAACCAATATCATCAGCCGCAACAGGTGGCGAGTGTTACTATCCCATATCAGCAACAACCACTTCAGCAACAACAACCGTCTCAGCAGCAGCCAACGCAGCAACAACAGCCTCAGCAGGGGGCACAGCAGGCTCAGCGAAGATTCCAGGGTGGTAAACCAAGAAGAGTGTTTGAGAAACCTCCCACGACATATGCTGATTTATTGCAGACATTGTTGGGATTGAATCTGGTAGAGAAGAGAACTCTGGCACCGATAACGGGAGCTCCCCCGTTTGGTTACGATGCAAGCAGGCACTGTGAGTTTCATTTTGGGGCTCCGGGCCACGATATAGAGGGTTGCCATGCTTTTAAGCACGTTGTGCAGGATCTTTTGGACAATAAGACTATCAATTTCGGAACGGCGGGTCCGAATATAGTGCAGAAACCCATGCCTAATCATGGGGCAAACGCCATTCTGACTGAGGAAGGGTTGAATCTGATTATGAATGTCGACAATTTAAAGACTCCGCTGAGCGAGATAAAAAGCCGACTGTTACAAGGGGGTGTTTACCCGGGATGTGACGAGTATTGCTTAGAATGTTGGACCCTAGCAGGGGGGTGTGAGGATTTGAAGAAAGGCATTCAGGCTTTAATTGATGAAGGCATATTGCAGTTTGACCGAGCAGCAACTGAAGAGCCCGCAGGGGCAGTAGCGGATGATCAGAGTGATGTGGCCACTGTAACGATTCCTCGAAAGACAATCACTATTGCAGCACCAGCTCAGCGACCACCGATCACTATAACTAAGGCCGGGCCAATCCCGTACGAGAACACGAAAGCAGTCCCATGGTCATATGGGTTGGAGGTGTATTGTGACGGAATAAAGATTGATGTTAACAAGCAGCCGGCTGAGACTGTAGACAATGTTGTCGGTTCAGGAGGTATGACGAGGAGTGGTAGGATCTTTATATCACCTGAAGTGGAGGCCGAAAGACTAGCAAAAGGAAAAGGGAAAGTGGTCGAGAATGTTCCGGAGCAAGCCAGCGAAAAAGAATCGGCATCGAAAGATGTAGAAGAGTTCATGCGCTTGATTCGAAAAAGTGATTATAAGATCGTGGAGCATCTGCAACAGACGCCGTCCAAAATATCTATCCTGTCATTGCTGTTGTGTTCTGAAGCTCACAGAAATGCTTTGTTGAAAGTCCTGGATACTTCCTTTGTACCCTAAGACGTCTCTGTAAATCAGCTGGAAGGAGTGTTGGCACATGTAAATGCAGGCCACAGCCTAGGCTTTACTGACTTCGATTTGACCCCGAAAGGGAGGGATCATAATATGGCGCTGCACGTATCTGTCGAGTGTAGAGGATCAGTAATGTCGCATGTATTGGTCGACACCGGATCGTCTTTGAATGTGCTGCCCAAGAAGGCGATGATGAAGCTGGATGTCAGAGGAATCTTGTGCACGCCCAGTGACTTGGTAGTTAGAGCCTTCGACGGCACGCGGAGAACAGTCTTTGGATCGATCACATTGCCTCTACAAGTAGGGCCGAAGGTGTTTGCCACTGAATTTTATATCATGGATATACAGCCTGCGTACAGCTGCCTGCTTGGAAGACCTTGGATCCATGGGGTGGGGGCAGTCACGTCCACCCTACATCAGAAGTTAAAATATATGGTCGGAGACAGCGTAGTCACCGTATGCGGAGAAGAAGACATCCTGGTCAGCCACCTATCTTCATTCAAATATGTGGAGGTCGACGGAGAGATCCACGAGACACCCTGCCAGGTATTTGAAGGGTTGCGTATCAAGGACAAAGGTCCCGGGCTGAGCAAAGCGTCGGAGATAGCCGTTTCATCGTATAAAGAAGCTCAAGCTCTAGTGGAGGCAGGAGAAGCCAAGGGCTGGGGCAAGGTGCTGGATATTCCTGTGAAGATGGACCGGTTCGGGCTGGGATACCAACCGTCGTCATCAACTCCTGCCGTGGGGGCACCCCGTTTCAGAGGGCCAATCACCATCTCTGCCAGTGGAGTATGTCATGAAACCATCAATGCTGCTTCGAAGTCTGACGAAGGAGACAGCGACTGTGATATGGATGCCTGGATTTAGCCAAGCACGCCAGGACAGGGACTGTGCAACTGGTCTATTCAGGAGCTTGTTCCTGTGACTCTTAAACAGTAATGCTTTGCTTTATTAATTGTTGAATAATCTGATGTCTTGCCCGGGGCATCATGATTTGCTTAGGGCTGTGTTGTTATGAACATTGCGTGTTAATCATTAAATAAATGGCGTTTTTTTCATGTGCAAATACTGTAATCTCTGTCTCTCTTGTTTTATGTTTTTCAATAAAATGGCAACGTGGTTATTCGCTTTATACGCATTTTGAAGCACTTAACCATTCCTTTTGCAGGATAACATTTTCAGATGACATCCTTGAACCACCTACGACTCGTCCCGACTTCGAGCACCCGGTATTTCAGGCCGAAGAAGAGGTTGTCGAAGATAGCGACGTTCCCGAAGAACTGTCTTGGTTGGTGAAGCAAGAGGAAAGAGCCATTCTGCCTCACGACGAGGTCATCGAAATTATCAACTTGGGGTCGGAAGGGGTTGAGAAGAATATTCGTATCGGAGCCGCGCTGCAGGGTGATATCAAGCGAAGACTGGTTGAAATGCTCCGAGAATATAGTGATGTATTCGCTTGGTCGTATGAGGATATGCCAGGGCTCGATACAGATATGGTTGTGCACCGCCTGCCACTGAAGGAAGATTGCCCGCCGGTCAAACAGAAGCTTCGAAGAACTAGACCAGATATGGCAGTGAAGATCAAAGAGGAAGTTCAAAAACAATGGGACGCTGGTTTCCTGGCTGTGACAAAGTATCCATCTTGGGTTGCTAACATTGTACCAGTGCCAAAGAAAGACGGCAAGGTTCGAATGTGCGTGGATTATAGAGATTTGAATAAAGCAAGCCCAAAAGACGATTTTCCACTTCCTCACATTGACGTGTTAGTTGATAATACTGCTCAATACTCCGTATTCTCCTTCATGGATGGCTTTTCAGGCTATAATCAGATTAAAATGGCGCCAGAGGATATGGAGAAGACCACTTTCATAACACCTTGGGGAACATTTTGCTACAAAGTGATGCCCTTTGGTTTGAAAAATGCTGGGGCAACATATCAGCGTGCGATGACGACTCTTTTCCATGACATGATGCATAAAGAGATCGAAGTTTATGTTGATGATATGATTGCCAAATCCCAGACGGAGGAAGAGCATCTGGTGAATCTGCTGAAGTTATTTAAAAGGCTTAGGAAGTTCAGGCTGAGACTGAACCCTAACAAATGCACCTTCGGGGTGAGATCGGGTAAGCTGCTGGGGTTTATCGTAAGCGAAAGAGGAATAGAGGTCGATCCTGCTAAAATAAAAGCGATACGAGAAATGCCGACGCCTAAAACAGAGAAAGAGGTGCGTGGGTTTTTAGGGAGGTTGAACTACATCGCCCGGTTCATATCTCACCTAACTGCTACGTGCGAACCATTATTCAAGCTGTTGAAGAAAGACCAAGCTGTAACATGGAACGAAAATTGTCAAAAGGCGTTCGATAAAATAAAGAAGTATTTGCAGGAGCCTCCTATTTTGATACCCCCAGTGGCAGGTAGACCCTTGATCATGTATTTGACGGTTCTTGAGGGAAGCATGGGTTGTGTTCTCGGTCAGCACGACGAGACAGGGAGAAAAGAGCATGCGATCTACTACTTGAGTAAGAAATTTACAGATTGTGAATCTCGATACTCAATGCTGGAGAAAACGTGTTGCGCGCTAGCCTGGGCCACCAAGCGTTTGAGGCAATACATGCTGAATCATACAACCATGCTCATCTCGAAGATGGATCCTATCAAATATGTATTCGAAAAGCAGGCGTTGTCAGGGAGAATTGCCCGGTGGCAGATGGTCTTGACTGAATATGACATTCAATACGTCTCGCAAAAGGCCATAAAGGGGAGTGTGCTGTTTGAGTATCTGGCGGAGCAGCCTGTTGAAGAGTACCAATCGATGAGGTTTGATTTTCCTGACGAGGATATCATGTACCTAAAGATGAAAGATTGTGAAGAGCCGTTGCCAGACGAAGGACCAGAGTTGGGTTCCAAATGGAAGATGATATTTGACGGAGCTGTGAATGCTTACGGTAGCGGAATAGGGGAAATCATTACTACGCCACACGGGTCGCACATCCCGTTTACTGCCCGATTGACCTTTGCCGTTACCAATAATGAGGCCGAATACGAAGCTTGTATAATGGGGCTTGAAGAAGCCATTGATTTGCGAATCAAGAATCTAGACGTATACGGAGACTCAGCTCTGGTGGTGAATCAGATAAAAGGGGAATGGGAGACACGTCAGCCCAACTTGATACATTACATGAACTATGCAAGGAGATTGTTGCCTTTCTTCGACAAGGTTGAGTTGCATCATGTGCCGCGGGCCGAGAATCAAATGGCTGACGCCCTGGCCACTTTGTCTTCCATGTACAAAGTCAACTTCTGGAACGAGGCTCCCTGAATCATTATCTCTCGGTTGGACAGACCAGCTTTCGTATTTGCTATTGACGAAGCATCCGACGACAAACCGTGGTATTTTGATATCCTTAATTTCCTGAAGAATAAAGAGTATCCGGCCGGGGCATCCAGTCAAGATCAGAAGACTCTCAGGAGATTAGCGGGTAATTTCTATTTGAATCCGGATGGCGTCTTATACAGAAGAAACCACGACTTGGTGATGTTGCGTTGTGTAGACGAAAAAGAGGCAAAGCTGCTCATGGAGGAAATACACGAAGGTACCTTTGGTACGCATGCTGGTGGACATGTTATGACGAGAAAGCTGCTGCGGGCAGGTTATTTTTTGCTAACCATGGAAACTGATTGTTTCAAGTTTGCAAGAAAGTGCCACAAGTGCCAAATCTATGCTGATAAAATCCATGTGCCTCCGAGTCCTCTGAATGTGATGTCATCACCATGGCCATTCTCGATGTGGGGAATCGACATGATTGGAAAGATCGAGCCGACGACTTCTAACGGGCATCGGTTCATTTTAGTAGCGATCGATTATTTCACCAAGTGGGTGGAGGCGGCGTCTTACGCAAATGTAACGAAGCAGGTGGTGGCCAGATTTATCAAGAGAGATATCATTTGCCGATATGGGATCCCCGAGCGGATAATCACGGACAACGGTTCAAACCTGAACAACAAAATGATGAAGGAGCTCTGTCAGAATTTCAAGATCGAACATCACAACTCCTCCCCTTACCGACCCAAGATGAATGGCGCTGTTGAGGCGGCCAATAAGAATATCAAGAAGATCGTTCAGAAAATGGTGGTGACCTATAAGGATTGGCATGAGATGCTACCCTTTGCATTGCACGGTTATCGTACGACGGTACGTACATCAACCAGGGCAACCCCGTTCTCGTTAGTATACGGAATGGAAGCGATATTACCATTGGAAGTTGAGATCCCTTCTCTGAGGGTCTTGCGAGACGTTCAGCTGGACGAGGCAGAATGGGTAAAAGACAGGTTGAATCAACTGAGTTTGATGGACGAGAAGAGGCTAGCTTCTCTAGCATACGGTCGTTTGTACCAGAGCCGAATGAAGAAATCGTATGATAAGAAGATACATCCATGAAGCTTTCAGACGGGCGACCTTGTGCTGAAAAGGATTCTCCCGCCGCAAGCAGATCACAGGGGCAAGTGGACCCCCAACTACGAAGGGCCATATGTTGTCAAGAAAGTCTTTTCCGGAGGAGCGTTATTGTTGTCCACCATGGACGGTGAGGACCTTACGTCGACGGTGAATTCGGACGCAGTTAAAAAATACTTTGCTTAAAATAGACCCGCTGGACAGAAAAAGAGAGTCCAGGCAAAAATGGGGCATCCTGGCGAACCAAAAACAGAATAAAAGGTTCGGGCAAAAGTTAGGGATAAAATTGAAAAAATGTACACCCGCGAAGTTGAAAACCTACACTGGGCGGCTTCGGCAAAAAGGGGTATCCCGGTGAACTGAAAACCCGTAAAGGGCGGTTCACGCAAAAGTTAGGGATTTGAAAAGCAAATGACTGCGGTCCGAATTTTATACCACATTTGAGCATTGGTGCGGGAGAATATATTCGAGGGGTCGATTATCGGATACAACCTCTTCGGAAGTGTGAATATCGGGGAAGCATTAGAGTCGGGCGAGTCATAGGAGGATCAGCTCGTGGTGTTCGTCTGCATCCCGTTGCCGACATGTGTACAAAATTTAATTTGTCAAAATATTTATGCTTCCTGTGCATACTTGTATATCTGCTTTGCGTAGCTTCCTCATTTCAGGAGTTACATCCCGTGTACAAAACTCCGCCCATTCAGGGGCCCAATCAATAAAATATGTTATTCAGTACTTGATGCTGGTTCTTTACTGTTTTGTGCATAATAAAACGCCTAAGTTTATTGAAACTAGCATGTGTATAACATCACTGGCCCTTACCAACAATTGCTAAAGCTTTGAATTAACTGAAAATAACGTCACTAACCTGAATCGATTTGGTTGCATAGGCTTGTCTTGTCTTGTTTGTGTTGTTGCAGGTTTCATGACCGTACGAGGAAGATGATCAAAAGATTGCGATAATGAAAGACTCGACCCCCACGCAGGTCATGCATGTTCTTCCTGAAGAAGGACAGAATTCCCCAGCTAGTCGTAGCTTATCCAAAGGACATGCTCCAGCAAAGTCGTTCATCCTCAGCAAAGTTTGGCGATTCCTAGACCAAAGGCTATATTCAGACAGTGCAGCTCAAGCAGAATGGTTTAGCCGTAGAAGATTAATGTTGGTGAGCTGTATTCAGGCAGTTTACCTTTCCCCGCAGGGTCATTTACTCTCCCCTAGCGGAGTCAGTTGATTTTCCCCAAGAGAATCGTCCCATCCCCAGTGGAGTTCTCTTTTCAGCAAGTGTTTTCCTCCCAGTGAAAATCGAAGATTAAGGCTCTCCCCGGCAGAGTTGGTGCGCTCTGGCATTTATTTTGTCAAAATACTGTGTGATATCAGTTCACTCTCCAGCAGAAGTGCATCTGGTATTCCCCAGCAGGGTGTTACTTTAACGAGGAAGAGAGAGCCCTTGCTCAGGTGAATCAATAAACATTCAGGATCTCGACGTGAGACATCCGACGAAGTGTCAGTTGTGGCGCTACTCCCCACAGAGTCAGCAGGATAAGTTTCTCCTTATCCCCAAGCAGAGCTATTGGTCATCAAAGGATTCATGAATCAGAATTTCAGAGGCTACCGCCGGTTATCAGAGCAGGCGTCCGGAAGTTTGGTTTCCAAATGTCCCCTGTAGAGTCAGCCTCAAAGTTGCTGTGACGTCAGTGATAAGAAGTTCGCGGGCCAATGGAAGGATGAGTCCTAACGTGGACAATTTTATTGACGGGATTTCTTTGTGCTAGAGACAATTGTTGGAATGTGGAGTCCTAACGTGGACATTTCCTCAAGTTGACGATGTGTGTTAATCCTAACGTGGACAGGCTCGAGTTCTCGGTATTGATTGGGTGTGGAGTCCTGACGTGGGCGAAGGTTGATTGTTCTTTGTGTTGGTGTCCTGGCGTGGACTATTTATTTCCAGCAGATAGCTTTATTCGTGATGGTGAAATGTGCGTCCTGACGTGGACGAGTTTACATTGCTTCGTGATGACAAGATACGAGAGTCCTGACGTGGACAAATTTATCCTTCTTCGTGTTGTTGGCAAAGTATGAGTCCTGGCATGGACAAAGGCCTATTTCCCCAGCAAGTCGAAGACGCGCGAGTCCTGACGTGGACAGGTTCTATTATACCATCAGATGAAGATGTGAGCCCTTACGTGGACGAATCAAAATATGTTCCCTTACGTGGAAAGATTGAGTCCTTACGTGGACGTATCAAGATGGGAGTCCTTGCGTGGACAAATCAGATTGTGGTTTCCTTACGTGGAAAAGTCATGATTCCTCACGTGGAACAGTTATTCCCTACGCGGAACAGTGGGTCCTAACACGGACGATGCAGTCCTAATGGGGACAAATTTGATTCCTAACGTGGAAAGATGGTGATTCCTGACGTGGAAAGAAAAGTTATTCCTGACGTGGAAAGAGTGTGGTTTCCTTACGTGGAAAAATGATATTCCTTACGTGGAAAGATTGGAGTCCTTACGTGGACAAATTCAAATCGAAATGTGATTCCTAACGTGGAAAGATAGTATTCCTTACATGGAAAGAGGCTTGTATTCCTGACATGGAAAGAAAGAGTGTGTTCCTGACGTGGACAGATTTAAAGGAAGACGTATTCCTTACGTGGAAGAGTTTGACGAAGAAGAAGTTCATTCCTAACGTGGAAAGGCAGACGAGCCATCCCCGACAAAGTTGTTGAAGTTTCCCGAATTGACGAAGCAGGCGTCCTAACGCGGACAATATTCTATCTCTACGATGATAGAATTTTTTTCAGAATGATGAAAATAATCCCCAGCACGGTCGCGCGAGACCAGTGGGTTGCCACAACGGTCAGATTCAGCTGATGAATGTCGTTCCCCGAGCAGCGGCGCAGTTTGTTTCTGCGGTTGGCAAATTTCTGGTTTCACTGGTATTCAACCGTCTCGTACCGCGAATGTCCGAAGGCTCCGGGCTCTTCACCCAATCGGGTCCAAGTCGTTTGAATAGGGGCAGCTGTTGCACCCTAAAATTTGCTCAACCTTATTCACTTGGTTTATGTTTCAATATCATTAGCATTTGCATAAAGAGTCATGTACATAGGTTACTCATCTGCATAGCATAAGCATAGCAAGTCATTCAGCAGGGGACCAGGCATTATTCTCATCTCTAGAGGCCTATCCGGAGGTTATTATCCTGATTCAATCTCATTCAAGTCATCAGAAAAGAATTTGAAAGCAGGGAGTTCAGGGGATCAAGCATTGAGTACATCTCCTAACTGAGAATGTCTGAGGATCAACAAAGAAATTGTGAGCTGTGGGCTGAGCATGAGGAGTATCTAGACATCTTGGAGGACTTGGAAAGTCATTGGAAGAAGGAGGCAAGTCCTTGGTGTGATCACAAGTATTGCAGTTGAAGGCAGTTAACTAGGGTTTCATCTGGGTCAACCCTGGGTCAACTCTAGGTCAATTGACTGATTGAAAGGCATTAAGGGCTATTGGAGAGATGTGGGGTTCATCATTTGACATGGAGAATAAGGATATGTTGTTATGCTAAGAAGAAATCAAGAGAAATCAAGAAGAAGAGGAGGTTCTAAATTAGGGTTTCTATGTAAAATCCCCTAGTTTAGGTCAAATTTCCAAGCAAGATAAGTCAAAATTCAAGCTTCAAATGGATCCTTGGCCAACATGAAACTTGTAGAGGATCTCAATACCTTTAATTTTAGTGGTGAAAGACATCAAGGAGATTTATAGAACTCAAGTTATGGTCCTTGCAAGTTACAGGTCATCTGAGGTGTCTGAAATTTTGTCTGTGAAAGTGACTTGGCTTCCAAGCTATTTTTACCCCTCAAGGATATTTCAAATGAATTTCTGGTCAATATAAGAGTTGTTCCTTATTGTCTTAGCTTTCTATAATGGTATGGTATGCCTTCATAGGATGTGTGGAACTCTACTTATGGTCTTGGAAAGCAAAGGGTATTTTGGTCATTTGTGAATTACAGGTCATTTTAACCTATGCCCAAAACTCATACAAGGAAGCTTCAAATGGAAAACTTTACAACATCAAACTTGTTCCAAATGACATTTTGAGTCTTGAAAAGTGACCATGAGAGATTGGAAAGATTCATAGCACAAGGTTTCAAAATTGTTGGATTTAATGAATAAAAATGGCCTTAAAAATGAGATTTTTCATATCTTGGCCAAATGAAGCAAAATTATAGGTCATTTTGAATGGAAAGGTCATTTTAAAGACATTGGCTAAAGTGGAAGTTTGAGCTTAGTTCATAATTTGTGAGTTATCCATGGTTGCTTGCAATGGAAGAAACATAAACCAAATTCAAGGGAAAGAATGCAAGGGAAACTTCTCCAAGTTTCTAGGAGGTTCTAACCTCACCTATATATTGATAAGGGATAGTTCATGCCATGGTTGGTGATTTCATTTGTTCAAAACCCCAAGTTTTACACACTTTCTCATTTTTGCATAAGATTCACAAACTCTCCCAAATCTCCATCAATCCTCTTATCTTTTGATTGAATCTTCATCATCATCATTCAAACACCATAATCCACATCAAGATTGGTAGAATTGGAGGAAGAATTGTGCTATTCAAGACAACCATCCAAATTGCAAGAACTTCTCAAGGACAAGATTCATGAAGTTTACACACTAATCACTGCATACAGAAGTCATCATCAAGGTTACTGAGCAAGTTTCAATCACTGCAAGCACCAAATTCAAAGAGTTGCATACCTATTTTCACCAATTGCACCAGGTTTGTTTTCTCTTCGTATTGCATGAATTAGTTAGAACCTTAGGGTTTTGATAGGGTAGAATGGTTAAGATAGGATAGAGGATTGATTGGGATGATTTTGGAGAAGTTTCATGAAGTTTGAGCATGATGTATCAATTCTGTTAAGGCTTATAACTCTTGGATTAAGGCACGATAATCATAGGTTAATAGCTTGAAATGATCAGTGTGAGCTATAGAGCATGTTAGGATAGATTTGATCAAGAATTGAAGCAATGGATATCAGGTGATCATGGTGGAATCAAACTGTTATCCTCATCGGGTTCGATTGTATGTTGAGTTCTAGAAAGAATCATTGTTATGGTTGTGTAGAGGGAAGAAATTAGGGCAAAATTGCTTTTGGAATCGTGTGATTTCGTGGTACATGGAGGGAGAACAGAGAGCTGGAAATTCGCGCATGGTGAGGAAGTTTCAGGACCTAGGGTTTGCTGGAGGTAGGAGACGATCCCTGGGCCACACGATCACACTTTGACCTTTGACTTGGAGACTCATCCAACGGACGCGATCAAAAGTTCAAAACGGAGGGAATTTTCAAATATTGAAACGCACCGTTTCATTTAGTGGAGGGAAATGGGCTCAGATGCTATTGACACCCCCTCGCGTGTGAAGCCCACTAACTTGAACTGTCTGGCCCTGCTATTCCCACCCCCCATTCATTTCTTTTTTTTTAATTCTTTTTAATTTCTTTCATTTTTTCATGCATCTTATAAAAATCATATAAAATTGAAAAATCATTATTTTTTGATGGTTCTTTTTGCATTTTTTTCTTTAAAGAGTCTAAAAAATTATAAAAAATTAAAATTGCATTTTATTTTTTATTTGATATTTTTCCCATATTTTCCAAATAAACAGCATGTTAAATAGTTTCATTTCATGCATAAATTTGTTAATTTTTTTTCTATTAATTGCTTTAATATTTTTTGTCCATTCTTTTTAGGTTGTTTAGCTTAGATATTCAACTTGTAAATGCAATTTAATTCATATTTTTAGAGATTAATTTTAGGTGTTTAGTTTAGGTGAGAACAACATGAACAAATTAGGGTTTTAAGTGACAACTTAGGAGAATTAATTCATTTCCCTTAGGGCTTAGAGTTTGAATAGTTTAGCTATGGGACTATAGGGACTATGGGTAGTTATTAGATCCCCTTAGAAAAGTCAGGATTCCCCTACTGCTATTAATCTACTGTATGTATCTGATTGACTGGTGTGGTGTACCCTTTGGGGATGATTGCTTGCTTGTTTGGGTGTTGGGATTGTCTGGGGATTTGGGGAAGCTGAAGACTGATGATGATGGAGCCATTGGAGATCCAGAGCCTAAAGACCATCTTCCAGAGTAGATGAAGTGTTTCTTGCTAGCAGCTGTTGAGGAGATTAGGGGTTTAGGAACTAGGCAGAGCTCTAGGTTAGAAAGCTTGATTCTCAAACATGGAAGGTTTTGACTGCCTCCATTCCTCTCTATGATACAGAGTCTCTCTGAGACACTCACCCCTTCCTTTGGAAGGCTTGGTGCTATTGTCTGAGGGATAGAACTCTTGAGAGAAAATGTCTTATGTGTTAGTAGCAGTTGGTTTACCACCCTTGGTAGTCAACTAATTGCTTAACACCCAATCCACTCTGGTGATTGATCCCTCAGCCTGGAGGATAAGACTTGAAGAAAAGCCATTGTAGACTGAAGATTGGCAACCAAAGCCTTTGCTTGAAGACTGTGAAGATAGAGACTACTGCTGACTGAAGCTTGTAGCTGATTAGGGATGACTTGAAGATGGATATTGATGCAGAGCTGCTGTGGTTGTTTATTTTTGATGTATTTCAGTTCTTGATGTATTGATTGGTTTTCTGGACTGTATTGTTTGCTGTTTACCCTGTTGGGTTGAAAGTGAAGCCTGTTCACTTTTGCCTATTGTTTTCTAGGTTCGAGGTTGAGTGGGACTCCCTTGCCTCGCTTGTATTGTTGCATCCATGCATTTTACCGTATTACTGTATATAGCTGATATTGTTTTTGTTCCCATCTATTCCCTTAGGATCTCTGTTTCTCTCTGCGCAAGAGAGGAGCATGATAGACTCTAGGTCTTAACCCATGCATGATAACATTAGGTTAGTTTGTTTCCCTTCGCAACCGTAGGTTAGAGTTCTGTCTCTTCTTTCTCAAAACAAACAGAAAAAACACCAATAAAATTTCAAACACAATAAAAGACACTTCTTCCATAAAAGAATGTGAACTCATCAAAATGTCATTTTTTGTCCGCCGGGACTGTTAATCAGAAAACCCTTTTTCAGAAGGAATAAAATCAACCAAGACAGACTTGTGTCGTACGTGGCCCGAACTACGTTTGCTCTGATCTTTCATGCTGTATGAAAGTACGTAGGCATAGGATGCGATATCCTAGCGAGCAACCTTCCCCTCCTTTCCCATAGGTAGGCGAACTACGTTGACTCTGATTTCTCGTTCCAGGCGAGAATACGTAGGCATAAAGTGCGATACTTTTCCGAGTCATTTTATTTCCCTTTTATTTTCTTTTAACCCTTGACCTATAGTTTAGATATAATAACAATCCATACCCGAAAACAAGCGTGGATCCCGTCGAGTACGACAGACGTGAGGGGTGCTAATACCTTCCCCTTGCGTAACCGACTCCCGAATCCAGGTTTTGGTTGCGACGACCATACCTTTCCCATGTTGTGCGAGGTTTACTCTGAGCGTTTCCTTTCCCTCCCGTGGGATAAATAACGCGCGGTGGCGACTCTTCTGTCAGCCGGCGCCGATTTTCGCAGTAGCGACAGCCTGGCCCTGATCGGTACCACGAAAGGGCTCATCATTGTTTAACCGATTCTTGTGGAAGTTGACTTCAATATACTCTTGGAGTATCTTTCCCCTTGAAAGAGTGTTGAAGCGACTTAACTTATCCTGATTGAACATTGGAGGGATCTATCCTCAAGTCAAAGAAACTTTAAGTGGCCAGCCCCGGATTGGTGTAATTCACTTTTGATCAACCGCTTATTGAATGATTTTCCCCATGATCAAATGATGCTTGGGGATTTGCCTTAGACTGACTGATTCCATGCTCTCGGATGCCAATGCCCCAGATCCATAGGGTAACAAGGTATACTCGATTATGATCCAGACTACTGAATGATCCAGTCCTGTTTAATTGCTCTCTGTTGGAATTTCCTCGATGCCAACTACTGACTTGCAAATAAAATTGTTTGTTCGCGAATGGTAATCTTAATGCAAAGTTCATGCAAGTTTAGAAATAAATGTCATTTATAAAGTGTCGTGGTAGTGAGACAAATGGACCGTTAGTCTAAACGCTGTGCTAATTTGATTGTTGTGAAAGATATAGCAAGGATATCGACACCAATACTGATGATTAGCAAATATGTGAGGAGTCAGTTTACGCAACCTTGCGGTAATATGCTTTCAGAATAAACCTCGCTTCAATTAGGTCTTTTGAGGGTTGTAACGTGGCTTGGTTCATGGTTTATGAAGCAAAGGATATTAGGCTCAAAGTATTATTTGTACCCACCCCTTCTTATTGATGATCTCCAAACCTTCGTTCAGTTAATTCTGCACCTATTTGACGGCGTAAGCTTGATAGTTCAAGGTTTGCTCGAAACGGCAGTCACCTTATTTTGATGGATGTTAGTAGCCCCTTGATTTGGGTGGCCACTGAATCTTATTTTGTTTTTTTTGGTTGAGGGTTTGAGGACCTCTTTTGATTTCTTTATTGATCCCTAACTTTTGCATGGAGTGACTTTGCTTGTCAGATCCATCGGGATAGCTCTGATTTTGCCTAAGTCCCCTTTTGAGGTGCTTGACTTAGCAGGCTTTTGATGATTTTTTGTTAATTTTGTTGGTGAATTGTGACTGTCATGTCGTGGGTCATTGATGAACAACCGTCTTCTGGATTTTGCTTTGTTGATTTGAATGCGAGATTGAATTAACTGAACAACTACCCTGCCCCAGGTTGAGTGTAAGGGTTTGAATGTCCGAAGAAACTCCTACTTCTAGGCTCAAAGTGTTTGACTAGGGATTAACTCCTTATATCTCCGGTGTTTAGGGGATTTGAAACAATTCCTGTACATCATTGACGAGATTCTATCCAAAAGCATACGGTTTGCAATTATGGGTATTTCGTTTTCGTCATCCTCCCTCCAATATTTGCTAAAACAACAGTGACATAATGGAGTGGATAAAAGTGTGTGTGTCTGTGATAAGTGGAAATAACGAGTGAATACGACGTGACCAATTTGGAAAATGCATAATCATTTCATTAATATCACCATTCAAAACAACAATGTTTAAACACAAGTAGCAATTAACAAGAAGTAAACTACAAATGCAAATGATGAAAAGTGCCCAAGGACTTCCAATGTTGAGGACGTCTGCCTGTCTGGACCACTGGCTTCTGGAAACGACCCTTGAAATCTTCGAGCTTAGACAGCTGAGAGGTTGACATGGACAACCAAACTTCCTTCTGGAAAAGAGATGTACCCTTTGTCAATTAGTTGTTGCACCTTGGCTTGGAAGGCTTTGCACTCTTCAGTCGAGTACCCCATGGATCCTCCATGATATCCACTCTCAACATTGGGATTGTACCCAGGAGGGTAAGGTTCTGGCACAGGCTTAAGAGTTTTAGGTTCCACCAATGAATTTTGAATCAGATGTGGGAGAAGTTGAATGTGCGACATAGGGACTGAATGAAGAGGAGCAGTTCTTCTTTCCAAGTTGTTGCTGGGCCTATACTGATTACGTGCTGATTCTAATATCCTCGGCCATGGGCTTGTTGATTTGCATGATGAGCGACCCATGGCTTACGGAATGAAGCTTTAGGCATGGCTGATTTCTCATAAGGATAACATGGCACTGGTAATGATGCCACAGAGTTTTTCTGGTACATCATGAGGATACCCAATGTTCGCTATGAGTGCGCTGGTTTCATCCTTCTCTTCCTCATGGAAATCGTCGAAAGATTCAAGCTCATTGGCCTGACTGCTTGAGGCGTCTTGGATTTGTCCACTTTTAAGGTAGCTTTCGATGCGCTCTCATACAATTACAAGGTCAGAGAAGCTTGGTGGCGTACAACCAGCCATTCTTTCAAGATAAGTGCCATGCAAACTGTTGATGAACATTTTAGTCAGCTCCTTGTCCGAGAGTGGTGGTTGCACTCTTGCTGTGAATTCTCTCCACCGCTGTGCATATCCCTTAAAAGGTTCGTTTTCATTCTGAGAAAGGCTTTACAACTGCATGCGGGTGGGAATAGTGTCTAGGTTGAACTAGTAAAACTTTAGAAAAGCGCTAGCTAGGTTCCTCCATGATTGGATATGGCTTCTTTCTAGGTCCGTGTACCAACTTAATGATGACCCACTCAGACTTTCTTGAAAACAATGAATCATCAGCTTATCGTCATGAGTATAAGGGGTCATTTTTCGGCAGTACATCACCAAATGACGCCTCGGGCAACTAAAGCCGGTGTATTTCTCAAAGTTGGGCATTTTGAATCTTGGAGGGATCACCAAATCTAGCACTAGACACATATCAGCAGCATCGAGGCCGGGCATGTCAGACACTCTCATAGCTTAAATTGTCTCCTCAAGGGCGCGAAGCTTTTCTTTCATGGGATCAGTTGTTGGCATCCTCTGGGGTCGAGTAGGAACGTTTACTTGCGGAGGATGGCCATCAAGCGGAAGATCATACAATGGATTATTCGTCATGATAAATCCTTGTGGGGGATCAACATTCTGGCGATCATTCTCTGGCATAGCTACTTCTGCTTGCTTTATCTGACTGGCACTTCAAGGCGTCTATGTTTCTCTTGCTTCAAACTTTTTGTAGCTCTCATGAGTTCAATAGGAGTGTCGGGAAATCAATTGCGAGTTATGAACAAGGATGGGTAAGCTTTTGGCACTGGCTAGGGAAGAAAATGCAAAATGATGCAGATATGCTTATGCAAATGCAATGCAATGAGTGCACACGAGAACAGATCCACATCAAGAATTAAAGTTACAAATCCTGCAAGAAAACAAAAGGGTATCTCTCACCTCGGGTGGGCAATCTATTGGTTTATAAGAGGGTATCCCAAAAGGATTTTAAACAAAGTCCAATGCATTAACCCTCAAAAGTTTTCCATCATAAAAACTACTCGTAAGACGGTAATCCCTTCAAAAGGATGAACGCAGAGTTATGTTTTAGTAACCTTTTGGAATAAGGTTCTACAAGAGGTCCTCAGAATCACAGAATCCCACGTCGGAAATAAAACGCCGTTACGACTACACGTAGAACATAATCTTTCCAACAGGGTCTCATCTGAGCGGTGGAATTCGATCCAACTCAACGAGTCCTACGTCTCGCAAATCAGAAAGAAACCACCTCCTAATCTTAATGTATACTCGAAAGCTCGGGTAGAAAGCTTTATCCTCACAAACCATCCCAATAAACCCAACAGGTTAGAAAGAAACACAATAATAAAATAAAATAAAACATAAAAGCAAATAAAGCACAAATGCAACAAAAAAACTAGGTTTGGCTTGCTAGTTCTCATCCCCAGCAGAGTCGCCAACTGTCGCTACTCGAAAAATACGCGCAACGACGGGTAAGGCGAAAAAGGAAAAGGACAGAAGAGTCGCCACCGAACTTTATTTATCCCATGAGGGGAAAGGAAAATATCGAGAAAACCTTAAGAAAAGAATGGACAAGATGGTCTCGCAACCAAGATTGGGTTCGGAAGCCGGTTATGCGAAGGGAAGGTATTAGCACCCCTCGCATCCATCGTACTCGATGGGAACCATTTGTTTGTCGTGTGTGATTTATTTGCTTAAAAATTATGCTATAAAAGAGTGTTCCAAAGGATAGAGGGAAAGGTTAGAAATTGGGAAAAGAGAGATAACGGGGGAAGGAAAAGAAAGAATGGACTTAGTAGGACTTCGCGGTCCTAGGCCTACGTATTCTCGATAGACATGAGAAAATCAGAGTCGACATAGTTCGGGGAACTACAGATATAAGGGGGAATGTGCTCGACAAGGATTGTGGCCCTTGTGCCTACGTATCTTTACTTGAACGAAGTAAAGAATTAGAGCAGCCGTAGTTCGGCCTACGATTTGTTGACGTTTTTTATGGATGATGCTATCGTACGCATTCTAGCAGTTAGGTGTATTGCTGCTCGCTCGTTGGAGACTTAGACATTACCTGTTTGCGGTAGAATGGACGTATCATATCCTTTTCGAAAGATAAGTTTTTGCCATGCGAGGCAAGATGTCACATTTGATTTGTTGAATTTTTATTTTAAGGGGCGAGATAGGTCCTCAGATAGTAACCCCTACGGGTAGTACCCAATTCTTTATCTCGAAGTTTTTTTTATGAAAGGGTGTGGCGAATATAGCGTCTTCGTATTGAAAGACGAGTATCAAAACCACACACACTACAGTGAGCATCTCGACACTCGGAGAGGAAGAAGTCTACACTTAATCCTCTCTTTTTAGTTCAATACAAAGAGGATCGATTTATTTATTGTAAGTGTTTTGAAAATGCACTCGGTACGGGGCCGAGGTTTTTTAGGAGAAAAAGGTGTGGATGAAAACATCTTCGTATTGAAAGACGAGTGTCAAAACCACCCATACTACAGTGAGCATCTCGACACTCGGAGAGGAAGAAGTCTACACTTAATCCCCTCTCTTTAGTTCAATACAAAGTGAACTTTATCCTTTTGTTAAATATGGTGAGTTGGCTTAACAATTGTTTGAGAAAATCTGCTTGACGTTGGCTCAAGGGTTTAATTGCTTAAAAAGGCTTGAGGTGAAGCGAGCAAGGTCGATGGCGGACGCACAAGGCGGCCGACTTACAAGGGTTAAAAATGGCTCGATAAAATCGAGAGTTTGCTTTTGAAAATGGTTTTTGGAATCAAAAGTCACCAAGGACAATAACAACATTCCTACTAAAATCATACAACATATGGGATTAGTCGGCTAAAAAAAAAATCGAGACATGCGATAAAAACGGGCGAACTCCTTGAGAAATTTTTTTTGGAGGTAAAAATAACAAAAATAAGTGGAAAACAGTGGAGTAACACGGGTGGCCGTGTTGTATGACACGACCCGTGTCATAGGGTACCTGCAATGTGAGTTTTTAGGGAATGACAGAGGTGCAACACGGGTGGCCGTGTTATGTGACACGGCCCGTGTTGTAAAGTCTGGGTGAAAAATGATTTTTAGGGCAAACAGAGGTGCAACACGGGTGGCCGTGTTGTGTTACACGGGTGGCCGTGTTGTGTGACACGGGTGGCCGTGTTGTGTGACACGGCCCGTGTCACAAGGTCTGGGCCAAAAACAAGTTAAAATATCAAACAGAGGTACAACACGGGTGCCTGTGTTGTGTGACACGGCCCGTGTTGTGAGCCCAGGGCATTTTTCACTTTGAAAAGCCATGCAGAGACGCAACACGGCCGACCGTTTCGTGTGACACGGCCCGTGTCATAGGGTACCTGCAATGTGAGTTTTTAGGGAATGACAGAGGTGCAACACGGGTGGCTGTGTTGTGTGACACGGCCCGTGTTGTAAAGTCTGGGTGAAAAATGATTTTTAGGGCAAACAGAGGTGCAACACGGGTGGTCGTGTTGTGTGACACGGCCCATGTCACAAGGTCTGGGCCAAAAACAAGTTAAAATCTAAAACAGAGGTACAACACGGGTGCCCGTGTTGTGTGACACGGCCCGTGTTGTGAGCCTGTTGCACCCCAAAATTTGACCAACAATTATTTATTCATTGAGTTTGAAAGTGGATACCTTCATCAGAAAGTTCAAGAGATCCTCAGAGGAATGGGTTGAAACCAGGGTTGTGTGCCTCATAGCTTGAGAGTTGTGGGTGCCCCTCAGATGGTTCTGAGACTTTGAGAATGAATTTGATGTTTTGGGAAAGCCTATGAGATGTCTTAATAGCCTTCATGAAGCCCAGAGAAGTCATTATGCAAGAGTCCAGAAGATTCAACCATGAATGATGAATTAGGGTTTTGACTGGGTCAACCCTAGGTCAACTGATGATTTGGGAAGGGTTGAGACCAATCCAAGGGCCATGAGATCATGGAATGATGCATAGAGATGATATAAAGATGATTCCTAGGCCAACTCATCATGAGTGAGGAGTTTGAGAAGTTTCAAGTCAGGGTCCCCAAGGATTGTCAGTGAAAAACCCTAATTTGATCCCTATCTTCCAGGCAGTTTTAGCTCAAGATGTGATTGATATCTCACCTTCCCCATAACATGAATGTTGTAGAGCTTGTTCTAAGCTTTAATTTGAGTGGTGGAAGTCCTTGATAGGAGTTACAGAGCCCAAGTTATGGTTTTGACAAATTACAGGTCAGCAGAGGTGTGTGAATCTGGGTCCTTGAAAGTCACCCAACTTGCAGACAACTTTTGCCCTAGTAGGAGGATTCCTATGATTTCTTGGTCAACATGAATGTTGAAGAACATCTTCTTAGCTTTAATTTGAGTGGTGGAAGTCCTTGATTGGATTTGTGGAACTCAACTTATGGTTTGAACAAGACAGGGGTATTTTGGTCATTTGTCAGTTATAGGTCATTTTAGCCAATGCCTAAAACTCCTATTTCCAAGCCTCAAATGGAAAAACTCAAAACATGAAAGTTGTTCAAAATGTGATTTTAAGTCTAGAAAGAAGGTCACAAATTGTTGGAAAAGCTCATAGCATGAGATTACATGATTGGTCAAAAATGAACTAAAAATGGCATATAAGTTTGAAAAGTTGAATTTGAAAATTGATTTGGAAGATCCACAAATCCAAAATAGGTCATCCAATATATCATTTTGATTGGAAACATCATTTTGAGAACATTGGTTTAGCTAGAATTTTGATTTGAAGCTTTAAAATGGGTGATGCTTTGAAAATTTGTTACTTGAAAAAGAAGGCAATGTTGAAAATCCTAACACAAGGCAAAACCAAGGCTTATAGTTGTGCATATCTTCTCATTATCTCATGTAAAGGTATTTTGGCACAAAATGGTAAGGCATAAGGCATGAGATGAGAGAAATCCAACTTGTCCCCACATGAGATTTTCAAGAACTTTCCGCCATATTCTAGATGAATCTAGAAGTGTCTAATGATCATTATAAAAAGAAGGCCATGAAGAGAGTTCAAGGTTGGTGATAGAGAGAGATTTCAGGAGAGAGAGAGAGAGAGAAACAGCCATTGAAGTTCTTCCTTCAAGTTCAAGCAATCCAATAAACCTGCCACTACAAGGCTTCTTCTCCAAAACCAGTGCAAACAGAATCATTTCCACCATTGGAGGATCATCCTGAAGCAATTACAAGGCTTGCAACATCCTCCACGAGCACCTACCATCATCTCTTGACAGGTTGGTTTCTCTCCCTAATCCTCTTAATTTATTTAGTTTTAGTTCATTCTTTAGGTGTAGAATTAATGTGCTAGGATAGAGGATCAAATTCTGAGAGTTTGAGAGCTCTGTGTGAGGTTCCATGGCAGGTGAGTGTTTCTTTAATCTTCAAGAACTAGTTGTTTAGGGCGTTTTAAGTAGCATGAATTAGGTTAGATTAGCTAGGGTAGCATGTAGAGCAAGTTTAGATCCTTAGGTTGAAGCTTCACCATGGTTGATCTCAGATGAACATGGTGGAACCATGATCTTAAGGTCTTCTGTTAGGATGATCTAGGGAGAATTAGGGGAAAGTATACGTATGGCTGTGTTCCTCTTGAGTAGTAGAAGATTTCTCGTCTTGGAATCGTGGCATTTCGTGGCCTGAGCAGGGAGAACGAGTGAGGAGAAGATGAGTGCATGGATGGAGGGTTTCTGAAAACCCTAGAATCGTTGGGGACGATGAAGGTGGTCCGTTGGATTAGTCCCCAAGTTTGACAAGTTAATCTCATCGCACGGCCCAGATTCAATCTGAAGATGGAGGGAAAATTCAAAAAAAGTGAAACGCGGTCGTTTCATTTAAGCGCGCTCTGGGCTTAATTCGCTATCCCCACCCCCCTTTTATCTGGCCCAACTGATTCCAACTGGCGCGTGTTACTTGTCACACCCCCCTCCCTTTTAATTGATTTAATTTCTTTTATATTCTTTTAATATTTTTCTTGTTTTAGAAAATTCATTAAAAATTGAGAAATAACTCTTTTTTGGCCATTCTTTTTTCTATGAGTAGATAATAATGTGTAGAAAATATTAAAAATAAAAATGGGATTTTATTTTTAAGTTTAGTATTTTTAATAGATTTTTCTTTTAAATAGCTTTTATAATGTTTAGTTAGGTATCATGATTTTGCAAGAATTGTTTTAGGACTTTCCTTTAGTCTTTTTAGTCCATTCTTTTTTGTGCAATTAGATAATGAATCATAGTTCCCCATAGGATTTATTCTAGAATTTTAGAGTTAAATTTTGATTAGTTTAATTAGGGTAGATGTAGGGTATCCTAATTAGGGTTTAGGTTGTGCATAGGTGAGGAAATTCACTTTCTTTGAGTAGGTTTTGTCTTGATTTGTAGGTAGAGGCCTATGTGGATGTTATGGGTAGACTTTGTAGACCCTTGTGAATAATTGTTAGATTTTTCCCCATTAGTTTAGTATTTTTAGGTATTTTCTGAAGTTGCCTATTGATTTTGTCTACCCTGTGGTTATCTGTTCATCTTTGGGGTTCATTGTGGGGAATTTGTTGTGGGGCTTGTGTTGTCTTGAAGACCTTGATGGAGAGAATCATGAAGAGAAGATTGTAGATCAAGATTCAGAGACCCAGAGCTTGGCTTGTCCCCTGTCTGTGAGGTTTGAGATCCTGAAGTTTGGAGGAAGTTCATGGTACTTTCCTGAGGAAGGCACTATGAATGACTTTCATTCTTTCTTCTCACCTCTTTCTTAAGTGTCCAATGATGTTGGAGCCAACTTGTGAGTTTAATTTCTCCTGAGGAGGAATGTAAACTGATCACATGTTGTTGAGCCACATGGGATACAACTCCTAAGTGGAAGCCTCCTAGTACTTTCCTGAGGAAGGTCCTATGAGTCTGTTCACTTAGTTCCATTAGTTTACCTAGGATTTCTCAAGTATCCAATGATGTTGGAGCCAACTTGTGAGTTTAATTTCTCCTGAGGAGGAATGTAAACTGATCACAGTTGTTGAGCCACATGGGATACAACTCCTAAGTGGAAGCCTCCTAGTACTTTCCTGAGGAAGGTCCTATGAGTCTGTCCATTTAGTTCCACTAGTTCAGATAGGATTTCCTAAATATCCAGTGATGTTGGAGCCTGCTTGTGAGTTTAGTTTCTCCTGAGGAGGAATATGAACTGATCACAGTGGTTGAGCCACATAGGGTATGACTCCTGAGTATACACCTCCTAGTGTTCTCCTGAGGAAGACACTATGAGTCTGCTTGCTTAGCTCCCTTTCTTTGGTAAGCTTGTTCTGAAGCCTGAAGACTGGGATTGATTCTCTTGTTTAGGGTTTTGCTTGAGGGCTTTGCTTAGATTTGATTCAGATTCTGTGATTAGGGTTAGGATTAGAGAGTAGATTCTTTCTTTCTCAAGCATGTGTGTTTTGTTTGCCTGTTGGCACTTCATCCCTTTTATCTGTTCATTGCTTGATAGCATGTTGTTTATTTTCAGTATGATTACTGTTATTTCATGACTGGCTTGAGGTTGAGATGAGCTTGTGGAGGCTGAAACCCCACACACACTTCCTCCCTCACTTGCATTGCATGCATTTTACTGTTAAAGCTGATGTTTTTGTCTGTTTTGGTGTATCACTGACATGATCCCTTAGGACTCTCATTTCCTTTGATAAGGATTTGATGATAGACTTTTAGGTTGAAACCTATGCATGACAACATCTAGGAGTTCCCTGTTCAAACCTCAACCATAGGATGAATCCATGGCATGATAACAGTAGGACTTGATAGTCTCCCTCCTAGTTGAGCCATTTTTAACCCGTAGTTTCCCGAACTACGTTTGCTCTGATCTTTCATACTAGATGAAAGTACGTAGGCATAGGATGCGATATCCTAGCGAGCAACCTTCCCCCATAACCCGTAGTTAGCCGAACTACGTTGACTCTGATTTCTCATTCTCTGATGAGAATACGTAGGCATAAAGCGCGATGCTTTGCCGAGTCATTTTTCTTTTCTTTTTCAGCCAGCCTTGATAGGTAGATAGATTATAACCAACCCGTCCAAGTAAACAAACAAGCGAGGATCCCGTCGAGTACGACGGACGTGAGGGGTGCTAATACCTTCCCCTTGCGTAACCGACTCCCGAACCCAGACAATGGTTGCGATGACCTTGTCTTACCCTTATTCGTCAGGTTTTTCCGATCGTTTCCTTTCCCGCTCTGAGGGATAAATAACGAAAGGTGGCGACTCTTCTGTCATGCCGGCACCTTATTTTTCGCGCAAGCGACAGCTGGCGACTCTGCTGGGGACTTATAGCATCTAGGGACTTTTCCCATCCCTTATGCTGGGACCGTTTCCCATCCCCTACGCGAGTCAATCCTATCGTTTGTGTGTTTGCTTGTTGGGTTGCGTTTATTTATCGCATTTTTGCTTCCCGCTTTTTTATTTCCCGCATTTTATTTCCAGTTCGATATGATTATCTGTGCTGCTGTGGGAGAGGGATGTACTGTGAGTGAAAAGCCGGACCTGGGCTTGAGTACACACCTAGGTATAGTTGCGGAGAAGTAGTAGACGAACCTGTCTGCTGAGCAGGCACAGTTCCCTACGAAAATCTGCGCTCAGACGAGATTCTTGCAGAGGTGCTCCTTTCCGGTCCTGAGGATCTGAGGGGAGTCCAGACGTGAGGATTGTCGACTCTGGGGACCGATCATTTGGAAGTCAGCTAAGAGAGGCCTCTTCATGACTTGACGATGCCACTCCTTCTGGGAATCGTATCGTCACTCATGAAAGTCTGTGACGCTGACGACCACATAGGATGTCATACCTTTGTCCGTGGATTAGGTCCATCATACCTGTGAGTGGGGTTGGGATATTGCAGGAAACTTTGACCTCCAGACTACCCGGTTTTCTTGACAGTGAATCAGTTATGTTGGGTTCTCAGTTGCAGAGATGGTCTTGACAGAGCGAGAGTTTGATCAGAGGATCTTATCATCGGGTGTTTGTTTGTTCTTGACAGAGCAGGCTTTGATCAGTGTATTATCGTCAGTAGGTTTGTTCTGGACAAGGCAGATTTTGAGTGGGGTTTGAAGATCTCATCAGCAGCTGTGCATTTGTTCTTGAGAGGGCAGATTTTTGATCTAGGGGTCTGAAGACTTCATCAACAGATATTCCTTGATCTTGCATCCGGGGTCTTTATTATCAGGCCTTCGTTCTTGTCAGGGCAGAATTTTGATCTCGATCCTATCAGATGGTTATTCACGGCAGGTCAGATCAGTGGTTTTACGCCGGGGTTTCCTTCTCATCAGTGACTGTTGACACCGGATCTCCACAGCAGCCACCTGGATATATTGTTGCATACCTGCATTTTGCATTAGCTTGCATAATCATTCCATTAGCGTGTGTCTGGGACAGGTACCGTTTCCCCGATCCAGGATCTCTCGCCTCTTATTGTGTTACTGCAGCCTCTCTCAGGAAGACTGATGCGTATGAGTTCTCGGTCCTTGATGTGTCGAATCTGACTATTGCTATGTGAGGTTACTGTTTCCATGATTGGGCCTGGATTCCTCCCCTTATTATTGTCAACAGGTGCCAGGATCGGGGGAAATCTCTCAAGCACACAGACACACGCACGCATCTGCATAAAGCATTTTTGCATGACATACATTCTGTTACCTTTTCCTAACCTTTGATGTTGACAGGTTTTTCAGGTACTCAGGTTTCGAGCTGCTTTCGATCTCCAGGATTGATCAAAGACTCATCCACCGCTACTCAACTCGCGCTAATCAGACGAGAATCATGGACCAGGTACAGTCAGATGTTCAAGAGCTTCGTGAACGGATGGATCGTTTTATGGAGCTGATGCAAGTAGTTGCGAATGGGCAAGACCAGCTTCGTACTTTGGTTCAACCTCTCATCTCCAGGGTTGACAGTAATGGAATACTTCACGGCGGGGCCGTGCCCACTCCTCCTCAAGGGGATACTCCACAGAACGTTGTTCCTGCTGCCGGGGGCAACGGCAGTGCTAACGGCAATCTTATGACTAATCTCGGACTTAATGCGGCAGGCGCCGTCAATGGTAGTTTGGGAGCCAATGTTACCATGGGGCCGGTCAACGGCAATGTTGGTGCAGGGAATATGGTGGTGCCTCAACCGTGGCTGGAGGACCATCAGGATGACATATTCTCTCAGAGAGGTGCAGAGGCTGAATTGACTGCTGAGGCTCGACTCAGGTTCAAGGCGCTGGAAGACAAGATGAGAGATATAGAAAATCAGAACGCATTGGGCGTTGACATGGCCAAACTCGGGTTGATTGCTGACTTTAAAGTACCTCACAAGTTCAAGGTGCCTATCTTTGAGAAGTATAGGGGCACTACTTGTCCCCGTGTTCACCTCCGATCTTATTATAGAAAGATGTCCGCTTATTCTGACGATGAGAAGCTGCTGATGCACTTCTTTCAGGATAGTCTTTCTGGTCCATCACTCGAATGGTATATGGGTTTGGAGCCCGCTACTGTGCGCACCTGGAAAGATCTTGCAGAAGCGTTTGTTCTCCACTATCAATATAATAGCGACTTGGCTCCCAACCGAGTTCAGCTTCAGAATCTCTCGCAGCGGAGCAATGAAAGCTTCAAAGAGTACGCCCAGCGGTGGCGTGAATTGGCTGCTCGGGTCCAACCACCGATGGTTGAGCGTGAGTTGGTGCAAATGTTCGTGGCTACCCTTCCTGGAGTCTATTATGAAAAGATGGTCAGTGGCATGTCCGGAACATTCTCGGCCCTCATCACGTTGGGCGAGCATGTTGAGAACGGTATAAAGATCGGAAAAATTCAGGGCGAATCATCCTCAGCTGGAGGAGCTAGCAAGAAACCCTATACTGGCAAGCGTCGAGAGGGAGATGCCAGTGCTGTCACTAATGCTAGGAGAAAAGGCAAGGGCCCTCAGTCTCAGATTGCTAGCATAAACATCCCAGCTGCTCCCCCGCAGCCGCAGCCGCAGCAGCAGCCCCAGCAACAGAATAATCAGGGATATAAGAGATATCAGAATCGGGGTCCCCTAGCAAACCGTCATTTGGAAACTCCTCCTATGCCGTATGCATAGCTTCTGCAGACGTTGCTTCAGCTCCAATTGGTTCATAAAAGGACAATGGCTCCCTTAACAGGGGCACCACCACCAGAGTATGATGCTAATGCTACTTGTGAATTTCATTCTGGGGCACCTGGCCATACGATTGAGAATTGTAAAGCTTTTAAGCACAAAGTCCAGGACTTGGTGGACGCCAAGGTTATCAACTTTTCTGACAGCGTGCCCAACGTCACCAAAAATCCAATGCCTCCTCATAAGGGGGGCGGAGTGAATGCTGTTATCACTGAGGAGAATTCAGACTTGCTGACCGATGTCAAAGATTTAAAGACGCCGTTGAGTTTTGTCAAGGCCAAGTTGCTGAAGAAGGGCTTCTTTCCTGGATGTGGAGAGTTATGTACGGCTTGTGCTACACTTCCTGATGGGTGTGAGCAGTTGATCGAAGGGGTCCAAAGTCTGATGACCGAGGGTATTTTGCAATTCAGTCGGAGCGTTGAGAATGCGTCAGGGGAAGTCGTGCTGAAGCAGGCAGACGAAGTTGCTACCATTACTATTCCTCGCCATCCTATTACTATTTCCGCGCCCCGTCCGCCTTCTATCACCATCACCAGGGCCGGACCAATCCCATTCGAGAGTACCAATGCCGTTCCATGGCATTATGGCGCCGAAGTTTATTGTAATGGTCAGAAGATAGAGCTTGAGCCATCCAGATCGACTGCGCAGAATCTTACCGAAGTCAGTGGTATCACTAGAAGCGGAAGAGTGTTCGCACCGGCAGAGGTTGCAGCAGAGAAAGTGGTCCGAGCTGACGCTGTGGATAAAGGTAAAGGTAAAGCTGTTGAAGAGGTCCCTGCAGGGGCAGGGAAGGACTTGTTGGTTAAAGATGCTGAGGAGTTCATGCGGCTAATCAAGAAGAGTGACTACAAAATTGTAGATCATCTTCATCAGACTCCGTCAAAGATCTCGATTCTTAACCTGTTGCTGTGTTCTGAAGCGCACCGCAACGCATTGCTGAAGGTATTGAATGCTGCATACGTGCCGCAGGAGATATCAGTAAATCAACTCGAGGAAGTGGTAGCCCATGTCAATGCTGGTAATGGGCTGGGATTCACAGATCTGGAGCTGACTCCTAAGGGAAGAGATCACAACAGCGCCTTGCACGTCTCAATAGAGTGCAGAGGCACGATTATGTCACATGTCCTAGTAGATACGGGCTCCTCGCTTAACGTGCTTCCGAAGAAGGCACTGATGAAATTGGATACCCGTGGACTGCTGTGCACGCCCAGTGATCTGGTCGTAAAGGCCTTTGACGGAACCAAGCGCCACGTCTTCGGAGAATTGACCCTGCCAATTCAAGTTGGTCCAGAGACGTTTAATGCGGTGTTCTATATCATGGATATCATGCCCGCCTATAGTTGCCTCTTAGGTCGGCCGTGGATCTATTCTGCTGGTGCCGTGACATCCACGCTGCATCAGAAGCTTAAATATGCTGTGGGGGGCAGCATAGTGACAGTCTGTGGAGAGGAGGACATCACGGTAAGCCACCTGTCGTCCTTTAAATACGTTGAAATGGATGGTGAGATCCATGAGACCCTTTGCCAAGCATTTGAAACCGTCAGGGTGAAGGAGGTAGCTCCCGTTGTTGCAGAGAAGCAAGAGTTGAACCTCTCCTCGTTTAAGGAAGCTCGGGCTGTTGTCGAAGCTGGTTCTACCCCAGGCTGGGGGCATGTCTTGGACATACCAATCAAACAGGATAAGTTTGGATTGGGGTATTCTCCTGGAGCTGAAGCTTCATCTTCTTCTGGCAGTTCGTCTCTTGGGAAGGGGCCGATCTTATTCACCAAGGGGGGAGTAATTTTCGAAAGCATCAACGCAACGTTTGAGGACAGCGGGGATAGTGATTGTGATCTTGACGCCTGGATTCAACCGAGCAAGCCGGGCGAGCACCTCCACAACTGGACCATCAAGGAGATTATCCAGCTGACAAGTGAAGAGATCCACGTAACAGATGACATCGACTCTGGACCCTCTACGGCTCACTACGACTTTGATTGCCCGATCTATCAAGCCGAGGATGGGATTGATGAAGACGAAGACCTTCCGGAAGAGTTGGCCCGCTTGTTGAGACAAGAGGAGAAGGTTATTCTGCCTCACGAGGAGGATATTGAGATCATAAATCTGGGTTCTGAGGAGCTTATCAGGAATGTCAGAGTAGGGGCTGCGCTGCAGAATGATGTCAAGCATAGACTGGTCGAGATGCTTCGAGAGTATAGTGACGTCTTTGCTTGGTCATATGAGGATATGCCCGGACTTGACACAGATATCGTGGTTCATCGCTTGCCGTTGCGAGAAGATTGCCCTCCAGTCAAGCAGAAGCTCAGGAGGACGAGACCAGACATGGCTGTAAAAATCAAAGAAGAGGTCCAGAAGCAGTTGGACGCAGGATTTCTAGCCGTTACCACTTACCCTCCGTGGGTCGCCAACATAGTGCCTATACCGAAGAAGGACGGTAAGGTACGCATGTGCGTCGATTATCGGGATTTGAATAGGGCGAGCCCTAAGGATGATTTCCCTTTGCCTCATATCGATGTGTTGGTCGACAATACAGCCCAGTTTTCCGTGTTTTCGTTCATGGATGGCTTCTCCGGTTACAATCAGATTAAGATGGCGCCGGAGGACATGGAGAAAACGACGTTTATTACCCCCTGGGGCACGTTTTGCTACAAGGTAATGCCCTTCGGTCTGAAGAACGCAGGGGCCACTTACCAGCGGGCAATGGTAACTTTGTTTCATGATATGTGTCGCTACTGCGAAAATCGGCGCCGGCTGAACAGAAGAGTCGCCACCGCGCGTTATTTATCCCACGGGAGGGAAAGGAAACGCTCAGAGTAAACCTCGCACAACACGGGAAAGGTATGGTCGTCGCAACCAAAACCTGGGTTCGGGAGTCGGTTACGCAAGGGGAAGGTATTAGCACCCCTCACGTCCGTCGTACTCGACGGGATCCACGCTTGTTTTCGGGTATGGATTGTTACTCTATCTAAACTATAGGTCAAGGGTTAAAAAGAAAATAAAATGAAAACAAAAAATGACTCGGCAAAGTATCGCACTTTATGCCTACGTATTCCCGTCTGGAACGAGAAATCAGAGTCAACGTAGTTCGCCTACCTACGGGAAAGGAGGGGAAGGTTGCTCGCTAGGATATCGCATCCTATGCCTACGTACTTCCACACAGCACGGAAGATCAGAGCAAACGTAGTTCGGGCCACGTACGACACAAGTCTGTCTTGGTTGATTTTATTCCTTCTGAAAAAGGTTTTTTCTGATTAGCAGTCCAAGCGGACAAAAAATGACGTCTTGATGGGTTCACATTCTTTTACGGAAGAAGTGTCTTTTATTGTGTTTGAAATCTTTATGGTGTTTTTCTGTTTGTTTTGAGAAAGAAGAGACAGAACTCTAACCTACGGTTGCGAAGGGAAACAAACTAACCTAATGTTATCATGCATGGGTTAAGACCTAGTGTCTATCATGCTCCTCTCTTGCACAGAGATAAACAGAGATCCTACGGGATAGGCAGAAACAGAAACAATAACAGATATATACAGTAAAACAGTAAAATGCATGGATGCAACAGCACAAGCGAGGCAAGGGAGTCCCACTCAACCTCGAACCTAGAAAACAATAGGCAAAAGTGAACAGGCTTCACTTTCAACCCAGCAGGGTAAACAGCAAACAATACAGTTCAGAAAACCAATCAATACATCAGCAAATGAAATACAGCAAAAGGAACAAACAGCATCAGCAGCTCTGACTCAACATCTGACTTCAAGCAATCTCCAATCAGCTACAGGCTTCAACAAGCATCAATCTCCATCTCCATGGCCTTCAGGCAAGGACTTAGATCACCAATCTTCTATCTGCAATGGCTTTTCTTCATGCTCAAACCTCCAGGATGAGGGATTAGTCACAAGAGTGAATTGGGTGTTAAGCAATCAGTTGACTACCAAGGGTGGTGAACAGACTGCTTCTAACACAAGAGACATTTTCTCTCAAGAGTTCTATCTCATAAACACTATCACCAAGCCTTCCAAAGGAAGGGGGTGAGTGTATTAGAGAGACTCTGAATCACATAGAAGAATGGATGCAGACAAGGCAATCCATGTTTGAGAAACAAACTTTCTAATCTAGAGCTCTGCCTAGCTCCTAAACCCTAGGCCCTCAGCATCTGCTAGCAAGAATCTTCTCTTCAACTCTGGAAGTTGATCTTCAATCTCTGGATCTCCAATGGCTTTCATCTCCTCAAGGCTTCAGCTCTCCCAAGGTCCCAGACAAACCCAATACCCAAGCAATCAAGCAATAATCCCCAGAGGGCACACCACACCAGTCAATCAGATATACAGACAGTATTAATAGCAGTAGGGGAATCCTGACTTTTCTCTAAGGGATCTAATAACTACCCATAGACCCTATAGTCCCATAACTAATCTATTCAAACCCTAAGTCCTAAGGGAAAGAATCAAACTTCCTAAGTCATCACCTAAAAACCCTAATTTGTTCATGTTGTTCAAGCCTACATTAATCACCTAAAATTAATTCCTAAAAATGGGAACTAAATTGAATCTACAAGCTTAACATCTAATCTAAACAGCATAAAAAGAATGAACAAAAAATATGAAAGCATTTAGTAGAACAAAAATTATTAAAATCATGCATGAAATGAAGCTATTTAAAATGACATTTATTTGGAAAATATGGAAAAAATATGAAATAAAAATAAAAATGCAATTTTATTTTCCTATAATATTCTAGACATCCTAAAGAAAATAGTGTAAAAAGAATGAACTAAAAATGATTTTTTATGGATTTATTATGAATTTTTGAAAATGCATAAAAAATTAAGAGAAACAAAAACAATTAAATCAAATAAAATGAGGGAGGGGGTATGAATAGTAGGCGCGCTCAGTTATATCCAGGATGGGCCAGGCAGCCAGGGGGTGCGCATATCATTTTACTAAGGCCCAGAATCACTCAGCAATATGAAATAAAAAGAAAACCAGCAGGGGGTGAAAATAGAAACCAAAATCACGTTCAAATTGGAAATGGGCCTATTACTGGGGGTGGGATTAGCAACATCATCTCAGGCCCGCCCGTTTCAATTAATGAAACGGTGCGTTTGGCACCTGACTCAATTCCCTCCAAAACTCAGCTTAAACCTCAGCCATACGATTACCCTCCAAGTCAAAGGTCCAAGGCAAAACGAATGGACACGATTGTATCTTCTCCAATAGTTCTGATAGATTAGGGTTTCCTCCATGAAAGCTCATGCACGAGCACCATTTCACCAATCGGTTCTCCCTCTACAGGCCATGAATCAACACGATCTCAACATGAAAAATGTTCAGAATCTCTCCCTCTATAATCCTATGGTCTTAGATTGATTTGAGACTCACTAGATCAACAAACCCGATAGCAACAAGATCTGGTCACCATGAACATACTCTGAGATGCATCATCACAATTCTCCCTCAAACTTACACTAACCTCTTCCATAGCTAATGGTGATTAACCTGCACTAACAACCTAGAATTCTAATGCACTAAGCCACGAGTTCTACATCCAAACAGTTTCTACAACCTGCTAATCATCATCACCAAACCACTTCAAATTCATCCTAATTGCTCTACTAACCTTCTACATTACATCTAAACTAACAAAATCATGCTAACCTAATTGAATTAAGCTGTTTGAATGAAAACACACCTGGTGTAAAATCTTGAAAATAGCTATGGAGACTTGTGGATCTGAGGCTTCCAAGGCTTGGATCTTGATCAATTAACTCAATACTCAATTCTGTATGCAATACTTTGATGATTCCTGGCTTGAATTGTGCTGTCCAATGGAAACTTCAATTTTGATGTTGATGATGGAAGTGCTCGAAAATGGAGTAATCACACCTTGTTCTTGATTGAATTATGATCTATGATGATGAAACAGTATAATGAAGTTGATTTTGATGATGATTTGGTGAAGAATTTGGGGAATTGGAATGAAACTTCAATGAAAAAGAATGAGAAAATTTGGGAGATTCTTGGTGAAAAAATGAAGCCAACCCTTGATCAATCCTCATCTCATGAATATATAGTGTGCACATGAACATTCTAGATCCATCTTGCACATTCCCTTGCCTTCCAACTTTGATCCATTTTTGAAATGTTTCTTAAAAGGCAAGTAACCATGAATATCTTTCTTTTTTCCTTCTAAACTCAAAAAAGTGTTTGAACCATTGTTCTTAGAATTGCTTTTCCATTCAAAATCATATATTGGAAGTCTCCATTTGGATTCATAAATCTCCCAAACCATTTTTCACTTTGAATTTCTTTGAATTATAAGCCATTTTAGTTCAACTTTTGACCAATTATGCAACTTCATGTTATGAGCTTCTCCAATAATTTGTGACCTTCTTTCTAGACTTAAAATCCCATTTGGAGCAAGTTTGATGTTGTAAGTTTTTCCATCTGAGGCCTCCTTGTATGAGTTTTGGACATAGGTTAAAATGACCTGTAATTCACAAATGCCCAAAATACCCTTTTCTTGCCAAGACCATAAGTTGAGTTCCACACATCATATGAAGGCATGCTATACCATTCTAGAAAGCTAAGACAATGAGGAACACTTCTTATGTTGACCAAGAATTCATTTGAAATCTCCTTGAGGGGTAAAAATTGCTTGGAAGTCAAGTCACTTTCACAGACAAAAATTCAGACACCTCAAATGACCTGTAACTTGCAAGGACCATAACTTGAGCTCTATAAATCTCCTTGAGGTCTTCCACCACTCAAATTAAAGGTCTTGAGATCCTCTACAAGTTTCATGTTGGCCAAGAAGCCATTTGAAGCTAGCATTTTGACTTATCTTGCTTGGAAATTTGACCTAAACTAGGGGATTTTACACAGAAACCCTAATTTAGAAACTCCTCTTCTCCTTGATTTCTCTTGAATTCTCCTTGGCATATCTCCATATCCTTCTTTATATGTCAAATGATGAACCCCACACCTCTCCAATAGACTTGAATGCCCTTTAAATCAGTCAATTGACCTAGGGTTGACCTAGGGTTGACCCAGATGAAACCCTAGTTGACTGTCTTCAGTTATAGGTCTTGTGCTCTCATCAATGACTTGTCTCCTTCTTCAAATGACTTTCTAAGTCTCTCATAATGTCTAGATACTCCCCATGCCTTCACTTCACAGCTCACAACCCTCTTGTTGACCCTCAGACACCCTCAGCTAGGAGATGGACTCAAGGCTTGATCTGCTGAACTCTTTGCTTTCAAATTCTTTCCTGATGACTTGAATGAAATTGAATTGGGATAATAACCTCTTGATAGGCCTCTAGAGATAAGAATAAGGATTGGTCCCCTGTTGAATGACTTGCTATGCTTATGCTATGCAGATGGTTAGTCTATGTACATGACTCTATATGCAAATGCTAATGACATTGAAACATAAACCCAAGTGAATAAGGTTGGGCAAATTTTAGGGTGCAACAGCTGCCCCTATTCAAGCGACTTGGACCCGATTGGGTGAAGAGCCCGGAGCCTTCAGACCTTCGCGGTACGAGACGGTTGAATACTAGTGAAACCAGAAATTTGCCAACCGCAAAACCAAATTGCGCTCCTGCTTGAGGAACGACATTCATCAGCTGAATCTGACTGTTACAGTAACCCACTGATCTCGCGCGACCGTGCTGGGGATTGTCTTCATCGTTCTGAAGAGGATTCTGTCATCACAGATTGCTTGCTTGTCCATGTTAGGACTCTGTCTGTCGTCAATACAAAGAAATCTCAATTAAAACCTGTCCACGTTAGGACTCCACTTGCTGTTAACCCAGAAAAATCTCGGCAACTCCGCTGGGGATAATTCGTCTATATTTCCATAAACTGAATCGCCCACGTTAGGAAAAACTCTTCCATGTTAGGATCACCATCTATCCACGTTAGGAATCACATCGTCCACGTTAGGAATCATCTGTCCACGTTAGGAGTAATCTGTTCTGTATCTGTCCACGTCAGGACTAACCCTTTCATCTTTCCACGTCAGGAAGCAATCTCCTTTCCACATAAGGAGAACTATACCAATCTGTCCACGTAAGGACTCCAATACCACTTGACATGTCTGCGTCAAGACTCCAATTTTTCCACGTAAGGAAATCAATTCTGGTTCTAACCCTGTCCCCGTCAGGACTCAACTTTTCGTAAGGAGTACCTCATTCTTCCACGTCAGGACTCCACTTTTCTTAAATCTGTCCACGTTAGGACCCCAATTTCCCCGCGTAAGGAATAAACTTCTTCTGAATCCGTCCACGTCAGGACTAAATTCTTCCACGTCAGGAATAAACTTGTCTTTCCACGTCAGGAATCAATCACCATTTTTCCACGTAAGGAATAATACTTCGTCTGGATCTGTCCGCGTCAGGACTAAACTCTTCCACGTCAGGAATAACCCATTTCTTTCCACGTCAGGAATCAATCTTGATATGTCCGCGTGAGGACTCCATCTTTCCGCGTAAGGAATACCAACTCCTTTCTGATTTGTCCGCGTCAGGACTACATTTTTCCACGTAAGGAATGCCATCTTAATCTGTCCACGTAAGGACTTCACTCTTTCCACGTCAGGAATGCTGTCATTTTCACGTAAGGAATCCTCTTCTGATACGTCCGCGTAAGGACTACATCGTCCACGTTAGGACCCACTTCTCCACGTTAGGAATAATAATTTCTGTGATTTGTCCACGTCAGGACTCAGGCGTCTTCGACCCGCTGAGGAAATAAGACTTGTCCACGTAAGGACTCACACTGGTCTGATCTGTCCACGTCAGGACACCAATACAAAGAGTAATTACTTTTGTCAACGTCATGACCTCCCCTTCCACTAATTTCGGGAAACTGAATCTGCCCACGATAGGACTAACACACCTCACCAACCCAGGGAAATAAACCTGTCCAAGTTAGGACGCCCACTTCTGAAGAAATCCCGTCAATCCAGGAGTAAATTGTCCGCGTCAGGACTTAGTTCTCCAGTGATCCTAACCCACAAACTTCTTAGCACTGACGTGACAGCGACTTTGAGACGGACTCTACTGGGGATGTTCGGAAACCAAACTATCGGACGCCTGCTCTGATAACCGGCGGTGGCCTTTGAAATTCTGATTCATGGAACCCGTTGATGACAAACAAACTCTGCTTGGGGATAAGGAGAAACTTATCCTGGTAACTCTGCGGGGAAAATAAGAGACATTTGCATAAACGACTCTGTTAGAGACAAAGAGAATCTCTTCATGCTAACTCTGTGGGGGAATACTGCCGAAACTGACATTGGATGTCCCATGCCGAGATCTTGAATGTTTGATTGTTCATTTGAGCAAAAACTCTCTCCACCTGAACGGCTAGAGTACAGAAGCTGCTTCAGCAAAATAAATGCTGGAAGGATAATGCCAACTCCGCCGGGGATAGCCAGATGCTACAGAATTATTCCAGCAAAATAAATGCTGGAAGGGTGAAGTCAGCCCTGCTGGGAAATTGGGAACTCAAACCAAACACCCTGTTGAGGTAACCCCCTGCTGGGGAATATAACCTTGCTGGGGAATAGCAGATGCGCATAGTACGATCGGACTTTCTGCTGGAACGTGGACTGATATCACCAGTATCTCTGACAACATAAATGACAGGTACCACCATCAACTCTGCTCGGGAGAGTCTTAATCTTCGAGTTCCACTGGAAGGAATGAAAACACTTGCAAAGAGAATTCCGCTGGAGATGGGATGATTCTCTTGGGGAAAATTAACTGACTCCGCTGGGGGCGAGTGCATGACCCTGCGGGGAACGATGAACCTGTCTGAATACAGCCTTATGATCTTGGAATCGCCAAACTCTGTTGAGGACGAATAACTTTTCTGGAGCACGTCCTTTGGATAAGCTACGGCTAGCTGGGAAATTCTATCCTTCTTCAGGAAGAACACGCATGACCTGCGGGGGACTGAGTCTTTCGTTATCGCAACCTTTTGATCACCTTCCTCGTATGGTTATGAAACCTGCAACAACACAAACAAGACACGACAAGCCTGTGCAATCAAATCAATTCAGGTTAGTGACGTTACACTCAGTTAATTCAAAGCTTTAACAATTGTGGGCAAGGGCCAGTGATGTTATACTCATGCTAGCTTCAATCAAACTTAGGCGTTTTATCATGCACAAAACAGTAAAGAACAGGCATCAAGTACTGAATAGCACATTTTCATTGATTGGGCCCCTGAATGGGCGGAGTTTTTGTACACGGGATGTAACTCCTGAAAAGAGGAAGCTACGCAAAGCAAATACATAAGTATGCACAAGAAGCATGAATATTTTGACAAATTAAATTTTGTACACATGTCGGCAACGGGATGCAGATGAACACCACGAACTGATCCTCCCATGACTCGTCCGACTCTAATACTTTCCCGGTATCCCCACTTCTGAAGAGGTTGTATCCGATAACTGACTCCTCAAATGTATTCTCCCGCATTGATGCTCGCTGAATTCGGACCGCAGTCATTTGCTTTTCAAATCCCTAACTTTTGCGTGAACCGCCCTTTACGGGTTTTCAGTTCACCGGGATACCCTTTTTTGCCGAAGCCGCCCAGTGTAGGTTTTCGACTTCGCGGGTGTACATTTTTTCAATTTTATCCCTAACTTTTGCCCGAACCTTTCATTCTGTTTTTTGGTTCGCCAGGATGCCCCATTTTTGCCTGGACTCTCTTTTTTTTTGTCCAGCGGGTCTATTTCAAGCAAAGTATTTTTTAACTGCGTCCGAATTCACAGGTGACGCAAGGTCTTCTTCGTCCATGGTGGACAACAACAGCGCTCCTCCTGAAAAGACCTTTCTGACAACGTATGGCCCTTCGTAGTTGGGGGTCCACTTGCCCCTGTGATCTGCTTGCGGCGGGAGAATCCTTTTCAGCACAAGGCCGCCCGTCTGAAAGCTTCGCGGAAGTATCTTCTTGTCGTACGCTTTCTTCATTCGTGTTTGGTACAAACGACCGTATGCTAGAGAAGCTAGCCTCTTCTCATCCATCAAACTCAGTTGGTTCAATCTATTCGTTACCCATTCTGCCTCGTCCAGCTGAACGTCTCGCAATACCCTCAGAGAAGGGATTTCAACCTCTAATGGTAATACCGCTTCCATTCCATATACCAACGAGAACGGAGTTGCCCCGGTTGATGTGCGTACCGTCGTACGATAACCGTGCAAAGCGAAAGGTAGCATTTCATGCCAATCTTTATAAGTCACCACCATTTTCTGAACGATCTTCTTGATATTCTTATTGGCCGCTTCGACAGCGCCATTCATTTTGGGTCGGTAAGGGGAGGAGTTGTGATGTTCGATCTTGAAATTCTGACAGAGCTCCTTCATCATTTTGTTGTTCAGATTTGAACCATTATCCGTGATTATCCGCTCGGGAATCCCATATCGGCAAATGATATCTCTCTTAATGAATCTAGCCACCACTTGCTTCGTTACATTTGCGTAAGACGCCGCTTCCACCCACTTGGTGAAATAATCGATTGCTACTAGGATGAACCGATGCCCATTAGAAGCCGTCGGCTCGATCTTTCCGATCATATCGATTCCCCACATTGAGAATGGCCAGGGAGATGACATCACATTTAGAGGACTCGGAGGCACGTGTATCTTGTCAGCATAGATTTGGCACTTGTGGCACTTTCTCGCGAACTTGAAACAATCAGTTTCCATCGTCAGCCAAAAGTAACCTGCCCTCAGCAGCTTTCTCGTCATAGCATGCCCACCAGCATGCGTACCAAAGGCACCTTCGTGAATTTCCTCCATGAGAAGCTTTGCCTCTTTCTCGTCTACACAACGCAACAACACCAAATCGTGGTTTCTTCTGTACAAGACACCATCCGGATTCAAGTAGAAATTACCCGCTAATCTCCTGAGAGTCTTCTGATCTTGACTGGATGCCCCAGCCGGATACTCTTTATTCTTCAGGAAATTAAGGATATCGAAATACCACGGTTTGTCATCAGATGCTTCATCGATAGCAAATACATACGCTGGCCTGTCCAACCGAGAGATGGTGATTTGGGGAGCTTCGTTCCAGAAATTGACCTTGTACATGGAAGACAAAGTGGCAAGGGCGTCAGCCATTTGATTTTCTGCCCGCGGTACGTGATGCAATTCAACCTTGTCAAAGAAAGGCAACAATCTCCTTGCATAATTCATGTAATGTATCAAATTGGGCTGACGTGTCTCCCATTCCCCTTTGATCTGATTCACTACCAGAGCTGAGTCTCCGTATACGTCTAGATGTTTGATTCGCAAATCAATGGCTTCTTCAAGCCCCATTATACAAGCTTCGTATTCGGCCTCATTGTTGGTAACGGCAAAGGTCAATCGGGCAGTAAACGGGATGTGCGACCCGTGTGGCGTAGTGATAATTGCCCCTATTCCGCTACCGTAAGCATTCACAGCTCCGTCAAAAATCATCTTCCATTTGGACCCCAACTCTGGTCCCTCGTCTGGCAACGGCTCTTCGCAATCCTTCATCTTGAGGTACATGATATCCTCGTCAGGAAAATCAAACCTCATCGATTGGTAATCTTCAATAGGCTGCTCCGCCAGATACTCAGACAGCACACTTCCCTTTATAGCCTTTTGCGAGACGTATTGAATATCATATTCAGTCAAGACCATCTGCCAACGGGCAATTCTACCTGACAACGCCTGCTTTTCGAATATATATTTGATAGGATCCATCTTCGAGATGAGCATGGTTGTATGATTCAGCATGTACTGCCTCAAACGCTTGGCGGCCCAGGCTAGCGCGCAACAAGTTTTCTCCAGCATTGAGTATCGAGATTCACAGTCTGTAAATTTCTTACTCAGATAATAGATCGCATGCTCTTTTCTCCCTGTCTCGTCGTGTTGACCGAGAACACAACCCATGCTTCCCTCAAGAACCGTCAAATACATTATCAAGGGTCTACCTGCCACCGGGGGTATCAAAATAGGAGGCTCCTGCAGATACTTCTTTATTTTATCGAACGCCTTTTGACAATTTTCGTTCCACGTTACAGCTTGATCTTTCTTCAACAGCTTGAATAATGGTTCACACGTAGCAGTTAGGTGAGATATGAACCGGGCAATGTAGTTCAACCTCCCTAAAAACCCGCGCACCTCTTTCTCTGTTTTAGGCGTCGGCATTTCTTGTATCGCTTTTATTTTAGCAGGATCGACCTCTATTCCTCTTTCGCTTACGATAAACCCCAGCAGTTTACCCGATCTCACCCCGAAGGTGCATTTGTTAGGGTTCAGCCTCAGCCTGAACTTCCTAAGTCTTTTAAACAACTTCAACAGATTCACCAGATGCTCTTCCTCCGTCTGGGATTTGGCAATCATATCGTCAACATAAACTTCGATCTCTTTATGCATCATGTCATGGAAAAGAGTCGTCATCGCACGCTGATATGTTGCCCCAACATTTTTCAAACCAAAGGGCATCACTTTATAGCAAAATGTTCCCCAAGGCGTTATGAAAGTAGTCTTCTCCATATCCTCTGGCGCCATTTTAATTTGATTATAGCCTGAAAAGCCATCCATGAAGGAGAATACAGAGTATTGAGCGGTATTATCAACTAACACGTCAATGTGAGGAAGTGGAAAATCGTCTTTTGGGCTTGCTTTATTCAAATCTCTATAATCCACGCACATTCGAACCTTGCCATCTTTCTTTGGCACTGGTACGATGTTAGCAACCCATGAGGGATACTTCGTCACAGCCAGGAAACCAGCGTCCCACTGTTTCTGCACCTCCTCTTTGATCTTCATTGCCATATCTGGTCGAGTTCTGCGAAGCTTTTGTTTGACTGGCGGGCAATCTTCTTTCAGTGGCAGGCGATGCACAACCATATCTGTATCGAGCCCTGGCATATCTTCATATGACCAAGCGAATACATCATTATACTCTCGGAGCATTTCAACCAGTTTTCGCTTGATATCACTCTGCAGTGCGGCCCCGATACGAATATTCTTCTCAACCCCTTCCGACCCTAAATTGATAATTTCGATAACCTCGTCGTGAGGCAGAATGGCTCTTTCCTCTTGCTTCACTAACCAAGACAGTTCTTCAGGAACGTCGCTATCTTCGACAACCTCTTCTTCGGTCTGGAATACCGGGTGCTCGAAGTCGGGACGAGTCATAGGTGGTTCAAGGATGTCATCTGAAAATGTGATCCTGCAAAAGGAATGGTTAAGTGCTTCAAAATGCGTATAAAGCGAATAACCACATTGCCATTTTATTGAAAAATACAAAACAAGAAAGACAGGGATTACAGTATTTGCACATGAAAAAACGCCATTTATTTAATGATTAACACGCAATGTTTATAACAACACAGCCCTAAGCAAATCCTGATGCCCCGGGCAAGACATCAGATTATTCAACAATTAATAAAGCAAAGCATTACTGTTTAAAAGTCACAGGAACAAGCTCCTGAATAGACCAGTTGCACAGTCCTTGTCCTGGCGTGCTTGGCTGAATCCAGGCATCCATATCACAGTCGCTGTCTCCTTCATCAGACTCTGAAGCAGCATTGACAGTTTCATGACATACTCCACTGGCAGAGATGGTGATTGACTTTCTGAAATGGGGGGCCCCCACGGAAGGAGTTGATGACGACGGTCGGTACCCCAGCCCGAACCGGTCCATCTTCACAGGAATGTCCAGTACTTTGCCCCAGCCCTTGGCTTCTCCTGCTTCCACTAACGCTTGAGCTTCTTTATACGACGAGACAGCTATCTCTGGCACTTTGCTCGGCCCGGGACCCTTGTCTTTGATGCGCAAACCTTCGAATGCCTGGCATGGTGTCTCGTGGATCTCTCCGTCGACTTCCACATATTTAAATGAAGATAGATGGCTGACCAGGATGTCTTCTTCTCCGCACACGGTGACAACGCTGTCCCCAACCATATATTTTAACTTCTGATGCAGGGTAGACGTGACTGCCCCTGCCCCATGAATCCAGGGTCTTCCAAGCAAGCAGCTGTACGCAGGCTGTATATCCATGATATAAAACTCAGTTGCAAACACTTCCGGCCCCACTTGCAGAGGCAACGTAATCGATCCGAAGACTGTTCTCCGCGTGCCGTCAAACGCTCTGACTACCAAATCACTGGGTGTACACAAGATTCCTCGAACATCCAGCTTCATCATCGCCTTCTTGGGCAGCACATTCAAAGATGATCCGGTGTCAACCAATACGTGCGACATTACTGACCCTCTGCACTCAACCGATACGTGTAATGCCATATTATGATCTCTCCCTTTCGGAGTCAAGTCAAAATCAGTAAAGCCCATACTGTGGCCTGCATTCACATGTGCCAATACTCCTTCTAGCTGATTTACGGAGACATCCTGGGGTACAAAAGAAGTGTCCAGGACTTTCAGCAAAGCGTTTCTATGAGCTTCCGAACACAACAGCAATGATAAGATAGATATTTTGGACGGCGTCTGCTGCAGATGCTCCACAATCTTATAATCACTTTTCCGAATCAAGCGCATGAATTCTTCTACATCCTTCGATGCTGCTTCTTTTTCACTTGCTTGTACCGGAACATTTTCAACCGCTTTCCCTTTTCCTTTCGCTAGCCTTTCAGCCTCCACTTCCGGAGATATAAAGATCCTGCCACTCCTCGTCATGCCTCCTGAACCAACAACGTTATCCACAATCTCCGCTGACTGCTTGTTAACATCAATCTTAATCCCGTCACAATACACCTCTAGCCCATATGACCATGGGACCGCTTTCGTGTTCTCATACGGGATTGGCCCGGCTTTAGTTATAGTGATAGGTGGTCGCTGAGCTGGTGCTGCAATAGTGATCGTCTTCCGAGGAATCGTCACTGTGGCCACATCACTCCGATTATCCACTACTGCCCCTGCAGGCTCATCAGTTGCCGCTCGATCAAACTGCAATATACCTTCATCCATTAAAGCCTGAATGCCTTTCTTCAAATCCTCACACCCCCCAGCTAGGGCCCAACAATCTAAGCAGTACTCGTTACATCCTGGGTAAACACCTCCTTGTAACAACCGGCTCTTTATCTCGCTCAGCGGCGTCTTTAAATCCTCAACATTCATAATCAGATTCAGACCTTCCTCGGTCAGAACGGCGTTCGCCCCATGATTAGGCATGGGTTTCTGGACTACATTCGGGCCTGCCGTTCCGAAGTTGATAGTCTTGTTGTCCAAAAGATCCTGCACAACGTGCTTAAAAGCATGGCAACCTTCTATATCGTGGCCCGGGGCCCCAGAATGAAACTCGCAGTGCCTACTTGCATCGTAGCCGAACGGGGGAGCTCCCGTTATCGGCGCCAGAGTTCTTTTCTCTACCAGATTCAATCCCAACAATGTCTGCAATAAATCAGCATAGGTTGAGGGAGGCTTCTCAAACACTCTTCTCGGCTTACTACCCTGAAATCTTCGTTGAGCTTGCTGTGCCCCCTGCTGAGGCTGCTGCTGCTGTGGCATTGGTTGCTGCTGAACCGGTTGTTGTTGCTGGAGTGGTTGTTGTTGATAGGGGATAGTAACACTCGACACCTGCTGCGGCTGACGATATTGACCTCTTCCCCTGCCTCGGCCTCGGCCTCGGCCTCCAAATACTGCGCTAGCCTCGCCCTGACGGCGCCCACCGTAAGCTTTTCTATTACTGCCAGACGCATTTGATTCCTCGACTTGGAACTTTCCTTGCTTAATATTACGTTCAATCTTTTCCCCCATTAGAATCAGGTCTGAAAAACTGGCCAGAGACGTATGAAACAGCATATCATGAAACAGCCCTGTGAATGTGCCGACAAACATATCGTTCATTTCCTTATCTTCCACCGGAGGACGGACCCTGGCAGCCATATCGCGCCACCTTTGCGCGTACTCTTTAAAACTCTCCCCCTTCTTCTGCGACAGCCCGGCCAACTGGACCCGATTGGGCGCCAGGTCGCTATTATACTTGTAATGGGCTACAAACGCCTCCGCTAATTGCTTCCATGTCTTGATATCAGTTGGCTCCAACCCCATGTACCACTCTAGGGAAGGACCCGACAGACTATCCTGAAAGAAATGCATTAGCATTCTTTCATCAGTGGAGTATGCAGACATCTTTCTGTAATAAGCTCGCACATGCACTTTCGGACATGTGTCTCCTTTGTACTTGTCGAACGCAGGCGCTTTGAATTTAATTGGCACCCTCAGACCAGGTACCAAGCCCATGGTTGCCATGTCCAAACCCACAGCACTCTGATTTAAGACTCCCTTCATCTGCTCTTCCAGCATTCTAATCTTTTGGGAATCATCCATCGGCCCCTCAAAACCTCCTCCGGAGAAGGCATCCTCCTGCTGATCCTCTTGCCACATACCGTTTCCAGCCCCGTACCCATCATATGCATTATTACGTCCAGCTCTGATCTGATTCATCCCCGGACCTCGGCCTCTGTTGCCGTACCCTTGAACACCTCCAGCAGGACCAAAACCCATAAATCCAGTACCATTTCCGTTTCCAAAGCCTTCGTAACCCTGATTGACCATACCATAACCATCTTGCCCAAAGCCTTGAGCATTAAAGCCATACTTGCCAGTGTTATCGAATCCCTGATCGTTGAATCCGAACCCAGTATTGACAAAGCCATTGCCTCCCAGATTATCTGCCAAATTGACATCACCCAGCCCAGCGTTATGGACAGCAGTCTCATTCCCCACTCCGACGTTACCATTCACAGCAGCGGTAGCGTTGTTGACATTAGCGGCAGGTATATTGACCACGGGCGGAGCCACTGGCGTGGGAGTGCCGTCTCCATGAGCAGTATCAACCCGGACAGACTGATGATCTTCATTACCATGACCAGCGTTGCGAGCCAACAGAGGCTGGACCATGGCCTGCAAATTCTCTTGCCCTTTTGCTATAGCTTCCATGGTCTGCATGAAAAGGGCGAGCTTCTCGCGCACATCTTGCATCTCGTTCTGAATTTGGTCCATGACTTTCCGACAGTTGGAGCGTGTAGAATAGCGGTGCTGATGCTGATCTGGAATCCTGTTAAGTACCTGGTACAGAGCAAGAAATAAGACACCATCCAAAGATTACCTGTAATGCAATATGAATATGAATGCAATGCAATGTGTCTGTGCATTAGGGAAGTTCATTCCCCCAGTTCTAGTGCGAAGGTGCCGGTGCAGTGACAGTGCTGACAATAGGAATATCGGAGTTGAATCATAGAAAGCCTCATATATTGCAGAGAGAATCAATAAGCCCAGGGTACAATATCACTGAGAGTACAAAGAAGGCATGACCTCAACCAACAATCCTGGTGATGGTCAGCACTATGCAAATAAAGCATACAAGTTACTATATGAAGTGATCAAATCCTCCCAAAAGTCTGGTACTCCTCTATCAACTTCTTGGTCTCCGGATGGCTTGGTCGATCAAGCAGCCCTTCAACAAGCTGGTTTCTCCTCTTAAGGACACGGCGTACGTCTTCAGCAGTTTCTTCCCATGTTGCTTCTCCGAAGCAATCTTCTAACTTTCGCTTCTGAGACACTGCTTCATCTCTGGATTTGATTGCCTTGTTCAGTGCATGCTGGACACTATACCGGGTCATCACTTCTTCCTCACACTTCTTGATGCTAGACTTCAACTTCTCTTCGAGGTCGGAAATTTGCTGCTTCAGCTTATCTTCCCTCTTCTTGTTGTTAGTGAGTGTAGCATTCCAAGTCTTATTGCAAGAAGATATCTCTCGGTGTGCTGCGTCGAGCGCCTTCTTTTTGGCTTCCAGCATGTCATGGGAGCTTCTGAACTCTTGCCCCAGACGTTCACGCTTTTTCTTTTCCTCAGTCAACTCAGCTCCTAACCTGTTTACCAGCTCGATCTGTTGCTGGAAAGCATATACGGCCTTGTTTTTCTCACTGCGTGCCTGGGCTAACTCTTGCTCTAACCCTTCATTAATCTTCATCAAGGCTTCTTTTTCCTTCACAACTTGCTCATAGACTTCTCTAGAAACAGTAGTTGGCTCGGCTACCGGAGCGGGAACAAGAATTGGTGCATCTGGAAACGGCATCCTCAACTGACTAGCCCTCTCCTGAATCCAAACTCTATAAGGTGCATAGGCCTGACAATCATTCTTACCTAACAGTGGCTTCCCTCTGCGGTTAATACGCGTCCAGGCATGTTGCAACTTGGCTAACAATTCTCCCTTCAAATCCCCTGTGAAGTACAGAGATTCCTGTACTTCTTCCTCTTGAGGTGGATTCTTCAGCGCATATCCGAACTGGCGAATGAATAGAGAAGGGTTGTAATTAATACACCCTTTTCTTCCTATCAGCGGCACATTAGGGTACCCAGAACAACTAAAGATGAGCTCAGATCCCAACAAGTCTCGATCAAACCACACAATGTCTTCGGAATATAGCCTCATCAGGCGCTCCGGCCAACCAACTGGGACTGTAGTCTCTGCAACAGATCCTCTATTAGGAAGGTGACTCTCAAACCACATACTCAATAAGGGCACACACAGGTGAACGTTCTTCCCTCTTCCCTTCTCATTCTTGTAATGCAGTGAGTGATAGAGATCTCCGAGTAAGGTAGGTACAGGATTACCAGCGGCAAACAAGTAGAACGCATCAAAGTCCACGAAGTCCGGTATATGGGGGAACAGTACTATGCCATAAATGCACAAGGCCAACACAGCATTGAAAGCAACCCAGCACCCGCTCTTGGCATACTCTTGGGCTTTACCAACTAAGAACTGAAATGAGAAGCCTGGAACTCCACGGGAAACAGTAGTCACAAGTTCAGAAGCATCAATATGCAAGGCTTTTGCCAAATCCTCCGGCTTGGGCTTGGCGTCATAATGAATGAATGGAACCTGGTTCTGCACGGGCAGCTCAACATACTCAGCGTATTCCTCCAGGGTTGGTCCCATAATAAAGTCAGAGAACGTAAAGCACCTCAAAGCAGGGTCGTAGAATTGCATCAAAGCATACAGCCCATCTAACTCTACCTCTGTAGGTTTGCACACCAATCTCAATAATCTACCATAGCTCATCCGGAAGCTCCTACGAACACCCTCATCAGCAAGAGAGATCAACCCAAGTAAAGGAACAATATCAGGAGTAGGCAATTTGTAAGCAACCGTTCTCCTTAAGCTAGTCATGATCAACACTCAGAAGTCTGGGCACTAGAACTAGGGAAATGCAAATGCACCTGCAGCACAGACACACGTTAGTGAAATGCAAATGGTAATGGATATGCAAGCAATGCAATGCAAGTAACATTCAACAGGGACCGAAGCTGCAGCTGAATAGCCCAAACCCAATCAAGAAAGGTCTCAGATAGACCATCCAGAAGTCATCAAACCCTGGTCTCAGATAGACCTAAAATAAAACTCCAACACTAGTCTCTGACAGACCTCAAACCATAACTCCAACTGGTCTCTGGTAGACCTCAAATCACATCTCTAATTGGTCTCTGACAGACCTCAGAACTCTCCAACTGGTCTCTGACAGACCTCAAAACACATCTCCCAAATGGTCTCTGACAGACCTCATAACTCTCCATAAATAACCAGGATCTCTGATCGAGAAATAACCCGTATCTGAAGGTCTGGTTACCTGCATAACCCTGAATCCCCTCACAGGTGGGTGGCCCTATAACTGGCACAAGGTACGGCATCCTATGCGGTCGTCGGCGTCACAGACTTTCAGGGTTGATGATACGATTCCCAGAAGGAGTGGCATCATCAATTCCTGAAGAGGCCTCACTTAGCCAACTTCCAAATGATCGGTCCCCAGAGTCGACAATCCAACTAACCAGCAACCCACGCCAACCAAAGGAAGGGGCAGGAGGCCAACCAGAGGAACCTCGTCTGAGTGTAGATTTCATGGGACACCAAAGCAAGAAAAGCAAGCGGGCGCCCACTAATTTCTACTCTAATTCTAGGTGCACTCAAGCCCAGGTCCGGCTTATCTCTCAATATCAGAACACCCGTCACACCCCGATACAGCAATAATAAACAATATACAAAGCTGAAAATACAAGGTTAGCAATATACAATAACTCCATACAAAATCCTCGACGGGAAAACAAGCGTTAGGATTGACTCGCTCAAAGGGACGTTGGATCCCAAATGCATAAGAACTATCGCAGTCCTTAGCAGCCAGGGGACGTTGGATCCCCAGCAGAGTCGCCAGCTGTCGCTACTGCGAAAATCGGCGCCGGCTGAACAGAAGAGTCGCCACCGCGCGTTATTTATCCCACGGGAGGGAAAGGAAACGCTCAGAGTAAACCTCGCACAACACGGGAAAGGTATGGTCGTCGCAACCAAAACCTGGGTTCGGGAGTCGGTTACGCAAGGGGAAGGTATTAGCACCCCTCACGTCCGTCGTACTCGACGGGATCCACGCTTGTTTTCGGGTATGGATTGTTACTCTATCTAAACTATAGGTCAAGGGTTAAAAAGAAAATAAAATGAAAACAAAAAATGACTCGGCAAAGTATCGCACTTTATGCCTACGTATTCCCGTCTGGAACGAGAAATCAGAGTCAACGTAGTTCGCCTACCTACGGGAAAGGAGGGGAAGGTTGCTCGCTAGGATATCGCATCCTATGCCTACGTACTTCCACACAGCACGGAAGATCAGAGCAAACGTAGTTCGGGCCACGTACGACACAAGTCTGTCTTGGTTGATTTTATTCCTTCTGAAAAAGGTTTTTCTGATTAGCAGTCCAAGCGGACAAAAAATGACGTCTTGATGGGTTCACATTCTTTTACGGAAGAAGTGTCTTTTATTGTGTTTGAAATCTTTATGGTGTTTTTCTGTTTGTTTTGAGAAAGAAGAGACAGAACTCTAACCTACGGTTGCGAAGGGAAACAAACTAACCTAATGTTATCATGCATGGGTTAAGACCTAGTGTCTATCATGCTCCTCTCTTGCACAGAGATAAACAGAGATCCTACGGGATAGGCAGAAACAGAAACAATAACAGATATATACAGTAAAACAGTAAAATGCATGGATGCAACAGCACAAGCGAGGCAAGGGAGTCCCACTCAACCTCGAACCTAGAAAACAATAGGCAAAAGTGAACAGGCTTCACTTTCAACCCAGCAGGGTAAACAGCAAACAATACAGTTCAGAAAACCAATCAATACATCAGCAAATGAAATACAGCAAAAGGAACAAACAGCATCAGCAGCTCTGACTCAACATCTGACTTCAAGCAATCTCCAATCAGCTACAGGCTTCAACAAGCATCAATCTCCATCTCCATGGCCTTCAGGCAAGGACTTAGATCACCAATCTTCTATCTGCAATGGCTTTTCTTCATGCTCAAACCTCCAGGATGAGGGATTAGTCACAAGAGTGAATTGGGTGTTAAGCAATCAGTTGACTACCAAGGGTGGTGAACAGACTGCTTCTAACACAAGAGACATTTTCTCTCAAGAGTTCTATCTCATAAACACTATCACCAAGCCTTCCAAAGGAAGGGGGTGAGTGTATTAGAGAGACTCTGAATCACAGAGAAGAATGGATGCAGACAAGGCAATCCATGTTTGAGAAACAAACTTTCTAATCTAGAGCTCTGCCTAGCTCCTAAACCCTAGGCCCTCAGCATCTGCTAGCAAGAATCTTCTCTTCAACTCTGGAAGTTGATCTTCAATCTCTGGATCTCCAATGGATTTCATCTCCTCAAGGCTTCAGCTCTCCCAAGGTCCCAGACAAACCCAATACCCAAGCAATCAAGCAATAATCCCCAGAGGGCACACCACACCAGTCAATCAGATATACAGACAGTATTAATAGCAGTAGGGGAATCCTGACTTTTCTCTAAGGGATCTAATAACTACCCATAGACCCTATAGTCCCATAACTAATCTATTCAAACCCTAAGTCCTAAGGGAAAGAATCAAACTTCCTAAGTCATCACCTAAAAACCCTAATTTGTTCATGTTGTTCAAGCCTACATTAATCACCTAAAATTAATTCCTAAAAATGGGAACTAAATTGAATCTACAAGCTTAACATCTAATCTAAACAGCATAAAAAGAATGAACAAAAAATATGAAAGCATTTAGTAGAACAAAAATTATTAAAATCATGCATGAAATGAAGCTATTTAAAATGACATTTATTTGGAAAATATGGAAAAAATATGAAATAAAAATAAAAATGCAATTTTATTTTCCTATAATATTCTAGACATCCTAAAGAAAATAGTGTAAAAAGAATGAACTAAAAATGATTTTTTATGGATTTATTATGAATTTTTGAAAATGCATAAAAAATTAAGAGAAACAAAAACAATTAAATCAAATAAAATGAGGGAGGGGGTATGAATAGTAGGCGCGCTCAGTTATATCCAGGATGGGCCAGGCAGCCAGGGGGTGCGCATATCATTTTACTAAGGCCCAGAATCACTCAGCAATATGAAATAAAAAGAAAACCAGCAGGGGGTGAAAATAGAAACCAAAATCACGTTCAAATTGGAAATGGGCCTATTACTGGGGGTGGGATTAGCAACATCATCTCAGGCCCGCCCGTTTCAATTAATGAAACGGTGCGTTTGGCACCTGACTCAATTCCCTCCAAAACTCAGCTTAAACCTCAGCCATACGATTACCCTCCAAGTCAAAGGTCCAAGGCAAAACGAATGGACACGATTGTATCTTCTCCAATAGTTCTGATAGATTAGGGTTTCCTCCATGAAAGCTCATGCACGAGCACCATTTCACCAATCGGTTCTCCCTCTACAGGCCATGAATCAACACGATCTCAACATGAAAAATGTTCAGAATCTCTCCCTCTATAATCCTATGGTCTTAGATTGATTTGAGACTCACTAGATCAACAAACCCGATAGCAACAAGATCTGGTCACCATGAACATACTCTGAGATGCATCATCACAATTCTCCCTCAAACTTACACTAACCTCTTCCATAGCTAATGGTGATTAACCTGCACTAACAACCTAGAATTCTAATGCACTAAGCCACGAGTTCTACATCCAAACAGTTTCTACAACCTGCTAATCATCATCACCAAACCACTTCAAATTCATCCTAATTGCTCTACTAACCTTCTACATTACATCTAAACTAACAAAATCATGCTAACCTAATTGAATTAAGCTGTTTGAATGAAAACACACCTGGTGTAAAATCTTGAAAACAGCTATGGAGACTTGTGGATCTGAGGCTTCCAAGGCTTGGATCTTGATCAATTAACTCAATACTCAATTCTGTATGCAATACTTTGATGATTCCTGGCTTGAATTGTGCTGTCCAATGGAAACTTCAATTTTGATGTTGATGATGGAAGTGCTCGAAAATGGAGTAATCACACCTTGTTCTTGATTGAATTATGATCTATGATGATGAAACAGTATAATGAAGTTGATTTTGATGATGATTTGGTGAAGAATTTGGGGAATTGGAATGAAACTTCAATGAAAAAGAATGAGAAAATTTGGGAGATTCTTGGTGAAAAAATGAAGCCAACCCTTGATCAATCCTCATCTCATGAATATATAGTGTGCACATGAACATTCTAGATCCATCTTGCACATTCCCTTGCCTTCCAACTTTGATCCATTTTTGAAATGTTTCTTAAAAGGCAAGTAACCATGAATATCTTTCTTTTTTCCTTCTAAACTCAAAAAAGTGTTTGAACCATTGTTCTTAGAATTGCTTTTCCATTCAAAATCATATATTGGAAGTCTCCATTTGGATTCATAAATCTCCCAAACCATTTTTCACTTTGAATTTCTTTGAATTATAAGCCATTTTAGTTCAACTTTTGACCAATTATGCAACTTCATGTTATGAGCTTCTCCAATAATTTGTGACCTTCTTTCTAGACTTAAAATCCCATTTGGAGCAAGTTTGATGTTGTAAGTTTTTCCATCTGAGGCCTCCTTGTATGAGTTTTGGACATAGGTTAAAATGACCTGTAATTCACAAATGCCCAAAATACCCTTTGCTTGCCAAGACCATAAGTTGAGTTCCACACATCATATGAAGGCATGCTATACCATTATAGAAAGCTAAGACAATGAGGAACACTTCTTATGTTGACCAAGAATTCATTTGAAATCTCCTTGAGGGGTAAAAATTGCTTGGAAGTCAAGTCACTTTCACAGACAAAAATTCAGACACCTCAGATGACCTGTAACTTGCAAGGACCATAACTTGAGCTCTATAAATCTCCTTGAGGTCTTCCACCACTCAAATTAAAGGTCTTGAGATCCTCTACAAGTTTCATGTTGGCCAAGAAGCCATTTGAAGCTAGCATTTTGACGGATCTTGCTTGGAAATTTGACCTAAACTAGGGGATTTTACACAGAAACCCTAATTTAGAAACTCCTCTTCTCCTTGATTTCTCTTGAATTCTCCTTGGCATATCTCCATATCCTTCTTTATATGTCAAATGATGAACCCCACACCTCTCCAATAGACTTGAATGCCCTTTAAATCAGTCAATTGACCTAGGGTTGACCTAGGGTTGACCCAGATGAAACCCTAGTTGACTGTCTTCAGTTATAGGTCTTGTGCTCTCATCAATGACTTGTCTCCTTCTTCAAATGACTTTCTAAGTCTCTCATAATGTCTAGATACTCCCCATGCCTTCACTTCACAGCTCACAACCCTCTTGTTGACCCTCAGACACCCTCAGCTAGGAGATGGACTCAAGGCTTGATCTGCTGAACTCTTTGCTTTCAAATTCTTTCCTGATGACTTGAATGAAATTGAATTGGGATAATAACCTCTTGATAGGCCTCTAGAGATGAGAATAAGGATTGGTCCCCTGTTGAATGACTTGCTATGCTTATGCTATGCAGATGGTTAGTCTATGTACATGACTCTATATGCAAATGCTAATGACATTGAAACATAAACCCAAGTGAATAAGGTTGGGCAAATTTTAGGGTGCAACAATATGATTCATCGTGAGATCGAGGTCTATGTTGATGACATGATTGCAAAGTCCCAAACGGAGGAAGAGCATCTGGTCAACCTATTGAAGCTGTTTGAAAGGCTTAGGAAGTTCAGGCTGAGGCTGAATCCTAACAAGTGTACTTTCGGAGTGCGGTCCGGAAAGTTATTGGGGTTTATCGTTAGTGAACGAGGGATTGAAGTTGATCCTGCGAAAATAAAAGCTATCCAAGAAATGCCAGCGCCGAAAACAGAAAAAGAAGTTCGTGGTTTCTTGGGCCGAATAAACTACATTGCGAGGTTTATCTCTCAGCTCACGGCCACTTGTGAACCGATGTTCAAGTTGTTAAAGAAAAATCAGGCGATTACTTGGAATGAGGATTGCCAGAAGGCATTCGATAAGATAAAGCAGTATCTTCAAGAACCTCCAATCTTGATACCCCCAGTGGCTGGACGGCCATTAATCATGTACTTGACAGTTCTGGAGAACAGTATGGGGTGTGTTCTCGGTCAGCACGACGAGACGAGCAGAAAAGAGCATGCCATTTATTATTTGAGTAAAAAGTTCACTGAGTGTGAATCTCGATACTCGATGCTGGAGAAGACGTGTTGTGCATTAGCTTGGGCTGCCAAACGTCTACGACAGTATATGCTCAACCACACTACTATGCTAATTTCGAAGATGGATCCGATCAAGTACGTCTTCGAAAAGCAGGCTCTTTCGGGCAGGATTTCCAGATGGCAGATGGTGTTAACAGAATATGATATTCAGTACGTCTCCCAGAAAGCCATCAAGGGAAGCGTATTGTCTGACTACCTTGCCGAACAGCCAATCGAAGACTATCAGCCGATGAAATTTGAATTCCCTAACGAGGATATCATGTTTCTCAAAGCGAAGGGTTGCGATGAGCCATTGCCCGACGAGGGACCGGATAGGAAGTCTCAGTGGAAGTTGATATTCGACGGAGCGGTTAATTCCTATGGAAGTGGTATCGGGGCTATCATCACGACTCCTCACGGATCCCACATCCCGTTTACTGCAAGACTGACGTTTCCAGTTACCAACAACGAAGCCGAGTATGAAGCATGTATTATGGGTCTAGAAGAGGCAATTGATTTGAGAATCAAGAATCTAGACATATATGGCGACTCAGCGCTTGTAATCAATCAGATCAAAGGGGAGTGGGAAACTCGTCAAGCGAATCTAGTGCCGTACATGAACTATGCCAGGAGGCTGCTTCCGTTCTTCGACCGAGTAGAACTTCATCATGTACCCCGGGCTGAAAATCAGATGGCTGATGCTTTGGCCACGTTGGCTTCAATGTATAAAGTCAATTATTGGAATGAGGCTCCAAGAATTGTGCTTTCGCGGCTTGATAGACCAGCGTTTGTGTTCGCAATCGAAGATGCCACTGACGGCAAGCCATGGTTCCACGATATCCAGACCTTCCTTATGACCAAGGAGTATCCTGCGGGCGCGTCAACCCAGGATAAGAAGACTCTGAGGAGGTTATCCGGGAACTTTTACCTCAACCCTGATGGAGTGCTGTATAAGAGAAACCACGATCTCATGCTACTCAGATGTGTGGATGAGAAAGAAGCAAGTATGCTCATGGAAGAAGTCCATGAGGGCACATTTGGTACGCACGCCGGCGGGCATGCCATGACGAGAAAGATCCTGAGAGCAGGGTATTACTGGCTGACTATGGAGTCGGATTGCTTCAGATTCGCGAAGAAATGTCACAAATGCCAGATTTATGCTGATAAAGTTCATGTGCCGCCGTGCCCATTGAATGTCATGTCCTCCCCTTGGCCGTTCTCCATGTGGGGCATCGACATGATAGGCAAGATCGAGCCCACTGCATCCAATGGTCATCGTTTCATTCTGGTAGCTATCGACTACTTCACCAAATGGGTGGAGGCAGCCTCGTACGCTAATGTGACCAAGCAGGTGGTAGCTAAATTCATAAAGAGGGACATCATCTGTCGCTATGGAATTCCCGAGCGGATCATTACTGATAATGGTTCGAATTTGAATAATAAGATGATGAAGGAGCTGTGCCAGAGCTTCAAGATTGAACACCACAACTCATCTCCTTACCGGCCGAAGATGAATGGCGCTGTTGAAGCGGCCAACAAGAACATCAAGAGGATTGTTCAGAAGATGGTTGTGACGTACAAAGATTGGCACAAGATGCTGCCGTTTGCCTTGCACGGTTATCGTACGACGGTGCGTACGTCGACCGGGGCAACTCCTTTCTCCTTGGTGTACGGTATGTAAGCTGTCCTACCACTAGAAGTAGAGATTCCTTCTTTGCGAGTTTTGGCTGATGTGAAACTAGATGAGGCAGAATGGGTTACGAATCGTTTGAACCAACTCAGCCTGATGGACGAGAAGAGGTTAGCATCGATTGCATTCGGTCGCCTGTACCAAAGCCGAATGAAGAAAGCTTATGATAAGAAGGTGCGTCCTAGAAGCTTTCAGACGGGTGATCTCGTCCTGAAGAAGATTCTTCCGCCACACTCCGATCACCGGGGCAAGTGGACTCCGAATTACGAAGGGCCGTATGTCGTCAGCAAGGTCTTCTCAGGAGGAGCTTTGTTGTTATCCACAATGGATGGTGAAGATTTTGCATCCCCGGTGAACGCGGACGCAGTTAAAAAATACTTTGCTTGAAAGAGACCCGCTGGACAAAAAAGAAAGAGTCCAGGCAAAAAAGGGGCATCCCGGCGAACCAAAAACAGAATAAAAGGTTCGGGCAAAAATTAGGGATATATTGAAAAAATGTACACCCGCGAAGTCGAAAACCTACACTGGGCGGCTTCGGCAAAAAAAGGTATCCCGGTGAACTGAAAACCCGTGAAGGGCGGTTCACGCAAAAGTTAGGGATTTGAATAAGCAAATGACTGCGTTCCGCGTATGGACTTTCATTGTTTAGTGGTTCGGAAGACCTGAGGGCCGTTTATCTGAATCAATCTCTTCCAAAGCTGAAGCATCGGAGAAGTATCAAAGTCGAGTGGGTCTTAGAGGGATCAACTCATGGTGTTCGTCTACGCCTCGATTGCCGACATTTGTATATACTGATGTATATTTATGTTTTCTTTTTGCGCGGCTTCCTCATTCCAGGAGTTTGCCTCTGTTGTAAAACATTTGTGCCCATTCAGGGGTTCATCATCAATAAAATGCACATTATTCAGCAATTCTACTTGATTGCTTAGCATTTATCTGTTTTGTTTGCGAATGAGAACGCCGATGTGTTTTTGATAAAATGCGCATACATAAACTTGCGGGCCTAGGCCCATTGATTGTTGAAACAACTAATTAACTGAATATTGTCACGAGATAATAACCTGGATAGGCCCCTTTGAGGAGGGTATCTTGTCTGTTTGTTTGTGTTGTTGCAGGTGTAGCACCCCGCCAGAAGATGTGCCGTGCGTATCCCCGAGGCAGGACGAGTCCTCCTCCCCCAGCAAAGTTTAGTAGTCTCTCCTCCGCAGAATCTGAACGCAGGATGGTGAGCATTGATATGTCTCCCCCAGGTAGAGGTGATTCTCCTCCCCAAGCAGATGCATCCTGAAGAAGCGTCACCTCATCAGCTGAGTCAAGCACCGAAGAATGATGTCGTCTCTTCCCCAGCACCGGGTCACAAGTGCAGAGTTCATAGAAATGTTTGGGTACCGGAGCTCATGTTTTCCCTAGTAAAGTCACCAAAGCAGGTGTCTCCCCCGCACCGGGTCACAAGTGCAGGTTTCACAGGAGGTTGTTCGTATGCCGAAGGATGCAGCAACTGATGGTGCCAGACTGAAGTCTCCAGCGGAATTGAGATTCCTCACCAGAGTCAGGCTATCTCCTGAAGTTCGATGATTCCCTCTTCCCCAGTAGAGTGTCGGAACATCTGATGTTGTATTCCCCTGCAGAGTTGTACTCTCCCCCGAAGTCAGATGATTCCTTCTTCCCCGGCGAAATTGAGTTTCCTCATCGGAGTTGCACTCTCCAGTGAAGTAGAATGATTTCTCTCCCCGGCTGAGTCCGCAGAAAAGCAGAATCCTTGAACATTGACCGGATCATGATTGATTTTCCCCAGCAGAGCGTGGGGCAGCTAATGCTGTGTTTCCCCAGAATCGCACTCTCTCCATCGAAGCAGAATGATTTCTCCTCCCTCAAGCCGAGTTTGCAGATGTCCAGAAGGGCCGAATCCTTGGAAGTTGATCAGATCATGATTGGTTTTTCCCCAGTGGAGTGTTGAGCAGCTGAAGTTGGTTCCCCACAGAGTGGTCATCCCCAGAAGAGTAGCCAAGACGGCCGCGCAGTTCATTCTCGCGATTGATATCAGCAGATCCAAGTTCTCATAGAGCTTCGTCCCCTGCAGCAGTCAGCTGAAGTTGTTCCCCTGCAGCAATTCGCGGAAGATCAATTCCCCAGACAGAGCCTGATTGATATTGGCGTGTTCAAGTTCTCCTCAGCAGGATGATTCCTCTATCTGAGCGGTTCTTTCTCCTTGACAGGAGGATTTCCCCCTTCGGCATTTATTTTGCTGACGGGATCGCATCATTGTGCATGATTGCATGTCATTGTGCATGATTGCATAGCATTGTGCATGATTGCATAGCATTTAGCGTAGACGCATAGCATTTCCACCATGTGGGGCGTGGTGCCGAAGCATACACATCATAAGCATGCTCTAGGTCATTATCATCCTTGTTGAACAGGTGTTCCACCAAAAGACCGGTTGCTCAGGACGATTCTTGATGTTCTCCCTAGCAAGGTCACTTTTGAGATGATTCTTAAAGACCCCGGTGTAATCCCCACGGTCTCTCGCTCGCTCAAGATGTTTTTTTTGAGATCCCCAGCAAAGTCTTCAGTTCGAGATGATTCTCAAATCCCTCAGCAGGGCCATTTGCTTAAGACGATTCTTAAGACCCCAGTACAGCTTCCCGAGTGGTTCGCCTAGTATGATACTTGAGCTCCCCAATAGCGCCTCCAGCAAGAGTTGCCCAGGAAGATCTCTGGAATACCCAACAGAATGTTTGCTCCGGAAAGGTTATCAGTTCAGGACGATTCTTGAAGATGTCCGACGGATCTGTTTGGTCAAGATGATTCTTGAAGTCCTCAGCAGCATGATATGTCTGCTCCAACAATGATGTCTAATCTGAAGATGGATTTCGTAAGCGCCCGAAGGCGATGTCATAAGGTTCCTGTGAGTCCAGATTTCCGTGTTGAAGAATCAACGGGTGGCTGAAGGCAAGGTTCCAGAGGTTGTAGATACAACAGAGTGATTCGTGTGAGTCTGAAGACCAAGTCAGTTATCCTGAGGTGATGATTGATTGCGATCAAGTGAATGATACGTCTTCTGATTGAAGTCGAAGATGTTTCTCCAGCGGTGACGCAGGGTATTTCGATCGTCCGACAGTGATGTCAGGTTTAGTTCTCCAGCAGTGACGCAGGGTGCTTCGATCGTCCGACGGTGATGTCCAATTTGGTTCTCCAGCTAGTTGTTGAGCAGCTAATGTTGCAGGATTCAAAGGTTTGTTCCCCGCAGAGTACTGTGTGCTCGTGCAGTTGGCAAATTTTCGGGTTTACCGATATTCAACCGTCTCGTACCTTGATTGGTTGAGAGCCGTTCGCTTCTCACCCAGTCAGGTTCAAGCCGTTTGAATAGGGGCAGCTGTTGCACCCCAAAATTTGACCAACAATTATTTATTCATTGAGTTTGAAAGTGGATACCTTCATCAGAAAGTTCAAGAGATCCTCAGAGGAATGGGTTGAAACCAGGGTTGTGTGCCTCATAGCTTGAGAGTTGTGGGTGCCCCTCAGATGGTTCTGAGACTTTGAGAATGAATTTGATGTTTTGGGAAAGCCTATGAGATGTCTTAATAGCCTTCATGAAGCCCAGAGAAGTCATTATGCAAGAGTCCAGAAGATTCAACCATGAATGATGAATTAGGGTTTTGACTGGGTCAACCCTAGGTCAACTGATGATTTGGGAAGGGTTGAGACCAATCCAAGGGCCATGAGATCATGGAATGATGCATAGAGATGATATAAAGATGATTCCTAGGCCAACTCATCATGAGTGAGGAGTTTGAGAAGTTTCAAGTCAGGGTCCCCAAGGATTGTCAGTGAAAAACCCTAATTTGATCCCTATCTTCCAGGCAGTTTTAGCTCAAGATGTGATTGATATCTCACCTTCCCCATAACATGAATGTTGTAGAGCTTGTTCTAAGCTTTAATTTGAGTGGTGGAAGTCCTTGATAGGAGTTACAGAGCCCAAGTTATGGTTTTGACAAATTACAGGTCAGCAGAGGTGTGTGAATCTGGGTCCTTGAAAGTCACCCAACTTGCAGACAACTTTTGCCCTAGTAGGAGGATTCCTATGATTTCTTGGTCAACATGAATGTTGAAGAACATCTTCTTAGCTTTAATTTGAGTGGTGGAAGTCCTTTATTGGATTTGTGGAACTCAACTTATGGTTTGAACAAGACAGGGGTATTTTGGTCATTTGTCAGTTATAGGTCATTTTAGCCAATGCCTAAAACTCCTATTTCCAAGCCTCAAATGGAAAAACTCAAAACATGAAAGTTGTTCAAAATGTGATTTTAAGTCTATAAAGAAGGTCACAAATTGTTGGAAAAGCTCATAGCATGAGATTACATGATTGGTCAAAAATGAACTAAAAATGGCATATAAGTTTGAAAAGTTGAATTTGAAAATTGATTTGGAAGATCCACAAATCCAAAATAGGTCATCCAATATATCATTTTGATTGGAAACATCATTTTGAGAACATTGGTTTAGCTAGAATTTTGATTTGAAGCTTTAAAATGGGTGATGCTTTGAAAATTTGTTACTTGAAAAAGAAGGCAATGTTGAAAATCCTAACACAAGGCAAAACCAAGGCTTATAGTTGTGCATATCTTCTCATTATCTCATGTAAAGGTATTTTGGCACAAAATGGTAAGGCATAAGGCATGAGATGAGAGAAATCCAACTTGTCCCCACATGAGATTTTCAAGAACTTTCCGCCATATTCTAGATGAATCTAGAAGTGTCTAATGATCATTATAAAAAGAAGGCCATGAAGAGAGTTCAAGGTTGGTGGTAGAGAGAGATTTCAGGAGAGAGAGAGAGAGAGAGAAACAGCCATTGAAGTTCTTCCTTCAAGTTCAAGCAATCCAAGAAACCTGCCACTACAAGGCTTCTTCTCCAAAACCAGTGCAAACAGAATCATTTCCACCATTGGAGGATCATCCTGAAGCAATTACAAGGCTTGCAACATCCTCCACGAGCACCTACCATCATCTCTTGACAGGTTGGTTTCTCTCCCTAATCCTCTTAATTTATTTAGTTTTAGTTCATTCTTTAGGTGTAGAATTAATGTGCTAGGATAGAGGATCAAATTCTGAGAGTTTGAGAGCTCTGTGTGAGGTTCCATGGCAGGTGAGTGTTTCTTTAATCTTCAAGAACTAGTTGTTTAGGGCGTTTTAAGTAGCATGAATTAGGTTAGATTAGCTAGGGTAGCATGTAGAGCAAGTTTAGATCCTTAGGTTGAAGCTTCACCATGGTTGATCTCAGATGAACATGGTGGAACCATGATCTTAAGGTCTTCTGTTAGGATGATCTAGGGAGAATTAGGGGAAAGTATACGTATGGCTGTGTTCCTCTTGAGTAGTAGAAGATTTCTCGTCTTGGAATCGTGGCATTTCGTGGCCTGAGCAGGGAGAACGAGTGAGGAGAAGATGAGTGCATGGATGTAGGGTTTCTGAAAACCCTAGAATCGTTGGGGACGATGAAGGTGGTCCGTTGGATTAGTCCCCAAGTTTGACAAGTTAATCTCATCGCACGGCCCAGATTCAATCTGAAGATGGAGGGAAAATTCAAAAAAAGTGAAACGCGGTCGTTTCATTTAAGCGCGCTCTGGGCTTAATTCGCTATCCCCACCCCCCTTTTATCTGGCCCAACTGATTCCAACTGGCGCGTGTTACTTGTCACACCCCCCTCCCTTTTAATTGATTTAATTTCTTTTATATTCTTTTAATATTTTTCTTGTTTTAGAAAATTCATTAAAAATTGAGAAATAACTCTTTTTTGGCCATTCTTTTTTCTATGAGTAGATAATAATGTGTAGAAAATATTAAAAATAAAAATGGGATTTTATTTTTAAGTTTAGTATTTTTAATAGATTTTTCTTTTAAATAGATTTTATAATGTTTAGTTAGGTATCATGATTTTGCAAGAATTGTTTTAGGACTTTCCTTTAGTCTTTTTAGTCCATTCTTTTTTGTGCAATTAGATAATGAATCATAGTTCCCCATAGGATTTATTCTAGAATTTTAGAGTTAAATTTTGATTAGTTTAATTAGGGTAGATGTAGGGTATCCTAATTAGGGTTTAGGTTGTGCATAGGTGAGGAAATTCACTTTCTTTGAGTAGGTTTTGTCTTGATTTGTAGGTAGAGGCCTATGTGGATGTTATGGGTAGACTTTGTAGACCCTTGTGAATAATTGTTAGATTTTTCCCCATTAGTTTAATATTTTTAGGTATTTTCTGAAGTTGCCTATTGATTTTGTCTACCCTGTGGTTATCTGTTCATCTTTGGGGTTCATTGTGGGGAATTTGTTGTGGGGCTTGTGTTGTCTTGAAGACCTTGATGGAGAGCATCATGAAGAGAAGATTGTAGATCAAGATTCAGAGACCCAGAGCTTGGCTTGTCCCCTGTCTGTGAGGTTTGAGATCCTGAAGTTTGGAGGAAGTTCATGGTACTTTCCTGAGGAAGGCACTATGAATGACTTTCATTCTTTCTTCTCACCTCTTTCTTAAGTGTCCAATGATGTTGGAGCCAACTTGTGAGTTTAATTTCTCCTGAGGAGGAATGTAAACTGATCACATGTTGTTGAGCCACATGGGATACAACTCCTAAGTGGAAGCCTCCTAGTACTTTCCTGAGGAAGGTCCTATGAGTCTGTTCACTTAGTTCCATTAGTTTACCTAGGATTTCTCAAGTATCCAATGATGTTGGAGCCAACTTGTGAGTTTAATTTCTCCTGAGGAGGAATGTAAACTGATCACAGTTGTTGAGCCACATGGGATACAACTCCTAAGTGGAAGCCTCCTAGTACTTTCCTGAGGAAGGTCCTATGAGTCTGTCCATTTAGTTCCACTAGTTCAGATAGGATTTCCTAAATATCCAGTGATGTTGGAGCCTGCTTGTGAGTTTAGTTTCTCCTGAGGAGGAATATGAACTGATCACAGTGGTTGAGCCACATAGGGTATGACTCCTGAGTATACACCTCCTAGTGTTCTCCTGAGGAAGACACTATGAGTCTGCTTGCTTAGCTCCCTTTCTTTGGTAAGCTTGTTCTGAAGCCTGAAGACTGGGATTGATTCTCTTGTTTAGGGTTTTGCTTGAGGGCTTTGCTTAGATTTGATTCAGATTCTGTGATTAGGGTTAGGATTAGAGAGTAGATTCTTTCTTTCTCAAGCATGTGTGTTTTGTTTGCCTGTTGGCACTTCATCCCTTTTATCTGTTCATTGCTTGATAGCATGTTGTTTATTTTCAGTATGATTACTGTTATTTCATGACTGGCTTGAGGTTGAGATGAGCTTGTGGAGGCTGAAACCCCACACACACTTCCTCCCTCACTTGCATTGCATGCATTTTACTGTTAAAGCTGATGTTTTTGTCTGTTTTGGTGTATCACTGACATGATCCCTTAGGACTCTCATTTCCTTTGATAAGGATTTGATGATAGACTTTTAGGTTGAAACCTATGCATGACAACATCTAGGAGTTCCCTGTTCAAACCTCAACCATAGGATGAATCCATGGCATGATAACAGTAGGACTTGATAGTCTCCCTCCTAGTTGAGCCATTTTTAACCCGTAGTTTCCCGAACTACGTTTGCTCTGATCTTTCATACTAGATGAAAGTACGTAGGCATAGGATGCGATATCCTAGCGAGCAACCTTCCCCCATAACCCGTAGTTAGCCGAACTACGTTGACTCTGATTTCTCATTCTCTGATGAGAATACGTAGGCATAAAGCGCGATGCTTTGCCGAGTCATTTTTCTTTTCTTTTTCAGCCAGCCTTGATAGGTAGATAGATTATAACCAACCCGTCCAAGTAAACAAACAAGCGAGGATCCCGTCGAGTACGACGGACGTGAGGGGTGCTAATACCTTCCCCTTGCGTAACCGACTCCCGAACCCAGACAATGGTTGCGATGACCTTGTCTTACCCTTATTCGTCAGGTTTTTCCGATCGTTTCCTTTCCCGCTCTGAGGGATAAATAACGAAAGGTGGCGACTCTTCTGTCATGCCGGCACCTTATTTTTCGCGCAAGCGACAGAGCCCAGGGTATTTTTCACTTTGAAAAGCCACGCAGAGATGCAACACGGCCGGCCGTGTCGTGTGACACGGCCCGTGTTGGGCTACCAGATGAAAAAATCCAAACTTTCTCTTGTTTTTTGCTTCTTTTTGTGGTTCTTTCAAAGGGTTTCTTGGTCCCTTTTAGGACCTTACATGATATATACAGTACAACAACACACAAGAGAATAAATGAAATGAATATAAAAGCAAAAAGTAAAAGGAGAAAGGTTTGAAGAAATGGATACCCAAGAGCTTTCTATTCTTCTTGCAAGCCCTCCTTGGTTTTGGTTGAATATGCTTCACCACTCCTCACCTTGTGTTGTGAAGGTTTTGTTTCTCAATGATCCTCTTGGTTCTATCTCACTCTCTTCTTTTTCTGGTTTTTAGGGTTTTGTTTGCTCTCTCTATTTTCTGGTTTTCCAATGTGTGTAGAATGAATGTCTAGTGAATGTGTTATGAATCCAATCCTTTTGTTGACAACCCTCCTTCCCTTCTCATCTCACTTTTTTGTCACCTTTTTCTGCTGTACCAAAGCAATAGCTTTTGCACAAGCTTCAACTTTCAGAATTTCCATTCTTGGCAACAATTATGGCCACCTTCTTGGTGTAGCCCTGCTTTTTTCCACTTCTAGTATGCTGCTTTTGCTGTATTTCTTCTGCAGCACTCTATATTGCCTTCCAACCTTGTACCCATTGGTTGGTTGATTTGTTTGGACATACTCATGTAGTCAATGCACTACCTTTTGGACATCATTTTCAAATTCTGATTTTTGATGTGTAGATGTATCAACATAAGCTTATAGCCTTGGTTTTGTGACATAAATGATTTTGTAATATGATACACATTGCCACTTCTTGCATGGGGTTGTTTTGGACCATATTCAAATTGCCCATGAATGTATGCATAGCCTTGATCTTGAGATATTCCAACATTGAATTGGCTCTTAAATATTTTCCTTGCATGTTTGCAAGCACAAAGAGGACCATGTGGACTTGATGAGGCATGGGGGATACCATGGCATGAAGTTATTTTTAGAAACTTGAATTAAGACTAGAAATAGCTTAATTTCCTAAGCATTACCAAGAGTTTGGATTTTGTAACAAATGTGACATTCTTGCAAATGTCATGAAAATTTTCTTTGTAATATTCTTGAATCTAGCCTCAAATTCATGAACCTTGAATTTGGAATGATGGGCCTCCCTTATGTCATTGAATTTGAAAGAAATGAAGAAATGAGTCGAGCCTTGAAAGAGGGCAAATTTTGGGGTGCAACAGCTGTCCCTATTCAAGCGACTTGGACCTGAAGGGATGAAAAGCAAACGCTTTCAAACATTCGAGGTAAAAGGTGATTGAATACAAAGAACCCAAAAATTTGTCAACCACAGAATGAAACCTCTGACATCACCGTCAGGCACCTATATCAGGTAGAACATCTGACTTCGCCATCAGTCGTCGATTAAATACAAACAACTGACCTTGCCGTCAACTCTTAATAGCATCTAACTTCGCCGTCGGAACTTAACATCAAATCTGTGAAATCTGACCTCACTGTCAATATTCAACATAATCTGTAAAAACATCTGATTAGTAGGACATCTGATCTCGCCATCAGTCCTCCATATCCTCTGATTTCGCCATCAACTTACGACATAATCTGACTTTGTCGTCAATTAAAATTATCTGACTTCGCCGTTATTTCTCAAACCATTCTGACGTTGCCGTCAACCCTCTACATGATCTGACTTCGCCATCAATTCTCACATAAAATTTAGAAAGACACCTGACTTCGCTGTCAGTCCTTAACATCAAATTGGTAGGACACCTGATTTCGCCGTCACCCTTCCATAATCCGACTTCGCCGTCAACTCTTTACATAATCTGACCTCATCGTCGATTCTCTTCATAATCTGACCTCGTCGTCGATTCCAAAAATGGCTTGACTTCGTCGTCAATTCCCTTCATAATCTGACTTCGTCGTCAATTCTCTTCATAATCTGACCTCGTCGTCGATTCTCTTCATAATCTGACCTCGTCTTCGATTCCCAAAATGGCTTGACTTCGTCGTCAATTCTCTTCATAATCTGACTTCGTCGTCAATTCTCTTCATAATCAGACCTCGTCATCATTTTTCTTCCTAATCTGACCTCGTTGTCAATTATCAAAATCATTTGACTTCACCGTCACTTCATTTTGCTAAAAGCGAGCATCGAACCCAAAGGTCGACTCAACCCTAAGTTCAGAAGAACACTCGTCGATTCACCATCTGGGTGAAGAAATCCGTTGGGGAAACATGAACTTGAATAAGTAGACTCCGCTAGGGAGACCGATAAGATGGACACATTTGTCAATGACCTGGCTGGAGGTCTGGATACCACGCAGGGTTGAGAAGTATACTGATAACTGCTGGAGATACGCTTGAAAACAAAGGGGTGGCAACCCGGCTTATGTTTTACATGCATATGTTTGAATATAGCGTAATGCTCCATACGAAATGGAAATGCTACGCGTTTGGGAGGATGTTATGCATGATGCAAATGCAAAGGAAACACTTTAGCAAAATAAATGCCAAAGAGAAAGGATTAATTCCGCCGGGGAAAAGACTAGACACGTCTAGTACAAATGTTGGGGAAAACAAACCCTGGGTGGTCTTCTGAGCAAACTTCTGGGTAAAATTGTTCCGCTAAGAGCAAACCCACCCTGCTGGGGATTAGACAATGATGGAACCAATATCAACCTTTGCTTGGGGAAATGAGCAATAAACTCAACAAATACAACTTCCGCTTGAGGAATGAGTCAATGACCTAGACTCTGAGGGGGAAAAGGAGCCAGTTGTTCAAACTCTATGGGGAGAATAAATTTCTGAATTCGTTCCACTGCTGAGGGATAAACCCACACCCGCTCACTGGAAACGATCCTGCTCTGCTGGAGATGTCAATCTTGACCTGCTGAGGATATCATGTGATTGTCAAGGTTTCAAACTGCTGGGGACAAAGCACTGGGGATCACCCACGACTTTACTGGAGATGTCCCTATCTGGGCTGAATGTTGATTTGAAGATCTGATTAACCACGGGGTTGAAATACGTCATGCAATACACCCATGGTATTGAAAAGATGCTCCTGACTGGGCTGGATTTTGCTTTGGTGATCTTGAGTTTTGTGGGAGGACCCACAGTCTTTGCAAATAAGCCCCTGACTAGGCAGATGATTACTTTGAAGCTCTCAAATTTGTCCGACAAAAGTTGTACAATCTCCGTGGAGAACGCCCACGGTCTTGCGGAAATGCCCTTGACTGGGCTGATTATGATCTTGAAAATCTTCGAAATTGATCCTGGACTTGATCTCGCATATGTGAATGCTTGATGATAATGATGTTCCATAAATGGAAATGCAAATGAAAATTCTAGAGTGGAGATGCAAGAGCTGGGGAGTATGATACGATTATAGGTATGCATATGATGCAAAATGCTTATGAAGTCGAGTGCGATGTGTATGATACATATGATAATGATGGATGCGGGCAGGTGACTGGGAATGCAGGTGATGACATGGCGGACTTTTAGTGGTTGCCAATGTAAATTGGGCTTTGGGTTGGAAGTACCAGATGAGGGCTGGTATTCGAAGGGTAGACCAGTTGGGACTGGTTGGCGAAAGGTTAAGTTGTCAAAGGAGGGATGATTTTGTGGTTTGCTAGATGGGAGCTGGTTTAAGGGCTGACATGTATCAGAAGGGAATTGGTGTTTAGTGAAGGGTTGACCAGATGGGACTGGTATAAAGGTTTTCCAGACAAGAACTGAACTTTGGAGGTTCTGATTTGTTTTGATAGGTGACAAGTTTAGGCTGTGGGATGACGGATCCAATGACAGCAAAGCCTTTTTGGAAGGTTAAGGTTATTGGGTGAGGTGACTGTACGATTCCCCGACACTCATTTTGAACTCAACAGTTGCTGATGAGGATGAACTTGCTTGAGTAGCTTGCCATGAGATGACCTCAAGATGGCATGCCCTAGAGTTTGTACCACAAAAGGATTCATCGTTTGTTTAACCGACTCTTGGTGGTTGGCTTTAATATACTCTTTGGAGTAGCTTGCTCTTGAAAGAGCGTTGAAGCGACTTGACTTATCCTGATTGAACATTGGAGGGATCTATCCTTAAGTCAAAGAAACTCTGGGTGGCCTGGCCCTGATCGGTACCACGAAAGGGCTCATCATTGTTTAACCGATTCTTGTGGAAGTTGACTTCAATATACTCTTGAAGTATCTTGCCCCTTGAAAGAGTGTTGAAGCGACTTAACTTATCCTGATTGAACATTGGAGGGATCTATCCTCAAGTCAAAGAAACTTTGAGTGGCCAGCCCCGGATTGGTGTAATTCACTTTTGATGAACCGCTTATTGAATGATTTGCCCCATGATCAAATGATGCTTGGGGATTTGCCTTAGACTGACTGATTCCATGCTCTCGGATGCCAATGCCCCTGATCCATAGGGTAACAAGGTATACTCGATTATGATCCAGACTACTGAATGATCCAGTCCTGTTTGATTGCTCTCTGTTGGAATTTCCTCGATGCCAACTACTGACTTGCAAATAAAATTGTTTGTTCGCGAATGGTAATCTTAATGCAAAGTTCATGCAAGTTTAGAAATAAATGTCATTTATAAAGTGTCGTGGTAGTGAGACAAATGGACCGTTAGTCTAAACGCTGTGCTAATTTGATTGTTGTGAAAGATATAGCAAGGATATCGACACCAATACTGATGATTAGCAAATATGTGAGCAGTCAGTTTACGCAACCTTGCGGTAATATGCTTTCAGAATAAACCGTATTATTTGTACCCACCCCTTCTTATTGATGATCTCCAAACCTTCGTTCAGTTAATTCTGCACCTATTTGACGGCGTAAGCTTGATAGTTCAAGGTTTACTCGAAACGGCAGTCACCTTATTTTGATGGATGTTAGTAGCCCCTTGATTTGGGTGGCCACTGAATCTTATTTTGTTTTTTTTTGTTGAGGGTTTGAGGACCTCTTTTGATTTCTTTATTGATCCCTAACTTTTGCATGGACTGACTTTGCTTGTCAGATCCATCGGGATAGCCCTGATTTTGCCTAAGTCCCCTTTTGAGGTGCTTGACTTAGCAGGCTTTTGATGATTTTTTGTTAATTTTGTTGGCGAATTGTGACTGTCATGTCGTGGGTCATTGATGAACAACCGTCTTCTGGATTTTGCTTTGTTGATTTGAATGCGGGATTGAATTAACTGAACAACTACCCTGCCCCAGGTTGAGTGTAATGGTTTGAATGTCCGAAGAAACTCCTACTTCTAGGCTCGAAGTGTTTGACTAGGGATTAACTCCTTATATCTCCGGTGTTTAGGGGATTTGAAACAATGCCTGTACATCATTGACGAGATTCTATCCAAAAGCATACGGTTTGCAATTATGGGTATTTCGTTTTCGTCATCCTCCCTCCAATATTTGCTAAAACAACAGTGATATAATGGAGTGGATAAAAGTGTGTGTGTCTGTGATAAGTGGAAATAACGAGTGAATACGACGTGACCAATTTGGAAAATGCATAATCATTTCATTAATATCACCATTCAAAACAACAATGTTTAAACACAAGTAGCAATTAACAAGAAGTAAACTACAAATGCAAATTATGAAAAGTGCCCAAGGACTTCCAATGTTGAGGACGTCTGCCTGTCTGGACCACTGGCTTCTGGAAACGACCCTTGAAATCTTCGAGCTTAGACAACTGAGAGGTTGACATGGACAACCAAACTTCCTTCTGGAAAAGAGATGCACCCTTAGTCAATTAGTTGTTGCACCTTGGCTTGGAAGGCTTTGCACTCTTCAGTCGAGTACCCCATGGATCCTCCATGATATCCACTCTCAACATTGGGATTGTACCCAGGAGGGTAAGGTTCTGGCACAGGCTTAAGAGTTTTAGGTTCCACCAATGAATTTTGAATCAGATGTGGGAGAAGTTGAATGTGCGACATAGGGACTGTATGAAGAGGAGTAGTTCTTCTTTCCAAGTTGTTGCTGGGCCTATACTGATTACGGTGCTGATTCTAATATCCTCGGCCATGGGCTTGTTGATTTGCATGATGAGCGACCCATGGCTTACGGAATGAAGCTTTAGGCATGGCTGATTTCTCATAAGGATAACATGGCACTGGTAATGATGCCACAGAGTTTTTCTGGTACATCATGAGGATACCCAATGTTCGCTATGAGTGCGTTGGTTTCATCCTTCTCTTCCTCATGGAAATCGTCGAAAGATTCAAGCTCATTGGCCTGACTGCTTGAGGCGTCTTGGATTTGTCCACTTTTAAGGTAGCTTTCGATGCGCTATCCTACAATTACAAGGTCAGAGAAGCTTGGTGGCGTACAACCAGCCATTCTTTCAAGATAAGTGCCATGCAAACTGTTGATGAACATTTTAGTCAGCTCCTTGTCCGAGAGTGGTGGTTGCACTCTTGCTGCGAATTCTCTCCACCGCTGTGCATATCCCTAAAAAAGGTTCGTTTTCATTCTGAGAAAGGCTTTGCAACTGCATGCGGGTGGGAATAGTGTCTAGGTTGAACTAGTAAAACTTTAGAAAAGCGCTAGCTAGGTTCCTCCATGATTGGATATGGCTTCTTTCTAGGTCCGTGTACCCACTTAATGATGACCCACTCAGACTTTCTTGAAAACAATGAATCATCAGCTTATCGTCATGAGTATAAGGGGTCATTTTTCGGCAGTACATCACCAAATGACGCCTCGGGCAACTAAAGCCGGTGTATTTCTCGAAGTTGGGCATTTTGAATCTCGGAGGGATCACCAAATCTAGCACTAGACACATATCAGCAGCATCGAGGTCGGGCATGTCAGACACTCTCATAGCTTGAATTGTCTCCTCAAGGGCGCGAAGCTTTTCTTTCATGGGATCAGTCGTTGGCATCCTCTGGGGTCGAGTAGGAACGTTTACTTGCGGAGGATGGCCATCAAGCGGAAGATCATACAATGGATTATTCGTCATGATAAATCCTTGTGGGTGATCAACATTCTGGCGATCATTCTCTGGCATAGCTACTTCTGCTTGCTTTATCTGACTGGCACTTCAAGGCGTCTACGTTCCTCTTGCTTCAAACTTTTTGTAGCTCTCATGAGTTCAATAGGAGTGTCGAGAAATCAATTGCGAGTTATGAACAAGGATGGGTAAGCTTTTGGCACTGGCTAGGGAAGAAAATGCAAAATGATGCAGATATGCTTATACAAATGCAATGCAATGAGTGCACACGAGAACAGATCCACATCAAGAATTAAAGTTACAAATCCTGCAAGAAAACAAAAGGGTATCTCTCACCTCGGGTGGGCAATCTATTGGTTTATAAGAGGGTATCCCAAAAGGCTTTTAAACAAAGTCCCATGCACTAACCCTCAAAAGTTTTCCATCATAACAACTACTCGTAAGACGGTAATCCCTTCAAAAGGATGAACACAGAGTTATGTTTTAGTAACCTTTTGGAATAAGGTTCTACAAGAGGTCCTCAGAATCACAGAATCCCACGTCAGAAATAAAACGTCGTTACGACTACACGTAGGACATAATCTTTCCAACAGGGTCTCATCTGAGCGGTGGAATTCGATCCAACTCAACGAGTCCTACGTCTCGCAAATAAGAAATAAACCACCTCCTAATCTTAGTGTATACTCGAAAGCTCGGGTAGAAAGCTTTATCCTCACAAACCATCCCAATAAACCCAACAGGTTAGAAAGAAACACAATAATAAAATAAAATAAAACATAAAAGCAAATAAAGCACAAATGCAACAAACAAACTAGGTTTGGCTTGCTAGTTCTCATCCCCAGCAGAGTCGCCAACTGTCGCTACTCGAAAAATACGCGCAACGACGGGGAAGGCGAAAAAGGAAAAGGACAGAAGAGTCGCCACCGAACTTTATTTATCCCATGAGGGGAAAGGAAAATATCGAGAAAACCTTAAGAAAAGAATGGACAAGATGGTCTCGCAACCAAGATTGGGTTCGGAAGCCGGTTATGCGAAGGGAAGGTATTAGCACCCCTCGCATCCATTGTACTCGATGGGAACCATTTGTTTGTCGTGTGTGATTTATTTGCTTAAAAATTATGCTATAAAAGAGTGTTCCAAAGGATAGAGGGAAAGGTTAGAAATTGGGAAAAGAGAGATAACGGGGGAAGGAAAAGAAAGAATGGACTCGATAGGACTTCGCGGTCCTAGGCCTACGTATTCTCGATAGACATGAGAAAATCAGAGTCGACGTAGTTCGGGGAACTACAGATATAAGGGGGAATGTGCTCGACAAGGATTGTGGCCCTTGTGCCTACGTATCTTTACTTGAACGAAGTAAAGAATCAGAGCAGCCGTAGTTCGGCCTACGATTTGTTGACGTTTTTTATGGATGATGCTATCGTACGCATTCTAGCAGTTAGGTATATTGCTGCTCGCTCGTTGGAGACTTAGACATTACCTGTTTGCGGTAGAATGGACCTATCATATCCTTTTCGAAAGATAAGTTTTCTCCATGCGAGGCAAGATGTCACATTTGATTTGTTGAATTGTTATTTTAAGGGGCGAGATAGGTCCTCGGATAGTAACCCCTACGGGTAGTACCCAATTCTTTATCTCGAAGTTTTTGTTATGAAAGGGTGTGGCGAACATAGCGTCTTCGTATTGAAAGACGAGTATCAAAACCACACACACTATAGTGAGCATCTCGACACTCGAAGAGGAAGAAGTCTACACTTAATCCTCTCTTTTTAGTTCAATACAAAGAGGATCGATTTATTTATTGTAAGTGTTTTGAAAATTCACTCGGTACGGGGCCGAGGTTTTTTAGGAGAAAAAGGTGTGGATGAAAACATCTTCGTATTGAAAGACGAGTGTCAAAACCACCCATACTACAGTGAGCATCTCGACACTCGGAGAGGAAGAAGTCTACACTTAATCCCCTCTCTTTAGTTCAATACAAAGTGAACTTTATCCTTTTGTTAAATATGGTGAGTTGGCTTAACAATCGTTTGAGAAAATCCGCTTGACGTTGGGTCAAGGGTTTAATTGCTTAAAAAGGCTTGAGGTGAAGCGAGCAAGGTCGATGGCGGACGCACAAGGCGGCCGACTTACAAGGGTTAAAAATGGCTCGATAAAATAGAGAGTTTGCTTTTGAAAATGGTTTTTGGAATCAAAAGTCACCAAGGACAATAGCAACATTCCTACTAAAATCATACAACATATGGGATTAGTCAGCTAAAAAAAAAATTGAGACATGCGATAAAAACGGGCAAACTCCTTGAGAAAATTTTTTTTGGAGGTAAAAATAACAAAAATAAGTGGAAAACAGTGGAGTAACACAGGTGGCCGTGTTGTATGACACGGCCCGTGTCATAGGGTACCTGCAATGTGAGTTTTTAGGAAATGACAGAGGTGCAACACGGGTGGCCATGTTGTGTGACACGGCCTGTGTTGTAAAGTCTGGGTGAAAAATGATTTTTAGGGAAAACAGAGGTGCAACACGGATGGCCGTGTTAACACGGCCCGTGTCACAAGGTATGGGCCAAAAACAAGTTAAAATCTCAAACAGAGGTACAACACGGGTGCCCGTGTTGTGTGACACGGCCCGTGTTGTGAGCCCAGGGCATTTTTCACTTTGAAAAGCCACGCAGAGATGTAACACGGTCGGCCGTGTCGTGTGACACGGCCCGTGTTGGGCTACCAGATGAAAAAATCCAAACTTTCTCTTGTTTTTTGCTTCTTTTTGTGGTTCTTTCAAAGGGTTTCTTGGTCCCGTTTAGGACCTTACATGATATATACAGTACAACAACACACAAGAGAATAAATGAAATGAATATAAAAGCAAAAAGTAAAAGGAGAAAGGTTTGAAGAAATGGATACCCAAGAGCTTTCTATTCTTCTTGCAAGCCCTCCTTGGTTTTGGTTGAATATGCTTCACCACTCCTCACCTTGTGTTGTGAAGGTTTTGTTTCTCAATGATCCTCTTGGTTCTATCTCACTCTCTTCTTTTTCTGGTTTTTAGGGTTTTGTTTGCTCTCTCTATTTTCTGGTTTTCCAATGTGTGTAGAATGAATGTCTAGTGAATGTGTTATAAATCCAATCCATTTGTTGACAGCCCTCCTTCCCTTCTCATCTCACTTTTCTGTCACCTTTTTCTGTTGTACCAAAGCAATAGCTTTTGCACAAGCTTCAACTTTCAGAATTTCCATTCTTGGCAACAATTATGGCCACCTTCTTGGCGCAGCCCTGCTTTTTTCCACTTATAGTATGCTGCTTTTGTTGTATTTCTTCTGCAGCACTCTATATTGCCTTCCAACCTTGTACCCATTGGTTGGTTGATTTGTTTGGACATACTCATGTAGTCAATGCACTACCTTTTGGACATCATTTTCAAATTCTGATTTTTGATTTGTAGATGTATCAACATAAGCTTATAGCCTTGGTTTTGTGACATAAATGATTTTGTAATATGATACACATTGCCACTTCTTGCATGGGGCTGTTTTGGACCATATTCAAATTGCCCATGAATGTATGCATAGCCTTGATCTTGAGATATTCCAACATTGAATTAGCTCTTAAATATTTTCCTTGCATGTTTGCAAGCACAAAGAGGACCATGTGGACTTGATGAGGCATGGGGGATACCATGGCATGAAGTTATTTTTAGAAACTTGAATTAAGACTAGAAATAGCTTAATTTCCTAAGCATTACCAAGAGTTTGGATTTTGTAACAAATGTGACATTCTTGCAAATATCATGAAAATTTTCTTTGTAATATTCTTGAATCTAGCCTCAAATTCATGAACCTTGAATTTGGAATGATGGGCCTCCCTTATGTCATTGAATTTGAAAGAAATGAAGAAATGAGTCGAACCTTGAAAGAGGGCAAATTTTGGGGTGCAACACTGAGGATTCTCAAAAATAACAACAAGGTCAAACAACCGTTTAACCAACACAACAAGAAGACAAACGCAACTGACTCAATACTGGCTCTGATACCACTTAATGTAACACCCCCTTTCTATACCCCCAAAATAAACACTTAAATCATTTAAGCAAATAATAAAAGTTTCATTAGAGTATGAATTTAAAACATGGCATAAAAGAGGCGCATCACATTATCATCAAAACGAAACATAAATAATACCTGCTCATAAAGATATGTAACAAAAGGGGTAAATCTCAACTAAAAACAAAGCATAGTGCTTAAAACCCACATATCAATATTTGGAATAAAGCGGAAACATCTAAACATTGAAATCACTTCATTAACATAAGCATCATATACATCATTCTGATTAATTCAATTCACCAGTTAAGTTTACAAAACATTCAACAGCAGATACATACGCAGATGTATCACAAAAGAATCAAAACAATTCCTAACTACCCAGTGTTACATATCAGAGCCACCTGACCAAAAGAAATGAAGGCTCGCTTCACAAAAGACCTCCAGCATCCTACTCTGCAATGCCTCATAGAGCATTATAAAACAACAGAAGGGTGAGAAACATTATCATAACAAACAATGCATAAAGTTATATATATATATATATATATATATATATATATATATCATAAAACACAATTATAACATACACGAAATACACATTTCTCACCACAACTTGTTACAACACATCACCATGTACACGTACATAATCAATCACATTCACCAATTCATGCTTCACAATTCATAGCATTTCACTTAAACATTTACAATTATGTTCATTTCACCAAAACATCATATAAAGATGATAATGCAACTCATAGAGACCGACTCACGACTCTATGCAGATGCAAATGCGGTACTGACTCGTTCAGCAGGTTCAATTGAAGAACCAAAATGGAACCATCGCTCGTTACCGAAGTAACTCCCCGTCGGGCCTACGATGTTCACCCATCACTCACACCCTACATGGGCACACGATATTTCAGGATTGCTCACACCCCACACGGGCACACAATCCGGTTGCTCACACCCCACAAGGGCACACAACTGTTCTGCAGATTCTCCATGGAATCAAAATAAACCATCGCTCACACTCCACAAGGGCACACGATCGTTTCTGCAGATTCTCCTAGGGATCAAAGTAACTAAACCATCGCTCACACCCCACAAGGGCACACGAGGTTTCTGCAGATCCTACGCGGGATCAGACACACAAGAATACAATCATGATGCTACACATGCAACACGACTCTAAACACTCTTAAAATGCACACATGTTTACAAACATATTCAAGCATTCTTCACATCATACAAGCACATACAATTATGTACATTCACATCAATATCACCATGCAATTCCATTTAATTCGAACAATTGCACAAAATTGCCAAACGACCACATACACATTCTACAATTCATAATCTAGGATTCACGCCATACGGCTACCCACAACACAACATAACTCAGCATGATCGATGCCTCGAGCAAGAAAATAATCAAAGTTAAGTCGGAAACCCGACCTCGGATGGAAACATTAAAGAAAACACAACCTGCCACATTCGCAACCTGCTCGCTTAGCGAGATCCTAGCGAGTATTCGCTACTTGTTCGCTTAGCGAACAAGCTCGCGAAGGCAAACATAACCCTCTGACTTCGTTTGCTACCTTGCTCGCTCAGCGAACCCCTAGCGAACCTTCACTACCCCCATTCGCTACCAGCGAACACCACAACATGCATTCTGTCCAAGTCTGGGACCATTCGCTACCTATTCGCTACTGCTCGCTTAGCGAACGTTCGCGACCAGCTCGCCTAGCGAACATGCTAGCGAGTGTCTGCGAACCAAAAATTCCTCACTGTTCAGAATTCCTCAACCTCTCCGAAACCGACCGATTCTCATCAAATCAGTTCCAATAGCCTTAGTCTATCAAACCCTGACTATTCTACATCACTTACATCAGATTCTACCCGATAAAACATCCGTTCTACCGATTAAACTCATTATGCCCTAAAATGAAAAATGAGCAAAACTCTCCCCAATCCAAAACAAAACCAACAAGAACATACATAATCATACACATTGCAAGAATAATAAAGTTTCACACCCTTACCCGATCAATCGAAAGCTTAGAAGTGGATTCTTGATGATTCTAGGTTTTTCTCCTCTTTTCTCTTCTCTTCCTTCCTTTCTCTTCTCCACTTATACTCTTTCTACTCTATTTCTCTCAAAATAATTACTAATCAAGGATTATCTAAAACACCCTCTAATTAATTCCCAAAACTCTCCAAATAATAAAATACCACAATATACACACATAACACATTATCACATAATTCCACAATAAAATAACAATTAACCAAATAAATTAAAAGACTCAACAAAATAACGGGAATTCAGAATCGGGGCGTTACTAACGACATCGTCTCAAAAGTAAGATTCACCTGGACTTGAACTTCATCTCTCGGAATCACATGAGATGGGTCCGAGACATACTTTCGAAGTTGCGACACATGAAACACGTCATGTAGATTCGAAAGCTCAGGCGGTAACGCCACTCTATAAGCTACAACATCAATTCTCTGCAAAATCTGATACGGTCCAATAAACTTAGGATCCAACTTCTTGGACTTCAACGCATGACCCACTCCGGTCACTGGGTTAACTCTTAGAAACACATGATCACCTTCACTTAATTCCAGCTCTTTCCTTCGGTTATCATGATAACTTTTCTGCCTACTCTGAGACGCTTTCATTTTCTTACAAATCATCTGAATGGTCTCAGTAGTCTGCTGCACAATCTCTGGTCCTAAGACCATATTCTCACCTGTTTCATACCAACACAGAGGAGTTCTGCACCTCCTACCGTATAAAGCCTCAAACAGTGCCATTCCAATACTAGAATGGTAACTGTTATTGTATGTGAACTCTATCAACGATAAATGAGTATCCCACGCACTACCCTTTTCCAACACACAAGCTCTCAACAAATCCTCCAGTGACTGAATAGTCCTCTCTGACTAACCATCAGTTTGCGGATGGTAAGCTGAACTCAGCTTCAACTTAGTACCCAAAGCTTCCTGCAAACTCCTCCAAACTTTTGAAGTAAACCTCAGATCTCTATCCGACACGATACTCGATGGAACACCATGCAGCTTCACAATTACCCGAATATAAATCTCCGTCAGCTTCGCCAACGGGAAACTGATATTAATCGGCATAAAATGTGCAGACTTCGTAAGTCGATCCACAATTACCTAAATAGCATAAAATCCTCTTGCCGTATTCGACAAAGCCGTAAAAAAATCCATGGTGATACAATCCCATTTCCAAACCGGAACTTCCAACGGTTGCATAAATCCAGAAGGTCTCTGATGCTCTACCTTCGACTTCTGACATGTCAAACACGCATAAACAAATTGAGCTATATCTCTTTTCGTAGCTCCCTGATGGATACTCAGACTACTACGATGTCCTTCGCTCAGAATTGACTTCTTCAGTTCATCATTATCTGACACACAAATCCTGCCTGTGAATCTCAACACACCTACACTATCCCACTTAAAATCACTACTGGGGTCGTTCTCTACTCAAGGCATCAAATCTACTAACTTCACATCTAGCTTTTGGTTTTCCTTAATCAAATCCAAGAAATCATTATTCACCTGCAACTTGCCCAACATCACACCATCGACCGTAGTCTCACAAACCATGCTCAGATCTCTGAACTGCTCAATCAGTTCCATCTCTTTCACCATTAAAGCAGACATATGAATTGCTTTCCTGCTTAAGGCATCTGCTACTACATTCGCCTTTCCCGGATGATAACTTAAGTTGAAATCATAATCTTTCAAGAATTCCAACCATCTTCTCTGTCTTATATTTAGCTCCTTCTGATCAAACAAATATTTCAAACTCTTGTGGTCACTAAACACCTCAAACCTCGAACTATACAAATAGTGCCTCCAGATCTTCAACACAAAAACTACCGCAGCCAACTCAAGGTCATGAGTAGGTTAATTCCTTTCATGCACCCTCAGTTGCCGCGAAGCATACGCTACCACCTTACCATCTTGCATAAAAACTCCGCCTAATCCCATCTTAGACGCATCACAGTACACCACAAAAGGTTCACTCGGAGTCGGCAACACTTACACCGGTGTCGTAGTCAACTTCTTTTTCAGTTCCTCAAAGATTTCTTCACAAGCAGCATCCCACACGAAAACTTGATTCTTTCTCGTCAACTGAGTTAATGGCAGCGCCAAATTAGAAAACCCTTCAATAAACCTTCGGTAGTATCCTTCCAAACCCAAAAAGCTTCTAATTTTCGTTGCTATCTTTGGTGGTTCCCACTGCAACACTGCTGTCACACCCTAATTTTTGACCTTAAGATCCCACCTCTTTGTGTTTATTTCTTGCTTATTTTATTTTTACTATGTACGTATGATTATTATCATTAACCAGTTGGTGTAGGTTTGCGCATAATGTTAATTCTCAAATGGAGATAATGCCCATTTTCACGATTTCTCCCTTTTGGGCCCTTCATGAAACAACACCTTGAGGATGGTTTAGAAGAATTGACGACCACATCTCGTTAGAATAAGATTGAGATTTGAAGATCAAGATACTAGGAGGCACGGTCTAAAAATCCTCCCAAACTTTTAAAGTTCTCTCTTCGCCAGAGTCATCAAGAAAAGGAAATGTTTGGTAAGCCAAAGAGCTTTGTTTGAGCAAAATGGAAAGGTAAACCAAGTGCAAGAGTTGAAGTTAGGGGGTTCGTTAATTTTAAAGCCTGGCTGCTTCTTTGACCATCGGTTCCTAAACACAATATACTTTAGTGTCGAAATTAAGCATATAAGTTTACTTTCTCGATTCAACAATCGGATTCAACAGAATTAAAGGGCATGTGAAGGATTCACTGTTATGAGAGGCTTTTATCACACCCAGTTCTTTTTCTGTGAGATTTTGTTAACATTTGTCATTCGGCATTATTGGACAGCATAAGCTATTTATTTGCAATCTCGGCGAGATCAATGTTACAAACACAAACTAAAAGGGAAACTAAAGGTGATGTTGGAAGAAATAGAATTCACACTCCAAGGTTGCTACTTTCATTTCTAAGTGGACTAGTAAACCCCACATCAGGTTTAAATACATGCACTGTATTATTATCAACAAGTAATACTACAACAGCATATTGCCAAGTTACGTGATACATAAGTTTCCCAACACAAGATGAATAGCCTAACAAATTGGGACAGAACGTGCAAAAACAGAAGCATGGCGCTAATCTCTGCCGCCGGTCTACTTGCCATCAACCTCTGAGAAGCCGGAGAGGACTTTATTTGTATCAGTTCATGCGGAGGGAACAACAAGTGTTCTTGATTCAAATTATCATAGTTTTAATGAACTGAGGAAATCAAGTGCTCCAAATACTACAGAGAAAAGGTTGTATGATCATGGTCAAGTTGGATCTGCAGAATACAAAGAGAGGATATCAATTTCTATTCCATATATTGGGATTTCCTTGATTAATTCATACCCACAAGGGTTGCTCTTTACCTGTATTCAAGATATATAAACCAACTTAATGCAAAATTTGGATCGCCATCAAGAATCGAAATCAAATGAATTCCTGCAACAACACAATTGACATGTTAATACAAATTTGAATATGCTTAAGTCAGAATTAAAGATCAACATTATCCACCAAACCTGTTAAGAATTGAAAACATTAGAAAATAATAAAGGACTATAACAATCACAACCAACTCATATATGGGATGGATTTCTTGCTATCATAGCTATGCTGCTACAGGATGAGGATTAATGCTAAATCTTCAAAGCGCCTGCTCCAATCAGATTCTCGAATGACACCACCACAGCCAAGACAAAGCAACATTAGCCTTCTGCATAAGAGAGAAATAGGTGTTAAAAGCTCAGACATCCTTAAACAACCGTCAATTCTTTTTCGGTTTCTTGCCAAGCCGGTACCAGACCCTCTACAGTTCCAACATTTGCATACTTGAACTTGCATCAGAAAAATTAAGAAAGAGTATCAGACCATCAAATTATGCTATTCCATCTACATATAGAACTACTCATGAGCATTTACCGGCTGGTCCATTATGGGACACACGTGACAATGGTGAGCAAATTACTACTAGCAGCCAATACCAAGTAAGCATACCATGACAGCAATCTCTATAGTACTCACGTAAGCGGCTTCGAAGCAATTCGCGTATGGTAGCACCCAGCCATCTAAGTATTATTGCTGCAAAATATTTGAGAATGTTAAAGACAATTGTTCGATAAGGAAGAAAAGAACACCAGCACAACAAGCATTTCTATATCAGCTACAAATAACAACAGGTATAATACATCAAACTGCCCAAACCAATCCATACCGTGTTCATGCTACACTAAATCTACTACAAGCCACAAATTCACCATAAATAATCAGAGCACCTTAATATGGGTCCAATCGTTTGCGAATCTTCGGCATCAACATCATCTCTCTGTATCCATGTCAGCATTCATCAGAATCACCTACAACTAACTTCTCTATGGTCGTGGTCCATTCGAGCAGCCTTAGCCTTTAGAATATCTGCATTACACAAGAGAACCAGGGTCAATTACCACGGCAAGAGAGCAGGAGATCAATTTCCAAACTAGAGGCTTCAGTTCACCTTTCTTTCTAAATCACGAACGAACTCACGGCTTTCATTTCAAAAACCATGATTGGAATCATGCACACCAGTAAAAGAAACATCATGCCAACATTGTAGTTACTACCTCGTATTGTCGACAATGTTTTAACTCTTCAAAGCTCACGATATGAAGCCACCGGTTGCACCGTTAGGACATACATCATCATTTCACAGACATAAAGACACCCCAAATCGAGTGAGTCAGGTTCAGCTCCTATCCAATTACATTTGGAAGCAATAACATCCAAGACCTGTCAGAGCAACATAATTGAAGTTTATAACATTGTTTCGTTTAAAACAATCAACGTCCAAGCAACCAGAAATTCAAACCTATCAAAGTCTCCATTCCAAATCAGCAGAGAAGGAAATTATTGTAGAAATTGATAAGCTCATTTGGAACTCTTTTTCAAGTTGTCTAAGACCTCAATCTGTGTGAAAGCAAAGTTAACAAGTTTGAGATATGGCACCAGTTTTTCTCGTGTGGTTTCTCCAAAGCGTCAGGCTCCTCTCTTCTAGGCCACCACCCTTTTTTATGGCCCAAATCACTCGCTACCCGCACCTGTCAAATACCAATTGCAAATTAGTAATTGGAGAATAACCAATAAAGAATATTCAGGGGATAATAAGGAATCAAATCAAATCCATTTTCGAATTAGTGTACAATCACAGATTGAAATATCAATTAACAGCTCATTACTACAATTACAGAAGAGGAAATTATTTCAAATCTCATCTGAACAAAAATGGAAGGTCCAAATCCACAATCAATCTCAAATCAAAACATTAAATTCTCAAAGGCCTATATAAGATGAAGAGGAAGAGGGATTCAGGAGAAGGAGAATACACACAACAACCACAAGTTCGAAACCCTAAAAATCACAAAAGGCCTATTTTCGAAAATGCAAGAGATTGAGGGAGAAGAAGCTTATCTTTCCAACCGTCGGAGCCGCCGCCGCCGCGCCAACGACCGCCGCTCTCGCTTCCAAATTCCGCCACCGTCTCGCATCGTCGGTAAATTTCTCTGTCTATGTTTGAACTATTGAATGATTGACGCCTTGATTTGCATTTCAGGAACTATCATGGAGACGGAGGATCGAGAGGATCGACCAACGAGTGAACGGCGTTAGGGATTAGGGTTCGCCACCGCCGCCGTTTGTTTTTTGCTTTGTTTTTTCTTTCGTTTTCGTTTTCAATTGTATTGTTACTCTGTATCATCATGAAACACGCCACACACACACCACCACCAAACCCGTCATTAAACATTTAGTTAACCCCCACTTAGGCACTAACCAATTTAATTAGTTGATAATATAATCATCGCCCTTTTTTTTTAAATTAATTATTAGACTAATTTTTTTAATTAACCTTAATCAACCTTTTAAAAATCAAACTAATAAACCCCTTTTTTTAATAAGCTATTATGTGTATTTATTTTCTTCTTAAAACTTTTTAACTTTTAAATAATTTACAATAAGCTTTTTTTAATCAAATCTAATAATTAAAGGTCTTTGTTTTTTTATAAATCTATAATATAATGAAACTATTTTTTATAATTAATAATAATAGAACCATTTTATTTTATTAAAAATTCACTTCATGATCTGCTTATTTTATTGATAAAAATCGATCTTTCACAATTTTAATAAGCCTTTATAATAAGATTTTTTTTTAATTTAAATGACGGTTGGTAATATTAATAGAACCTCTTATTTAATATATTAAAACTTTTACTAAAACCGATAGAAAACCAATTCACCTAAATTAACACTTTCTTATAATTCAAACTAAAATCAACCTCTCGCTAAGCAAAAGCAATTCAACCACTCAAGATCAATCAACATTGCAAAACCAACTTAATCGTGCACTTCACGACACATTCACCTACACCCTAGCGCTTTCATGCGTATATATATTTGTCTTACCTTTATCTGCTTTTATTTTATTCACAATGCACACACTCACTTAGCGCTCTCATGCGTTCGTGTATGGCTTTACTTTTTCCGCAATTTACATTACAGTAATTTACACTACCACATTTACATTATCGCATCGCTTTCGTCCAAAGGAAAAACCTACACATGAGTCAACACTTGTGTGTAGTGCACGTCATTTGCATCATTTCCCCACGATCCTTGATTCCATTCAAGTCGATCATTTTAGGATAGGACCTACCCCATAGGAAGGACCTTGTCTTTATCTTTACAACTTAGACAAACAAACAATCAACAATACAATACAAACTTTTCAAACACAATAGAGAATAGATGTCAATCATCTTAAGTGAGATACAATCTCCACCCCCACAACAATACAATCAAACATGTAGGAACTTTGCCTTAAGAGCGATAAAGGCATACTTGTCAAACAATCCGAGTACTTAAGCCCTTTTCTTAAGACGATGCAAAGACTATTTTCCTACAACCCCTTACACTTGTGGCGGTTATATCTCCCTTAAAATGAAGGCCCATCTCTTCTCCTAAACCCTATCAAAACAACTACCCTAAACCCGTAGGAACTTTGACCACAGTCAAAGAGCTCCTCTAACCCTTTAGGGGAACTACAGATACTCTGATTCCACTCCCGTAAGGATATGTAGGCATAAGATGCGATATCTTATCAAGTATACTTAGAAATAAACCCCTAGGTCTTTCAACCATTAAGCAAATAAACACATAGCAATAAACAAATATAAAACAAGAGGTTCCTGTAGAGTATTACAGAAATTTAGGATGCTAATACCTTCCCTAAGTTTAACCAACCCCCGAACCTAAACAATCTAACCTTGCATTTGCATTGCATTGTGGGAATTTCGATCTTTATCCCTTCCTTTGGACACAAAGTTCGGTTGCAAAATGAATTAAAGATTCAAGTTAATCAATAGCTTGGTATCCAAATTTCACCGTGACAACTGCATTTAATTTCGATGGGTCCACCGATATACCATCACCGGATATTACATGCCCCAAGAAACTCACTGTCTTCAACCAGAACTCACACTTTGATAACTTAGCAAACAGCTTATTATATTTTAACACCTGCAAAGCAATTCTCAAATGTCCTGCATGCTCTTCATCAGACTTAGAATAAATCAATATGTCGTCAATAAATACAACAATGAACTGATCCAAATAAGAATGGAAAATTCGGATCATATACTCCATAAATACTCCCGACGCATTAGACACTCCAAAAGGCATTACAGCATATTCGTAATGTCCATATCGAGTTCTAAATGCCGTCTTCTGAATATCACCTTCTTTCACTCTGATCTGATGGTATCCCGACCTCAAGTCAATTTTACTGAACACCCTAGCTCCCACCAACTGATCCATCAAATCGTTAATCCTTGGAAGAGGATATTTATTCTTAATGGTTACTTTATTCAACTGACGGTAATGGATGCACAGACGCATACTACCATCCTTCTTCTTTACCAACAACACTGGAGTTCCCCACGGTGACACACTCGGTCTGATAAAATTTCTATCTAACAATTCTCCAATCTGATATTTCAATTCGGCTAATTCCACTACCGACATCCTGTACGACGCCATAGATATAGGTCTTGTACCCGGAACAAGATCAATACTAAATTCAACTTCCCTCGTCGGAGGTAATTCTGTAATGTCATCTGAAAACACTTCAGGAAATTCATTCACCACTGCCAATTATTTCACTGATGTCTTGTTGTCAACAGACAATGACACAAATAAAGAAAACATCTTAGCTTCGTCTTCCAACAGGGTCCTCAATTCCTTATTAGACAAGGAATCCGCTAAAGCTTCCTCTTCTGGAGTAAGGAACAACAACACCTTCCGAAAACAATCGATGTAGACTCGGTTGAACTCCAACCAGTTCATACCCAGAATAACATCCAAGTTACCAAGTGGAAGACAAATCAGGTCTACTCCAAAGTCTCTACCGAAAATAGTCAGTGGACACTTCAAACATACTAAAGAAGTAGTCACTGAACAAATAGAGGGAGTTTCAATAGTCATCCGTCGATCAAGAGTAGACGGCACCAATCCTAACCTCTTCACACAATCAACATAAATGAACGAGTGGGTTGCACTCATATCAACAATAGCAGTCAAAGGAATATTATTGATGAAACAAGTACCTTTGATAGAACGCTCTTCACTGGCAGCTTGAGTTCCCACTACAACAAACACTTTACCACTGGCCTGAGACGCCTGAGACTTCTTCGGCTTCTTGCAATACATACTGATATGACCTTTCTCACCACAGTTATACCAGGTAGGCATAGTGGCTCTGCATCAGCTATTACATGGCCTGGCTTACCACACCTGAAGCACTTCTTCACCTCATTAGGACACTCATTAGCACGATGACCCGCGCCACCGCACCAGAAACATTTCAAATCAGCAGATGTTTTCCCTTCTCTAGACTTCTTATCAGTAGCACCCTTATGCTTTCCCTTATCGGCAGGAACACTGTAAGGAGTACCACCAAATCTCTGTTTTCCTTTACGGTCATTCACAGTCTTATAATGTGCAATCCTGGCCCGGTTATCATTATCATAGATCCCGCTCCTGCTCACCAGCTCAGGATAATTCCTGATCTTCTGACAAGCAATCCCCAACTTAACTTCCGGACGCAGCCCATTCTCAAATTTCAAACACTTAGAGGTCATCGCATCTTCAGTATTGTAATGAGGACAATACTGCACAAGCGCTTCAAATTTCGCAGCATACTCTGCTACGGTCAGATTACTCTGTTTCAGCTCTAGGAACTCTATCTCCTTAGCACTTCGTATGTCTTCCGAAAAGTACTTCTCCAGAAAACCCTTTCGAACTACATCCTATGTGATCGCAGTTCCTGCAGTCACCCATCTCTGGCAACTGTTGTCCCACCAAGCCTCAGCTTCACCTTCCAGCATGTGAGTACCAAACCTCACCTTTTGCTCATCACTACAACCCATTGTCCTGAAAATTTTCTCAATCTCCTTCAGCCACTTCTGCGCAGCTTCAGGATCCAAAACTCCTCCTTCAAACGTCGGTGGCTTGTTACTCCGAAACTGTGCCAAATCCCCAAATTGCGCACCCACAACTTGGTTCTGATTAGCAACCACCTAAGCCATCGCTTGCATAGCAGCAGCCAAATCAACATCATTCCTTCCTGCCATACTTCTCAGCAATAACAACATCGGGTTAAAAGATACACAATCTCTATCCTAAGGACAGACTCAAACTCTACACTGGCCGGACGAACCGACCTGCTCTGATACCAATTGTAACACCCCACTTCCCAAAGTTAAAATAAAATACGATTAATCCAAAAAAACATCAGAGTCTCCCATCAACAAGTGGGATATCACATCACATAATCCATAATACTCTTCATTAGAAGGTTTTCAAAACAAAGCAGCAGAAATAATCCTTAATTCATCATTCTCAGCCATCCGCCGAATTACATAAAAGATTCATTAAAATGTTCACCAACATGATACGTCACAGGAAATAAAACAAGCTCAACATAAAAACAAATAAACACCCAAGTCCCGTGCCACGTATCAGAGCATCCTAAGACTCGACTCGCACACCACTATCCAAGCTAGCTAAGTACCTGGATTATCTGTACTTCCGAAGAAGCACAGAACACAACAACAACAAAGGGGTGAGAAAACATGATCAAAATTATCGGTAATACAGTACATGAAATAAAGGTAGAAATCATATAAAATATCACCCAACATTCATCAATAACGACCTACAGTCCAACAACAACACAATACACCATAATGCAATTATGCAACTCAACACCATGCATGCCGTACCGACTCATTGGTTCATTCAATCGAACCCCAGATAGATCACATACACCCGTCCTTGGCCATGAACTATCCCCACCATTCTCCGCAATGGAGTACGGATGAATCACATACACTCCTCTTGAGCAATGATTCGTCCCACCAAACACCATGATATGCATAACACCAAATGCACAACAAATGAACTCAAGCACGCAAGGTGCACACGATCCCCTGATCACATCACCATATATCATACATACATATTGTTCATCAATTAATTATTTTAATTAAAGTCACACAATCCCCCTGATCACATCACCATACCTCATACACATCTCACACATCAATTTAATCATTTTGATTAAATTCAATACTACATAATTCCACCCATTAACACCAAGTATATATTCTTCACCACAAATCACCATATCTATTCCGGTCATAACTCAAGGGATACTACGAGACAGCAGAACCACCCTCACCGTACAAAATCACAATTGTTGTCATGCTCGCTGGCTCTTTCGCTTAGCGAAGCCCTAGCGAACGCTCGCTAGTTGCTCGCCTAGCGAACTCCCTAGGGAAGGCAAACAGTAGCTACTGGAAGGGTTCGCTACCTCACTCGCCTAGCGAGTCCCTAGCGAATGCTCGCGACTAGCTCGCCTACCGAAGGTGCTAGCGAGCGTCTGCGATCTCTCAAAACGCTCACTGTCCAAAACTGTTATCTTGCTCAAATTCAAGCCTATCACCCTACTTCTTTCTTCAGTCCCATCAATACTACAACCAATAAACACTACTCTATCATTTTCTATCAATTTTAACTCCAGAACCCACAACTATGTTCATCATCAGAACTACAGAAGTTACTCAGAACCTCACCAAATCACATAGTACGTGTACCCATTCATCAATGGCAACAACAATCATAAACAAATCAACATGCACACCAATTTCATCATAATCAACAACAATCAACAACAATAAACAACAGATCAACATAACAAACATGCTCATCAAAATCCCTATGGGGTTAAGGAATCCCCTCTAACCAATTTCATGTAAACACCAATCCCAATCAGTTTCTCCCCCCTTACCTCGATTAATGCTCTGATTGACGAAGAACCTTCAAGAATTGCTAGCCCTAGCCTTCTTCTCTTCCTCTTGTTATTCCCCCTTGCTCTTCTCTCTAAAACTGACTTATCGTGTTTCTCCCTCTCTCCTTTCCCCCAAACTATTCTAATACCCCTTTAATCCTTATTTTATTTTATTAATCTATAATAATAATAATACTAATAATAATAATGCAAATGATAATAATAATAATAATAATACTAATTATTAGATTATCATCATTATTAATTATATTATATTATTATTAAACTCTATATTTTATTAAATATTTCCTTTAAATTAAGGACACCCACCCACGCGCTCAAGCTCACTCCCCCACAACGTACACACCCAAAGATAAAATAACACCAAAAGACTAAATAACTAAAATGGGTGTTACAGTGGTGACTAACGACAATGATAAATAAGAAGACCGTGATGAAGTATGACTTTGACCAAAATAGCGGCATCGTCGCTACCGACACCTTCAACGCTGACACCATCAAACTGCAAGTATCAATAACAAACACCACTTTCTGTATACTCAACTTTATCTCAATCTCATTGCTCACTCTTATTTGGAACAATATGGTAAACACTCATTCACATATAATTAACATCAAACCTATGAATTTGTAAGATTTTTAAAAATTTGTTACTTTCTATTCGAAAACACACTTTTGAGGTCTTTTAAAGGTTGTAACATGACTTATGTCAGAGTGAGATATATTTGGTCAGTAGGTTTAATATCTTAGAGTTAAGTACCTGGTACCTTTATATTTTCACACCATCCTTACATATTATTCTTTTGCAACTGGTGTGTACTAGAATTACAAATATTTTTTCTTTTTAGAACTTTTTCCCAGAAGCTTTAAATTTGAAAGTTACAAAGACTTTTTCTACCTTCTATTCATTCTTTTCTTTTTCCTTTTCATCATCATTTTTTTCTTCCGATTATAAGGTTCTAGTACCCCAACCTCAACCTTGATCATTGCTCATTTCAGAAGCAACTCCAAACTTAGCTTTTTGCATGAATTAGAAAAATAATAATATACCTAACTCCAAGGAGAGGGTTGAAAGATTTCTCTTATAAGTCAACTGAATAAATATGTGGCTAAGTCACCAAAAGAAATGGCTCTATCTCAAATAGTTTATCAATGAATAAAAATTCTTTTTAAGGTTCACTTAAGAAAGGTTCTAAGTTAAGAACAAGCAACTTGCCTCAGCGTATAATAAAACAAATAGACAACAATTCAACAAAGCAAGACATAGTAAATAAGCAACCATATGGACCATCATAGCAACAAAGAAGGTTAATAATGATTATTTGGTTCAAATGTTTCTCGTTAAAGTATTTGGTTATTGAGTACAAGATTTTTGAATATTACTCTTCTTCATACGTTGTCAATTCACATTTGAAACTTCTAAAAACACTTTGCTTTCTCTTTTCTTGTGTCTTTCATTCTATTTATAATGGGTAAAGAATCCTACTCTAACTTGAATAAAACAACAAAAATAAAATCATTCGTTAAATAAAGCATCAGGATAGTTCATAAAACGGGAAAGAAAAAAAGCAAAACGAAATAAAACTAAATAACACCAATTTATGGGTTGCCTCCCACACAATGCTTATTTAAGGTCCTTAACTTGACAATTTGATCTTTTAATCAGGTAATTCCTCCAAAGTTGTATAAATGTATCCAATTAGTTTAAAATCATGTTTGATCTCATGTATGCAGTTACTTAGGTTTCTTCACCTTAAATAAGGCGTGTTCCATCTATGTGTTCCCTCATTCTTCCTCAACATTCTTTTAAGCTTCTATTTCTCCAAACCAAATAAAGGACTATGAATTAGATCAAGTGACCTTGGTTGTTTTCTCAAGAAAATATGCTTTAGATGTGGCGGAAGCTCTTTCACATCAATTATATATTTAACTATATTAACACGATATCATTGATGATTATATATATATATATATATATATATATATATATATATATATATATATATATATATATATATATATATATATATATATATATATATATATAAGTTCACCTAATTCCTTATCAATCAAATATTTACTTGTTTTCAAGAAAGGTCTTCTAATAATCAAAGGTATGTCTAGAATGCGAAAATCAATTGGGAATAGAAAATCGTCCATTTTAACTAACACGTCTTCAAGCACATCATAAGGACAAGCAATTGATCAATATACCAATGTAAGGGTCATCTGAGTTGGCTTAAGTTCATTACAATCAAGCTTCTTCATCTTAGAAAGAGGCGTTAAGTTGAGGTTTTCCTCTAAATCATAAAGTGTCTGCTTTATCTTTAGCTTTCTGATGGTGCAAGAAATGGTAAATCATTCTAGATCTTTGAGATTTTGGGGAAGTTTCCTTAGGATGATTGCACTACACTCTTCTGTCAAAGCTATATTTTAATCATACTTCGACTTCCTCCTTCTGATTAATAGATCTTTCTCAAACTTTGCTCAACCCGACATTTTCTTTACATCTTCATCAAGAGGAACCTTGACTTAATGCTTGGTGAAATTTATCATGGAATTCTTGAATTGAACATCTTCCTTTTCTTTCTCGGCATTCTTTTTCAAGATAAGATAAGGAGGTTTCACATAATAAAGGAGTTCGGGATTTGGTTCGTTGAGAATTTCCTTCTTAGTTCTTATCAAAGATGAGTTTCTATGAATTAATTCGCCAAACGTGTATCCTCTTTTAGTTTCTTCACCTATTTTCTCACTTTTTTCTCCCTTTATTTTTCTCTCCCTCCTTTTCAACTACTCTCTCATCTACTATCTTCCAATCTTTATCCATTTCTTCCTCCACTCAATTTTTCTTCTTACTCATAAGATATCTTATTATGGAAATTACTATGTCTCTTAACTCAATGGAATTACAAATCTCATTATTAGGAATTGTAACTCTCATTATTAGGATATGTCTCTGTACTTTTGATAGATGCTTCAGTGTTTCTAGCTATAACTTCCTTATTCTTATTAACTTGCTCGAAGTTGGATTGAGTCATCTTCATGAATTAAGCCATAACTTCTTCTAAAGGAGATGACTTCCCTTGTGATTGATATTAAGGAGTTGGTTGGTTGGCCTTTAAACTCTAGTTGTTGCTTCACTTGAATTCTGAATGATCTTTCCAACTTGCATTTTAAGTGTTAGAATAGGGATTACCTCTTTGAAAATTTCTAGTAAATTGATCTCCTTCAATATATCTATGGTACATAATTTCCATTTGTATGCTCTTATCCATAAAAGCCTCACTGTAATAGATGAACTTGATTGACATTTGTTGGAACAAAAGTAACTCCAACTAAATGTTTGGTAAAAACTTCTAGTTGAGCTAACATATCATTATTAGTATCTAATTCCAACACACTCTTCTTATTTATACCTATTTCACTTAGAGAAAGGTATTCACTCTTGCACATTCTTTCGATCAACTCTTTCACTTTACTTCCATTCTTGTTACTTATAGTACCTCTAGTCGAGGCATCATAAAGCATTCTTGTGTGAACTTCCAAACCTTTAGTGAAAACTTGCATCTGCTCCATGTTATCAATATTGTGATTGGGACACCTCCTCAATAAAAATTTAAATCTTTCCCATAAGTCATACAAAGATTATGTATCATCCTGCTCAAAATTTTGAAATTTCAGTATGTCTTTCTAGAAACTGAGAATCAGTGAAAAATCTTTCAAGAAATATGTCTTCCAGCTCAATTCATGTCTGAATGGTCTCACATGGTAACTGATATAACCAATATTTTTCTTTTCCATTTAAAGAAAACCTGAACAACCTCAATTTGATCTAATCATCTATAATCCCATTTGGTTTTCTCATTGAACAAGTCTCATATAGGCGAGTCAAATGCTCCCGACGACCTCTAACAACACTTCCATCAAACTCCATCGAATTGGTTATCTCTCAAACATACAAGAATAATACTTTTAATGTCGAAAGTAACAGGATTAGCCAGTTGAAACCCAAGAGATATCCACCAAATTAACGTCATCTCACATGGAATGCCTCAGTGGGTTGGTCATGACTTTTTATGCTTATACTTTCTTTGTTAATTGTGCTACCTGGGCTTCTTTTCAGGTTTCTCTCATTGTCTTATCTATCCTTAACCTCGCATAAATAATCAAAGAATACCTCAATAGTAATTACCAATAACTAAATAAAACATAAATAAAAAATAAAACATTAAAACAATAAAAAGAAAATGAAAACAAAACAAAAGTTAATTAAAAAAATAGAAAATAAAACAATAATAATAATAAAAGAGAAAATAAATAGAAACAAAGAAAATTTAAAATTAAAACTAAAAATTTAAACTTAACAAACCAAACACAAAAAATTGCTTATAACAACAATAATAGAGAAAATAAATAGAAACAAAGAAAATTTAAAATTAAACTTTTTTTTAAATAATAAAGTAAACATGACACACAAAAATTGCCTTGTTGAAACAATTCAATAATCTCTGACAACGGCGCCAAAAAATTTGATAGACTTTTTGCAAGTGTAGTAAATGTTATTGAAGTAATAAAATAAATTTGTATCCACGTAGATTATTTTATCTTATGTTTAGTTTGAAATAACAACCTTTTTTTCTACCCAAGCGTTTCTCTATCTCTCCAACTCTCAATATATGAATCACTCAAACTCAAGGTGTAATCCAATGTTTTCTTTGTGTATAGCTGAAACTCTATGCTATACCTTTAAACCCTTGATCTCCCTTGTTGGTGAAAACTCTAAGATAGTCACACACCAAACATATAAGAGATACATATTTATAATAGCAAATACCCAACAAACAAAGCCCAAAATCACGTGGATCCATGGACCGAATAAAAAAAAACCAAAAAATTGAAAATATTATTCACCGTACGGACAACACTATTCATCCGTACGAATAACACTATTCATCGTACGGATGAAACTATTCACCAACCGATTTTTTTTCTTGACTTTTCGTCCGACTTTCGCGGTAAATGCAATCTCCAAAATATGTTTTTTTTCTCTTCATCAACAAAGGTTTTTAAGGCACATTTACAACAATATCCACCTTGACTTTAAACCGTGTTGATACCAATTTAACAATCAACAACATTCCTGCTCTCTACCAAGTTGTAACTTTAATCAATAACTTTGATCAAATTCAAGCAACCCTTGAGTCTTGATCTCGCAACTTGAATCCATTTGTTCCCAATTACTCTTTTCTGCCTAGGTAATTTAACAAGCCTACTAGTATGATTTTTCAACCACCCTTGACTCCACCTGTTTTTAAATGTTTCCCTGAAGGTTTTTCTTCTTTTATTTTGCAGTCCTTCAGCCACATTAAAAACATAATATCCAAGGTTAGCATAACTGTGTCTTTGAGATGCTACAATAACCCTCCTTACCTTATGATGAGTCAAATGATAATCAGGGATCTCTGTAACCGTTCCTTCACTACTGCTAGCATCCATAGTAGAAAACTCTACCTCAAACCGAGTTTTCTCCGTTATAGTTTCTCCCAAGTTTCTCCCTTGGTTTTCACTATTCTTCTTCTGAACAAATTTTCTACCAACCAAGTAAGCTGTTTTAACCTCAGCTCTTCCCCAAAAACTCAATAACAACTCAGCGGTAACATGCATTTTTATCCCTTGAATTCTGCAAAATTCATTGTACTCCTCTGAAACTTTCTCAAGGCATTCATAACGCCTTAAACTCAAATCCCATAGCTCTTCCTTGTCATGAAAGCCTCCGCTAATTAACGATGAATGAATAATAACATTTGAACCTTCTAAAATATATAGACCACATATTTTAGACCCTTTAGCAATAATCAATTCATCATGCAAAATCTTCAACATTCCACGTTCAACTCTAGTACAATAGCCTAGATCATCAAACATACTTATAGATAACAAATTTCGCTTGAGTTCTGAAACATACCTCACATTGTGAATAAGAAGTTCACGATCATTAAGCATTTTAAATTTGACTGTACCAATACCATGAACCTCTCCACCTTACACCATCTTCGAAGTTTCAAAGTATTCTATTCTTGGACACATGTGATAAGAAAAACCTGAGTCAATGGCCCAACTATCTTCAATTTCCAAACTCGATACTACTAGTGCTTCGGCATCCTCATAACTTTCCTCACCCAATGCAACTATAGCTTGAATAGAATCTTCATTGACCTTTCTTTCAGGACAATCTCTTTTAAAGTGACCAATTTTCTGACAATTAAAACATTTTACCTTTGACTTGTCAGACCTCTTTGATTTGGACATTCTTTTATGCTCAACTCCTCCTCTTGACACATTTAAGCCTTCACCACTATCTTCAATCTTCAAATCTTTCGACTTTGAAAATTCTTTGGATTTCATGTCGTTTGGACTTCATATAAAGTAATAGTACCTTCCTTACCCTAAAGAGGGACATCCTTAAAATTCTCAAAGGATTTGGGTAATGAACTCAACAGGAGAAAAGCCTTGTCCTCATCATCAATCTTCACTTTAATATTCTCAAGATCATCAATAATCTTGTGAAATTCTGTGAGCTGCTCAACTATGGATTTGTTCTCCATCATTCGGAATGAATATAGTTGTTGTTTCAGATACAATCTGTGAGCCAAAGACTTTGTCATATACAATGATTCAAGTTTTTCCCACATAGCAACCACATGTTGCTCCCTGACAACTTCTTTTAGAACTTTATTCCCGAGGCATAAGATAATGGCACTCCTGGCCTTATCCACCATCTCGGTCTTCTGTACCTATGTAAGCCCTGCATGCATCAATGCTTCACTCTTCAAAGCATCGATACACTTCTCTTGAATCAAAATTGCTTGCATCTTAATTTTCCACAACTCGAAGTCGTTGTTATCGGAAAATTTCTTGATCTGCCATCTGCTAACCATGATGCTCACTTGTTAACAATATCTCTTTTCTCCATGCTCACTGCACCACTTGTTGTGAATCTTGTTGTGAATTACGATAAAATTCAATATTAATTTGTGAGGTAAAGAACAATGACGACCTAAATAAATTGTCTTCAACAATAATAATCCATACACAAATGATATAACATAATAAGGCAAGAAAAAATTGAAGGTTTTTTTACCCTGTTCGATCAAACGATCTACTCTAGGGGAGAAAACAGCTCTTCAATTCACTATACTCAAAACGTTGTTACAAGAGATTACAAATGAGTTACAAGAAAATAGTCTTCGCCTTCAGTTTCTCAAGAACAACCCTAAAGACGCCCAAGAACAACCCTGAAGGCGCCCAAGAACAACCCCATTTTCTACCCAAGTGTTTCCATACCTCTCCAACTCTCAATGTATGAATCACTCAAGCCCAAGGTATAATCCAAGATTTTCTTTGTGCATAGCTGAAACCCTATGCTATACCTTTAAACCCCTGGTCTTCCTTGTTGGTGAAAGTTCTAAGATAGTAACACACCAAACATATAAGAGATACATATTTATAATAGCAAATACCCAATAAACAAAGCTCCAAAATCATATGAACCCATGGACCGAATCGAAAAAGCTTGAAAACTCAAAAACACTATTCACTATACGGACAATATTATTCACCGTACGGACATTACTATTCATCCATACGGATATCACTATTCACCGTACAGACATCACTATTCACCGACCAATTTTTTCCTCGACTTTATGTCTGATTTTCGCGATAAATCCAAACTCCAAAATATGTTTTATTTCTCTTCATCAACAAAAGTTTTTAAGGCACATTTACAACAAAGGTTTTTCCACCTAAACTCACAAGGGAGATATATATTAACTATCCATCCATAAATACCATTTCGTACATGATACGTAAACCACAAGAACACTTAAAATGGAACAAATAATAAATATTTTGAAAGGGAGGCGTGGTGGAAATTTTCTAAGCAACACTGAAGCTCCCAACCATTCTCTTATGGCTAAGGAATAATACAAAGCAATTGATCATAAAAGTAGTACAAATATTAAGATTGTAGATAAATTCAAGGAGGGCGTTATCATAAAAAGTGCAAAGACCAACAAATTATTGTTACATCACATTATAATAAATAATATATTTTATAATAAAACTTTCACTTAAACCAACAAACACTTGAGATGTAAATTCGGTTCTGTTTAAGAAAAATTTAAATAGAAAATTAAATAAATTAAAAAAAAGATATTTTCCCTGGTTGGAACTCCAAACTGAGCTAAAAACTATTCCTCGGGATAGACTGTCCACCTGTCACCTCGGGTATACAATCCAACTGATAATAAAGGTTGGATTTTTTCCCTAGTTAATCTACCTGAAATTCTGGCAAGCACGATGGAAGTTATTGTGGATGTTATGACATCCACTGTAACACAGACTATTAAAATGCTATAAATGAAAGCAGTAAATCACACCAGTAATTGTTCACCCAGTTCAGTGTCAACAACACTTACATCTGGGGGCTACCAAGCCAGGGAGGAAATTCACTATCAGTAGAATTAATTCAGAGCCAAACAATCCCAGTTTGCACTCCTCATTTAAAACCTACCCAATGACACTTCAACCTAGAGACACTCTAGACCTGATTATTCCCACTCACTCCCCCTCAATCACCTAAGTGATATCCAAATACAATTACAAAAAATTATGAAGATACACTTTAACCACACACCTTGATCTTGCTTCACAACTTTGATCAAGAGACACACACTCTTGCTTAAAAGCTTTGAGTGACACAACGACTTAGAACCTACCTAACCAATGCAGCATACAGTTGCTTGGTGTACAAGTATTTCTAAGATACACTTCACACGTGAAGAACAAAACTTCTTCACTCACAAGGACTCTTAGCACGCACTATCTAATCTTCTGTTAAGAGCTGCTCTTCTAGGATTGCTCCTTCTGATATTTATAACAACAGTCAGTCCTTGGGCCTTGGTGCAGAAATTAGGTTTACTCAAACCTCTCTTCAAAACGCTGCACGCTTGCCATTTAATTCAGGAGCATTTGTTTCGCTTTAGGGATTCTAAAATGTCTCCTATATTTCAGCTTGAGCTTTTAATAAGTTTCCTGATTTCTTGCTACCAGAAAAACTAATTTGCTCGCTGGATGTCATACGATCAGAGTCATGACATTCTGTATGACATTCAACTTAACTAACATTTAGCCAAGCTAACTTACCCTGCACATTGTGTGTCACATCATTAGTTATGACATCCATACACCCTCCAATGTTTTGCCACAAAATGCAGCCAATCAAAAGCACTTACAAACTCCCCCTTTGGCAAAGTTTTGGCTAAAACACCCTGTTAACAGAGTTTACAAGCAGCAGAAGTCTAACAAATAACCTTTTATGCAAGTAAGCTACTAACACCCTAGTAGAGTTGTTTGTATTCACACAGTTAGCTCTCAGCTTCTCAGTATCAACTTGTCACTCACTATAACCATCTGTTAGTCAGCACTACAGATGTCACAAAGTTTTGAGTAACATACTGAGTTACTCCCCCTCCACTGATGCACACTACATCAGCTGGGCACAACCTGCAAGCAGTCCTGCAGTCATACACAAAAAACATCCAGCATGTTCTGAATGTTAAGAAATTCAGGATAACTTCCTGAAGTACACTATTTCCACAGCATAACACTATCGCCTGTTAGCCTAGACTACATATGTCTCACCTTTCTGTGGACTATCCTGTGCTACTCCCCCTGAAGAGATGTACAATACTCACAATCTGCTAACATCTTGCAGACTCACACATACACTCCCAAGCAGCAGCTGGGAGCTCACATAGCTAACATACATTCCTTCCCAAACTAGGAATTCACACAATACTAACAGCATCAGCTGTTATCACACATATCAGCAACAACATATACTTGCTCTAGTAGCACAAGCAAGTCTTCAACCTATTCTTCAACTTACTGTTATCTAGCAATACTCTCTCCCCCTTTTTATCCACAAATTAAGATCCAACTAATAAACTAGCATAAATCATAATATGTAACATTGCAAATGTCTGGGAATTAAAAAATTGCTCATTAAGAGCATCACAAGTGCTGTCACAAAAACAAAAAACATCTCAATCAGCAAAGTTCAAAACAATAGCACACTTTATCACCTCAGCAGCAGACTGAGTCACACAGCAACCTATCAAGATATCACTCTTCCTCATCAGAGGAACTGGAGTCACTATCATCCAGATCAGATAACGAAAGATCCTGGTTTCTGTTACACGAGTCTTCCTCTGGCATATCTGAATCGTGAGGTGGATCCCTATGAGCCAAGGGAACGATGATGCCCCGAAATGGAAGTCCTCTTTTGAGTATATCATCGACAATTTTCCTAATGGATTTGTCCATGTATGCCGAGCCTTCCCTGTTGCTGATTCGCCTAAGTTCTTCATCAGTGGGCGGAGGATACTTGTGTTTGGGTTCTTCACCAGTGGGAGGGTCACTTTTTGAGGATTCGGGAGGAGTCTTGGATGAAGAGGCATCATGATAGGAAGATATCTTGTTGCAGAGTGCAAATTGAGAATTTTGTAGAGTGTAAGAGGCGGAGAAAATTGTATATGCAGTGATATAACACGTTTGCATGGAGTGGAGAGTTTTTATGGTCAAGTTCGTGGACTGCATTGAAGTTTTAAAACTCTCACGTGCCATTAATTACTATGAGTCCTCATACATGCAAATACCCAATTTTCCTCTTAGATTCTCAAATTGAGCAGCATCTAGCACCTTTGTAAAGATGTCAGCTAGCTGTAGTTCAATGGGCACATGTTCCAAGGAAATCACTTTGTTTTCCACAAGATCTCTTATGAAGTGATGTCTTATATCTATGTGCTTAGTTCTGCTATACTGGATTGGGTTCTTGGAAATATTAATAGCACTGAGATTGTCACAGTATAATGTCATGACATCCTGAGTGACATTGTATTTAGTTAACATTTGTTTCATCCAGACCAGCTGAGAACAACTACTACCAGCTTCTATGTATTCAGCTTCAGCAGTGGATAATGAGACACAATTTTGCTTTTTGCTGAACCAAGATATGAGGTTGTTCCCTAAGAAGAAGCATCCACCAGAAGTTCTCTTTCTATCATCAGCACTTCCAGCCCAGTCAGCATCACAGTATCTAGACAATGTAGGATCACACCCATGTGTGTAAAGTATACCATAATCACAGGTTCCATTCACATATTTGAGAATCCTTTTGACTTGATTTATGTGACTTACCTTGGGGTTTACTTGATATCTGGCACATACACCAACTGCAAATGCAATATCAGGTCTGCTAGCTGTTAGATACAACAAGCTTCCAATCATGCTTCTGTACAGGCTTTGATCCATACTAGTACCACTTTCATCTTTTGATAACTTCAGATGAGTAGGTGCAGGTGTTCTTTTATGACCAGCATTATCCAAGCCAAACTTTTTGACTATGCTTTTAGTATACTTACTTTGGGAGAGAAATATAGACTCCTCCATTTGCTTGACTTGCAGCCCAAGAAAGTAAGTTAGTTCTCCACACAAGCTCATCTCAAACTCAGATTGCATCTGATTGACAAATTGTTTAACTAATTTCTCAGACATTCCACCAAAGGCTATGTCATCCATATAGATTTGAGCAATCATGAGTTTTCCATCCTCATTTTTCACAAAGAGGGTCTTGTCTATTCCTCCTTTCCTGTATCCATGGGTAGTAAGAAACTCAGTCAATCTTTCATACCAAGCCCTAGGAGCTTGCTTCAATCCATAGAGTGCCTTCCTTAACTTGTATACATGGTCTATCAAGTTAGGATCCTCAAATCCCTTGGGTTGTGCTACATATACTTCCTCATTTAGATATCCATTCAGAAATGCACTTTTCACATCCATTTGGAATAGTTTGAATTTTAGAATGCAGGCAATTCCTAACAGTAGACTGATGGACTCAAGTCTTGCAAATGGTGCAAAGGTTTCATCAAAATCAATTCCTTCTAATTGAGTATACCCCTGTGCCACCAGTCTAGCCTTGTTTCTGACTACAATTCCCTGTTCATCTGATTTGTTCTTGTAAATCCATTTGGTGCCAATGATGTTTGTTCCTTCAGGTCTTGGCACCAGTTCCCATACTTCATGTCTTTTAAATTGTTCCAATTCATCTTGCATGGCCTTGATCCAATATTCATCAGTTAAGGCTTCCTTCACATTTTTGGGTTCAATCTTGGACACAAAGCATGAATTTGAGACGACTTCTCTAGCTCTGGTCCTTACCCCATTGTTGAGGTCTCCAATGATAAGATCTTTGGGATGATCTTTCAGGATTCTGATAGAAGGTTCTCTGATGATAGTTTCTGGTTCAGAATCTAGAGTTACAACTTGAGTATCTTCAATATTAACTATACCATCAGTTGGAGTCTCAAGCAATGTTCCAACATCCTTTATGACATTGATTTCTTGATACTGATCATCAATGATAACATTAATGGATTCCATCAAGACTTTTGTTCTGGATTTGTATACTCTATAAGCTCTGCTGTTGATAGAGTATCCCAGAAAAATGCCTTCATCACTCTTGGGATCCATTTTCCTCATTTGTTCACGATCTGTCAAGATGTAACACTTGCTTCCAAAAACGTGGAAGTACTTCATAGTTGGTTTCCTTCCTTTCCACATTTCATACAAAGTAGATGATGTTCCTTTTGTCAAGGTCACTCTGTTGTGAACATAGCAAGCTGTGTTCATAGCCTCTGCCCAAAAATGCATAGGTAATTTCTTTGCATGTATCATGGCTCTAGCAGATTCTTGGATAATCCTGTTTTTCCTTTCCACTACTCCATTTTGCTGAGGTGTAATGGGAGAGGAGAACTCATGACTGATCCCTTCAGAAGAGCAGAATTCTTCAAATTTAGAGTTTTCAAACTCCTTACCATGATCACTTCTGATTCTGACCACACCACATTCCTTTTCTCTTTGAAGTTTCAGACACAGCTCTTTAAATACTTCAAATACATCTGACTTTTTCCTGATGAAGCTTATCCAGGTGTATCTGGAGTAGTCATCAACAACTACATAGGCATATCTTTTACCACCAAGACTATCTACTTGCATTGGACCCATCAAGTCTATGTGCAATAGTTCCAGACCTCTGGAGGTAGTCATGTGTCCAACCCTTGGATAAGATGTCTTGGTTTGTTTACCTACTTGACATTCACTACATACCTTTCCTTCATCTATAGTTAGTTTTGGGATTCCTCTCACAACCTCCTTGGAGATGATCTTCTTCATTCCTCTTAGATGAAGATGCCCAAGTTTTTGATGCCACAATTTTACTTCCTTTTCTTCTCTAGCCATAGAGCATATTGTGGATCTACTCGAGTCCTTGGGCTCCCATAAGTAGCAGTTGTCCTTAGATCTAACCCATTCATAACTTCTTTATTATCACCATTTGTGACCACACATTCTCCTTCAGTGAACTTCACACTTAGCCCTTGATCACAAAGCTGACTAATGCTAATCAAGTTAGCAGTTAGTCCTTTTACCAGCAGTACATTGTCTAGGTTAGGAACTCCAAGATATTCTAGTTTCCCAACCCCTTTGATTTCTCCTTTTGCACCATCACCAAAGGTCACATAACTAGTGGAATGAGGTTTGATGTCCACCAACAGGTTCTTTATTCCAGTCATGTGCTTGGAGCAACCACTATCAAAGTACCAATCTTCTTTAGCTAACACTCTTAGGGAGGTGTAAGCTATCAGACCATCCTCCTTTGCCACCCATTGTTGCTTCTTGACATGAGTAATTTGATGAGCGTGGCTAGGATATCCATGCAACCTAAAGCAAAAAGGCTTCAGGTGACCAATTCTTCCACAATATTGACGCCTCTACCTCTGGAACTTCCTCCTTGACTAGTTCCTGTTCCTTTTCCTCTGATGTTGTGACATTGGCTGTGACATCTGGTTTGACTTCTGTTTTTCAAACTCAGATCTCTTGATCCCCAAGATGGGTTTCTGTTCACCAACAAACCCTAGTCCAGACTTGTTTCATGCCATCTGACCACTCTGTAGAATTCTTTCAAGCGTGTCAGTCCCAGGGTTCAGCGTCCTGATTGAATTTGACATCTGCTCAAGTTTACCTTTTAACTGGATGACCTCACTGTTGAGTGAGTCTATTGTTGCAAGATGTTCCTTCTTCTCAGCCTCCATCGTCTTGATGATTCTCTTATGTTTCTCCTCTAGTTGACATACTTCAGTACTTCTGATGTACAACTGTTTGTATAGCGATTCCAATTCATCAAGAGTTAACTTATCTTCATCAGACTCATTATCAGCCATATATGTACCAGTTAGAGCTATGACATGTCTTGCAGATTCTACTTCTGATCCACTTTCTGAGTCTTCATCATACCAAGTGATCATAAGTCCTTTCTTCTCCCTTCTGAGATATGTGGGGCATATGGTTTTAATGTGACCATAACCCTCACATTCATAACACTTAACTCTTTTGCCTTGGTAGGACTTTTCATCAGACTTAGTTCTTCTTCTAATGTCATATGGGATGTTTTTGTCATTGGATTTACCCTTCTATTCTACTCTTTTCATGAGTCTGTTGAATTGTCTCCCAAGCATAGCTACAGCTTTTGAGAGTTTCTCCTTGCTTTTTTGATCTTCTTCATTTGACTCATCTGCAGTGTTTGAGACAAGAGCTATGCTTTTGAGCTGTTTCTCCATAGTCTGATCACTCATCCCCATCTCAAATGTTTGGAGAGAACCTATGAGTTCATCCACCTTCATGTTGCATATGCCTTGAGCTTCTTCAATGACAGTGACCTTCATGGCAAACCTTTTAGGTAAAGACCTGAGAATTTTCCTTACCAGCTTCTCTTCAGACATATTTTCTCCCAAGGCTCCTAAGGTGTTGGCTAGTTCAAGAATATTCATGTAGAACTCATGAATAGTCTCATCCTCTTTAATTCTAAGACTTTCAAATTTGGTGGTCAACATTTTTAGTCTAGACATCTTAACTTTTGAGGTTCCCTCATGAGTAGTTTTGAGAGTGTCCCAAACCTCCTTAGCTAGTTCAGAATGGTGTACAAGTCTGAAGATGTTTTTGTCTATACCATTGAAGAGTGCATTCAATGCTTTAAAGTTCCCAAGAGCTAAGGTCTCTTGCTCTTTGTTCCATTCCTCTTCAGGAATTAACACAGATACTCCATCCTTGTCAGTCTTCACAGGATGTTCCCAGCCAGAGTTTGCAACTCTCCATGCCTTGTTGTCTAAGGATTTTAAGAAGGCAATCATCCTTGGTTTCCAATAGTCATAATTAGAGTCATCCAGAATTGGAGGTCTATTTGTGAATCCTATGTATTTATCCATAGTGCCAGAATTTATCTTCCCTAGATCTCACCCAGAAATAACAGGCAGGGTGCCTGCTCTGATGCCAATTGAAATTCTGGCAAGCACGATGGAAGTTATTGTGGATGTTATGACATCCACTGTAACACAGACTATTAAAATGCTGTAAATGAAAGCAGTAAATCACACCAGTAATTGTTCACCCAGTTTAGTGTCAACAACACTTACATCTGGGGGCTACCAAGCCAGGGAGGAAATTCACTATCAGTAAAATTAATTCAGAGCCAAACAATCCCAATTTGCACTCCTCACTTAAAACCTACCCAATGACATTTCAACCTAGAGACACTCTAGACCTGAGTATTCCCACTCACTCCCCCTCAATCACCTTAGTGATATCCAAATACAATTACAAAAAATTATGAAGATACACTTCAACCACACACCTTGATCTTGCTTCACAGCTTTGATCAAGGGACACGCACTCTTACTTAATAGCTTTGAGTGACACAACAACTTAGAAGCTACCTAACCAATGCAGCATACAGTTGCTTGGTGAACAAGTATTTCTAAGACGCACTTCACACGTGAAGAACATAACTTCTTCACTCACAAGGACTCTTAGCACGCACTCTTTAATCTTCTGTTAAGAGCTACTCTTCTAGGATTGCTCCTTCTGATATTTATAGCAGCAGTCAGTCCTTGGGTCTTGGTGCAGAAATTAGGTTTACCCAAACCTCTCTTCAAAACGCTGCATGCTTGCCATTCAATTCAGGAGCATTTGTTTCGCTTTAGGGCTTCTAAAATGTCTCATGTCTTTCAGCTTGAGCTTCTAATAAGTTTCTTGATTTCTTGCTACCAGAAAAACTAGTCTGCTCGCTGGATGTCATACGATTAGAGTCATGACATTCTGTATGATATTCAACTTAACTAACATTTAGCCAAGCTAACTTACCTTGCACAGGTGTGTCACATCATTAGTTATGACATCCATACACTCTCCAATGTTTTGCCATAAAATGCAGTCAATCAGAAGCACTTACACTACCCATTCGAGGGGGGAGAATGACACGCTTTAAAATTTTCATCTTGACCATTGGGCACGTCGAAAAATAGCACGCTTTCTTTTACACTATATCTTACCCCACCCATCAAACTGAGGTAAATGTCATATTTTAAGCGGGGTAAGACCTTTTTTTTAGTAGTGTCATTTAACATATTATAATCCTTAAATTAATGCGAAAATATTGTCTAGGTCATTTAAGTTATTTTAAAATATCAAGTTAGTCCTTTAAAGTTTTTTGTGTAACACTTTGGTCCTTTATGTTAAGTAACATTTGCGTCGTTGGCCTTTTTAAAAATCTCTGTTTCAAAAAAGTCTATGTAACACAAACGGAGCACATGTGACATTTAACAGCGATGATGTGTCATTTTATTTTATTTTATTTTTTTAATTCCACATGAATTTTAATTTTAATTTTTTAATTTTTTTTTTAAAAATTTAACTGGAAGGACCTGATTGTTACATTTTAAAAACATATGGGACGTGAGTGTTACAAATTAAAATATAACTAATATGTTGTTTTATACTATTTTGAATTTTAAACAATAACTAATATGTTGTTTTACATTATTTTGAACATTAAACAATTACAAGACAACATACCAAGCATTAAATAATCTAAATATTGTAAAAAAAACATGGTTATAATGTTATAAACCAATACATGCATAAACCAATACTTACAACAAAATAACTTCAAACAATATAACAACAAAAAATCCATGTAAATGTAAATAACAAACAATTCTTTTATAATCAAACATCAAAGAACAAAAATTAGACACAAATAATTTACAGTAACAAAGATCATTAATTAAAATTAAATTGAAATGAATAACAAATAAGTATAGGATGGAAAATGGTAAATTGAAAAAAGATGAAAATAATTGAGAAATAGATAGAAAGAGAGAAGAAATAAGATAGCGTTTTTTGGATTCACTTCTCTTTCATATTGTGGCAAATTATGTAAAAGAAATAAGTGCAACAAATATAATGAAAATAATTAATTGTGCAATCAAGATACATTAGTCTCACTACAAAGTATTAGAAGAAAAAAATAAACATGATTTAAATTAAAATAAAAAAATTTAAAGGATATTCGGCTTCATTATTGATCATCAATCTTCACCGTGAAATTTTTATATGTATTTAATAACAATCAAGTGGTAGAAAGAATGAGAGAAAATAAAATTTGATAGAATGAGATGAAAAAAACTATAATAAACTGTTATTAGATTTTTAGAATTTGCTAACATAAATGCCAAAAATTTAATGGAAACATATTGAATATACACTTAAGTCATGTTATAATGGCATGAAAATAAATTAATAATAATGATAAAATGAGTAACTATCATTAAACTGTTACAGAAACTTCTCATCATAGCGCACCAAAGAAATAAAACTACTCATATTAGTGCATAAAATAGAATCTAATTTTTAGAGAAGGAGAGAGAAAAGATAAAACATGGCAAGGTTTTTTTGTTTTGCATTTTGGGCAATAGAACACAACTGTAAAATTTTAAAAATTTAAACGTAAAAAGATTTAAACTGCCGCAAGCTGCAGTATTTATTTTATAAAAATTGTATTCTCATCTAGTTATTTTCATAGAGTATTTGAATTGTGAGAGTTAACTTTCTATTTCTTCTTAGAAGAAAAAACTTCAATAGTATTCTCATTTAATTGTCACATTTTATCTTACTAGAATATTAAATTTTAATAATTGAATAACCATATTTAGAAAATGTTTTTGAAAATATTTAAATTATTTAATGTTCGGTATGATGTTTCGTAATTGTTTAAGATTCAAAATAATATAAAACAACACATTAGTTATTGTTTAAGATTCAAAATAATGTAAAACAACGTATTTTAATTTGTAACACTCCTGACCCATATATTTTTAAAATGTAACAACCAGGTCTTTAAAATAAAAAAAATAAAAAATAAAAAAAATAAAAATAAAAAATAAATAAAAAATAAAAAACAATTAAAAAATAAAAGAAAAAAATTAAAATTAAATCTAAGTGGAACTAAAAATATATATATATAATAAAATAAAATGACACATCATCGCTGTTAAATTTCACATGTGCTCCATTTGTGCCACATAGACTTTTTTGGAACGAAGATTTTTAAAAAGGCCAACGATGCAAACGTTATTTAACATAAAGGACTAAAGCATTAAAAAAAATTAAAAGAACTAACTTGATATTTTAAAATAACTTAAAATACTTAGACAATATTTTTGTCTCAAATTAAATACTATAACAATATAAGTAACAAAAAAAAAACTAGTAACTACAGAAAAAGAATCACAACTCCCTACTCCTACCTTAAAAAGAGAAAAAGCCACTTAAGGTAGTTTTTGAAAATTTTCATTTGCCATTTCCTTAAAAAATTAAGAGAGGTAATTAAGAAAGTCAATTCAATAAACTTTTGCATATACAAAAATAATTGCATTTCAATGTTCATTTCTAGGACACGTTATAAAAAATTGAAAATTAAACAAATTTCACGAAAGATGTGATCACAAAAAAGAAGAGGAATAAAATATTAAAAAAAACTCACATAAATAAAAAAACAAAAATACTGTAATTGCAAAGACAAAAATCATATTAAAACATTTTTTATATGATGTGGAATTATACTAAGACATCTCAATTCTTTTTAAAATATACAACAAATATATAAAAATAACAGTATATTCATGTAAACCTAAAATGAACCTCTAATTTAGATGTCTTAATATGAATAACAATTAAATTAATCTAATTAATTAAATAATAGGCCAATAATGGATCGTACATTATGAGTGAGTTTGAGAATTTCTTTAATTACGTACGCTATATGTATCTATTACGCATTATGTAAATTTTCCCAAATGCCTCATGTTTTTGGAGATGCATCTTCGAACGCACCTAAATGTAAGTTAACATTAAAATATTTCGAAAATGCATCTCCGAAACATTTTGGAGCATAAGTCGCGTCATACTATTCTTCTTCCTCATTTTACAATTTTCTCAAACTCAACTCAACCTCTCCCAAAACATTTCTCTACACCAAATTAAATTTCATCAAATAAGGTTTAAGGAAACTCAAGGGAACATCGATCTTCATCTGTAACATCATCTGACTTCATCAAAAATATCAATCTCAAGTAAGTTTTTTTAGTTATCGATAAATGTTTGAGTTTTGGTTAAAATGAGTAGAAATCAACGATTAGGGTTAGAAATGAATATAAATCACATCTAAGATAGTTTAGACATAGAGTATAAGTTATTTGTTGGCTGAAAATGGTTATCAAAATGATTTTTTTGAGCTTGCATGTGGTACATTACGTCATTGACGCAACTTTTGAGTTGTAGAAAATTTTGGAGACGCATCTCCAGAACTGTTCAGCGTTTAATTTTCTACAGGAAATTCTGGAGATGCATCTCCAAAAATTTTCAACCGTTTAGTTTCCATGTGATTCTGGAGATGCATTTCCAAAATTTCCTGCATAATTTTTTAAAAAACTTTTTTGCTTGTATGTTGTTTTCCTGCACTAATGGCATGCCTTACTTTAACTTACATACGTAATGACTAATAGACATGACATATTGAGGCATACCAGGGTTGCTCAGCATGTATCCGTTCGGCAGGAAAGAGGCAACAAATTTCGGAGGTTCCAGGTCCCTCTAGTCAGATAAAACTGTCGACTTTTAGGGCTCGTTCTTCTCCTCAGGATACTCCATCTTCTTCTTCACGTAGGGTAGGGGTGTTCAAATCCAAAACAATCCAAATAAAAACCGCAAACAGATCTAAAAAAACCAAAAACCGCAAAAAACCAAAAAATTTCTGATGTCATTTTGTAAAAACCGCTCGGTTAGGATCGAATTTTGGATTGATTTTTTAAAATCGATCCAAACCAAAGAAAACCGTGTGTATTTATTTTTTATTAGTATATATGTTGTGTTAATTTAATATTAGATGATACATATTTTTTTAAATAATATTTATTAGTTTAATTTAATCTATTTATTTTTATTATTTTTAACTTGTATAATATTAACTTTTGATATAGTATATTATATATTACGTCAAATTTATTATTTATTATTACTTTTAGAATATTAATAAAAGTTATAATTTGTAATTTGGATATCTAAAAAATTGATCCAAATTAAACTGCATTAAATTGGATCAGATCAGATCGTTTTTTTAAAAAAAGTTAACCATCCAAAACCGAACCAACCCGTGAGTAAATTTACCTTTCGATCATATGATATTTTGCTTCAAAACCGATCCAAACCGAACCTTGAACACCCCTAACATATGATACGAGATTCAACATCTGACACATCATTTCCCCATCCTCCCTCAGGAGTCAGGTTTCACTAGTACCACGTCCTATAGATGATGCTTTTGATTCAGTCTCACCTCCTGTCCCACCTCCTACTAAGGATGCTGCTAATTCAGTGCCACCTCCGGAGGGTGAGGTTATTGCGGATGTTGATGCATAGGCTTTTGGAGGAGGTCCAATTTATTTGTCTTTACTGCCTCTGTATCCAGACCATATTTCCAAACATATCTATGATGGAGAGGTAGCATTAGTTGGATTCTTAATTTAATTTTACGCTAATTTTAATTTCTAACATTGAAAAATTTTGACATTGATTATTTTTGACAAATTTCAGGAGCATGATCCCTAGAAGTTTCTTAACCACAGGAGCAAGATTGGTGCATTGCCTCATCAGGAAGAGGATTGTGCATGACCGATTACACTACGGTCAACCACGGGATGATTAATGCATTTGTGGAGAGATGACACTCAAAGACCTCGTTGTTTTATCTTCCGCATGGCGAGATGTCTATCACGTTTGACGATGTCTCATGTTTGCTACATGTTTCGATCAAGGGGAGATTCCTATATCATGGGAGGATTACCAAAGACGAGACATTTGAGATGATGGTAAAGTATCTTGAGGCTGGTCCAGGGGAGGCGAACGAAGAGATGGATAAGACCAGGGGTGCTCCTGCTAAATTTGAATTCTTGAAGATGATATATGATGATGAGATCCTTAGAGCATAAGAGTCTAATGGTGACGTTGAGCATGTGGATCTCCTCAGGTTGTATGCATTAAGAGCATACCTAGTTTATTTATTTTGAACCGCAATTTTTATGGACAAGAGTGCCATTTATACAGACATCATCTACCTACAGTGCTTCATGGATCTCAAGCAAAATCATGAGTACAACTGAGCAACGACTTGCTTGGTCTACCTGTATTCGAAGTTGAGAGAGGGCTATATATGGAAGACGAAGCAGGTCACAAGCAGCGTGACACTACTGAAGATAACAATTATTGGTCTTTGAATGTTTTTGTCATTTTCATTTCATATTTTCAAAACCATTAATGATGATTTGTATGTTCCAAACATTTTATTTCAGGCTTGGATCCTCTAGCATTTCCCACGCATCTTTGGCTGGGCGAGCATGCCAGTATTTAGAATCTACCTTTTGTTGGACAAGGGATGTTTATCATCTTGATTCTCACCAAGGAATCAAGTGAGAGAGTGAGGTTGTATGCTTGACGTGGTTTATCATGATACCTCTTAGATGACGTGATGACTGTGGTGTTGTGGGTTTGATGTTGAGTTATAAATCGTGTTGTTGACCTTATACCATGTCATTAAATTATTTGGTGGAAAACTTGTGGTTGCTAATCCTTGAAGATGAAATTGTGTTTATTGTTGTTCTTGTTTCCCTTTTATATTAGCATCACAAGTTGTGTTGTAGTGGTAGTTATCGACTATACCCTTATCGATTCTCGTACTCCACAAGATAAGAGGAAACTTCTGGTAAAGTTTATCAAGTTGAGTCTTCATGACCAAACAGAGTTTCTTAGTCATGTTATATCGTGAGCAGGAGTGAAAGGACTTATAAGTTATCCTTCCAGGCAAGAATGGGAATGATATATTTCTGAAGTTAAACATGTAACTTAGATTGTATATGAAAGAGAACACAAACTGGAGTTGTAGGAAATGGAGCAGGATATTTGAAATTAATAATTTTTGGATAGGAAGTGCAAGGCTAGCTACAAATGTGTGACTCTATAAATAGTATGGAAACTCACAGATACATCCTAGTTAGTTAGAGTTCCTTGAAAGTGTTGGCTCTTCAATGATTTGAATTTCTTGTTGGTACTATTTCTCTAGTTGGTCGTAATCTTGTGTTAGCAGAACTCGCGAGTATGTAGGAACTCCATAAAGAACTTGGATAGGATTATGATAATAAGAACTAGTGAAAGATGATTATGAATGTGGTACACTCTTATAATTGAAGTCGTGTGACTTCTGCAAATCTATCTTTTGACATAAATTGGTTCTATTTCTCTATCTTATATCGACAAGAGAAGTATTCTACTAGTAGATGACATTAAGGTTATATTATTATTTTGAGTGGTAGGCACTCTAGAGGATAAATATGAGTTTCTATGAAGGTTGTTAGCTAACCAGTAGTGTCTAGGAATCTCAGGTGTTTCACACTGTTTGAATCAGAGTAGCACAGTGGAAGGTGACAAATGGAAGAGTTCAATAAAGTTAATGGAGGATCAAAGGGGTAGCTAATCATATGAATGTAAGTGAGACAACCTCGTGCCAAGTGTGTATCTGATTGGAATAATACGAGAGAAGTGAAGCATCAGGGTATAAGCTCGTAATGTATAGTACCCGATTAAATGAAATTGATAGAGATATCAATTGATGGATTATAAAGTTTATCTTAATTGCTGAAGGAATTATAAGAGAAGAGTATTCGACACTGCATGTAGTTAGGGAATCAGTAAATGATCCCATGATGTTCTAAGAGTATTGACTATCCAAATCAAGATGAGGTGTTGTGGTTATGTTTCGTGTAACTTAGTGCAAGGAAAGGAAGTTGTTGTTTCCAGAGGAAGTTGTGATTAGGTGATCCAGAGTGGCATGTCATATGAATTAAGTAAAAGCAAGGTTAGAAGTTAATCAAATATTGGAATAAGAATATGGTTAAGACCATGAAGTTTTGAGAATTTGTGAAAGAAGGAAATTTCCCAGTGAAGACAAGTTGGAAAGTTCAGTATGTCAGAGGTTTTAACTAAAGCAAATTCAAGTGTTGACCTGGGAGAGTGATGCAAGAAGTGGTTATTTGTTGAGTAGAGGAAATTCGGGGGAATATTTCAATTTAAGGGGGGAGAATGTAATATCCCATGTACCCTTAAATGCTTAATTGGTTGCCAGCTGATACCAACCGAGTTCCTATGTACTCTATCTTATGCCAGTTGGAACAATTTGAGCTCCTGTATGCTATAAATGTTGTCAGTTGGGACCAATAGAATAATCAGTGGACTCTGAAGGGATAAATCCTTATTAAAAGAGAAGGACTATTATTAATAAGTACAAGAGGGGACATTTTAGTAACACTAATAATTGGTCAATTGGTACTGAAAACAAAATATCAATTGAGCTATTTTGTATATTTACCTAATATTATATATTATAATTATATATAGTATGTATATGATTATGTGGTAGAAGAAAGAGAGGAAGAAAATCATTAAAAAAGAGAGGAAAGCAAAAGAGGAAAGAAGAAGAGAAAGAGGAAGAGAAATGCTTGGGAGAAGAAGAAGAAGGAACCATGGAAACCCATCCTCATCACCATCTTCTTGTCTCAATTACTCCATCATCTTCATCATCTCCATGTGATAAGGTGAGTTCCATAGATAGTTTATCTTTGAGGGAAAAAGAATGAAAAGATTAGGTTAGGGTTTTGTGTATTGAACCATGAAATTGTTATTGTTCTTAATTCTTGAAGCTATGTTATTGTTGTTGTTGTTGATGCCATGTTGCTTTGCGTACCTATTTGTGTTAAAAACATGTTAATTGGTATCAAGAGATGCAATATATTGATAGGTGTTGAAGAAATTAAATATTTTCCCTTTCTTGGTGTGTTTTTGCACTTTCTGAGTTCTGTCAATATCATCGGGTGCGCCCCAGGCGAGCTGATCTTGTTGGATCTTTTCTAGACGAGCACAGGGCATGTTGCCACTGACTTATCTCGCCCCCACTCACCTGGCGAGCATGACTGCACACAGAAAAATATTTGGTTCTTATTTTCATCATAACTTGAGAACCGTAACTCGGAATGACGTACGGTCAGATGCGTTGGAATACTCTCTCAATGCTATATTATATGGTGAAGTAAGAACATGTTTATATGCCAATGATTTATAGGATAGTGGTAATAAATTATTATGTGCAATATGTTGAAATTGAAGTTGGTTAGAAAACCTGATTTCCTGTTTCCACCATAAAACGAGAATCGTACCTCAGATTGTTGTGAGATTGAAATCATTGTAAAAAGTATACACCCATACTTGAATCACCTAGGTTTAATCCCAAAGGAGGTGGATCCCAAAGTGGATTGAGTTCCATACGGGTAAAAGACTTGAAATGGGTTTGGAGTCCCGTAGAAAGTGACGATTCCTAAAGTGGATGTGATCACCTAGAATCCAAAGTCCACGCATATATTAAAGTATGATACAAGATCTGTGACTTGAGTCGATAACCCTAAACGTATGGCTTTCTGGGGAAAGATACCTTGATTTTGTTTTCGATTAGTGATTATTGGAGTTGATGGACTTAAGAGACATGTTTCCGTACATTGTGAGTTTTGTGAACTCAAGTCTTCTCCCCCTTTTGACTTGAGTTAGAATTTGATTAGAATCCTATAGGACCGAGTGAGCCTATAAGATAGGCGAACTCACTGAGATTATTATCTAACCTTAATATTATTGTTACTTTTCAGGTATTGCTTGCAAGTTTAATAAATAAGAGGAGTTGTGCATTTATGTTTCAAGGTGTTCGCCGTGAAAATTGGTAAACAACCACTGGTCTTACAAATCGAAAAAGATTTGTTTTACTTGCAGGATCGATCACACAAATTCTAGGACATGTGCTAATTGATCTTAAATAAAGTTTATAAAAACGATGAACACTTCAACAGAGTTCATGATAAAATAATTTATTTCAAGTGTAAATGGGACTGGACACGAAGGAGTAAAATCGAAGTACTAGTAAATGATGAAGATAATAACTTGCATAAAGAAAGAATAAATTCTTAAGGAAAAATATTTATTAAATTACATTGAAATGAAAAGATGGTGTTATATCAACGTACATTCTTACAAACTCGTTTCTCTCAACACGCGGGTACTTGGAGTATACAAAAGAATTTGTACACAATTGAATACACACAAATCCTAACACTAAGACTTGCTATTTATACTAATCGGAAATAACTGCCATTAACGGCTAGAAAACGCAATCGAGACAAGTGTCGCTTTGCATGCCTTCAAATTCTAGAAGCGCTCCACGCGTCTTCTTTGAGGAATGGGTGAGAACAAACCTTCCTGTCAAAATGCCTTCAGTGGCACCTCTGTCGAATCAAATCTTCCAACTGCTAAGAAATATATCTAAGTCTGTAACATAGATTCTCCGGGAGAAAGAACACCTTCGACTCATATTCCAAAAATATGGCTTCAGTCGAAGTCATTAAACTTCTTCGGAAAATCTATTTCCTACTTTTAATCTCATTCAGGTGTCGAAATTAAGAGCCAACAAATTTCCCCCCATAAATGTCATTTTCGACATCACTGAAGAAAAAGGCATTTTTTGATAGTGTCATTCGGCGCATCGAACGAATTTTTCATGTTTTTCATGTCTCTTACTATTTCTAAAACCCATGATGTCATGATCTGAAGGTGTGAGAAAAACACAAGAAAAGGGGGGTTTGAATTGGGTTTTCACCTCAATAAACTATTCTCCTCTTCACTTGTTGCTTTACGTGATTCTATAAGATACATTGCGGAAGCATAAATGATAAAGCATAATACAAGTAAAGAACACATGATATATTCTGGTTCACTTGAGCAACTCTCAAGCTAATCCAGTCCACCTTTCTAAGGTGATTTTGCCTCTCTCAATTGAGGTCTGAATCCACTATAACCAAACTGATTACAGATGCACAAGCAAACTGCTGGTGACTAAAAATCAAACAATGACACGTTCAGCGATCCTTTCAGATATAACATTCATTGAGCTAACAGAATCCGATCCCTCAAGATCTTCTATTAGGATTTCAATCACGGTGACAGCAACCACTCGTCTTCTCAAGTATTCTGATCTTCACTTGATCACTTGAGGACCCACCAATTCTAAATTGAATTTGTGTTGCTGGAAATTACATGAGTGCTTCTTATCAATCAGATTACTTCTAATTAAAGTACATGGAAAGTGTTGAGCAACAGCTCCTTGCTTCCTAATACATAAACTATATAAAGATAAATCTCAAGGAGATTATTAAAACATTAGTTTCCATATTGCTTAAAAGCTTTTTTATGTGAGCACTTAGGCTTCTTAGCATAAAGCTTTTCTTGTTAATCAACTAGCTTGCTAACATTCTTGTCAACCAGCTACGTTGCTAACTAGCTAACATTTGAATGAATCAAATGATCTTCTTTTATAGTGTATCTAAAAGAGTCGTTGTGAGGGTAGAGATGTCCTTTCAATATTCCAACAGTCATTTCCAACGGATAGAATAAGCATGTGTTGGATAGTACAAAGACATCACTTTCTTTGTCCTTTTCTTGTAACGTTAATATATCATTATGGGAGACAACTCTTATCCATAAATGATGTGATCTTTATTTATCAGCCTGGACAAATCAGCTTCTGGCTTTAGTTCTTCTGATGATGTATCTGATGAGTAGTTCAGAAACTACTTTGGTATGATAGCATAATAACATCAAAGTTGTTTGACTTCAGCACCTTGTTTATCAGAGTGGATAACAACAGCTTATATGATTAACACGTCTTTGTTTGGGTGAAGCTATATAATCTTTAACTTCAAAATCTAGTCTTTAGAGTCTTTCCGCACTTGGTCTTCAGAGCCTTCAGCCTTCAGAGCTTCAAGTCATCAGAGTCTTCAGCACGTAGTTCTTCAGAGGATTATATCTTCAGAGTCTTCAGAACCCTTAAGTCTTCAAAGTCTTTCTGCACTTGGTCTTCAGAGCCTTCAGCCTTCAGAGCTTCAAGTCATTAGAGTCTTCAGAGCTTGGTTCTTTAGAGTACTATATCTCAGATACGTTGTTAGCTTCCAGATCAGATACACATCTCAGAGTAGAATCCACAAGAGTATTGCAACCGCAATATACAACATCTTTGCACCTTTCTGATCATGATCAGACACAGAGGCAAACTTGCTTCTTCAATATGCTTTGTTTGCTTTCAGATCAGATGCACTTCTCAGAGCAGAATCCATAGGAGCATTACAACAACAATATACATCATCCTTGGATCTTTCTGATCGTGATCAGATACAGATGCAAACTTGCTTCTTCAATAAGCGCTTTATGACACGTCACACATAGTAACTCTCATATTGTATTAAATTCACATCTTGATATTGTTTGTTTGATCTGATATCTTTAATTAACGTGATCTGTACACAACAAACATTAGAATATAAAATGGTTCTTTCACAAGTACTTAATTGTTATCATCAAAACATAAAGATAACTTACAGAAACAATTCTTGTTCTTAAAATCTCCCCCTTTTTGATGATGACAAAAACATGTATTTTGATATAACATTTATACAAAATAATCATCAAGCATAACATATTCAGAGTTTCAAGCAACAACTCCCCCTCAATGTGTTAACCTCAAAAATTCATTTTTGCTTGTTCAGAGACTTTCTTTGATCCCAAGACTCACAAAATAGAAATTTGATAGAGCAAAATATATAGAAGAGAAGGAATTCTTCCCTATGATATAAAAGAGCATAAGTCTTTAGCATCTGGACTTGTTCAGCAGAACTTCCATCTTCAGATCTTTAGAACTTGTTTTCTTTAGACATCATATCAGAGCCATATAACTTTAGAGCCTTCTAAAGCATTTGCTACTGTTCATCAAAACATCTGTAGCACAGAGACAAAATAATTCTTTTCTAATAACTTAGCCACACTATTTATCAGAAGCAGAACTAGTTTTTCAGATGAGAAACTCCCCCTGAGTTTCAGACTGGGTGAAAATCAAATATTCTGACTTGTGAACCTTTCTGGGTGAACTTCCCCTGGTTACAGTAGGTCAGATATTAAGATCTTCAGAACTTGATACAGTCTTCAGATTTGTCATTACAGACTTACTTTTTCAGAGTTTGACTAGAACATAGGTCTTCATCTTAGATCCTTGGTTCTATCAGAGTTTAATGCATTTATCAGATTTGATTCTTGATCTGATGAAAGTACTTGATTTTGAGTCTGATATAAGCTTAATTCTGATTCTGATACCAATTCTTGATTCTGAGTCTGAAACCAATTCTTGCTTTTATGAAGATTTCTGATTCTTATGCTCTAATTATCATATTTACAGACAGTTTACATCTCCTGAACATTATGATTCCAGATGACTTTAACTTTCAGAGATATTTCAACCTCTGAACAGTATTGGGTCTATCTTATTCTGAACATATGTTCACGAAGTGTATAACTTCGATTATATGAACAACCAGATCGTTTGAACTCAGAGTTCTTTCATTTGACCTGTTCAGAGAATGCCTAGTGAACTTGTTCAGAGTTCCTCGGTAAAACATCAAACACATGGTTAGTAGTAAACACAGTTTATATCTGAGTTGATGTTTTGCATTCTCTTTAGGTTATATCAAAATCATATTCTATTTCTCCCCCTTTTTGACATCATCAAAAAGGTGAATTTTCATTAAATAACAAGATAAAAAACAAAGAGCCTAAAACTTAGAGGTTAACATCTTTACCAGAGTTTGTTTAAGCATGCTCTGAAGAGGGTTGTTGACAAGTTTATGTTCATCAGAGCTTTCTCTGAAAAAATTTGTTCTTCCTTCATAGCTTGTTGATCTCCTCGAATCTTACTAATGGCGCATTCTGAACGTACAACAATAGTTTCAGAAGAAGAACCAACTATAGCAACTTGCTTAACCTTCTCAGCATCTTCAGCTTTTCATGCCAATCTGGAAATTTCTTTTATGGAATCTTCCTCTACTAGAATTCTCGTTTCTTCAGCATCTCTATGCAGTTATTGCTTATTAATCATGATTATTCTTTGAGATTCAAAGATCTTCACAGTGATTCTTTATCTGAGTGTTTTCCATTCTGACTTTTATCTTTCTTCATTCTGCTGCAGTCTTCATATGAATCAAAATGACTTCTTCAGCTTCCTTTTATCTGGATAGAAACACATCTCCTCTTATGTTTGTTTCATCTTGATCAATAGTTATGAATTCCAGATTCTTTCTTTGGTATTCATTTTCTTATCATCCATCTTTTGTCATTACAAATGATTACGCCTCTTTATTTTCCAGATGACTTGTTTCCAGATGGTCGCTAGTTTCTCAGTATAAGCATAATCTTCAAAAAGTTATGTGTTGAGGAAACTTGTTGACTTCTTGCATCCTGAGAATTTATTCTCTGAATAGACGCAATTGTTCATCATAAACTGTCATCAAACCAATATATATTTCTTGAAACAATTTGAATGACAATCTTGTTCTTATCAACCAGTATCAGCTCATCTAATGGTAACTTCTTCTTCTTCTACTAATCCGCCTTTGGTTTCTGATTCCAAGCTTGTTATCAAATCAATCATCCTTGAATTCTAGCGACAGTGCTTCAATTTTGAGTACTTGGTAGCTTTTGGACTTCCAGAATTTATATGCATTATGATAGATACTAATTGCCTTCAGTTCTGAGTAATCATTCCGACTACTGTATTGAATGCTTTCATCATTCATGAATACATACATTTCTTTTGAAGTTTGTTCTTTCTTAAGTATCTGTACTTGATTGTGAAGATCTAGAACATTAGATACTTCTTTCCTTTCTGATTTGTCTTCAAAAAACTTCAAAGCTTTTGCTTTATCTTCTGGAGAGATTCTCTACATCAGACTTTCTAACCATGACTATTAGTGTTATGTTCTTCTTGTCATCAACATTCAGTCTTTGCTCAGAGTAGCTTCATCAACAGATGTTAGCTCAAATAATGACATCAAGCCCAGAAGTATTTCTTCAGAGGGTTGGAGACTGATATGGTTCAGATACTAGATTTCACTAATTTCCATAATAGATTCTTCTGACAGTGAAGTTGCAACTCTGCTTTTCTTGTATCAGATCCTCTGATGAAGTTTCATTTTCTTCTAATCATAGTAAGCTTCTTCCAGAGGAACGCTTCAGATTATAGCAGATCTTTGCTCTTCAAAAATTCTTTGTTGCTGATGCTTCAGAGCCATACGTGATCTGATTCTCAGAGCCTCTGCAACTGTAGCGTTGAGTTTAGTACTCTCAGAGTCCTCTGAAACTTTGCCTTATACTCTTCGCTCAAAGTCTTCTGAAACTTCACTTCTCATCAAACGCTCAGAGTCTTATGTAGTTTCACTTAATCTTTCAGAGGAATCTGTAGCTTAGATCTCTTCGTTCAGAGTCTTCTCTTCTTTTCCCAGAGTGCTAGTCGGATGCATGGGAGTCTTTGCTGACTTACTTTCTGTCAGATTAAACTTCTTCAGAAGCTCCTTCACATACTTCGTCTGATGTATGTAGATGCCTTCTGAAGTCTGATTAACTTGAGTGCCCATAAAGAGTCTTAGCTTTCCCATCATGCTCATTTCATCCTCTGCCTGCATACACTTAGCAAACTCCTTTCCAAGTGAAATATTTGGTTCCAAAGAAAATATCATTAACATAAATCAGACAGATTAAGATATATTTCTTAATTGATTTATGAAAAAGAGTAGTATCAACCATTCCTCTGATAAAATTATTTTCCAGAAGAAAATTACTCAGTCTTTCATACCAAGCTCTGAGAGCTTGTTTTAGGCCATAGAATGATTTCTTTAACTAAAAAACGTACTCTGGAAATCTTTCATTTTTAAATCCAGGAGGTTGATGAACATATACTTCTTCTTCTATTAAATAATTTAAGAAAGCACTTTTAACATCCATCTGAGAACAGAGTGATGTTATTCTGTGCAACAAAGAAATTTAGCAAGCGTATGGATTCTAACCTTGCCACAGAAGCATATGTCTATGTGAAGTCAAAAACCTTTTGGCTGACTGTAACCTTGAAGGTATGAGGAAGGATCTTGTTCTTATGAGATCTTTCTTCTTTCCAAAGAAAAATATCTCCTCTGGAAGAGAAGATTTGATTCTGGAGGATCCTTTCAGAGTTAGTTCTCCAAAAGCAGTTAATGGAGTGACATCTGGAGTTGCTTCTGAAAAACTTTTCAGAACTGATCTCATATCCTTCAGTTGTGTTCTGCAGCATCTTTATCAACAGATCATCCATCTGATTTCTGAGAGACATCTTCAGAGCACAGATAAACTAGTCTTCATGATTAGAGCATCTAACTTTCATCAAGCTTCATCTTCTGATTTTGTTTGCTTGAATCAAACACAGATCTAGTCTTGATACAATTATCATCAAACTTAGATACATCAAATGACACAGTCTAACTGACAATTTTGTTCTTACAATGCTGAGCTAACTTGTATAGAGTTAGTTCAACAAGAGTTGACAATGCATCTGCTTCTGAAAAAGGATGTCTACTGACTTATTCATTCTGAATAACACCAGAGACTTAAATTCCTTTTAAATCAGACTAAATGACTTCTGTCAATGTATCTTTCCAAACAATCTTGATTTTAGGAATCAATCATAAAGAATTTCTGAGAATAATATCTGATAACATTTGACGAATCACTGTTTGTTCAACTGAGATACAATCTCAAGTTAACAGAACTTAATTGTCCATGCTACTTCTATTAAGATCTCAGAATTCATCTTTCATCAAATCCCTGATGAGTTAATGATCTTCCTTTCTTGAAACCTCTACAGATTTCTTTGAAGCTTTTCAAGGAAAGCAGCTTTCAAATACCTTGAATTAGAAGGATCATTTCTTCAAGATTTGAACTTTCTCTATTCTTGCCCTTTTCTGCAGACTTCATTCTGAAGTTCTTAAGAATCAAATTCATTAGTCAACAATATTTCTTTTCTTACTTAAGATAATTCCAAATGAGCTTTTCATGAGAAAGTCAAGAGTGGACTAATCCGTTTCTTGAAAACATCTCATATTCACATAAAATTAATCTTCAGCAAAATAAGATTTCTAACTTTTTGGTGATTTGATCTTTGAGCGAATACGTTGTTTATCCACATGTATTTTAAGATAGCATTCAACAGATATAACTTCTTATCTGATGAGTCTATCATGTCATCTGATTCTTCAATCTTCTGAAGATTTAATGGAGGAGATTTTGTTGTTGATAACTTCAAGAAATCAGTGACTTGCTCAAGGTAACCCAATAGATTACAATTTTAGTACTCATCTTCATCAATATCTGATATGAGACTGAAATTGTAAGAGAAGTGAAAAATCCCCAAGAGCATATCTTCATACAGCTTTTGGATCTTTATCTGACACTGTTAGGTGTTTGATATCCATCAATAACAGAACCGGAGCTCTGATACCAATTGAAGGTGTGAGAAAAACACAAGAGGGGGGGGGGGGATTGAATTGGGTTTTCACCTCAATAAAATTTTTCGCCTCTTCACTTGTTGCTTTACGTGACTCTATAAGATGCATTGCGGAAGCATAAATGATAAAGCATAATACAAGTAAAGAACACATGATATATCCTGGTTCACTTGAGCAACTCTCAAGCTAATCCAGTCCACCCTTACATGGTGATTTTACCTCTCTCAATTGAGGTCTTAATCCATTATAACCAAACTGATTAGAGATGCACAAGCAAACTGCTGGTGACTAACAATCAGACAATGACACGTTCAGTGATCCTTACAAATATAACGTTCATTGAGCTAACAGAATTTGATCCCTCAAGATCTCCTGTTAGGATTTCAATCACGATGACAGCAGTCACTCATCTTCTCAAGTATTCTGATCTTCACTTGATCACTTGAGGACCCAACAACTCTAAATTGAATTTGTGTTGTCGGAGATTACATGAGTGCTTCTTATCAAGCAGATTACTCCTAATTAAAGTACATGGCAAGTATTTAGCAACAACTCCTTGCTTCCTAATACATAAACCATATAAAGATAAATCTCAAGGAGATTATTAAAACATTAGTTTCCATATTGCTTAAAAGTTTTCTTATGTGAGCACTTAGGTTTCTTAGCATAAATCTTTTCTTGTTAATCAACTAGCTTGCTAACATGCTTGTCAATCAGCTACGTTGCTAACTAGCTAACATTTGAATGAATCAAATGATCTTCTTTTATAGTGTATCTAAAAGAGTCGTTATGAGGGTAGAGATGTCCTTTCAATATTCCAACGGTCATTTCCAACAGATAGAATAAGCACGTGTTGGATAGTACAGTGACATCACTTTCTTTGTCCTTTTCTTGTAACATTAATATATCATTGTGGGAGATAGCTCTTATCAATAAATGATGTGATCTTTATTTATTAGCCTGGACAGATCAGCTTCTGGCTTTGGTTCTTCTGGTGATGTATCTGATGAGTAGTTCAGAAACTACTTTGGTACGATAGCATAATAACATCAAAGTTGTTTGACTTCGGCACCTTATTTATCAGAGTTGATAACAATAGCTTATCTTATTAACACGTCTTTGTTTGGGTGAAGCTATATAATCTTCAACTTCAGAATCTAGTCTTCAGAGTCTTTCTGCACTTGGTCTTCAGAGCCTCCAGCCTTCAAAGCTTTAAGTCATCAGAGTCTTCAGCACGTAGTTCTTTAGAGGATTATATCTTCAGAGTCTTCAGAACTCTTAAGTCTTCAAAGTCTTTTTGCACTTGGTCTTCAGAGCCTTCAGCCTTCAGAGCTTCAAGTCATTAGAGTCTTCAGAGCTTGGTTCTTTAGAGTACTATATCTCAGATACGTTGTTAGCTTCCAGATCATATATACATCTCAGAGCAGAATCCACAAGAGCATTGCAACTGCAATATACAACATCTTTGGATCTTTCTGATCATGATCAGATACAGAGGCAAACTTGCTTCTTCAATATGCTTTGTTTGCTTTCAGATCAGATGCACTTCTCAGAGCAGAATCCACAGGAGCATTGCAACAACAATATACATCATTGTTGGATCTTTCTGATCGTGATCACATACAGATGCAAACTTGCTTCTTTAATAAGCGCTTTATGACACGTCACACATAGTAACTCTCATATTGTATTAAATGCACATCTTGATATTGTTTGTTTGATCTGATATCTTTAATTAACGTGATCTGCACACAACAAACATTAGAATATAAAATGGTTCTTTCACAAATACTTAATTGTTATCATCAAAACATAAAGATAACTTTCAGAAATAATTCTTGTTCTTACATGATCATTATAGAAGTTATTGAAAAACGTCTCATTAAAGCACGCCACAATCTCTAGCCATCATCACGTTTCCTAGATCCTAAGAAATCGTGCACTAGGCATTAACTGCCCTCGTTTCATCAAACGACCCTGATGGAACACGTGTCCCATTAACTATCATCTCTTTAATGATGATTTGAGGTCCTTTGAACTCCCACGAGCATATAAGTTGCTCCAAACTTAACCATTTTAACTTTTATGTTCCCAAAAATCTTCAAACGCTCTCTTCTCTCTGCGCTTTCCAAACTTCCAAAAATACCTAGTTTTCCTTCAAACCTTAACAATAGTGTCTTCAACCACCAATGTTAAAGATTATAAGAAAAGCCACAAATCTAAAGACCCGAAGAAGATTTACCAACTTCCTCCTTTTGACACACTGTCAACGCCAATGATGATGGGCAACCAACAATTCATCCCTAAACCAGGTGAAGAAGAGAAGAGGAAGATATATGAATCTCAAGTACTCATTCCCATTACTGTTTCGTGTAAAATACATGCTCTATGTGGTCCTTTACCTTCTCTTAGTTTTGACCACAATAAATCTAGGGACTTTTTCCCCTCTTACCATAAATCAAAACCCATAGGTCAGGCAAATAAAACTAGGATTGAGAAAACTTCTTCTGATGCAGTAGTACTGAACAATATAGATTTAAGGTATATAAACAATAGTTTTAGAGTTTTTAGAGCAACCCTATCCTTCAAAGAATCTGACAATTACATGAACTGGCTAGCAAAAATAGAGAAAGTTAAATCCCAAACTTGGAAAAACCTGGGAATTTATGACTTAATTATGCTGTCGAAAACAAGTCTTGCTTATTGTCAGACCATGTTGGTTTCTTCCTTGTATATCTGGGATAACACCCACTATTTTTTCCATCTCCCTTGTGGGACGATGACTCCTACACTCTTCAATATAGCCGCTATCACAGGGCTCAAACCCACTGGAAACCCCTATGACCCCGACCTAGAATCTAATGATTCTATAGGTTCTGCATCTGCCAAAGCCACATATTCTCACTTCATAACACACTACTTCAACAAAACAACTGATGAAGTTTCTGATCGAGAACACATAGCTTTTTTGATTGTATGGCTATCCAATTATGTCTTTTGCTCAAAGTCCCTTCAAGTAGCTAGGAGATACTTAACCCTGGCCACTCAAATTCACAAAGGTATGATATCTGCCTAAGCTAAATGATCTTAGGGAATCTCTATGAGTCTCTAAATGAAGGAGTATCCCAACTCAAGGACTTAGGAGAAAAGGGAACCTTTTGCTGTCTGGTCCCTTCTGGGTGTTGCAACTTTGGCTAAATGCCTCATTTGAAGCCAGCCTCCCCAAATAAAATCCAATCAATGAGACTACTGAAGACATCAAAAATAGGAGAGTCGAAGGGAGTCGCTTGGTCCAGCTCACCCCTAACAAAGAAGGATAATCCCTCAGGTCGACATTCCTGAGTTATGTTATAATGTTTGCCAAACGTCATGAGTTCACATCGAACATGGCTCCATTTGCTGCAAGGAAGTATGGTCCTGAGTGGTTTACAAGACCTTTCCCAGCCCCTACTAAGGCTCAAAAAGCATAACCTTTACAGATCTGGGAAGCTTTCCTAATTCTAAGGTTGCTAACGCTTCGACTGAATCTGTCAAAATATCAAGTGGCTTTGGTTGCTTACCAACCAAACTTAGTGGCTCGACAGTTTGGGTTGGTCCAAGCTCTTCCCAGATGTCTCTTCGAAAATAAAGGTGCCATTTTTCTTTATCATGTAAAGTACACTGAAGAGATGACTTCGACGCAACTTGCTCGCTACTCCAATAAGGCTCAACTCATCCCCACTGGTTTTGAACCATGTTTCTTTTGCACCCAAGAATTCAACCACTGGTGGTCAACATATTATGCAGAGGAGTTCTTCGGTGCTCCTTCCTTTACTCAACTTATTAACCAAGTGTCACACCCTAATTTTTGACCTCAGGATTCCACCTCTCTGCGCATCTTCCTGCATGTTTATGTGCGTGTTTATTATGACTAACCAGTTTACGTAGGTACAGTAATTTCAAGAAGGGATATCAGTCTTTCTCACAGTCACATACCCCCAGACTATTTTCAAGATTTGATTTCAAGATAGTTGTTGGGGCCTTTATATTATAGTTCTCAAGCACCATTGCAAGCGAACTTTGGGCTTTATCTCCTTAAAGACAAGTTTAGAAGTTGGTTTCTTATTGCTCACGATTTTGTTTGAAGATTTTCGGGGACCATTTCTTAAAGTGGCCTTCTCATTAATGTCATGAGGATTATTGGATTTTGGCAGATTGTGGTTTCAAATTAGCTCTTCAGGCCAAATTATGAAGTCGAGAATTTGTTCCTAAGTACTACAGTTGATCCTTAAGAGTCCTACCAAATAAGCCAAAAGTGAAAATGGAGGCGATGTCATTTTCCTTTCAATGGATTCATACTGGTTTCACCAAATCTTCTTCAAGATTACAATTCGAGACAATATCTTCCTTTCATTTCCAAATTCAAAGTAATTTCATATTATTCAAAATTTATTCAAAGTTACAAGTTTAAGGCATAAATAATTAAAGGTACAAGACTCCGAGATTCACGTTACACCCGCATCTCAACCATAACGTCCCTCGTTTGCCTCCTTGGTTTCCATGAGCCTGTTTGTGATGCTGCCTGCAAGTTATCAATTATTTAGCAAATATTTACTACAAAGTTAGAGCAATACGCATTCAATCATTGTCAGGAAATTGAATCAAGGAGGTTATGATTTTCAAAACACATGAAATACTAAGCAGTAACTTCATACTAACCCAAGAAATCAAATAACACAAGTAAACAAGATGTTGGGTTAATTTTCAGCGATTCACGTGCAGCATCAAAGGTCAGAATTCGACGCATTTCAAAATCAACATGGTAATGGATAAGACATCAGAGCTTTACCTTCAAGGGCACCGTCACCGACGAGTGGTTTCCTTTCTTCCTTGCTTCAGTAGTGGTAACTTGAGGTGCCTTGCGGTGAACGGATACCGTAGAGTGAAGTCCTGAAATTTCAGAATACTAGTTACATTTTCGTCACAGCAGTCGAGTAATGCTCAAAACGATAAAAGTTTACGAAACATCAATGACGGGACCGCGTATAGCCGACTACTAGAGGTGAAACGAGACCACTCCTTTTTCCGCACAGCATTGCTGCCAATTTCTGGAAAAAAAACAGAGTAGCAACAGATCAAGCAGCAACACCATCGCGCCGTTGAGATATTCTGCACTCCTCAATCACTTCGAAGCTTTGGCTCCGCAACCGTAAACACCAAACAAAACACCGGTAGTCCACTTGCAGTTTTTAAACAGAACCGACGTCATGAAGCTAGTCTTCGGAGAAGAAGCCTTGATACCATTGAAATAGTTTGAGCCAACAGGAAAAGCACACTAATTAGAGCGAGATGGGGAGTTTGTAACGAACCAGCTGCCGGAGAATCCCTGCAGAGCTTAGCATCTGTAACCACCACTGGTTGGGCTGCTGTCAAAACATAAACGAAAAGCCTTGGGTGCCTGTTGTGGTGTACAACGCACGAATATCCTGTTAACAGAACCAAAGAAAACAGTTTCAACATCACCAACATTGTTATATATTTTCATTTTACGAAGCCTCCAACTACAGGTGATTAGCATGAATTACAGGGAGAAGTTGCAAGTACTAGACATATATCCCCCAAGGAATTTCGTGTTGGCTTTCGTTCTTGAGTGAAGCAAGTCCAAGGAAAGAAAGGCAAGAAGTAAAATCACAGGATATTGCTTTGACCACATCAGATGCTGGCGGTGGTAATGCTGTTGAATTTGATGGTAGAGATGACCTACACCAACAACAAATAAACTGAGCATCGTAACCTGCAAAAAGAACCCAAAACAGCAGGTGACAAGCTCTGAATACTCCATGGTTAGCCTGTTAACACCACCAGAAGACCTGCAATATCTCCACCTATAAAAGCACATGACAGTGTAAAGTTTCGTTCATAACAGCAGTTCATTTGAAGCACAAGGTTTATCAATTGTCAAATTAAATACAATGAACCTTTATCAAGAATAACAGTGGTATGCAGACGAATAGTTAACTATCTACAGAAAGGAGAAGTTTTTCCTATCACGTCATGCGTAAAATGCCAACAGCTCCACTTTCCTTGCCCCGACGTGCATATCGTCACATCAGACCTGCAACAACAACAAAATCTACTCAAATTCATCCTATGAAGTTTCCACCCAAAAGGATGAATCCTATGACTATCAAGACGTTATCACGCTGTCGCCACTGCGAAAATCGGCGCCGGCTATGACAGAAGAGTCACCACCGTGCGTTATTTATCCCACAAGAGGGAAAGGAAACGCTCAGAGTAAACCTAATGCAAAACGGGAAAGGAATGGTCATCGCAACCAAATTCCTGGATTCGGGAGTCGATTACGCAAGGGGAAGGTATTAGCACCCCTCACGTCCGTCGTACTCGACGGGATCTATGCTTGTTTTCTGGTACGAATTATATTCTATCTACTCTAAAGGTCAAGGGACAAGAGGAAAGAAAAGAGAAAAGAGACTCGATAGAGCTTCGCCGCTCTATGCCTACGTATTCCCTCGTGCAATGGGAAAGTCAGAGTCTACGTAGTTCGGCTAACTATGGATGAAGGTGGGAAGGTTGCTCGCTAGGATACGACACCCTATGCCTACGTACTTTTACACATTATGAAAGATCAGAGCAAACGTAGTTTGGGCTACGGAAGACACAAGCTTGTCTGACTTTTTTTATTAACTTCAAAAAGGGTTTTTCTTGATTAAGAGTCCAAGCGGACAAAAAGGATTTGCTGCTTGTTTTTTAGTCTTTTACGGAAGAACTGTTTTTTTTAGATGTTTGCAATCTCTGTCGAACTGGAGACTATGACTTAGGAGTGAATGCGTCGTATGTCACCCAAAGGGTACCATACTAAACATCCAGATTACTGAAGAGAGACCCTCCAACAACCCTTTCCCAGATAGCTTAAGGCTCGTAGCGTACGACATCAATTAACCTTATTACTGTGTTTTTGAACTGTTTTGAGATGAGAAGAGAAACAGACTATCTAAGGGGAAACTGACTCGATCCTACAGTTATCATACAATATTCATCCTACAGGTTAGGTTTGAAAGAGAAATTCTATCCTAATTTTATCATACATGGTTTAAACCTAATGCCTGTCATAATTTCTCTACAGCAAGAGAAATCAGAGCTCCTAGGGGAACATGGCAATGGAAAGAGAAACAGCAGCAGGGATTACTGTAAAGAAAGTATTGAAAAGAAATTACTGTAAAATGCATGAATGCAACAGTCAAGCAGAAGGAGGCCACCTCAAGTTCTTAAGCAAACAAGGCTCAAAAGCCACAAACCACACAGGCAAGGAAAGCCACTCACTAACAAACAAGCAGAGGGAAACAGTCAACCTCTTATGCAGACAAGCAAGGGGAGAAGCTCAACCCTTAAGATGCACTGAAGCCTATTCAACTGTATGAACCTAATCTAATGAAACAGATCAAATTAGTCACACCAGACAAGTCAAATCAACAAGCTCAAACAGCAAACAAACAGATATCTCCAGCTCAACAGCACAATGAACCCCAGCTTCAATCTTCTAGCAAGCTCTGACAGCAAAGTTGACAGTAACATAACTCCATCTTCAAGAAGACCTTATGAAAGGCATCTTCAACATCTTTGATCTTCATCTCCAAGCTCTAGCAAGCTCCACCAAGAAAGATTTGTTATTGAGATCAAGTTATAATGAATGGAAACTAGTGAAAACCAAAGGAAATCACTAGAAACCATCATTTGCAAAGAAGGGTATCCTCAAAAGTTCTACTCTTTAAGGCATGCCACTCATCCCTCCAAGGGAGAGATGGGGCTTCCTTAAGAGGACTTTGAATCATAGGATAGGATGGAAGCAAACAAAGCATTCTATGTTTGAGGAAAGAAATGAACTAAGTCTAAAAAGTTCTTCCTAAAACCCTAATTCTACCAACTCCTAAAACAAACTCTAAAAGAGAAGGAAAGCTCCACTCCAAGCTCCATCCTCCAATCCAAAGCGTCTTCATAATATCTAGAAGCTCCTCCAAAAAGGAGTCCAAAGTCTTCAAGCTCCAAACCCACCAAAAGCTCCAAACAATGCAAAGCACTCAAGATAGAACACCACAAGCACAAGCAACTTGTAAAATCCAAATAAAATAGCAAACTAAGTTGTAAACTTCTAATAAAATTCCTATGGGATCATGCATGTTTGAACATTCTAAGGTTCCAGAATCAAGACCTAAATAAACTTCTAAGTCATCTAAACAATTCCTAAGTGAAACTAGGTCATGGGAAACCATTATTTGGGAAGGCTCTAATCAACAACCCTAAAACAGAACCTAAAGTTGTCTTAAAATTCTACCAAAAAATCCTAAGGGAACCTAAACATGTTATCTAAAACATACTAAAAGATCTCAGCCATAATCAACACCAATTGAAAGAACAAAATTCAGCAAAATAGATGAACAATTATGCAAATAAATGGAATCACATGAAAATAAGAAAAATCAAATAAAATTGAAAAATGGATGAAAGTGAGATTTATTGATTTCAGAAAATCACAAAAAAATCCAAGATCATTGAGATATTTTTAAAATAATTTTTGGATCAAAATTGGATTTATTATGATTTTTTTGAATCAAAATGGAATTAAAATAAATCAAAAACAAATTAAAATTGAATTTAAGAATTTAAAATGCCAGATTAAATCAGATGCGTTGGATGAGTCTACCAGTCAATGAATCCAAGGAACCAAAGTGCGTCCACGCATGCGCCAAGTGGCATCCAGTCAGCAGCCACCTCATTTAATGAAGTGCTGCGTTTTGATCTAAAACTCAGCTTCAATCTAAGCCCTACGATGAGTGTACAAAGTCTCCTCTCAGACTTGATCCGACAGCAACGTGTCATCGTCCTCATTCAAATTCTCAGATGGAGGGAAACCAGGTGCGGTGGCTGGAGAAGACCTCCGGTCGTCTTCTCCGGCGAAGAGGTGGTCTCAGGCAGCCAAAACAAGTCAAGTCTTATACCAATCTCCTCAGATTTTCACGTAGATCTCAAATGTCCTATTCATTCACTCTAGATCTAACTATGTTTTGAAATTCGAAAACAAACAGAAATTGCATCATGAAATTGATCATCACCAAAACATAATCTAAAACCACATAAACGTTCCTCAATCTTCAGTGATCATCCTGATCTATCCAAATTGCTTTGAAACCTCAAGATCTAGTCCAACCGATCCTCAACAGAAATGGTGTGGCAAACCTAATTGTCTCTAAATGATTCCAAACCAAACCAGAAACGATCCCTGAGTCATCTAGGTCCTAACAACATGTATATTCTAAGCTAATTCTCCCTAGATCAACATGAAATTTGAGAGTTATATGCCTGCTGAATCTTGATCAACAGAGGTAGTTGTGGCTCAATTCAACCTTTCAAACCTTCCAGACACGATCAGTGATACACAATAGAGCTTTTTCAACCTTCAATTTGGCTTGAATGCGCTTGCAACTCAAAAGCCGATTCTGACTTGGGAGCTTGTGAAACCAACTGCAATTCTCCTCTTCAGCTCGAATGAAGCACCAACCCTCATCTGAATTTACTCTAATCAATATATAGAGTGTTTTTGTGGGCTTTTGAACTCAGTTTGAAGCCCAATTCAATGATCCATCATTTCTGATTTTTCTTTTGAAAATGCATATATCAGTCGTGTCGTACAAGCTTGTTACTTGTTCCAGAAGGTTCTAACTCATTTCAAAACACCTTGTGAGCAAGTTTGAATCAGTAGGAAAGCCTGAATTGCATTGGTTTTTGATTTGGCATTGTGACTTGTAAGTGAAGAAACCACTTTTACAAAGCAAGTCATGAAATTAAGCCTCAATTCAAAAAATGTGGAAATGCCATTGTGTTTGGAATCCAATTTCTGGTCAAAATGACTACTCACATGACATGTTTATGACTTATAACTCAAAAATCACATTTTCCCTCTTTAATCCCATTTAAAATTCTTTCCATTTTAGGCCATTTTGAATCACTTCATGATATAAGCCAATTCAATCCACCATGATGACTTATTTGACCTAAAAACAACATTCTAAGCACATTTCATGTTGAACAATTTTCCATTTGAGGCATGGAAGATAGAGATTTTGACCTATGATTGGAAATGACTTGTAATTCAACTTTCCCAAAATACCCCTGGCTTGCAAAGATCATAACCTGAGTTATACAACTCATCTCAAGGACTTCTATTCCTTTTTGGAAAGGTAAGATCAAGATCTACAACTCTTATGTTGGCCAAGAATCCATTTGAAAACGCCTTTAGGGGAAAAAGTTGCTTGGAAGTCAAGTGACTTTCACAGATAAATTTTAGTGTCCTCTGGTGACCTGTAATTTGCAAAGACCATAACTTGAGTTCCACAAATCTTCTTGGAGACTACTAGTACTCAAATTAAAGGTATTGAGAAGCTATATAAGTTTCATGTTGGCCTAGGATCCATTTGAGACTTGAATTTTGACTTATGTGGCTTTGAAGTTAGGCACTAAACAGAGGATTTTACACTGAAACCCTAATTTAGCAACTTCCCACATTCTTGATCTTTCTTTGCTTAATCTTGGCACAACACCACACATGTATCAACATACCAACTCATGAATCCCATGACCTCAAGGTAGGCTTTGATGCTCTCCAATTACTCAATTGACCTAGGGTTGACCTAGATGAAACCCTAGTTGACTGTACCTCCACTGTGGCTCTCTTACTTGAATCAATGGGTTGCCTCAGCTTCAATAAGGCCCTATAGACATCTCATGAGACCCATACACACCTCACATCCACATTCCATGCTTCTCATCTCACTGATGATTCTCAACATTCCTCAAGATAGGAGCAAAACCCACATGTAGGCACTCAAACTTCTCAAGACTTTAAATCCTTTCTTGATGGCCTGGATGACTTCTCATCTTGGATAACACACCTTGCTAGGCTCTTCTCTTGATAGACACCCTGATCCCTTGTTGGATGCATGTTATGTTATGATATGCAAATGATTAAGCTATGTACATGATGTGACTATGCAAATGAAATGCAATGAAACATAAATCAGGCAAGAAGAGGTTGAGCAAATTTTGGGGTGCAACACACGCCAAAGAAGACTTGTGCCAAAAAAAAACAGTACCTTTGCAGAGGATATCCTGCACGTAGCTAGTTAAGAAAGTGATTTCGATGCTCCAATTCAAACCTGTCTTATCAGAGGCCTACACATAAAATTGTGTAACTTTAACAACAGGAGATTCAATTAATCGTTGAAACAGAGTTTGAGCACAACCTTCAGCAGATTGAGTCAATACATTCTCGACAGCTTTGACCCGCTTCCCAATCCTGATCCATGGAGGCTGAACCTCAACTACTCAGCTCCAAATCATGAAGACTCAGGAGATTTGTGGAGCCAGCCTGTTTTCCCTGCAAGAAGAAACTTGTTGCACATTAAGAGTTCCCAAAGAATTAATTGAACACAGAACAACAACAGCAGCAGCAGGATTTTTTTGAATTGTACAAGGCTTCTAATTACCGCAGATGATACTACCAAAGCTCAGACTCGCGTGGAGAAACTTGCTCGTTGGAGAATCTCGACAGAGCAGATTGAACTGGTAGTGCACCTGTTCAATTACTAAAGATAGAACTCTATGGAAAACCTTGACAGAGAATCTAATGAACACTTATTGCCGAAGAAAGTTGGTTTGCTTGGAAGGAAATACGACATTGACCACCTGAAGTTGGAATTAGCAGTACACCCACATGTAATCACTAGCACGACAAGACCTTGAATAGATTGAAGACTCACACCAGTCACCCGATGCTTTGATCAACCAAAGACACTTTGCTCAACCCTATCAGGAGAAGTGATTGAAGTTGGTAAATCTTTGAAGCAATCCGACAAACAAGCAAGACATTGATTAAGTGGATTGAAGGAAAGCACAAGTCAGAGCTATACACGTGCACCAGAATTGGTGAGCTTCCCCAAGGCATTCATTGAGCGCCCTGCACCAGCAATTTACTCTGGGCTGTTAACTTCTCTGGGCCCAACTCCTTCAATATTCACACCTGTCAAATATCAAACACAAATTAGTAATTATTTGGGAGAACAACCGATAAAGAGAATATTCATGGAATAATTGGAAGATTCAGAACCAAACGATTGATACACAAAATCAGAGATTCGAAGTTTCAATTAACACTCATATTATTACAATCACCGAAAAAGGAAAGATTTTAAACTCTCTTCAAACCAAGAAAGGAAAACCCAATCAACATTCAAATCAATATTCAAGGCAGCAATTAACAACTCATTCAAGAAATCTCGCATGTGAAGCCTATAAAAGGAGACCACAGGAAAAGAGGAGCACATTGAAAAGGATCGTAAGAAGCAAAAATCACGAAGAAACCCTAAAGGCTCGTAACCTGAGATATCGAGAGAGGAAACTTATCTTCTCCCTTGACAAAGCTTGCCTCAGGCCGCCGCAACCCAAACCTACGAAACACCCACCTTCGTCGTATCCGGTGCCGCCGTCGTTAATCGTTGGTAAAACCTCATTTTTCATAACAAATCTTTGAACCTATTAATTTTTCCGTTGTGTTGCAGATGTAAAAAAAGAGAAATCGAAGCATAGAGGAAGATGATGAACCGAAGAAATCGAAGGAGAGGAAGCCGAGCGGACGAGTGTAGGACTAGGGTTCCGACGTTTAAGCTTTTCTGTGTTTTCTTCTGCTTGTTTTGATATGTTTGTAACCATGTATGTGCACGACCACGATAGTACCGTGGTCCTTCATTACTATCACCACACACTCCTCATCGCACGAATCATATTGCACGCCCATCGTGAATCCTTGCTACGTACCCACACCTAATCGTTTTCGCCTACTTAATTAACCAATTAACACCCTTTAATCTGCATTTAACGTTTAATTAACCCCTTTAATTTTTATTTAACTTGTTAACTGGTCTAATCATTAACCATAATATTATTTTAACCAATATTTAGTCTTTATCAGCTTTTAAGAAATAGATTAATAATTATTAAATTAACTCTTTTTTTAGAAATTAACCTTTTAATTAACTAATCTATCCTTTTCTTTATTAATTTAATTTACATTTTTGTTAAGTCATTCTTTCTTTAATAAGTAAAAATATTTTCATATCTAAAATAACTCTTATTTAGTAAATTAAATAATAGTAAAATCTTACTTTTATGATAATAAAAAACCCATTTTATTTAATAAGTAAACAATTTCATGATTTAAATAATTTAGTTTAAATGAGTAAAATTAGGGTAATATCAGAAAATATTTTTTTTTAAACAAAATCACTTGCTCAATTTAATAAATAAACCTAATTAATTCAATCTTTTTCTTAAAAAAAAAATCAATATCACTAAATCAATAATTAAGTAGTTTTTCTCAAATTAATTTATTACTTAAACTTTTTTTACTAAAATAAATTAAAACAGTTCACCTCCTTACAACATTTTTCTCATTAAAATAAATCCAACTTTTCTTAAAAGATCGATTTAATCAATACAACCTTTAAAAAATGAATTCAACTTTTCTTAAAACAATCTCATCAAACTAACTTAGCTTTTCCTAAAAATCAAATAAATTAATCAATCTCTTAAAATCAACTTCTCGCCTACAAATTAATCACACCCTTAATCAATTAACATCGTAAAACCAACTTAATCATGCACTTCACGACACATTCACCTACACTTCAGCGCTTTCATGCGTATATGTATGTTTATTTATCTGCCTCTACCTTCAGCAATTTACATTACAGTAATTTACATTACCGCATTTACACTCCTGCCTTGCATTCCGTCCAAAGGAAAAACCTACGCATGAGTCAACACTTGTGTGTAGTGCACATCATTTGCATCATATTCCCCGTGATCCTTGATCCCATTCAAGTTGATCTCTAGGACAGATCCTACCCCATAGGAGGACCTTTGTCTTTACTTTACAACTTAGAAAAAACACAAACAACACAATACAATTTATTCCAACACATTAGAGAAAGATGTTAATCATCTTAAGTGAGATAGAATCTCCACCCCACAACAATACAATCAACATGTAGAGACTTTGCCTTAAGAGAGATAAAGGCGTACTCGTCAAATAATTCGAGTACTTGATCCCTTCTCTTAAGACGATGCAAAGACTATTTTCTTACAACTTGTGGCGGTTACATCTTCCTTAAAATGATAACACATCTTTTCTCCTAAGATCAATCAATCAATTACCCTAAACCCGTAGGAACTTTGACCACAGTCAAAGAACTCCTCAAACCCTTTAGGGGAACTACAAATACTCTGATTCCACTCCCGTAAGGATATGTAGGCATAAGATGCGATATCTTATCGAGTATACTTAGAATTAAACCCCTAGGTCTTTCAACCATTAAGCAGATAAACACTTAGCAATAAACAAACAATAAAATAATAGGTTCCTGTAGAGTACTACAAAAATTTAGGATGCTAGTACCTTCCCTAAGTTTAACCAACCCCCGAACCTAAACTCTCTAAACCTTGCATTTGCATTGCATTGTGGGAATTTCGATCTTTATCCCTTCCTTTGGACAAATCAAAGTTCTGTTGCAAAATAAATTAAAGATTCAAACTAATCAATAGTTTGGTATTCGAATTTCACCGCGACACCAAGCTTTCCTCTCTGTGTAGGAGAAGACCAAGAAAGGAACTTTGACACACATCAAAGAAATCCAAGCATTCTAGAAGTACTTTGAAACTGTTTATAAACCAAATGATCTTAGTCAAACCGTCTATGAGGCAGCTATTACACTAAAGGAATTTTTTTATAAAGAAAATGGAGAATTTACAATTCCCTTCGTTCGTTCCTCCTAGGGAACGATACGCAATGAATTTCAATAAATTTCCTTTCAAATTTCCTCAACTACCAAGTACTTATTTTAGAATGGCCCTTTCCCCTCTATTTCCAGACTGGTTTATCTGTGGGGATTCTACAAAAATCCTTTGTCAACAGTCGAAACCGAAAGCTTAGCGGGTGGTTGCGGCTAAGGACACTCTAGAAAATTTCAAAATTCCTCTTCATATCGGTATCGAAGATGTTCGCATCGAATCCAAAATATATGAAGGTGTGGAATGAGAGGTTTTCAAACTAGATTTCTCTTATTCGATTTCTTATCATTTTACTTGTGTTACTTTTGTTTGAATTTCAGCTATCAAGGTTGCACCCAAAAAGAAGAAAAAGATCGAAGAAAAGACAGAAGAGAGCAGTCAAGTTACTAAGGTAAATTTCTTACTCATTTCTTCTTTACTGCAAAATCTCATGTTGTCTGACACTTCAAATTCTTTTCTCCTCAGAGCTCTCTAAGACCACCCCCACTTCAAAGAAGTAAAAATCGGGAGGAGCTTCCAGCCAAATCATAACTGAGTCGGATGAGGAAGACCAATCTCTTCCTGAAGAATAGACCCTGAAAAGGAGAAGAAAGCAGGAAAAAACATTTGAAGCCTTCAATAAACCGAAGTCAAAGGTTGGAAAACTCTTGACAAAAGTGTCCCCTGCTTGCAATGTAGCGCAGACTAAGAGTATAACTCTAGTTTTGGGGTTGATGAACCCAAGGTAAATACTTCACTTGGAAATTTGCAATTTTCTTAACCTTTTGGCTTTTCTCTTTTCAGGTTACCACCGATATCAGAGGTCAGCCCATGGTGCAGCAGGTTATTCCAACAACCAGCAGTAATCCCAGGTATCATCCAACAACTCCTTCTGAAAGGAATCCAATCTTCAGGTGCTCCTAAGAAGACACCATTCAATCCTGCAGTTGAATTTCCTTATGTCGAGGTAGGCATTCCAAAAGAGGACTTGGTCGAAAGAGAAAGTGTTGATCTCTTAGGGGACACTGTGATGCCCAATATAGAACAAACCGCTAAGGGTAATCTTGAGGAGAAACAAAGCGAAGATGACAAGCTTGTTGAAGAAGAAGAAGAAAATGAAGAAGAGAAAGAAGAAGAGGAAGAAGGAGAGAAAGCTGCATTTGAAGCATAAATTAAAGTGGAGGTCCTAGAAGACAAAGTGGACCAAGAGAATCAATCCAAGGATCCTCCAACTACTACTTCGATTGGAAACTCATCGACCAACCTTTCACACAAAGAGTTGGAATCTTTGAAAGTACAACGACCATTGGAGTACCTATAAGCTATGATCAGTTCCCAATACAGCTTTGGCAAAAAAAGGACCAACACTTCGACCTCCTTAGAGAATCCTCTGACCGGGAAAACTGATAATGACTTTCTTATGCAGATAAAAGAAAAAATCTTTGCTGTGGACATATTCCAAATCTTAAAATAAGATGTTTCTGTCAGTTTTGGTCTCATGAAACTTTTGAAGCAAATCAATGTTTTAGAATTTTCCCCAAAAGTGGCTGGTGTTGTTATGGAACTGAGTACGCTGATCGATCTTGTTGCTGCTGATTTCAACCGCCTCAGAGACTTCTCGAGCAACCTTACCACAAAAACTGGCAATCAAAAAGCTGCATGGGAGGTTGTCTCGACGTCTACCATAAAAGTTTCGACACTCGAGAAACTTTCTGAGAAGGATAAGAAAGAGGTTGAAAAATGTGACAAGAGCATTGCAGAATGGGAGAGGAAAATTGTCATTTTGCAAAAAAAAAATCTCCCAAGCCAAGCAATGCAAGACCAATCTGCTTAGCTCTACCGAAGATGAGGTGGAAAAAGAGATCCAGGTTGGCCTTCAACATCTTGAAAAATCTCAACAACTTGGGAAAGAGATTAAAACTCTCTCGACCAACAAAACTTTTTGCAAACGCCGCCTGATGCTTCAAAGGTCGAAGTACGAAAAGGTGAAAGGCTATCTTCCCTTCTAAAGTTATCCTGTAGCATTTCCCTTCTTTTGTTAATCATAACTTTTGGCCCTTTGTGGCCTTTTTTCTGTAATGAATCAAGCCATTTGGCATACTTATCTACCATATTAGATTTATCTTTTTCGCATGATTATTCTTTAATTATTTTTATCTCTTGAAGTGTAGAGTTATATTTTTTCAAATATTTCCCGTTAACCTTCAAGATTCTTTAATCTTTATCTAACTCTTCAATCTCATACCTGCCATTAGAAAAGACTTGTATAACTTGAAAAGGACCTTCACATTTAGGGGACCATTTACGTAAGGCTTTATCCTTTCTATCCATAGGCAAAATTACCTTCCAAGCCAATTTTTCTGGCGAAAACATTTTAACCTTAACTTTCTTGTTATAGGATTTCTCTACTCTTTTCTTCTGCCTTCTTAACAATTCCAAGACATTGAGTCTTTCTTTATCCAAATCAACCAACTCATCCAACATCATGTTCTAGTAGGGTTATGATAGAATCTCATGGTGCCTTTGGATCCTCGTTGACTTAAGTAGATTTCCACTAGCAACATTGCATCATGGTCAAACGTTAATCGAAACAGAGTTGCATTAGTCGATTCTTTGGGAGAAGTTCGACATGCCTAAAGCACTTGATCCAAAGTCTTGTGAAAATTTCTAGGCTTCTTCCCCACATGTTTCTTAATTAACCCAATCACTATTTTATTTGCTACTTCTACCTGACCATTACCCTGAGCATAATAGGGCGTAGAAGTTAATAATTTGAAACCCATTTCCTTGGAAAATTCTTGCATCTTTCGACCAGTAAAAACTGACCCTTGATCCGTTGTAATAGTTTATGGGATTCCAAATCTACAAATAATATATTTTTTGATGAATTCGATTACATCTTCTTGGTCGACATTTGGCAAAGGTATAGTTTTGATCCATTTTGTAAAATAGTCGATACCTACCAAAATGTATCTTTGATTTTTGTGATGAGGCTTGTAGAATTTCTCCAACCAAATCCAAAGCAGCCCCTAAAGGGCCATGGTTTGATTATGGAATGTAACTCACTCGCAGGAACATGTTGTATACCTACGTGTACTTGGCACTATTGGAACCCTTTAGCGAATTCGATACACTAGTGTGCCCCACATGCCCCCATTATGGACAGTCGAAAGGGCTAAATATTCCTCTGATTCACTATGGCATTTAAGTAAAACTCCCTCAGGAGTCTTTTTAAATAACTCATCCCCAGAAGAATATAACTTAAAGCACGATACCTGATTTTTCACTCTGTGGATGCCATTGGATTTTGCAGGTACTCCACTATTGGTTTCCTCCAATCTCCCTCCGTCAAGATATCTATTGCGAGGATTTCAAAATTCTCTTTATCAGTGTACCCTAGCTTTGTCGTTTCCAAATATGAAGGGGACAATCTGGCTGACACAACTTTTCCTCTGAATTTGATTGCATCTTGTAATTTTTCTTTCGAGATTTTATACCCTGAAGCAATCTGAGCCAAATCATTGGCCACTTGATTTTCCAATCGAGGTATGTGTCGAATACTAACCATTTCAAACCTTTTCAGTAATCGAATGGCTATTATAAAGTACATAATAAGATTTTCTTTAACGCATTTGTACTCTTTTGTGATTTGTTTTATGACTAACTCTGAGTCTCCCATTATTTCGACTCGAGTTGCCCCTAATTCCAACAATATCTCAAGTCAGGCTATTAAAGCCTCATATTCAGCCTCATTATTCGAACAGAGACCTTCAACTTTATACTTGAATTTTGTTGGAATTTTTTCGGGAGAAATGATCAACACTCCTACACCGGTTCCATCTTTACTACTAGAGCCATCGAAATGTAATTTCCAAGGCTCAAGTTTGAGATAGGTTATGTTATTTTCATTTATTGAGTGGTCGACTGTAAAGTCTGCTGCCACTTGTCCTTTAACAGCCTTTAAAGGCCTATATGTTAAGGAATATTCAGTTAAAGTTAATGCCCAATTACCAATTCGACTATGCAAAATTGGTTTGGACAACATGTGTTTAATGATATTAAAATGAGACGAAACATAAACATCAACTGGTCTTATATAATGCTTTAACTTTGTACAAGAGAAATACAAGCATAAACACAATTTTTCAACTATGTTATACCTAGTTTCTGCATCATTTAAAACCCTAATAAGGTAGTAAATGGATCTTTCGACTCCATTTTTATCCTCTTGAGCCAACATGTTCCCTAAGGTTTTATCAGACACAGATATATACAATCTCATACTTCTATTCCTACAAGGTGGTGAAAGAATTGGAGGATGACTCAAGTAATCCTTGATTTTGTTGAATGCTTCTTGCCGAGGTTTCCCACATTTGAACCCTTCCTTGTTGAGTCGTAGCAGAGGTGAGAAAGCTTGAGTCTTTCCGCTGAGATTCAATATAAATCTTCTCAAGAAGTTAATCTTGCCCAACAATGACTACAATTCTTTCTTTATCGATGGTGCTTTCGCCTCCATTATGACCTTGGTATTATTCTAGTTTATTTTGATTCCCTTTTTGTGGACCACAAAACCTAAGAAATCTCCCGCCTACACACAAAAAGCACATTTGAGAGGATTCATTTTTAGACCATGCCTTCTCATCCTTTCAAAAGATTGTCGAAGATGGTCAATATGACTCTTCCCTGAAACAGACTTAATAACAATATCATCAATGTATATTTGCATAAAAGTCTCTATATAATCATGGAAGATCGAATTCATTGCCTTTTAATACATTTCCCCAACAGTTTTTTAAACCAAAAGGCATCACTACCCATTCGTAAGTGCCTAAGGCCCCAGGGCATCAAAAGGATGTCTTCGAGACATCCTCTTCAGCAATAAAAATTTGATTATATCCTGAATACCTATCAAGCATACTAAGGTATTCGTGGCTACGGCGGAATCGACTAACATTTCTGCCACAAGAATTGAATATTCGTCATTTAGGGTTGCAGCATTTAAATCTCTAAAATCTATGCATATCCTCAAAGAACCATTCTTTTTAGTAACAAGCATAATATTTTCTAACCATTTGACATACGTGGCTGTACAAATGAATTTACATCGAAGAAGCCTTTTGACCTCCTCTTTGATCTTTAAGAGAATTTCCGATGCAAACTGCCTTGGATTCTGCTTGATGGGTTTCTTCCCAGGCTTGATTGGCAACTACAATTCGACAAGATCTCTGCTTAAACCAAGCATCTTGTCATAATCCCACACGAAATAGTCTATAAACTCCTTCATAGTTAGGTTACTTCGACCTAGAGTTATGGGCTGATGTTGGCACTTATGTATGTTGGCCTCTTTGTTGCCCCTTGCCAAATCTTCGACCTCAGTTATCTGGTCGAATTCTCTGGGCAGAGCTGATACCATATTTACTATGATATCTAAAACGGCCTCTGACCCAGAGTCAAAATTATCCTTCAACATTTCATCTTCTTCAATTTCTCGATCATGCTTCTCCTTAGTTTTCTCTCCCTGGGCAGCAAACAACTTTGTCCCCATGGGTAACTTGTCGAAAGGCTTCAGTTCCTCTTCTTTCTCTTTCATGGCAGGCAGGTAGGTGTTATATTTGGCCTTAGCCCCAACCACTCTTTGAGCCTTCCTACTGTGTTGTTCCCTTCTCCATTGGGATCGAGACATTGGATTTTTTCCTTTGTAGTTTTCTGAGACATATGTCGTCTTCTTCAAAGCATGGAACTCCTTACGGTAAGCCATTGATGAGCCCCCGTCGACGTCGAATTTTTTCCATTTTTGTTTTCCCTGTTGTTTGCCCTCAACTAGCTTCATCTAACTTCCCTTTGAAGCCTCAGCCGTTGGTTTGAATGTAGAAGGATTAACCCCTGACACCCTTTTTTTGGTTTCAACTTTCCTGGAAGAGGATCTTCTTGGGTTGAAACCTCTTTGCCCATAGGAGGCCCTGTGCTCATGCCTCACATTTGCCTTTCTTACACCATCTATGTTGCATGTTGCCTTTTTTTTCAAACACAACATTATACCTTGGGCATAACATAACTTCAAATTTTTTGTTCTGGCACCTGTGAAGAAAGTCTATGAGGCTTTCTTCCTTTTTTGGGTAAGCCACTTTGTTGTATTCTTCTTGTCGACGCTCCTCGTCGACTTTCATGGGGGTTCCCTGTGAGATTTCCACCATGTTGATGTCCATGTTGACATCATCAGCAATGCCCATCTTACGGAATTGCATTTGAAGGCCATCAGCGGCCTTGTCCATTCAAATGAAACTGTCAGTGGTTTCCTTTGTTATCATCATAAGGTTGGAGTCCTCAGTAACTCCTTTGGCGAAGCCATCAGTAACTCCGTTGTCGAAACTATCAGTAATTTCTTTGACGAAGCCTTCAGTAGCTTGGCGAACAAATTTTTTCATGAATTTCTGGTCAAGATCTTCAGTAACCTGGACCAAAATAACTTTATTAATGAAGTCCTCAGTGACTTCAACCATGTTGACCGCATTGTTGAAATCTTCAACGACTTCGACCATGTTAACTTCTTTTGGCTCCGTATAGTGAGCGTCAGCAATTTGCAGAAGATCAACGTCAACCTTCATCTGGTTCTTGGGCTTCTCCCCGAATTTGAGCCTTCCCTCCAAGATATCATTTTGAACAAGATCCCTAAAAAGAGAACATTAAGAGGTTTTATGACCCAAGAAATTATGGTATTTACAAAATCTTATTTTCTTTCTTTGATCTAAAGGGGGCATTTTAGCACCAGGAGGTACTATCATTTACCCATCTTTAACTAACAAATCGAAGATTTCGTCATATTTTGTGACGTCGAATGTATAAGTTTTCTTAGGAAACCTATTATTCTTTTCTGATTCAGTAGGGCTTTTCCAATTCGAAGGTGCTAAAACCTTGCAAGAATAGGGTGAAACTTTTTCAATTCAGCGAGATCTACTTCATTCTCATCAAAAATCATAGGCTCACTGTAAGGCCCTTCATCATCTTCATTGAATTCGACATAGGATATATTCTTTTATTCTTATTTTCTCTAGCCTTTTCTTCTTCCAAACGTTCTAATTGTCGAACCCTATCGGCCAACTGGGTCATATCCCTCAGGTATTGAGTATCTAATTTCTTCCTGATTGAATAATCTAGGCAACCAACAACTATTTCGACTAACTCATATTCTAGAACTTGTGTGAAACACCTTGCCTTGAGAAGTCGAAACCTATTCAAATAATCGTCTATTGGCTCAGTAAACTTTCATTTTATAATAGACAATTCCTTTAAACTAATCTTTGTTTGTCCCATGTAGAACTGCTCATGGAACAAACGTTCTAACTGGGTCCAATTATGAATCGGATTTGGACGCAGGGTTGTGAACCAAGTGAAAGCGCTCTTTATAAGAGAACTTGGAAAATATTTTACCCTAAGGTTCTCATCATTTGAAATGTCTCCTGCTTCTATCAAATACCAAGCCACATGTTCGACGGTGGACTCAGTAGTATCCCCAAAAAACTTAGTAAACTTAGGAACCTTCGTTCTTGGGGGTAAATCTGACTGAAGAATGTATTCAGATAACAATGATGTATAATTTGGACATCGAAGGCTAAAATTTACTCTGTTACGTGCCATGATTCTTTCGACCATGGCAGCCAAATTGTTGTCTACTACTAAGTTGTTACGTCGAACTTGTTGTATAATGTTTTCAGCATCCTGATTCCTATTCACCAAAACTACCATTGGTTCTTCTTATCTAGGAACTTGTGGTTGATTCCTAGGGGGTTCGACTCTAGGTCGTTCGATCATTCCCTTGTTATTTTGATTTGGCTAGGGTATATTTCCCAGATTTTGTTGAATTTGGTTAATGGTGGTGTCTTCGTTGAAAAATACCCCTTGGTTTTCTTTCATATACTCCCTCGGTGGCTGTCGAGGGGGATTTGGTACGCAAAAGAATTCTACAGGGCGCGTCATTTGCGCTGCTAATTATTGATTAGTTTGGGTAGTATTCTGAATAAGGGGCTGAAAAATTTCCCCCATAGTTTGGGACATCATTTGGACCATTTAGAGGTTACTTTCATCCATTTTTTTTGTCTCACGTATGATGCAGAACTGGTTGCCAAATTTGGTATTTGGGCTGAATACCCTATTCCTAAATTTTGACTATTTCGACCCATACTTGCCCTAGAGCTAGATCCCTGTAATGGCGAAGTCATTACGGGTTCTGTATATAATGGAGGGGTATTTTGTAAGTTTTCCATCATCGAAGTTGGCATTCCATAGGGTGGGTCTCGAGGCAAAGGTAAGAAAACCCAAGAGAGGGATGCTTCTGAATGTTGAAGCCCCTATTGGTGGTAGAGTCTGTGGAGGACCCCTTGGCCCAATATAAGTCAGAATAGGTTGCGTATGGGTAATCAGATGTGTAGGTATCGAACTTCCCATAGATGGAATTGTTTCAGAGACATACGCTGAGACCGTTGGTCCTCCTGTCGAAGATCCTATGGGTTGTTCTACATTATTATTAGGCATATCTTGAGGAATACTTGGTTGGTTTGAATTTGTCGCCATTCTCCTTCTATATCTTCTTCTTGTTCTATCTTTATAGTGGTGGCTACTTTACCACTTAATAACATGCAACAAAGTTTTTCAAAGAAAAAGTTGACCGCAGAACTAATAAATTTTCAAAATTTTTGAAGCAAATTTTATGATCACTTAGCAATGTCCCCATGGGCGTGCCAATTTGTTCACCGTGAAAATTGGTGAACAACCGCTGGTCTTACAAATCGAAAAAAATATGTTTTACTTGTAGGATCGACCATACAAATCCTAGGACACGTGATACTTGATCTTAAATAAATTTCATAAAAATGATGAACACTTCGACAAAGTTCATGATAAAATAATTTACTTCAAGTGTAAATGGGACTGGACACGAAGGAGTAAAATCGAAGTACTGGTAAATGATGAAGATAATAATTTGCATAAAGAAAGAATAAATTCTTAAGGAAAAAGATTTATTAAATTGCGTTGAAATGAAAAGATGGTGTTACATCAACGTACATTCTTACAAACTCGTTTCTCTCAACACACGGGTACATGAAGTATACTGAAGAATTTGTATATAATTGAACACACACAAATCCTAACACTAAGACTTGCTATTTATACTAATCGAAATTAACTGCCATTAACGGCTAGCAAACGAAATCGAGACAAGTGTCACGCTGCATGCCTTCGAATCCTAGAAGCGGTCCACGTGTCTTCTTTGAGGAATGGATGAGAACGAACTTTCCCTCCTTTATTTGAATTCAAACCTTCCTGTCGAAATGCCTTCGGTGGCACCTCTGTCGAATCGAATCTTCCAACTGCTAAGAAATATCTCTAAATCCGTAATATAGACTATCCTGGCGAAAGGATGCCTTCGACTCATATTCCAAAAATATGGCTTCAGTCAAAGTCAATAAACTTTTTTGGAAAATCTATTTCCTACTTTTAATCTCATTGAGACGTCGAAATTAAGAGCCAACACAAGGGAAGCTTTTATTATGGGAGGAGCCGACACAACTAGGTCATACTAGTAATGTCTTACCTAAGTGTCATCGTATAATGGAGATTGTTAAGGCAAGCATTGAGTCAGGTATCTTCCCTGATGGGTCTAATGTCATGCAAGTCCTATATGCCATCATGGCAGTGGTACATGAGATATTGTTGTACCGGAGACATCGCCAGAGGAAATGGGGGATTGATGGACGAAGAGGTAGATGAGGTAAAGGAGGTAGAGGAGAGGTTGTCAGACACAACAATAGCATCTTATTATATAGTTTTAATACTATAGTTTGTACTTTATTTTGATGGTCTTACTATTTTATTGATTTAGATTGTATGATATTTTCGACATTTATTGGTAATTTATTTTTGTATGATATTGTTATCAATTTGGAATTATGTACTTCAACTGAACACAGATAAAAAACTTATAGGATGAAATACCTATTCTAATACATTTTGGAGATGTATCTCTAGAATATTCACGGAGATGCATCTCCGGTACAATTCAAATGTAAATGACTTCTGAGTGAGATGAATTGAATATTTTAAGTTGTTCTGGTGATGCATCTCTGGAATATTTCAACGTTCATTCATAAATAGGTACGTTCAGAGATGCATCTTCGAAAACTAGAGACATTTAAATAATTTAGCGTGTTGGCTAAGAAGTATTTAGGGTGCATTAAGAAATTCTCTTTTCCATGAATAATTATATTTTTCTCAACCCATATTTAAACTTTCTCTTTTCTTCCTCTTAGTGATCGCATTGTTCATAATTTTTTTAGGATCAAATTTCAAGAAAGATGTGATCACAAGAAGATAGATGAACAAAAAATAAACAAAAAAAAACTTACAAAATAAACAAAAATTGAAATAAATAAAAAAAATCATATTTAAACATTTTTAAACTATCGGTACACTATACTAAGACATCTTATTTTTTTCTAAAACATACAACAAATATATATAACAAAAGAGAAATGATATCCTTACACTATTTTCTACACCTACATCGTATTTGACTGTTCACCAATACGGTGAATAGTAAAATATTATAATATTAAATATATATATTTTTTAAAATATAAAAATTAATTTTTAAAATTTTAAATTAAATAATACTAATATAAAATCGTGTGATTAATCAACTTCATAACTTTATTAATCAAAATTTTATATGTTATTAACCAATTTTGTTTACCGTTAAAAATATGTTTAATATTTGAAAGTTTATTAACTAACTTCATAATTTCAATAACCAATTTTTTACTTTTTATTAACCAGTTTTGTCACTTTATTAATCAACTTTTTATACTTTGTTAACCAACTTTGTTTCACAATTTAAAGAATTATTTACGGACACTGTTCACGAGTTACTGTACTGTATATACGGTATAAATATTGATGTAGAAAATTGGTGTATGAATAATTGCTGAAAACAAAATTATGTACGTAAAAGTTAAATATTAAACTATTTTAGATGCTCTAGTATGAAAAACAATTTATTTTTAATCTCATTAACTAATGGACCAATAATGAAGCATAAACATTAAAATTTTTTCCTATATTTCTTCCACCTTAGTTATATTTTATCAACCTATATTTTAAATTTCCTTCTTCTTCTTCTATGCTTCTTTAGCACATTTGTCACTAAAGTGGTATTTTTTTTTAGTTCGCTGAGTCAATTCTTATGTCTTCAAGAATAATCATGAAATTTTAAACCAATTTCAGTAGGGTGATGCATGTTATGTAGAAACCACATTAGTAATAAACACAATCACATAATAATAATAATAATAATAATAATAATAATAATAATAATAATAATAATAATAATAATAATAATAATAATAATAATAATAATAATAATAATAATAATAATAATAATAATAATAATAATAATAATAAGGATTAATACATATTTTGCTCATGCCAAACTGAAGATTTTTTAAAAACTTGTAAAAAAAAGTTTGAATTCCCATCAATAACATATTAAATATAAGGTAATTTTAAAGAATTTATGCATGTCTCTCCCTCTTAAATTGATGATTTTTGAAAAATTCTGCCATATCATTATTTTTAATAATTTTTTTTCTTTAGGAGCGAAAACAGGGGAATTTTCATATGATGGGGAGGGAATTTAAATTTTTTTAATAGCGATATTTTTAAAAAATCACCAATTTGGCAGGAATAAAAGATATATTAACCCTAATAATAATAAAAAATAAATTAAACAAAGACAATGATATATTTTCCTCACCGCATCATTTTAAAAGTTTTGATTTACTTGAATCCTAAGAAATTATTAATGTTCATATATTCTAAAGTTAAAATTAACAAACATTTTACGTATAACCTAAATATAGACCAATATATGCTATAGGTCATTCTTTAATATTTCTTTCAACACAAAACTCCAACCATCAAACGAAAACTATCGCAATTCATCTTTGACAAGGTATAATACTCTTCAAATTTTGACCAACATTTCAACGTTCTAAATATTTTTCATCCCTAAATATCCACAACATTAATAAATAATAATGAACAATGATCCTATAGACCTTTATATGTTGCCTATTAATAATAATAACTTCTTATTTCAAATCAATTTTATGTTAGAAGAATATAACCCAAGCTACTCATATATGCCCCACCTAAATAAGACTAGGTAAACCTCATATAGATTGAAGAAAATTTTCCAAACTTAGAATCATATTCAAATTAAAATTTATTTAAAAAATTCTCTCTCTTTTCACTAGAAAAAAAATCTCACTTTCACGCTCCCCTTCATGTTAGTTAGAAATACACACCATTACAAATCAACTATTGTATATATTATTGTTTAATTAAAAATCATAAGTTCTCTTCGGCTGAACTCACAAGGGACATATATATATATATATATATATATATATATATATATATATATATATATATATATATATATATATATATATATATATATATATATATATATATATATATATATATATATATATATATATATATATATATATATATATATATATATATATATATATATATATATATATATATATATATATATATATATATATATATATATATATATATATATATATATATATATTAACTATACCTCCATAAATACCATTTCCCTCTACCTTCAATTACTAAGACAAATTAGATGTAAATATCATTTTAATGCAATTTGGATTCCACACGTTAATCATAAGAACACTTAAAATGAGACAAATGATAACTATTTTAAAAGGGAGGCAAGGTGGAAAAATTTTCAGCAACACTGAAGCTCCCAACCCTTCCCCTAAGGCTAAGGAATTACAAAGCAATTGATCTTAAAAATAGTACACAAATTAAAATTGTAAATAAACTCAAGAAAAGACTTATCACTAAAGTTGCAGAGACCTTACAAATTATTGTTACACCATAATGAGTGATCTTGACGGATGATCAGAATCTGAGGTGGGTCAAAGACAATCGTCTGTAATGCTGGATGTGAATGAGGATGAGGGATGTGTACCTACAAGGCACTCCGATACTAAAGTTAGAATCAGGCAAGAGAGATAACAAGTACAAAATATGAGTATATCGGGGTGAATATTGGATACCTGACCCTCTTAAGTGAGAGGGTTTTTATAACGCCCCCAGCGCTTGGCCATTGGTCCCTATTTTCGGGGCGAGATAACTATTTCTCGAAGAATAGGTAACTGCAAAAACTAGTCATTGGAACGGGCAGACGTGCCCATAAGTAGTTGTTGCTATGAGCAGGGGCGTGGTTACAGACACATGCGTCTTGGCTGTTTCTGGATGGTGGAACTGTACGTGATGGACAGAGACTGACGAGGAGAAGTGATGTGACCAAGGGTAAACTAGTCAGTCTCCCCTGTTGGAGGGGCAAAAAGGTAAATTCTTCCCCCAAAGTTGTTGGACTTAGGCAATTGGACCATTTTGGGAGCAGAAGTGGATTGGGCTAGTCCGAAATAGTAACCCGCAAAGTCGTTGTTTCCGAGCATGGGAGTGATGACTTAAGGACAACCTTCTTTCTAGGCAAAGTCATGGCAAGTCGCGAAGATGGGGTCGCTACCTTGTGCCCGAAGGAATCTAAGCCCGAGCATATGAAACGTTGCTTGCCATGGAGCTCGAGGTCCGGGGAGATCAACGGGTGATGAGATCTGAAGAGTGGGAGCACCACGTATGCCTCGAGCCGTGTGCTGCATTAAATGCGTGATGATGACGAGGCTAGGGTCATGATGATGCCCTAGCCGCGCATTCTCGTGCACATGCCTGAAATTTTCCTATAAATAGTGTGAGAGTCCACTCATTTGAACTTCCGCTTCTCTCTCTTCTTTTGCCTTCAGTTTTTCGTTCCCAGCCGTCCGCCACCGTACCAGCTCCGGCCTGAGTTACTCAAACCCAAAAACTTCATCCCCGACCACGTAAGTATGCTGATTTTTTGCTTGTTTTTTGCTTTTCTGATTTCTGCACTTTAGAATGCATGCGATTAGGGTTGCAATGAAGTAGTTTTAGGGTGTTTAGTGGTGGCTGTTGGCGGCAGACGGTGGTTTCGCCACTTTCTCTGCTATCAGCGTCGTAGTGACCTTTAGGGATAGAGAACTTAGGAAATCCTAAGCTTTTAGCTAATCCTGGTGTAGTAGCGACACAATGGTGTTCGCTTCTGGAGGGAACCACGAGTTCCGGTGTACTTATGAGCTTTTCGGGGGTTCCCTCTTGAAAATTCTGGGTTTTGTGCGCGGGGGACTTTTCCCGGATGTGCTAAGGAGAACTCCCGAGCATTTCCTTGTCTGTTAGTTGTGCCATTTTAGTAGGTCTTAGGTCGAGAACGCTCTCCTTGGCCCTTTGCGCGCCCTTTCACTTGACTAGCAGCGGAAGGGTGGATTTGATTTTGTCATCGAATTCACTTTTATCCTCTGATTTTCAGGTAAAGGAAATGTCGCCCAATGCCGAAGAAGAGAATCTTAGAGACCTATTCGAAGGGAGCTCCTCGGAGGAAACTGAAACAGATGATGACTTCACGCCCCCTGAGGCTGAAGGGGTGTCTGCTGTGAGGACCTCTATTGACGAGTGGATTGTGGCCGAACCGATGGAGTACGCGTCGCTCTTTTCCTCATATACCGGGGACGTCTTCACCATAGTGGGGGAAGAGGGAGAGTGGATGGTCCACTTCCCTGTGGAGGATGGTCGCATCTGCTCGTCGTACGGGGAAAGGTTTCCCATGTACAAGTATGTCTTCAAGGAAATAGGGCTGAAGCTGCCCTTCACAAACTTCCAACGGGAAGTCTTTATACACTTGGACCTGGCGCCTTCCCAGCTGCATCTGAATTCGATTGCCTTCATGTGGGCATACAAATTTATGTGCGAGCATTTGCAGATTAGGGTCACTCTTCCGCTTTTCTTCACCATCTTCCACCTCTAGCGACAGGTGTCAGGGAGGAAATTCGGTTGTGTTTCTATGAAACAGGGGAGGAAACTATTCAAACCCTTTTTGAGTCTATTCAGACCTTCAAGGAAAGGTTCTACGTGATCGAGCCTGTGTCGGAGACAAATACCAACCCGACCTTCGTCTGGAAGGTCTCTACTGATGAGAACGCGGAGGATTTAATAGACGAGGACGATAAGATAGTTTCCCGAAGAATGTTCATGTTTCCATTCTGCTGGAGTGGGGCCCATTTTACCCGCTCCACCGATGAGTATATAGTTACCCCTCATCAACTAGGGGATGATGATCGGGCCAACTATGCCAAGTTGGTTGCCTTCGTGGATGGTTTTCTCCTCGCCTAGTGCGTGACTCGTGTTGGGAAGATACTCTATGAAGAAGATGGGAGGCCACAGGTGGAGGCCCGATATATCAACACAAAATAGCTCATAGAGTGTATCACTTGCGAGGAGGCTCTTAAGCTCTTGGGTAGCTTCCTACTTCTTTTTATTTTATTCAAAATACTTCTCCTTTCATGTGCTGATGTGCTAGTTGTTTTTGCAGGTAATATGTCTTTTGCTCATGATCATCTTAAGAAAGGTCATGAAGCAGCAAGATACTTAGTATAAGAAAAATGAGAATTTTGGACAAATTTGGGATATGACAGATGCCATGTATTGCGGTGGAAATAGGATCACAAACTATTAATGAGTTTGAATCGCAATTCAATTCACAACCGCTCTTTGATTTATCCGAAGGAAAAGGTCAAAAAGGGAAAACCTATTTTGCATCGTAAACACAATGCGGGGAAAGATCTAGGGTTCGGGGGTTGGTTAAATTTAGGGAAGGTATTAGCACCCTAAACTTCTGTAGTACTCTACAGGAACCTTTTGTTCAGTTGTTTACTATTTGCTTTATTTATTTGCTTAAGGTATATGTACAAAGGGATTAAAAGTGAGAAAATAAACCTAAGGGGTTAATTCTAAGTTTACTCGGCAAGACATCGCATCTTGTGCCTACGTATCCTTACGGGAGTGGAATCAGAGTAATCGTAGTTCCCCTCAAAAGGGAGGTTAGAGACTTCTTGACTGTGGTCAAGGTCTCAAGGGGAATAAACATGTCTTAAGGACACGCTTACGTGGAGTGTAGAAACTCCAAATCTCTACGTTGTAAATTGTTAAGTTATAATTAGGGTTAAATTAGGTTAGGGATTTCGCGGCGGGAAACCCTAAAATGAGCACGGCGGCTCTTTGACCTAATGCTAGGGGTAAAATTGTAATTTTGCCTGCGGCGAGGCATTTGTGAGAATTAGGGTTTGTAGTTTGTAAGGGTTTGGAGTTGAGGACTATTGACACGGCGGTCAAACGGCTAGACCTAATTCCTTCGGAGGAGTGAGATTATTGGTAAAGACGCGATAAACATACAATGGCAGAACATAAAGTGCGGAAAGATAAATGCGACAATTGTCTCGCAAAATTACATCCTATAAGCAGTTACAAATATGATAATTGAATATTTAAACTGAAAATAAAATCAATTGAACTTAGTCAGCTGCAAAAAACCAAAACAAACAGAGACTGTTATTATACGGGGTTAGACAAAAAATTAGACGGGAATGTTAGGAATTTAAGTAGAAAATTATAATTAACGAAACAAGAAAAAAGTTAGAAATTTGGATCTTAAAAATGAGGATGTTAGCGAAAAATTAATAAACAATGAAAATTAATATGCAAAGAAGATGGCGATAATATACAAGTGATAATGGAATATGAAATAGCAACGATGATGTCAGATTATGTACAAATATAAAAATAAATACAAAAATAAATAAATAAATATTAGTGAACAGGTTCATGGATAATCAAGAATACTGTTAGGAATGAAGGATGAAAATTGGAATTGACAATAATTAGAAGTTAAGTGATGAACGTTTTGAGACGATGAGAATTTAGGTAATAAGAAAAGAGTTAGAATAAAATTAGGTTTTTTTGTGAGATTTGAAAAAGTTAGAGTTTTTAATGTGATTAAGAAAAAGAAAATAGATTAAAAGTTAGAATTAAAAGTTAGCAAAAAAATTAGAACTTCGAAATTTGGTTTTTAAAAAAAAGGTTAGAAAATAAAAATAAAAGTTTGAAAATAAAAGAGAAAAGGTTAGAATTTTAATAAAAAAAGAGTTAGAATGTTAGAATTTTAATTAAGAAAAAATGGTAGAAATTTTGAAAAAAAAGATATAAAAAAGATTAGAAATTAAAAAAAAAGAAGAGTTAGTTACTTTTGATGAAGACTGTAAGAGTTTTTTATGCTTGTCGATCCCCCGTTTTGTTGCTCCTGAGGGTCCTTTTATACTTGATTTTTTTAAATCTTTTTCAATCTCAGATTTGATTTGAATATCTCAATCTTTTTCAATCTCTGATTTGATTTGAATGAATTTTTATGATGATTTCAGATTTGATTCAATGATGGTGATGTTGATATTTAGATCTGATTTTCTTATGATGATGATATGATCTGATTGATTTGATTTTGCTCCATCTGGAATTCATTGGGATTGGATTTGATTAAAAAAATGTTGGATTTAAATTTAAAAAGTTAGCAAAGAAAATAAGAGTTTCAAGTTAAATAAAAATTAGAATTTTAAGTTTAAAAAAAATGAGTTAGAATTTTAAAATAAAAAACATTTGAATGTTGATTTTAAAAAATGTTAGAATTATTTTGAAAACTGTTAGAATTTAATTTTAAAAGGAATTTAGATCTTAATTTAAAAAAAGAAAATAAAATGGCATTAGAATTTAATTTTAAAAGGAATTTAGAATTTTAATTTGAAAAAGGATGGTGTCAAAAAGATTTAGATTTAATTTAAAAAAAAAGGATAGATTTAATTTATAAAAAAAAGGTTAGATTTAATTTTTAAAATAGTTAGAAAAAAAGATTTAATTTTAAAAAGAATTTAGAGAAAAAAAAGATTTAATTTTAAAAAGAAGTTAGAGAAAAAAAAGATTTAATTTTTTTAAAAAAGTTAGAAAAAAATATTTAACTTTAAAAAGAAGTTAGAGAAAAAAAAGATTTAATTTTTTTTAAAAAAAGTTAGAAAAAAAGATTTAACTTTATAAAAGTTAGAAAAAAAATTTAACTTTAAAAAGGAGTTAGAAAAAAGATTTAATTTTAAAAAGAAGTTAGAAAAAAGATTTAATTTTAAAAAGAAGTTAGATTTTTATTTTAAAAAAAGTATTAGAATTTGATTAAAAAAATGTGTTAGAAATTAATTTAAAAAAGGTTATAAAAAAAATTTTACTCTTAAAGAAAAGAAAAAAAAAAGTTAAATTTTAATCTAAATCCTAAAAGTTAGTAAGAAGAGCTTAAAATGATTTAAAAAAATAGAAAGAAAAAAAGTTAATAAAAAACATTAGTAAAGTTATAAAAAAATTTAATTAAATTATTATTAGTTAAAAAAACAAGATTTAAAAAAAAAAGGTTAATTTATTAAGTTAATCAGAATTTAAAATAAAAATAAAAAAGAAAGGGTAAAATTTGGGGTATTACAGTTGCCCCTATTTAAATAACTACACCGGATGATTTGAGTGACGGAGACTCGAGGAATCATGGTGGAGGGATTTAAATATAGATAACCGAAAATTTTGCCCTTATATTTGGCGATATGCGATGCTATGGACAAAACAAAAGCAGACTAATGCAGACAATGCCATGAATATGATATGATGCGTATGCTGGAATGATGAATGCGAAAATGCTGACGAATATGACGACACAGGGACCGACGCTACGAGAAGAACACACTGGAGAAAACGGCGCGCTGGGACACAGTACAACACTGGGGAATTCTAAAATGATGGTCAACTGGTGCGAACACGACCAATTGTCATTTTCAGAACGGGAACGAGATTCTCAAATGGAGATGGCACCTATGATACGACCTCCACTGGGGAATCTAAAAGTAAAACTGGATCATGTACGATTGCAAGATCGATTACAGAATGCTGGAGCATTGAGCAAAGAATAACATCCAAGCTTCTGTAAACTATCCCTCGTGACAGGATCAAACGGACTTTTCGGAACTCCGTAGCAAATATACAGGGTAAAGACCGGCTGTATGCCAAAATAAATGGACTTTAGGAATAAGGTTCTTAAATGGAGAGGGCACTTATGAGATGACCTCCATTTGGGAATGTTTAATAATAACAGGATCTACACGGCTTGCAAGATCGATTACAGACTGCTGGAGCATTGAGCAAAGAATAACATCCAAGCTTCTATAAACTATCCTTCGTGATGGGATCGAATGGACTTTTCGGAAATCCGTATCAAATATACAGGGTAAAGACCGGCTGTATGCCAAAATAAATGGACTTTAATGGGAAATGCCCTGATAAGCTTCTCGAGGGAGAACTGTCACTTATCGTTGGAAGGGACTTATGTGCCAAAATGGATAAGCACTCAAATAAAGAGGCTGCTGCTTATCTGATAAATAAATCTTCTCGCATTTAAGGTCGGCGCCTGGAATACGATTCTGATTCTTCTCTTACTGAAGGATAAATAAACTTCTTCATGCTTCAAGATCGTGCTCTCCTGAACATGAAAAGGGTAAACTGAACTTCCTCATACTTCAGAATCGTGCTCTCCTGAATATGATTCGGCTCTTTCGGGTAAATGAAATTCTTCATACTTCAGAATCGTGCTCTCCTGAATATGAAAAGGGTGAACTGAACTTCCTCATACTTCAGAATCGTGCTCTCCTGAATATGATTCCGCTCCTTCGGGTAAATGAAATTCTTCATACTTCAGAATCGTGCTCTCCTGAATATGAAAAGGGTGAACTGAACTTCCTCATACTTCAGAATCGTGCTCTCCTGAATATGATTCGGCTCTTTCTTGTAAATGAAATTCTTCATACTTCAGAATCGTGCTCTCCTGAATATGAAAAGGGCTAACTGAACTTCCTCATACTTCAGAATCGTGCTCTCCTGAATATGATTCGGCTCTTTCTTGTAAATGAAATTCTTCATACTTCAGAATCGTGCTCTCCTGAATATGAAAAGGGCTAACTGAACTTCCTCATACTTCAGAATCGTGCTCTCCTGAATATGATTCGGCTCTTTCTTGTAAATGAGATTCTTCATACTTCAGAATCGTGCTCTCCTGAATATGAAAAGGGCTAACTGAACTTCCTCATACTTCAGAATCGTGCTCTCCTGAATATGATTCGGCTCCTTCTTTTACTAAAGGGTAAATGAACTTCTTCATAATTCAGAATCGTGCTCTCCTGAATATGAAAAGGGCTAACTGAACTTCCTCATACTTCAGAATCGTGCTCTCCTGAATATGATTCGGCTCTTTCTTGTAAATGAGATTCTTCATACTTCAGAATCGTGCTCTCCTGAATATGATTCCGCTCAAACCTCCCCGTATTTCAAGATCGTGCTCTCCTGAATACGATTTGGTTCAAACCTCCCTATACTTCAAGATCGACAAGGAAAATGGAAGCCCAACTGCTCCATGGAGATGGCCATTTGCTGCGAGTCATAACGAAGATAGGATCGGCTTCTTAGGTGAGAAATGTCGTATACCGATGCTGTAAGATGTAAAGTGTTGTACTGATAGATTTTTTTCAGGCGTGAACTGGCGTGTATCTGTAAAGGATTAGTTGAAAGATAGTGCAAAATAAATGCACGTCCGGGTACAGTGATAAACTTCTCAAGCGAGATAGTCGCGTATCTGTCATGGTATGGTGAAAACCTTTAGATGGTGCAAAATAAATGCACGTCCGGTTGGGATTGACGACCGACAAGACTGAGATTCAATCTAGGATCGAGCTAGAAAGAAGACTGGTAATCAAGACTCCATCGAGGGAATGAACTCGAAGGGTAGATATCTTATCCTGGCAAGGAAAGATAGCTGAAGTAACCGTCATCCACGAGGATCGAGCTCCGTAGGGAAACTTGGAAACACATATGTATTTTATGCTTAGGGCTGACAATCTATTTGAAGAGAATGGACGAACCCAGTTACTCGGCGGTAACGACCAATGATAGAGACACAATGAACCTGTGCATGCTAACGTGTATGTTAATGAATATGTTGATATGAATGTATGTTAATGTCTATGTAGTTAAATATGCAAGATGTTATGAAATGAGTATGTAATGAGTATGTAATGAATATGTAATGAATATGTAATGAATATGTAATGAGTATGTAATGAATATGTAATGAATATGTAATGAATATGTAATGAATATGAATATGTAATGAAATAGGCATGTGATGCTTATGCCCCTGCGTAGGCCGACGAAACAGACTAGAGACAGGACGAGAGACGAAATAAACATCTCGACGGAGATACCCTGCGTTCTCTGCAACCAATACGTCAATCATGGGTGGGAAGGATCAATGGTGGAACCAAATCTGGTTTTAAAGTTCTGAATTCTCTGGGGAGAAAGTAATCTGCTTGAGTGCACAGTATCATGTCTTCACATGGGGAGAAGAAAACTTGAGGGACACTTTTGAGTTACCCAAGAAAAAGTTGTCAGCTTATAGTCTCTCTGGGGACTGTCACTGGGAGCATGTCGGTGAAATCTTTGATGTCTTAGGGACCACCGGCTCCATCCAAAGTATTGTCAGCTTAAAGTCTCGCTGGGGACTATGATGAGGCAATAGTTTAAGAGCCTGTTGCAACACTGAGCTTTACTGGGGGATGAAAGCCGCTGTGAGTAAAATCCATCGGGTGCATGAAGAAAAGTTGTGAAACCACATGGTTTTGATCTTGAAGGACCTTATAGCAGTCGCCATTTGTTTCCTTTAAAAACATGGTGCCCCAGGATACTTGCGTTGCGAGGTATGGTCATCTCAAGAGGATTTTATAGAGAACACGGAGTCTGGTTGCCCCACTGTTTTCAAACTCTTTGAGAGATTCGTCAGGTCTGGACGTAACTGGCACAATTTAATCGTGTTACGACAAAATCTTTGAGAAATAGCTCTTAAGAACGTCGGCCTCGCGTTGGTAAGCGAATTGGGAAACTGCCTGCCCCTGTTTAGCAGGATCTTCAAGTTTCACGGGCTATATCCATATGTAACCCTCTAAGATATCAAGCAAAATCGTCATGCCTGAAATGCCTATCCTGAGCTTGTCAATGCACACATATATTTGTCTTGAATTTTTGTTTTGAAAAAGATATCGCAATAACTTGTGACCGAAATCACTAATCGGGATATAAGTTTTAATTACAATGCCAACATGAATTTTTTTTGAGCATAGCTCGTAGGAGTCAGGAAACGTGGTCTTGTCAAGTATGCTTTCAACCGAAGTCCTACTTCAATTAGGTCTTTTGAAGGTTGTATCGTGGCTCGTTTCACGGTTTAAGAAACAAAGGATAAAGGCTCAAAGTTATATTTGTACCCACCCATTCTTCGTGATGTTCTCCAATCCTAATTCAGTTAACCGGATACGAACGCTCATATCTCAAGCAGATTTGCTATGGTCGAGAACTTATCAAGGCTTTGGACATGGCAGTCACTCACCTATTTCTAATGGCAATTGGTCACACGACCTTGTTCTTTATTAGGGATTCTAAAAGAAACTACTGGTTTGTTGTTCTTATTCCCTAACTTTTTCCTGGACAACGTCTTTTGATCTGACTTTGGAGTCCAGCGGGATGCCCTAGTTTTGCCTAAGTCTCCTTCATAGGTTTCGACTTAGCGGGTCTTATTTTTTTTTGAATATTCTTTTATGCACAAGTCGTGTAAATCCTTTGAAATGCTCGTGACTGCCCCACTCCTTAGGTAACTGAGGGATAGTCATTGTATTGGACTTCTTAAGATGCTAAGGATAAATTCTCGAAGGTTTGCTCCTCCTTTTTAAGAGTCTAAGCGCTCGATCGGTTTAACTGAAACCTACCTTGCCCCAGGTTAGGATGAAGGTTCTTAAAAAGAAATAAAAACTCCTACTTCAAGGCTCAAAGGGTTGACTAGGGATTAACATCCTTATATCTCCAGTGTTTGGGATTTGAAACAATGCCTTACATCATCAGCGGGTTTCAATCGAAAGCATACGACAAGAAATCTGACGTTTTAGGTTCGTCATCCTCCCCCTAATTCTCCATCAGAACAAGAGATCGGGTAAAGTTGGCATTATGATTTATGAAAACGTTTTTTTTTTGAATGAGTGAAACGAATGGATTTATTCAAGACAAACATATGCGTTGCATTAATTAATCAAAGATAAACAAGTTCGTGCATGCTAAATATGCTTAATCAAAGAGAAATACATATAAATAAACAAATGAACTGTCGGAAAAATCCTTCTAAATGTTTATGAAATCTTGCATTCAAGAGTAACAGTTTCCTTTGGCGGAGCCTCAATGGAAAGGACGTCTGGTTTATGATCACTGTGAGTCGTCATGGCTTGCCCCAGTTATGCTGGTCACATCTTCAACAGTTTTAAGTCGTTGCTTCAAAATAAATTTCCCAGATTCTTTGTTGATCCCGGTCATATCATCTTGAGGGTTATTGAAATGAAACGAGCTAGGCCTTTGAATAATTACTGGATTCGGCTGATTTGCCACAGGAGTAGCATGCTTTGTAGAATTCGAACCCGACAAGTGAGGGACCCCGAGAGGAGTCTCGATCTTTGGCTGAGCATTGCTAAAAGACAACTTCTTCGTTTCTAGCAAATTTCTGACAACTTTCTTAAGAGCATAGAAATTCTCTAGATCATGGTCGGGCGCACCCTCATGAAATAAACAATGAGCGGCAGCGTTGTAACTTGCAGGTAACGGATTAGGCGGAGGACCCAAAGCACGGGTGGTAATCAGACCTTGTTGTACCAAATGGGGGTATAACTTAGTGAAAGTTATCGGAATTGGAGGACAAGGCTTATACTGCCTCTTACGGGGACAAGGAACCTGATTCTGTGATTGTTGAACAGGAGCGTTGGGCACTCGTTGACTGTCGACAGGAACTTGCATAGGCGAATAACCAGAAGGTTGTTGATAAACTGGTGCCTGATATACCGGAGCTGACTGTACAGGCTGGCATGTAGGAAACTGCTGATCGAAAGGAGGTGCAACAGTAGCTACATAGGGTTGTTGAACATATAGAAACGGATAACCTTGAACATAACTCTGCTGATATTGTAAAGGTTGAGGAGTAGCCTTTTTGCGGTTCCTTGAACGTGTAGGTCCTTTACCATGGTCGGAGTTAGGAGTTTTGCACTTTGGAGGGGTAGCTCGTCGAACTGGTCGAGCATTGGGAGGCACCAAACCGGATTGAAGACCGTGAGGAGGTACATTCTCGACAGTAACAGTTGGTTGAGGTTCCATAACGGTATTAGTCTTAGAAACAACAGTAGACTGAGCATCCACCTTCACACTAAGAGCTCGTAACATCTCCAAAATCTGCCCTACACTTCCTCGAAGATCTTCGAGTTCATGGCTGACACGGTTGATCTCTTGGTTTTGATCTTCCATCCTTTTGAAGGATCGTATTGATGCAGAGAACTTAGGGTGACAAAACTGGAAGGTGAGAAAACCGCGTATGAGAAACCGGGAGACACATGCAATGCAAAAGTATGATGCTAAAATGTGAATGCAAATGAAGATTTCATGGAATTCAAATATTTACGAATATTGCGGAATACCAAGGAAACTTTTAATTTATTGAAGACAAATTACAAATAATATTCTCGCAACCAAAATAGCTAAATAAAAGCCTAGAAAATCCTAGAGAAGCATCTTCCACAACTTCAGTGAGCAGACGGAGATCCGGAGGAAAATAAATATTCGTAGAGCCTTCTCTTCTTGTAGGATTGTATCTCATCATTCTTTGACTGAATCTGCTTTTGAAGTTCTTCGTACTCGCTGGCCATCACATGGTATTTGTTCTTCCATGCTTCTGTTTCGTGTTGTGATCTCTTCAAAGCGATCTTCAAGGTCTCAGCCTCGGTCATGAAATACTGGACAGGTTCTTCTCTTTGAGGTAAAGGATCTTGGCGAGAGTAGGGCATCTTGAACTCAATAGCTCTTCCTCGGACCCATTGAAGGTATGGTTCCATGGACACAAAATTAGGTCTTCCCAAACTTTCTTTGCCTTTCCTATGCAGATGATTCCAAGAAGATAGAATCTGATCTTGAAGCTTTTTGTCGTCTTTGAAAAAGATTTTCTCCACATGAATACCTTTAGGCGGTTCCTTCAAGGGGTATCCCAACTGTCGGCGAGCTAAGACTGGATTGTAGCTAACTCCTCCATTGAAACTGAGCAAAGGCACATTGTTGAAGCTTCCGCAACTATCAATGATCGGTATCCCATCGTACATGCGATTATACCAATCAATATCAGAGTGAGTTAAAGCCATAACTTTTTGAGACCAATGTTCTTGATTAGAGCTCCAGAACGGACTGGACTTGGGTAAGTGAGAAATAAACCACTTGTATAGCAATGGCACACAACATGTAATCATTCCTCCACCATGAAAGTTTCGGAGATGTACTGAATGATAAGTATTACCCAATAGTGTTGGAATTGGATTTCTCCTCATGAAGGTCTTGATTGCATTAAGGTCCACAAACCCCTCAAAACTAGGAAAAAGCCGCAACCCATAAATAAGCAAAGCAAAAATTGTCTCAAAGGCAAACATGTCTTTATGATCGGCATAAAATTGGGCCTTCTTAACTAGGAAGTCCCTGGGAAAACCGGAGGTCCCCCCTTTGGTGATCATATTGTTTCTGACATCGGATATCCTTAGACAAATGGCTTTAGCAATGTCTCGTTCTTGAGGGTCTTCCTCCAAGAAAGGGAAAGGAGACTTATCCAAGATAGGTAATCCCACCAACTGAGAGTACTCTTCTAAGGTCGGTAAAAGCTGATAATCTGGAAAGGTGAAGCAGTGATAATCTGGATCATAAAACTGTAGCAAAGTCGCAAGAAGTCCTTCGCTTACTTGAACCTTCAACAAAGACAATAGCCTTCCATATCTGTCTTGGAACTTTTCTTGATCTTGAACCAAACCTCTTAGCTTCTCTAGGACTTCCAAATTAAAACCCTTAAAAGTAAATTTCAAAGTATGCTTCCTAGAGTGATCCATGGTATCCTGCAATGTTCATAAATAGAGTTTGAATTCCATGAAATCTTAATGTAATATGATGTTTTACGGATGCAATGCATGAAAACACATAAAGTCCTAGGTTAAAGGTACGTGAGCGGAGTTAAGGTCTACCCATCCCAAAAGGAGTGCACTATAGGTTAGTTGTACCTGCAGAACAAGGTTCTAAAAAAGTGCCCAAAGTCATCAGCCCATCTTTCGGATATTATCAACCTTCCGATTGACTCGGGGGTTAATAATATTCTCAAGAGAACCTCTTTTGAGTGTAGT